>OY101444.1:22280233-23480233 GCA_956483585.1 Gymnocheta viridis | reverse complement strand
AAAAATAGTACGATTTATCTTTCACTTTAATAAGTTAAAAAATCTTCAAAAGTTTTCAAATTATAATAAAAACTTTAACACTACAACTTATATTAACTCTGGCAAAATTAAATAGAATCTTATTAACTCTTTTATAGATTTTGGTAATTGAATTGTTTGTCCCATAAAAAAATATACATGACATTACTATGATTTTTTTGGTTTGTTTTTTATTTCCATTCCTTTTCGGTAACCTTTCTAAAAGAAAGTCTTCTTTTTTATTATTTAAATATACAAAACACTTCAACAGCCATATGTCAGACGTGCGTTAACAATTGACTCAATTATACTTCGTTTGACTTTTTTTCAGTTTTCTTTTATTTTCTTCAAAACTGACACAGTGGCAAAAAAATATAAAAGACAAAAGAACGAACAGCTTCAGGCCAATATATGAATAAAGAACAAGAATAACAAATCTGATTTAACTACTTATGTATTTGTAAGAGTATAAGCAGGTTATTTTTAAAGTGAAATAAGTCATTTTTTATATAAAAAAATTATGAATCCATTTTAGCTTTTTAAAGTAGACACGAATTTGTGATATCTTAGCGACAATATATATTTTTCCGGTTAGCAGTTTTGTAAAGCGGAGAAATAAGACTTTTGGGAGAGTTTTCACTTGAAAAAAATTTCAGCTAAGCAAAAAAATAGTTTTTAACGGTTCGCAAGCCTGCTTCTTTGTAAGCAAAAGCTATGAGCACAAACTGTTAACGTCACTTAATTTAATACTAAAATCTTTTCACGAGCTGAAGTTTTTTACTCTGCTTCGCAATAAAGTGTGTTCAAAAGGACTCATATGAGGTCTTCTATTCTTAAACTGATTCTAGAAAGCAAAAAAATTTTAGTGGAATATAATTTATAAATTTAAACAAATTTTTATTTATAAGCATTCATTTCATTGGTGCTAATGTCAAATCATCTTTGTTTAAAATCTACATCTCAAATCATCATGGCTTAAGGTCTACTGATTTTTTTTTGCTATAAATTTTCAGGTCCCCTGAGGATGATCGAAATATTGGATTTTAGCATTGCAAATGTAAAAAAGTATATAATACCAGCAAATAGTTTTTTAATTACCCTAAGCCGAATTAAACAAATTTTAAGTTGACACAACACAGGTCAACAAATATTCGAGATTATTATTATTTATATATAATTATTTTGTTACACTTATTCAATATCTTGATTTCTCTGTTACAGGGACTTATGTCATTTTCAAAATATTCGGGTCTCATATAAAACCATAAAAACTCAACTGACAAATTTGTTGAAAGAAATAAAGGAAGTCACGCATACAAATAATAAACATCCTTTGCTGGTGTTTATGTTTCTTTTGCGCCCTACAACATGATAATTGAAACACAAAATTTGAGTCCATCCAAAAAGACATTAATTTTTTTAATTATTAAAAAAAATTATAGCTTTATTAAGTTTTCTTTGTAAGCATATAAAAAAACCTTAGTAGACATTAACTTTTTTAATGCAATCAGTCGACTCCCCCGAAACCAAAAGAACAAAAGTTTTCATCTATCAATGAAATTGTTAAAAGTGCCATAGGCAGAGGTGGGCAGATAACTATCAGCGGCAATTGATACATATAAACGATAATAAACTTCTTTTGTGCAAAAGCGAAGAATATGGACGGCGGCAAAATGAGGTTATACCAGGATATCGCTACGTGCAACGCAACGTGCTCCCTCAGGACATTATGTGTATCAACGACATCGCTTTGTTGGAAATCCATATATAAATGCATCTAAGCAAGTATGTAGATTAGCGCTGGCAAAGTATTGAGTAATGAGTACCGAGAACACAGTATTTGCCTCTTAAACAATCAAAATGTATAGATCGATACTTTGAGTTTTACATTTTTTTCAACTACTCAGAACAAAAAATTTAACGGCCAAAATAAGACTATGGCTAAAAGTAAAACTTTTTTTAAAAATACATCTACGAAAAGTGTCCGCTAAAATTATCTGGTATTAAATTGTATCGAGTAATCAAAAGGAGCACAATTTACCGGCATTACTGTAGAGTATTAGAAATACGTTTAAAGCCGCTTCAGTGTACCCACGTTATTTACATGTATGTAACCGATATCCTTATACCTTATAGTGGCTGATTACTTGGTGTCTAATAATACATATGTTTCTATACGTATTTCTTTACATGTATCTGTGTTTTATCTTTCTCACCCTTGACTAAGCTTTAAGAACTTGTTTTTTTATCCTTAAGCATCTCAAAGATTTGTTAACACAGATTTTTACACCATTTATTTTCATTGTCTGAGAAAAGGAAAATGATAGAAAATTGCAAAAGCGACTCTAAGAACGAGAAATATCTAACAAATGTTTAACAATCTTGTTAACATGACTTTTTATTTTATTTTATACTTTGTTGTTTCTTTTCTTTTTCATATATTTTTTTATTTATTATCCTAGAAAGGCTTATGAAAATGAAAACATTTTTTTATATAATAAAAATATTTATCCTGTTGCAGGAAATAAGGACAAGGGAAATATTTATATAGTTTGAAAGATTAACGAGGTGAAGATGTTTTCCTACTTGTTTACTTAATAGCCTATAATAATTTAATTTTATTATGAGCCCTCTTCAAAAATAATGTATAACAAAAAAAACTCTTTTCAAATCATTAATATTTTAGCAAAGTAACATTTATGAAGAAACCTAAAGACCCCTAATTTTAAAACGAATTCAAATTAACCATTAACCATTGGTTTTCAGTTGATCTCCTTATATTATCCTTAATTAGCAACAATGGGACTACTGAATTTTTTACAAATTAAAAAGAAAATATTTCAAAGTTGGTCTGCACATAACGAAGAATATCAGCGTACGAAAGATATATGGTTAAACATATTTGGAACAGTTCGCATGTGGAATAAACTTCCTGCAGAGGTCTTTCCTGTTACTTTCAGTGTGGGAGTGTTCAAATCGAACGTCCACAAACACTACTCCCTTTATCCTCCTTCCCATAACCAATTTTCCTAGTTCCGGCACAATGCATTGCATATGTAGGAGTCATTCCCTGAGTGCTGGTCCAAGTTAAAAAAAAAAAAAATATTCTGATTGGGACAAATGTCTTGTTTACTTTTTTCATTTATTAACTTAACATTCATCAATTCTTTCACATGGTTCGGAATACAACCAAATTTTTATTAATATACAAAAATTATATTGTTTATTTGTAATCACATTATGACTAAATAAATATTTATCATACATACACACTTATATATAGACCACATGAATGTCATGTACTTTATACGTTTTGTATTGTAATATTTGCTATAATTTTTATTTGGTTAATGTTAAAAATAATGTAATTATTTCAGGTTTTCCCATAGTCAATTGTATTAGACCATAATTTTGCACCATATTATAATTACTCATTATTACGTTATGTTTATATAATAGTATTATTATAATGAAAAATATTATTATGAACTAAAACAACACTGTGATTCATATAATAAATGCTTTGATGTACTTTGGATTAATTATTTCTCCTTTCGGTTGGCGCACACACTTTATTCCATCAGGGTTTTTTTAATTGTATTAAAATACATCAGAGAACAGTACTGTTTTCCATTTTTGGACAGTCCAGTTTATGTATGCCTTGGCGAATACAAGTCTAGCTTTTCTGTTTCTGGGTGATATGAAAGGCTGTTTTACTGGACGTCCACTGATTAATCCGGCAATTGACTAGAGGATGTTGTAGGATCTTTTTGTATTGTTCTCTTGATCAATGAATCTTCATGACGTGATGTTTTACGAGGACGATCTCCGCAATCTACTGGTGATAAGCGACCTGTCCGCAAAAATAAGACGAGAAATTACTGATCGATTCATTGAATATTTTTGCTTATCACATGCCTTGATAGGCCAGACTTCCAATCCTCAATAATTTTATTTATAAATTGATTTGAGTAGTTGTTTTTTGCCACTGAAATTATCTAAAAATTAATTTGTAACAATTTAGTTTTTGCACCACTTATCTCTTATCTGTTTTTCTGATACATAAAATGCGTTTGTGGTAGGTATCGTTAAACTGTATTCCATATATACAGCAGCGTAGCAAAATTTTTCAAATTTTTCAAATTTATATAAAGGGGTGCCATTGTTTTATCCGACTTGGTTTGTGGTTTTCTATTTTTTTTTTTAATTTTAAAAACATTTTTAGAAAACAATTATTTATTTATCTAATGTTAATTTTAAGATAACGATAATAATTATAAATACTATTTATAATACATTCCAAAAAGAATGTTTTAATAAAAAAAATGCTGATTTCCAGAATGTGTAATTTGAGGTGGTTTGGTTATGGCCAATATTGTATATTATATATAATCCTGTAATTTCTAGTTGGAACAAAGGCACAGTAAATATGCAAGGAAAAAATCCCAATGTAAAAACAATATGAAGAAATGTTGATAGTAAGTCATTGTTAATATGTGGAAAAAATCCAATTGAATTTACTTTTAACATTGTTCTATGTTAAATCAATTGTAAAAATTTTTAATTTAGTATTATTTAGAGTTTTTTGAAATAATAATTATAGTTTTTCATGTAAAATTAACGTAGTTGAAACAAGATTACTATTATAAAATCAACGGTGTCATAAACATAAAAAATGACATTGGAATACTTTGAAAAAACGTTTGTCAATTTTAAATATTAACAAACGTTGGCTTATGTTAAAGTTAAATCAATCTTAAAAAAACATTAAACATGTTGAAACAACATGAAATATGTTGAAATGAAATTAATTTCTGATAAAAGAGAATAAATGCAAAAAGTGAACTCAATTCTTCATTACGTCTGCAGCTAACAATGATAATATGAACTTAGAAAGGTTTTTAGGAAATTCAGCAACCGGAGGAGAAAATATTAATCTTGTTAGTGGCTAAATATTATAGTAAACATTCCAGTTGTTCAAAATAATATACAAGGTTCCCATGCCCACCTTTACATGTTTTTCCAATATATATTTAAAAAACAAATATATATAAAGCTAAATGTACAAGTATTTGCTATATGTATTTGTTTATAAATGAATAAAGATAAAACAAATTAATTAACTGCTTTTTACTAACTGCCTGTCCTATTGTTAAACGACATTGCGTGAATGTTATTTCAATGTAGAAATTATGTTAAATGAAAATGGAATTTTCTGTAATTTTTACATCTTTTCATGTAACTTCAATATGGATGTAACATAAATTCTAAATGGTATAATAGTTGATTCGACATTAAATTTATTTTGATTCAACATGAAATTCTTGTTGTTATAAATTTTCTTAATATTATTTCAAGAAAGATCTTAAGCTTATTTTGACATGACAATATCTTTAATTCAATTGGTGTACAATCCCAATTCAATTTGTTTTCTATTTGTTTTAATGTGGATAACGATAACTTTTATTTTACTTAAATATCATGTTAAATTAACACGAAACGCTAATGAAGCAAAATTGTTAACAAAACTAGTTGAATCAACTTTGTTTTAGTTAATTTTACAATTATTTTTTTCTGTATGTATGATTTCCATTGAATTCTTTAGCGTATATTTTTGTTTAAATTCATGTTAATCTGGCTGTGCTAAGCCCGTTTTCCATTTGACCTCGACTTGTGTTTGCAGATCTTTCTCTACGTCAGCTGCCGTGGGGATGGTAGTCAAGAGTCTTCTTTGTAACGTCATCATGGCTGTTTCTGAACATATGACCCAACCAGTTCATCTTTTTTATACGAATGCCAGTAGCAATTAGGTTTTGTTGTGTTTTTTGCCGGAGATCATTTTTTGATAACGCTTGGAGCCAGAAAACGAGTCATATTCTTAGCAAACAGTGATTAAAAAATATTTGTAGTTATATATAATATTTGTATCTTCTCTACAGACGTTCCATGTTTCTTAACCATATAATAATACTGGGGGCAAATTATGGCATTCGATATCGAACGAAATTTCTATACAAATTCAAAAAATTGTGTATGAGATTTCGTTAAATATCGAATGCCGTAATTTACCCCTTATTTTATCTTCGAGTCGAAAAGCTTGATTTTCGTGCGTAAAAAGTTATGTTCTTTGTCTTCCATACGTTGTTTAATGTGCCATATGCTTGATTATCCTATGCAATGCGATAGACTATGTCCTCTTTACTGCCGCCAGAAGAAGTTATTATGCTGCCGAGATAACAGAAGCTATCGACGTCTAAAGGCGTTAAAGGCGAATTCTCAAGAGTTCCGTGCTTCTGGTGCTGACACATAATGTTCTTTTCTTAGATATATTAACAATTAGGCTTTGGCTGCAATTTCAACAAGGATATTAAGCTTGCTTTGCAATCTGTTAAAGCTGTGCGAGAGGAGGCATATATCGCCGGAGTAATCAAGGTCGTATAATCTCTACTGTAGTTTAATAGCTATGCCACAATCGCCTTTCACCGATTGTTCAATGACAACATCTTGAACGATTGGTAAAAAGAAAAGGTTTAAGAACACATTGCTTTAATGTTTACTTGATTTGGCTTTAGCCATATAATTCAATGACATTATGGTTAGACTACAGCCATATAATTCAATCATGATACGCTGCTGTTGAATTACGATTGCCTCCAATATATTTGTTCTTTGCGTGTATATAAAATGAATAAAATATGAAATAAAAAGGATTCCCCTTAATTCTTGAAAGATTCAAGTGACATACTCAAATTTGGTGACAAAATAAACACCTCAGTAGTACACCCTTTTCAAGCGGAAAAATAATTCATAAAATTGGCCTACAACTGACAGTGAAGTCAGTGAATAAAATTGTTTTTGCTTTAAAATAGCTCATGTGGCCCAGTTTAAAATTAAACATTATCACTTATTTCACATTTTAACCATCCTACACTTACACTCTTATAAAAACAAAGGTCACCACAGACCTATTGTTATCACTTAATTTGCTTTAAAAAAAAAACTTTCATTAAAGTCCCTTACTAAAATGAAGTTTTATTATTACCTTAAATCATGTTATTTTCCTTTCAATCTAATCGTTTCTTTACGAACCACCTATTAAGTATTTTTCTTTAATTGAAATAAAATCATAGACAAAGCCATTAAAGAGTTCATTTTCTTTTTGGAATGAATTTCCGTCATCCCACGTCAAATTTGGTTGATAAACAGACCGGTTTCGGCTATGTGCCTATGGAAATTCATTCCAAATTGCATCAAACCCCGTCGGAAGAAAAACACAACACTTAAGTTCATTTTCTATGAACTTCAATTAACATTTTGGTAATAAACTAAGAAAAGAAGTATTAAGTATGACCACAAGGTAAATAAAATCGATAATAATCACTTGTTAAAAGAAAAAAATCATACCAATGATGAGCCTAAAAAAAGTAATAAAAGTAATTTGTGTTCTTAATGAAACGTTTAATAACAAAACGTTTCACACCCACTTTCAAACTGAACACACGTTATACTTACACTCCTTTAGAGCCAGATAAAAAAGGACGAAATTAAGTTGCTAGATTAAAACACTCTCATACCAACAACAAAAAACAAACTGGTAATTAAAAAAAAGTATGCACACAATCATACAATGGGAAGCGAAATATGTGAACGAAAATCAAAAATACATGTGCGCTTTAAAACATGTGCGTTATTCATAATAATCTGCCAATAGTATAAAATTAAACACTATACAAACAAAAAATGTTCATTGTTATTTTGAAAGCGGACCAGTTAAAGAATTTGTAAACTGAGACAATATATTTGTCTAAATTTATAAATTCGTAATGCCTTAAAGGATCTGTTAGGAACCGGTACCATGCCGTACCGTACTGTTAGCACGTTGGTGCACTTAGAGAACACTCAAAAATATGCCATATATTTTAGACATAAATAAACAAGATCAGCAATGTACGGTCGAGTTTTTATTAATAAAAATATTATGTTGCTGTAGAGCCATTCATTTGCCTTCACTAATTGTATTCGTTTATAGTCGTCCATATTAATTTTACAGTTTATAATTTTATATTTTAATAAATAAAGCAGCTTTACCTCTTTTTGCAAAAAACGTCCGAAAATGAAAATAATAGTTTTTAAAATGAAACATTTCTTTCAATGCTTAAATTTATATAAGCAAACAAAAACTTTTTGTTAGTTTACTATATTTTGCACATTACTTCTAACATATACATACACTGAAAATAATTAATGCAACATTTTACGAAAAAAAATCTTTCTTAGTTACTTTTTTCGTAGACTATACGAAACTTTAGTACATACTATGAAAAAAATTGTAGTCACTTTTTTCTTTTTGAATTAGCGAAAGAAACGAAAACTTTTCGTAAAAATTGTTCCTTGTTAAAAATATATTTGAAATAAAGAAAATAAACAAAAATCATATATTATAAATTGACGTATTTTTTAGACGTAGTAAAATAAAAAATTTCGTGGTGCGAAATTAAGAAATATATATGTACTAGCAATTTTGTGCATATGGATTTTTTTCCGTGCATAAATATGTACCAATGAACATATACTTATATAGAAATATACCTTGTTTTACCTTTTTTTGTCAAGAGTCTTCAGATATTATATAAAAATGTACAAAAAAAAAGCGAAAATTCCCTTATGTAATAAAACAAACAAACAGCTCATCACTGCCTTGCAAATGTCACTTAACGATGATGGGACTTTTAATTTTATACTGATTGGGACGTACCAGCAAAGTGAGTTTTAAATTCGGTAATCTTTTGCATTGGGTTTCCCATGCAATACACGAATAGCTGACACGTTTTCTTAAAGCAACGGTACGGTACGGTCGGCTGGTTCAGCCTTAACCTTCGCTCCACCGAAAGCCACCCAGGCGGGATTTTCGTTTTTATACCTTTGATAACTTAGACAATTGTTTCCCAAACAACAAATGTTTTTGACTCAGTGGCCATTTTTTTTATTTTAACTAAAAATGTCATATCATTCAATATTGGGATATTGCTTCTATATATTTTTTTTAACTTTTTACTTTTTCCAACGCTGTTACCCGAAACCCAACGAGGTGAGATGCTTTAGAAATTTGAAATTTCTATCATTATTTAACATACAAACAAAAATTTTATTTATTATACATACATACATATTATTTTCAAAAGTTTACATGACTATTATGGCTATTGTCTTAAATTATAAGCAGAAGATTCACACTTTGTCTGGATACAAGCGTGTTCAGTACACACTAGTTTCTTAGACGTGATACAGGACTGTCTCGCGTTTCTCAGTTTCTCGCCCTCATGACACATCAAACATTTGCCTTTCCGCTTTCTGCGACCAGTAGAATCTGGTGTTTCAACGGCGCTGAATTTGTAACCACATCTGCTCCAAACATTGGCACACCTATAATTAACTATAATCAGAAAAATATACTAGAAATCACTATAATAAATACCTAAAGTGTAATTCAATTGCTGATTTTTTTCCAAATCTACCAACAACAAACATATTTTTTACCGAGTTTTTATATTTGGAATGCAAAGTTCTTCTTCCAACTGCTGCAAAAGTCTACGTCGAGCATTTTTTATTGTTGCTTGTAAATTAAAATTTTTAATATATATTATATACAATGCAAGAGCCGCTGTATCAATAAGGTTAAAATATAAAATAAGAGGCCAATGTTGTGTTCCTCTGTTGCATTTGTATTGAGATAGCATCTTGTCCATGGTATATATGCCGCCCTTAGTCTTATTATACATGACTATTTCCGTTTTTCTTTTGGTCCAGTTAAGTGTTTATTTTGATGCATTGTTGGCTACAAGTCTATTTTTAACCGTAAACGTAAGATACTAATGTTACATTTTTGGGAAAATCCGAAAAGGCCCCAATTTATATTTCGGTTTTTCGAAGGCTTGAGTTCATTTGGCAAATATCTACGTTTTTCAAAGTATCTAAAGTTAACTTTCAAAAGAGTAGCTCTTTCGCTAATGAAAGAGATGCAAAAAAAAATTGTCCGTTATCACGTTTCTACCTGTCTCCTTGTATGGTGCAACTAAATCCACACCTTTGCCTTGATTCATATTTCTCTGCGTTCCACATTATTTTGTGTTTTTTTTTAATTTTCTATGTCGTAAATTTTATGAAATTTTATTGTAAATGCAAAATATTTATTTAAAATATTTGCAATATCTAAAGAACCCACTCGTGGGGTTTCGGTTCAATGCGTACAAAAGGAGCTTTGGTAGTGCGAAGGTTAAAAGAATTTGTTGTGAAAATAAATAGTGAAATGAATAGTGGAAAAAAGAAATTTTTCATAAATAAAATAAAAATAAATATAAATAGTCAATCAACTTTTTTTAATTTCAAAATCAGTCAAAATGTGTTTACAGAATTAGAGCATGCAAAAGAATTTTGTAAAACTCAACAACTCGGTTTACTTAAAAAAAATTATTTTTTTTGTTTTAGTGTTTATCAAGAGCCAAACTGAAACATTTACTCAATCATATAAAAGATTAATTGAAATTTAAAATGAACTTCAACTAAATGTGTTTGTGAAAATTTAGTTTTCTTTCCATGACTTGTGCAATATAAATTTCATTGGTATTATTTTAAGTTTCTTAATTTTGAAACAAAAAACTACCTGATAAAAACGCAACCAGATGTTTCATTCGGTATCTCGGAATCCATCCCTAATTTTTCTTTGCACATAGTTATCAAAAAGATGCCTTACAAAAGGCTAATGGACAGCGCATAAGGATCACCAGCTTCCTGCCTAGTCAATAGGTGTTTCTGCAGACCAGCCTATAATTGCATCACTGGTCTTGAAGCAATGACCTACAATGCTAGGGAAACCATTGGCCAAACTTTCCAGTGCATTGCATAACGCTGTTGAATTTCCAATTTACTGCAAAAGGGAGTGGCTAAAAATTCTGATATGTCTCCCTTAATTGCAATCTATTCTGCACTTATTATGGAAAGTATGGTTAACAACCAACCTGTGAAGTATTTGAAGTCCAACAGCTTACTAAGCGCCCACCAGTATGGTTTTCGTAAGTGTCGCTCTAAGTCCCTATCGTGTGAGTCCCTATCGAAAAGATGGTGTTATTCCATTCCTCCTTTTGGGCGATATTTCCAAGGTGTAGCATGGTGCGCTTGTGTCAAAAATTACTGGCTTTGGTCCCGTTGAAGATTTTTCTCCACTTATATTAAGCCTTCTCAGAGATCGCAATATACGAGTTGTAATAGACGACATTTCCTCAAATGAGTTCAAAACTAATTCAGGTGTACAGCGAGGCTCCATTCTTTCTAACTTATTTTTTTATTTTTCTTAACAACCTTCTACTGCAAACTTCTAATCGTTCGTATTCTTTCAGTAATATGCCAGGCCTGTTGGAAATTGAGTTAAAGAGACAAAATATGAATGATTTTTTTAATCAAGTTTTTTATACCATCTCTAAATAGAATGTGGCAAATAGAGTCGTATTGAATGTTCGTAAGAGCCAGAGTTGCATGCTTATCTACACGCGTATGATCGAAGTTGATGCTCCTTCTGAAATTATGGGTTGCATCAGAATCTATTGAATTAGAAGCTATTGATGTTTTTGGCATAAAAATCAAGCATTCAAGTGCTGTGTAAAAGATTCTTCATTCCATCTGATATCCTTACGATTTATATCACCAATATCCGACCAAAAATGGAATACAACGCCGGGGAGGGTGCTTGAAAATCAGTTCTTTTTTTTAAAGAGAAGTAACAACTCAGGCATTTAATTTCTACCAAACATTTTGATGTGTTACCTGCTATGGGAAAAGTATAGCGTAGAAAGTACGGACGGAGAAAGTGAGAAAGCTTAATTAATTCTTTTACAACTCTGCTATTGCGCGTTTTGTTATTTTTTTTATAACAGTGTTGCAAGGCCCCTGATTCAAGTAGGCATATTCTATTTATTCAAGCTGTGTAATCAATTTTATTTTTTTTTTTTTTTTTTTATCTTGGACCAGCACTCAGGGGATGACCCCTACACATGCAATGCATTGTGCTGGAACTCGTGGAAAGGGATAGTGATAGATATGAAAGGAGGTGAAGCTTCATTCGTTCTTTACAACTCTGCTTGTTTTTTTGCACGTTTATTCGTAGAGCAGTGTTGCAGCGCCTCTGGTGGCGAGGAGGACATTACGAGGTTTTTGAAGCTGTGTTTAGTTTAGTAGCCTATTATTAATTTTATTTTACTTCGCCGTTGATTTTGCTACTCAGTACCAACGAAGGAGGGCGCTCTGATATTACATTGGGATTAGTATCAGCTGAAGTTGGTACTGTTCAGTGACCAGTGACCATGCCTTCGCCACTGAAATCTTCCGCCAACAACTGACACGAAGGCACACCAATGCACATCAGAGAAATGCGTGTTTTTATTTCATGACTCTGTCTGACACTGGGTTTGAACCCAGGTCCTTCGGTTTGTAGTCAACGTGCTTACTACCTGAGCCACGCCAACCAGCATTCAAGTGCCTCGGTTTTTTAAGACTGTGTAAAAGGAGGACGCTGTGGTGTACACTAAAATACATCAATATCAATTGCTGCCGCTACTATTCAGTGACCAGTGATATGCTTTCGTCATTTAAAAAGTTCAATAACAACAAATACAATGACATAGTAATGCACATCTGAAAAATACTGGATGTTATGACATTCCTAAAACTGTTCTCGAGCCCACGTTCATAGTCAACCATTTCAGTCAACTGCACCCTCAAGTTTTGCACTTAGAAGCTCATCGATGGTAGCAGAGCAGCCAACTCTATTGGTCGACGATAACATCGATGCAATGTGGAGTGTGTTTCGCTATATGATCGCTACTACAATAAAATGTGTCCATAATGAAATCCAGGAACTTGTGTCCTTATTTCCCACAACAACTCATTACAGAGAGAACACTTTTTACTAGTTGCACAGTTCGTATATGAAATAAACTTCCTGCAGAGGATATTCCTAACACTTCCCGTAGGCTGGGTTCAAATCGAATATTCACAAACATTGCACCCTCTCTCTCATATCTTTCGCATAACCAATTTGCCTAGTTTCACCGCAATGCATTGCATGAGTAGGGGCCATCCCCTGAATGCTAGTCCAATAACAAAATAAATAAAAAATAAATGACCAAAAGACAACGCAGTTTTGTTTGTCAACAATTCCCACATGTTCTGCAAAAAAAGTATTGCTTGAAGCTGTGAATATATTAATTTAATTCTCACGATTTATTGAAATGATAAAAATTTTTGTAAAAATTGTTTTGATAGACATTGCTTCGTCCTACATCCAAAGAAGAAGGAAACGTAACGTTAGTCATCATTCCTGTTAATATCTAGATAAAATTGTTAGTATAAAATTAGTCTGTATTACTTAAAGGAAGCTATTTATTTATATGGGTAAGAAAGTGTATAAAAAGTATCAGTGGAAAATTATATTTTGTCCTTTATTTTATATGTGTTAGTTGTTATGTGTGTATTTGTTTGTATTTCCAAACGACAATTTGTTGTTTTTTTTTTAATTCTTTCTATTAATACTTTTTATGTACCTTTTTTGTGTATGTGTATGTGCTGCTTGTGTGTTTGTGTTTAGTATGTAGTAATTATATTTTAATTGGTCCCATGTAAGAACAAATTAGCAAAACAAGAGTAAAAACTACAATAACAATTATTGTGTAGTGATTTCTTTCTATAAACACACTTCATGAGTTCTATTAATTTAGTTCTTTCTCTTGGATTTTTTTTTATGATTTTAATGCTTTGAAGAAGGGCTAAAAGTAATTGTATATCAGGTGCCTTAGTGAGTGTATTAACAATACACAGTACAGTGGAGTCTCGAAAAAGTTAAGTAGTTTGTTTTGGAGATGATGAACTCTTCCGAAATCTTAACTTTTCAGTGTTATGAAAAATGCTTGCGTGTTATATGTGTTTTTATACATTGTTTATTTATTTTTAAATTGTAAATTAGAATTATTTGATATTTGTAGCGTTAAAGTAATCAGTAACTTTATTTTGATTGAGCTTTTTACCTGAATGGGATTTTATGATATCCGATCGTTGTTCGTGAAGCTGTAAAATAAGTTTGTCGAAGGACTTCGCATTATACTCGTCAACGTTGTACGGTTGTGATTTCTATTTCATGCATTTTTGCTCGCAAAGCAATGAGAAATAGTGCGATTGCTTTCGTCATGTTGCAAAATGAAATTTCACCATAGACCTTAAGAATGAGTATTCCATACCGATACTTGAATTTTGCAAACCAGCCATGACTTGCTCTAGACTCATCTCTAGTTTTATCTAGATAAATTTGTTCAAAAAGTTCCTAAGCCTTAGCTTTTATAATAGTGCCACTTAATGGACAGTTCCTTTCGCGTTGATCTAAGAATCATTTATATAGTTTATTGTACAAATTGACGTATTCTGCCTTATGTAAAGTTTTTAAATAAATTTTTTTATGTGTATTTGATAATGCTGCATAAATGCTTGCTTTGTTTTTTTTTAATTTTTGGAATTACTGCTTCAAAAACATGAAAATATTTGGCCAATCGATTAGCAAGAACGCCTTCAACTAATTTTTTTTAATTTTTAAAATCAAACCAAAACAAATTCTACGACTATTTTCTTTCACATCCAACTGATAAGAACAAACACATTATGCAAGATTAGGTTGTAAATAAAATTCAATACGCACGTTTTTTTATTTTTGCTTCGCATGTATACAGTTGTATATCACTCACTATATATAAATATAAATTGAGGATTGAAATATAAGAAGTTAAAATGATCTTAGAAACACAAAACCAAAATATAAAAAACTGTCTCAAAAAAGTTAGAAGCACTTAACTTTTTAGAATCACGTGAGGTGAATAAAAGCTGCTTAACTTTTCCATATACATACATACTTAACTTTTCTATTACTTAACTTTTTCGAGCCTCCACTGTAATTAAATGTATACACCGAGTGGGTAGATAATTCGTTAAAGAAATAAATGTTAAAATTAAAGAAAAGTAGGTCAAATTATATAAACTTGCCATCAAAGTTGGAAGCTCAAATACACTTTTTTTCTCTATATATAAAACTTATGATGGCATTTTAATTACCATTCCTACTCTTTCCCCGTCCGAACAGATTATGCTAAGTTATGTCCAAAATATTGAGTTTGGCCTCTTGAGGGAAGCAAATCGGCAAAGAAATTGTAGCGTGAGTTGCGCACAAGTGCAAGAGACCGATTGATGTTTGAACATTTTATATGAAAGGGATCTGCCAAAATGGAAAAGACCTGCTTTTAAATATCTTTTTCTATAGCCTGGGATTCTAACTACAAAATGCACAAAAATTACATCAAATATGCACAAAAAAAATCTTCTTGCTCCGTATACAATTTATAAAGTATATCACAATTATACTTTAATAAAATTACATATTTAAAAACCCGAATTATAAGGCTTAGCTCGGAGCATGTACCTGAGTTTTAAACAAAATTCTACTATTTAAGAGATTACGTTCACCTCCCTAATTCTTGTTTTACTGAACGGATCCCATGATATAATACTAAATATTCCAATCTAATTCCTAAACGCAGAGTCGTGGATTTTTACAGAGTTCCTGTAGTCCCGCCCTTAATGTGATATTTTTTGATAAATTATAATAATGAAAACGTTCTGTTTGATTTTTTTATTTGCAAAATTAGATTTAATATATCATGGCTTCTAAGCCGCCACTGTATTATTTTATACATTCCCAATTTTTAAACAAATTAAGCTGATGCCGTTCATTTAATTGAATTGTATAATTCAATCGGTTTTTCTCCTACTGTTTCGTTGTTTTTATAAACTAAAAATTTTCTTGTCATAATTTTTATTGTAATTTTTTTGTTAGTTATTGTTGTCAGTAATGCCAATTTAGCCTTTTCGATGATAGATTTAACCATTTTTCTTGTCTTTTAGACTCAAAATTTACATTATAGCCTCGTGGTTTTTTAGCCTTTCTTTATTTAATATTAAATAATATTTAATAAAAGGCTAAATTTTTATTTTATACTAAACGCATAAAATCATCTTAAAACTTTGCAAAATTCATTCAATGTAAGTACATTGACAAAACTATGACGAAAGCTTTTAAGTTACAACAATAGAGTTCTGGATGGAGGTGTGACAATTTAAGTATGCCCTGCAAACGATAGTTCCAATTCTACTGACGTTGAGGATATTATGATGTCTATTATATGCATAAATAATAAATGCACATAAAGTTATATAATATATTATAATATTTTATTAAATAATTTATTCAAGCTTTAGGTCCAGAAAATAAATATAAATGATTTATTTAATCCGATATTTCTCTTTCGCAATGGAAAGCTTCTTCAGGGATATGATTAATTAAAAATTAATAATAACAGTTATTGTTTTTACAAACCAATAAAAACTTATTCTAAATTTGTTTGAAAAAATAATACAAAATTTAAAAAAAAAAATTTGATAATTCAATTACACAAAAATACAAAATTGCTTAAATCTATTTACAAACACATAAAAAATATTCAATTTCCTGTTTTATTTTTATAAATTAAATGTCTATAATTTTCTGTGCCCATTTTAAAGTTAATTCTTTGTTCTGTTGGTGTATTAATAATCTGTAACATTTCTAGCATGAAACGACGTTTGTAGTTTGTATCTGTGTTCAAAACTGTTGTGTTTTCAAAATCTGCTGTATGGTGAAACATTGCACAATGTGATGTTAATGCAGTTTTCTGAGTTGATCTGTATTATTATTTCCCTTACATGATATTTTGTAAACTACATTAAACCTGTCTAATATTTCCGTCTTCTCCTTCATTTTACTGAATAAACTTCCTAATTTGTCTTATGAGCCATCCTATAATTATTAAAATCGTAGATTTTAGAATTTTCCAACCTTTCAGAAATTATCGGAACATAAGTCAAAGACTTATAAATTTTTGGTTCATTCCCAGTGGTCGTACTATTGATCCTCTGTCTTTTGTATTGTCTAATCAATTTATTAGAAAGTTGATTAGGGAAGTCATTATCTTCCAATATATTCTCCCCACATTCTTCCTACGAAATTCAATGTCATTTATATTCGGTACTCTATCTACGAGATTTTTTGCCGTATTATTAATAACTCTTTTAGGATGTTTTGAATAATAGTTAATTATTCTCTCCGATGATGTAGGTTTCTAGCACAAATCTACTAATAAGTTATTACCCTTTCTTATAATTATTATTATTTAGATACTAAACCTTGAATAAATTATTTAATCAAATTTAATAAAAAGGTCGAATATATCAGAATAATTTTAATATATTATAATATATGCTTTTTTTTGAAACATACTACTTGATATATATTTATATAATGATACAATAATTACTAAATCATCCCTTAATGCAAATATTCTGTTATATTTTTGATCCAATACTGAATTGAAGTCAAAAGACATACTTGATATAACATAAATATTGACTTTATTCGTTTTTTTTTGTTTATGTACTTCAAGTTCATTTCTTTTAAAGTTTTATGCATTTTTATTAATAATAAGTAAAACTTTGAATTATGAATAAAAAATTTCAAGCTTTTTTTTGAGCGATTTAGGTTTATCTGGCATTTTTAAAAAGCGCATTTGGATTCTTAAAGGATATAAGTCAGTTTTGCTTAAATTTACTTCATTGTAATTAAATTAAAGTAATATTCGAGTATCTTGTCAGCTGCGAAACGTATCAGACTTGTTTTTAGGAAGCTCTTAAATTTATTACCTTTTGTTTCCTGTCAAAAATTAAATTATTTTTTTTCTTGTATGAAAAAAAATTCTTTTTGGAAAAAATTTGAAATTTGTTTAAATCTTATTTCAAAAGAGGAGGACTATCACGATGGAGGTGAATCCATTGCTGTCCCAATCTGGAAGGCGTCCTCCTAATAATGTAAAGATGAAATCCTCAAGTTGTAATGAGGAAGCATCTGCTATGCCTAAAAATGTGGAAGGAGGTACATCAGGCTATTAGTCTAAAGGAAGATATGTATGCAGCCTAAGAATAATGGTCTGCAAGACAATAGTGGCGCTATTTACAATTCCCAGCTAGGGAAGCAGTTTTTCGATGCCGTTTTCAACCAGGAATCGCCTACATCAATAATTATTAGTGCTCAAGAGGCCTTAAAGTGCGGCATCGTTACAAATCAAATCCAAATTTTGGACAACGTTCGGATTGAAATATGGAAGATCTAACACAAAATAATATGGAACATGATGAGGTGGGTTCAATTTCTTCACTGGATGACGACTTCAATTTAATCAAGCACATGAAAAGGAAATTTCAAGGTAACGTAAAAATAAATTTATCCAAATGTCAATTTAAAAAAGTCGATAAATTTGTTGAAAGTGTTAACCATAGTAATAAGTATTCGGTATTAAGAAATTTGAATTTAGTGGACGAAGATCCAATTAATTATATAAATATTGAACGTAGAGACGTTTATAATTATTAATATTAATAATTATTAATATTATTATTACGAAGAGCCAATTAATTATATAAATATTGAACATAAAAATAGTTAAAAATTTTAAAAACGTAGTGCGAAAAGGAGGGGAGCAGCCGATGGTATTGAATACTGATTTCCCAAAAACACATAAATAGTATTAGCTACGCGCAAAATTCAAAAGAAAATAAACAAGAAATAACGATAAATAAAAAGCAGGTTTGTTTAAGTGCTTACACATGGGCTCCTCTCACGTGATTTCCGTGAATGCAAACATAAGTAACGTGAGTGTAAAATGCTTAGTTTTTTGGTATCGCTATCGTGCATCAACGTGAGTAAAAAGTTGTTCACAACCCCATTCTTAGTGCTTACGAATTGTAATATACGTGAAGATAAAATACTAGTGCGGTTTTTACCAGCTTATTTTCACGTAAAAAAAAGTGGCATATACTATAAAATGCCAAAAATAACTGGCTATAACTTTAAAAATTGTTTGTATTACTTTGGATATTTTTACATAAATCAATAAAAAACTTCAAAAATAATATCTGACAAAAATATTGGACCATTTCTTTCACTTAAATTTTTTGGTATATAATGTTGAAACTTTAAACTCAATTTTCCAAAGAAAAATTTTTTGGAGATACGTTAAGATAACTTCGGCACGACGATATGTGTTTATGGCAGTAGTTTATGAGGATGTATATCCATAGATTTAATTTAATAAATAAATACAAATATTTCTTCAAGGTTTTGAAATTTCAACTAGTTTTGGCAAAGTATTGAGTAGTGGGTACCGAGTACCTGGTATTTCCATTTTTTTTACTCAATACTCAAAAATAATTACTCGATACTTTTAGAGTTCTATTTTTAAGCATGTTGAGTGGCTAAAATAGTCCATAAAAATGCATCACTCTACAAAAAGACAACTAGGTGTAAGATTCGTTAATCAAATCAAAACTAAATAATTTTTTGAGAACAATTAAATTATTTCTTAAGTTGTTGTTAGTTAACATTAAATTAAAAGTTAGCTTTACATTTATTTTTTATTTAAAAATAAAAGACATACAAAACCAATAATAGTTGAAGATCTATTTTTAATTTTTGAGAAACTACTTCAATTTGCAGATAAAAACTATGCGTTACAAATTCAAAAAATCCGTTAAAAGTATCGAGTAGTATTGAATACCCAAATGAAAAGTATTGAATATTATTGAGTAATGAAAAGTAGTAGAATTTGCCAGCACTAATTTCAACATCTCAAAACTAACTGCTAATTATCTTGCATTATTTCAGTTTTATTAAGTTTAAAATTAAATGTTGCAGCAATGTGTGATTGCTTTCATTTTGCTAAGATATGTATCTCATTTGCTTCAACACAAAAACAGAAAACAAATTTTAATTGTCATCTTGTTTATTGTGATTGACTGTGTTACCAAAAAAATCAAAGTTTAAGTTAGTCAACAATGCCAAAATTACATTATATTGAAGATTTTGAATATACTTTATATGTATATGTATGCAAGGATGCACCATATACGTATGTTTATGTATAAAAGCAAACATAGCAAGAACAAAGGCCTAAAGAATAACCACATGCTACTCACATAGAGAAATCGAACAAACAAAACCATAAGAAAAGCCAAAGACTAACGTAAACCTATGACAACAGAGAAAGATCTTTAACTTACAGTAGAGTACCAACAAAAACAAAATCTATGTACACACATGCAAATGCATACAAATACTTATACTCGTATGTATATGGGCCTTAAAGTAAATGTGTGTAGAGCCTTTCAGAAAGTCAACTACAAAAGTAACCTCAAATGGAAAAACAAGAGCTAAACAAGAGGCAATAAAGCCTTTTGCTTATGCTTCAATACCTTTTTTAAAACCAACTAACAACACTAACAAACAAACACACATTCAAACATATATATTGAAAACCAAATACGCACATTTGTAAATCTAAACTTTACGTATAGAGTAAAAGCAACATAATACATACAGCACTATTTGTGGCTAGATACGAGTATTAAAAAAAAGCATGGATAATTAATGTAAAAAAGTATTTAAATATTTTCTTGTTAAGCAGCAATATGTAGCAATAATTAAAGGGTTTTAAAATGAGGGTGGATTTTTAGAGTCTGTTGCAGCCATATAACTAATCGAAGACTTAGTATCAAAGAAAGATATTTTCAAAATTGCTATTAGCCTATTGGAGAATGTGTTCCACTAATAAGTTTTTTTTGTGACCGTCTTTATATTTGATCAGGATAACGAATAATCATGGTCACACATTACCACTCGGTGATGACAAAGTTTCCTAAGCCACAACACAGGAATCAAACCTGTGACCTCCAAAATAATAGTCTAGCACACAATCCACAAATCTGTGGGCCACTTTTCTAGGAAAATGGGGAAAAGTATCTGCGATAAATGAATCCGCAAACGACTGCTATATGTGCAAGTCAAAGAAACAGTCCACCAACGAATATTTTTTTTTAATTTATTCAACATATTTTTTATCGTTTTGAAGGATTATTAGACAAGATATATAATTTCATAAATAAAATAAAAGTATTTCGATGATCGTTAATGAACGATTTATTACCAAATCCTGCGCTACTTCAAATCTGCTAATTTCATACAAGAAATGAAAAAATTTTAGGTATTCATATCATTACTTTAGTGTTAATGAAGATGGCCCGATCGAAATCCATATTTTTATATATTGAAATCACTTAAATTTGAGTAAAAAAATTTTGTGTTTACTATTTCGGAAACATTGAAATCAGGTATGAAATTTCAGAATAGAACAAAAACGTACGTCTTTTGATAACAAACGACAAAATTGTTTGGCTGCAAATAATTTATTTTAGAACTCTCTCATCATTCATTCATCTTTTTTGTTTAAGGAACTAGATTTTGTGTTCTTTATTATGCAAGATTTGCAAAAAATTACGAAAACATACTTCAACTTTCAAAGTTACTTCCGTTTTTTTTGTAGCACTTGTCACAAAACTTCAAAACTTTGTGATCAATTATTTCGCAACAAATACCTGCTAAAAATTATTTTTTATGCCATTCAAAAATATACTCATCCCACTAAACACTAGAGTATCCATTCGATTAATATTTGTTCGAATAATCGAGTAAAGTGTTTGCATTATTTGATCGAATAATGAAAAAAATTAATATCGATTAACGAATTACTCGAAAAATTGATGTCAATTAATCAATTCAAGTATTTTCTACTTATTTTGAGTACGAGTTGTACGTAAGATTTTGACTACAAATAACAATAAAATGTTCTTTAATCAAGTCGAAAACAAGATTATTTTAGATAACCAATCCTTGAGTTTCTGAAAATGAGTACAAAATTCTACAATCACATGAAAAATCTTAAATTAACTAAAAAAAATTAAATTAATTGATTGACCGCCGGATGGATTGATGTTTCTTTTGAAAAATAAGCAAATTTATAAAATTTATGGAAATAATTTTAAATTTTTTGGAAATCAATAAAATTTTTCCTGCATTTTTTAAATTATTATGTTTTATACAAAAACTAAATAAATCATGAAAAAATATTTCTTGAAACTTGTTTCATCGAAAATAAATATAATTTCCCTGAAATTTTGTGTTGCCGGCCCTCAGTTTTGTGACATTCTGAAGTATTTCCTGCGGCTAGAACTTGCATTATTTTTCTTTATTAACAGTATTTTCAAGTGTATTTTCTCATTGCCCTCCGTCATTTGTTCTGCCTCATTTGTTTGAGTTTGTATCCATGAATATGTTTGCGTATGATAAGCAATGATACGAGTACAATAACTAATGTTTTGACCATATTGTTAACCCGTATCAAGCTTATTACAGTAAGTTCAATCTATTCCATGTACTTTGTTTTTGTTTTTCGTACACAAAAACCTCATGATCATCTTTGGGGTTTGGTCTTTTGTGTGCTCATAAGTATTTGTTTGCTCGTCTATAGTGTTGACTGAAATAACTTTCCCTTTTAGTTATTGTTAAATTTCAATAAAATAAGATTTTACATACTAACACTTTGAATTTTTTCTATAGAACTTACTATAGTCATTTGTTTTGTTAGTTTAAGACTTCAATTTTTGTTTAATGCTTATGTCACAATGTATGTTCAAGGCGGTATATTTATTTTTGACCAACCACTACGACAGGATGGGGAAACAACAAGTTTATTGTTTTTTATTACTTAGAAAAAATACAAGAAAGAAACGTTTTGCTTTAACTTTCTATGTTATTTTATGACAAACTATTGAGAAGACAAAACAAAGGGGAAAATAAAATTTCAATCAATTTTAACAAACATGTTTTGATCCTTGTTAAATGTTGTTCATTATTTGCAATAATATGTGAGATGCCTGAGCTTGTTTGTTTTTAGACAAAAACTACTCAACCGAATATAAAACAAGTTGCAATTAAATTTATTACAAATTATTATTGTTGATTTAACAAAAAGATGTAGGCAGATTAAGTAAAAACTTAAGTTAACAACACGGCACTGATATATTTTAGCTTTTTTTTCAAATTTTCTTTAATTTAATTCTTTAAGTTGTTTAAATAATTTATTTACTTTTTTTGTTTTATAATAATACAATCAACCACATTGCTAGCATGTTTCGTCATCAGTATGCATCAATGTAATAACCATTTTTATACAATTTCAAAAAATAAAACTAAAAAAATTCGTTGTACAATGAAAGAAACAACAGAAAACACTCTGCATAAATAAAAAATGAACTTCAGCCACAAATAAAGAAAGAAAAATTGTCAAAAGGAAGATGTTTTCCGACATTAACTCCCCAACAAGTATTAAAAATGTTACCAGAAATGTTGTTATGTTGCGATGTATTGGTACTGCAGTTGAAGACTTTATGTAAAATAATCCTACATCGTACAGTAAAATCTTTTTCAGTACAAACTCATGAGTCAATTCAACATTTAACAACTGTATTTAGATTTCTTACAATATTGCCTAAATTCCTGTTACATTATGGATTTTAGTGCCAGAAGTTTCGTTATTTTTCAGAACTATTTTACAAAAATTCAAGGTAACAACAGTGAATTAGTAATTTTTTTTCAAGTGTTGATTTTAATAATTCTTATCAAAAACCACTTGTTTCATTATTTTACGAAGAAATGTTTTAGCCGCAAAACAAAGTACTTTTGAAAATATTACTAACCCTGATTGATGTTTTTACTTGTGATAAAATTTAAAACTCTCTTTTCATGTAATGGCCCAAGCTATTTGTTTTAGATGAAAGGTGTATCAAATTCGTCATAGCTGCTTAAAATACTATTATTTGCTATACTCACTACAGTGCACCCTCGATTAGTGCAAACATCCATTAAGTCACAAATTAAAACTCAAGTAATATCACTTCTAGTTTTTCTCATATCGTGCGTTTTATTATTACAATACTCTACACCGAAATAAGTGTGACCAGATTATACTAGCCTACTTATTCTGAATATGAGTTAACATCTAAAATATTAAGCTTTAATATGTTATTTTTTTTTTAAACGGAAACTCATTTTGAAATAAAAATATGGTCGCATATTCATAATCGGTTTTAATTCCAACTAAAACCTGAAATATTTGTAGATAGTGCTACAATTATTTATAGTCTACAAAATTTTTTTTAATTTTTGAGTTAAATAAAATACGTATGAAAAAAATTTTAAAAAATTTTAAAAAAGGAAAAAGCTCTAAACAAAAATTATCAAAATATGTATCTGTAATGATGATTTCTTTTTTTTGTTTATTTACCACTTTGAGCAAATTTAAATTATAATAAACACTAGTTATAATATCTACATATATACAAAGTCCTAGAAATGAGCTCTCGAGTATTTTCAATATAATAAATTTTGTTTCACAAATAATTATTATTTTTGGTGCGTTTTATGGAAATTGCTAACATTTTAGTATATAAAAATTTTTTAAATGCACTATTTTACTAAAAAGAAATTGCAATAGATTATTGACCGGTATAGCTAGTTCCTATACGCATTTCACTATTGCTAACCCTGCAGTCAAAGCATCAAATATTTTTTCAATTCTCATATAGCTTGTCGATTTAAAACGAAGTTTTTAGGAAGATGCCATCAAGAAACAACTAAAAAAAATTGTTTGTCCTAAAAAGGAAATAAAAAAAAACCTAGAAACAGAAAAAAAACAGAGGGCGGGAAAGAAATACTGGATGAGGCCATTACTAGTCAGAAGGTTTCTATGTATATATGTATATATGTAGTGTATTTAGAAAGCTTTATGTCAAAATATATGTATTCTTAATTTAAGGGTGGACCATGATTTTTTTTTTAATTTAAAAAAAATTTATATACTAAAAAATTATTATTTTTAATTAATGTTTGTAAGTAATTAGTCGTACTTATATATATTGTATATATGTATATTGAAACGATTAATTTGACACAAGTTCAAACGCGAGCTTACCCATTTATTTATTCTAATTTTTTATATCATTTTTATTAAAAGATTTCTAGGATAAATTCATTATATATATAGTACTCTCTTAATAAAAAAATAAGAAAATTAACTAAAAAATTTTCTAATAAAAATGAAATAAAAAATTAGAATAAATAAATGGGTAAACTCAATATATACGTTATTATTTTTATTCAGCATAATATATACGAAAAACGAAATATTTATTTTGCAATGAAATTGCTTTAAAAAATAACTTGAATATAGGCAAAGGATAAAAACTTAAGTATAAATTTAAAAAAGAAAAAGGAAATTTTATAATTTCTTAGTCATTTAGCCACCAAAATTTGGCTTATGTACTTTGTAATATGCGAAGTCCCACATTAGCCTTACTTTTGTCGTAACGACTATTATTATTTGGTAAATTGCAATTAACTGCTTTGATATTCGCACGTGATACTGGAATTCCATTCAGATCTTGGTTTATATATAACTTGTCGAAATCTAAGAAGGCTTCAGGGGGCAATAGACACATAATTATCGTTTGTATAATATGGGACCATTATTAATCTGTTTTCAATGCATGATATGCATCTCAGAATATTGTTCCTAATTAGACTGATAATGAAGTTATCAATTCTATTAATGTTTGCTGTATTATAAAACTTTTTATTTGAAACGTATTTCACATAATTACTTTGTGACGATCTACATATATAATACTTATGAATATTCATATTTTTTCCATGTAAGCTGGTGGAATATTAAACCAAATTGGATATCCATATGTAAAGATTGGTCTGATAAATGGTTGGTACATAATAATTTTTACCCTTCGTTTTATGTATTTTGAATAAAATAACGATTTATAAAGGAAAAATGCATTTCGTACCTTAGTAAACATATCTTTAACATCATTATCAAAGTATAGGAACTTATTGAAATAAATGCCTAAGTATTTGACCACTTGTTAGTTGGGTAAATTTATATTCGATTTAATCCCGAACTATTTCCAGTTTCTTTTTATATTGTTGTTACATTTATCGACTGTGGGTCTGAATAAAATTGTTTCGCAATTTTTGATACTGATCTTCATATTATTATTGATGTTAAAGAATTGTTGTAGAATTATGTTTTCTTTCAATTGTGGAATCGGCGTGATATATAACAATGATGTTCTGTTATTCTCCAGCTTGGGAGCAAACGGTCTCATTTAATGACTTCCAACGGACTCTGTTATGGGCTGTTCTAAATTAAATGCCTCGTTCCATGAAAACCCTGCAGTAGTCAGCTCATGTACGGTTGCGATGCGCCAAGTTGTTTTTGGACGTCCACGGCGGCGAGAGCCTTGCAGCGCTACCTTGGCTATTTCGTTATCGGATCTCAATATCTGACCAATCCATCCAAATTTCCTTTTCAGGATTTCGTACTAAATTGGCCGTTGATTCCTGCTTCGGAGCAGCTCATCGTTGGTTATTGTGTTGGGCCAGAAACATCGAATAATCCTTCGTAAGCAACGGTTTGTGAACACTTGCAAACGTCGAACGTCGTGTTTGGATAGACGCCAAGTTTCACACCCGTATAGGGGTATGGGTTTCACACACGTGTTGAATACTTTGGTCTTAAGTTGTGTTGATATTTCGAATGATACCCATACTTTTTTTAAACAATGCATGGCATGACGGGCCTTGCTAATTCGCGCAGAAACGTCTTCATCTGCAAACCCTGTAACGTTTTCTATTTTGTTGAGAAGCTCAAAAACAAATAGATTAAAAGGAATAGGGAAGTTGACAGTACGTTGCTGTAATCCATTAAGGATTTGAAAAGTTTTTTTCCGTGTATATTTCTGATAAAACACTCTAAGCTCTAGACAAAAATTATCAAATTATCTGTAATGACGATTTTTGTATAGTATTCATAATAACAATAAACAAATATTTTTTAATTTTCTGTTATGATAAGTATTCCACTGCATTTCCATTTTCAAAAAAATGCGTTTGCTAAAAATTTACACTTTTCTGTGAAGTATGAATTAAACTTATTCTGATTTAGAAATTTTTTAAAGATACTAGTAATTAATATAATCTGGCTGAGACTGTTTCTCATGAGCAAGTGACTGGAGGTGATGTTCTTCCTGAACCAACAAAAAGATTTGAGTTTCCAAGTTGCTGTCAAGTAAGGTTGAGCGTGTCTTCTAAGACCTCAGCTTGAACCACATTGATAATTTATTCGTCAATTACGGGCTTTTCAGGCGACTGCTAAATTGATTTGTTCGTGGGCCTTCATACGCATTGATTGGCGGATGCATCCTGCCGCTTCCACAACAGTTTTGGTTTTTTTGTTTTTAGGGGCAGGTGATTTGAAAGATATAGATTTTTTGGTTTGAATAATTTTTCAAATCATTCCTTAGACAAATGCGGGTTGACAGATTGTTTATCGGACCGTTTGCGTGAAATTTGGCAACCACACGATGGAAAACCACGTCAAGCCCTAGCGCTTACTAATTTTGATACAACATTTTTTATCATTTCGACATGTTATTCAATCACACCTTGCCACTATAAATTAGATTCAATGACATGTAAATTTGTTCACATCGCTCTTAATTTGTTAAATAACATATACGCATGCGCAAGAAAGTTTCAATATCATCCGAAAAAAAGTACTATTAATCTTCTATTCGTTAGATAGCCACAACTATTTTCCTTCAATGGTTTGCATACCCAGTTAGTTGCATTAAACGAGTGCACACTGTTATGTATTTTCATTAAAAAAAACAATATTCATAGAACACATTTCACTTTTTATTTATTCCTCGAAAGCCGCACTAACAACAAAAAATAAATAAATTATTTATATTTTTTCTATGCAAATCTAAAACACAAAACAAATCTTCAAATGCGAATAAAGTTCCAGCGTTGTGTCAGGTATAATAATAGTCGACGCTTGGACACTTTGATATGCAAAAAAAAAGCAGCGAATATGAAAAGTAAAAATGTGGCGGTAGAAGACAGTAAAAATCAACTGAAGTGGTATATAAAGGAAAGTAATGAATGAGCGATACCTTTGTCTATGATGATTTAGGTGCAATAGCGGCAGCAGTAGCAAGAACAGTATAAATGCGATATACTAGTAAGTAAAACAACGTTGCTGGGATTAAGTTCCAAAGGATGTCAATGTAACGCAGTTAGAAGGATGCAAAGATTTGTGTTAAATGAAAAATTTTTTAAAAATTATATAAATTCAAGTAAATGTATGTAAATGAATATTTGACGGTTGAGTGAAAGAGGTCATAAAAGAGATTATGAATTATTATTTTGCAGCTATAGAAAAGGAGTACAAAAAGCATTTATTTTAATGTAAATTCAATTCTCTTTAATAATATATATATTTTTTTCTATTTATTTATTATGCACAGATTATGCACCTGATTCAAAAATAGTAAGAAAAAAATCATATTTATTGTATAATAAGTACTTCGTGTATGTTTCTTTCAGCTTAGGGAGGCGCATTTCGTACAGGGTCACCACGATTTAAATTTGGGAGTTCCGATATGCCTCCCATCGTGCAGTATCCTTTTACGTTGCCAACTGCGAGTATAAATAATTTAATATCATGATATTTTCAAACCAGCTGGGTACAATTTTCTTTGCGAACATACACTTTGACTTTATCGTCTTCGAAATAAAGGCCCTGATTACAGCCAAACGATTCCTATAAGTATTTCAATAGTACTGTTCTCTGAAAAGAACTCTGTAATTCACAGTAGAGGCAATGACGTGAGTTTCCACCTGAAACTCTCTGTTGGTGTTATTAAGTCCAAAGAAGATCACGCGCAAGAGTGACGTCTTAAGACGCACAATAAACTGGTTTAAGAGGCCTATATGATTAAAGGGAACAACAAAGGGTTAGAAGCGCTGCACTGTAATGGTTCGGAGAAGGTAGACTCTTAGTTGCGTCACGAGTGGCTGCTGCGATGATGAGTCTGTGAGGAACACATAGAAACGTGGTATTTATGAAATTAGCTTAAGCGAATATTAAAAACTCCTGTATCACCTTAGGTGTCATTCAGCTTGGTGGAAAATTTTCAACGGTGACTGGAAGGAGAAAATATGAGATGATTGGTTCTTACAGTAGTGGAGGCCAATGTAGCTAAAGAGGTGGCAGGAGTCACTTAAAAGGGAATGAGTTTGGTTGGAAGTCCCTTTAAAGTCAACAAAGAACATGCTTTGAATAACCGACATATAACATAAAAAAAATTTGTTTTTAATTGTTTAACATTTAAACTTGAGAGGTAGTTAGATAAATTACACTATTTTCTATAATTATATTATGATGTTCAAATATTTTTAATACTTCCATTTTAATCTGATACATTCCTAAATACAAAAACATATGTTAACATGAATATTAAAATCATTTAAAAATTTTTAAAAGCCCTTTTACTAGTTTATCTCTAAATAAATATGTACACTACAAAACCAGTTAATTAAAAAGTTATTTTTGTTTTAGTTAAAAAAAAATAATACTCACAACCCAAATAACCTCAGGTGACAAACTAATTTAGATTTATTAAAATTTAAAGTTGTTCAACAGTTTTTATATATGGTACGTAACTATAGTATATATTTTTAATTTGTGTATGTTTATGGTGTGTTTGTCACATATAAAAGTGTTGTTCCATAAAATTCTAGAGTAAAACAAAGTTTTTGTTTAAAAAAATTATTTTTTTTTGCAAAAAAAGTGTAAAAACTTTATGTCTGCCTGTTAAATATTAAATTAAAATAAATGAGTAAATAAATAGATTTTACATACTTAAATTTTATTTCTCTTTTTCTAAACAAAAAAATATTTAAAAAAAATTTCAATAATTAAGCAAAGTCAATTATTAAATTTTAAACTGTATGATAATAAATTAATTAAATAAATAAAAATTATTATTTAGTAACCGTCGAAATGTAAACTTGTTTAGTATTTATTTAACCAAATTTCTTAGTTACCATGATTTTTATAGAGCATTTTTTTATTGAGAAACTTGTGGCATACAAAATTGTTGACTACAAAGTTTAAAACTTTCTTCTTTTTTTTTGGATAAATTTATTATGACATTTTTCACTTGTAACTTTATCAAAAACATGTTGCTGACATTGATGACTTTTTAACGCTTTTAACACTTTGGTTTAATTAATTGTTTAATGAAAAACAATTAAAAGTTATGAAAGTAGTTAAACAAGAAATAAAAATACCACAAATAAAAATAAGTAAGCAAATAAATGAGCATTGAATAATAGCGATACAAATAAAATAAGTTGAAAAATATAATTTTCAACTACATATAGTCATAAAAAGTTATACTGACAACAGTTCATGGCATAAACAACCCTCCATCCTCATTATTTCTCTTTAACCCATTTTCATCCATTTGTCGAAAATTCGACCAATGGCTTTAACACTTTTTATAAATTGACAAAACATAAATATAGATCATTTACTCGAATATATTATTGATTTGTGGTCTTAAGAACTCAAATTATTTTTGTTGTGATCTAATTTATGTGCTTACACGTATTTTTTCAACGTTTCGTTAATGGATTTTACAAAAAAAAAATAAGATTTGTAAGGACCAACAACACAAAAAATAATAATGGAGAACGTATATTTCTAAAATGCAGCTTGTATTATAATATTTATTAACATTATAAAACCATTTCAAAGTGTTTATATTATTTTTCAACATCGTTTCATCATTAACATTCGTTTCTCACACACATTGTATAAATTATATCGTATTCAGGCAGTGGTCGAAAAATCGAGCAGCCCTCCCACCCAAAAGCGGAAGTAATAAAAAGAACATGAAATATATATAAATTTTTTTCTCATTTATATCATCTGGTCAAAATTTCATCGATATTTATTCAGCGGCCTAGGCGCGGCTTTAAATCAGTTAAGCGACTAAAATATCAGTTCCGAATTCAGATAAATGGGTGATAGACTGTGTATTAAGTTTACGAATTTACTGCAACATTACTTCGTTTACATAAAAGTGAAAGATGGCAAACCTTAATATTTTCAAGTATTTCATCTCTTTTGTTTTAAAGTGTCAATTGGTTATTGCATTGCACATGAGAACGCAGATTTTAAACTTCTAAATTGGGAATTCCGTTCCATTTCAAAAATTTAGCTTCAATTCTTCATTAAATTGCTAATTCTGCAATTTGCCAATAACAAATTATGCATGTTATATATGGGTTTGAAAATAAATAGATCAAGGCTTTATGTCATCAATATCAAAAGCTTTACAAAATACCGTTTGCCTTAGAGAAAACTTATTTGTATATTAAAGGTATTAAATTATTCACAGTTTGAATACAGTTGACTGATCTGTGCTTTTTTCACAACTCATGGCGTTGTACCCAAGGTTAATTTTCACTTGCGATCTCGAGTAGAAAGAAGTACGGCTACACATCTGATCTTGTTTATTCAAGCACCATTTGTTAGTTCCCCTGATGTAATGGTGTTGCACATCTGATAACGAAAAATTTTTGAAATTAAAAGTTTCATTCAAATAAATATACTTATTTATTTGAACTGTATTGGTTTACATAAAATTGTACTGATTTGACTCAAGTTCAAGTAACGGACATAAACGGCAGCATCTTATTTCCATTACTACAACTTGCTGATAGTTAAAAGAAGGACATTGTCTGCCAGATATTAATCTTTGCATTATTAAAACTTCCATTTTTATTGTTATTATTTTTAATAATAAAAATATCCGATAGATAAAAAAATAACAATAAATGAAGGTTTTATAATGCAAAGCCATTTATCGGTCTTACAAAATCCTGATGGTAGGTTGTAATAATGACCCTTAATCTACTTTGAATATAATTATTTCAAAAATTCTTTTTATTATTTACTTTGAATATAAATATTTTGAAAATTATTTAAAATATAATTTGAAAAATTGTTAAGCCCAAACGTCATTTTCGGGACTTGTATTTGAATCAAACCAGTAAAATTTGAATTATTAGCTTCTTCAGAATTATTTGTATGAAATAACTTCTTGTTTTAGTTGAAATATTTTTTTATAATCAAATTAAAAATAAATTTAAATTCTTTTTTTTTTTTTTGAAAGAAAATCAGCACTTTATATCCTCCTTAAAAGCTCTCCATCTTTACACCCTTTTCTTATTGTTTTTCATTTCACTTGCAATGTATGGCATTAAAATTTTCGACATTCATTAGAAAGTCCACAAAAACACAAAATCTTGATCAACCTTTTAATATTTCCTTGCTTTGTCATTTAACTTCAAGCAACACAAAAGTGTTACAAGAACATAAAGAAAAAAACATAAAAATTCTAAACACGTTTAAAAGTGTAATTTAATCGCATGTTACGCTTTGTTAACAATTCTCATTCTTAACAAATTCTGGCTCGAAAATAACAGCCAACTAAAAATGAAATAAAACAGGAAAAATATGGTGAATCATGAATTTGTTATGAGTTCAGCAATAGCAGTACAAGTAGCCAGCGATTTGATGGTTCCACTCCATTCTAGCGGCTGGTAGTAATTTATGCCAGCTACCACCCCGTCTTTACACACCATACAAAGGCGGTGTTGACTTTTCTGTGTTACGTCTACTATTACGTCCAATTAGTTACAATTTACAAAATTTTGTATGCTGAAGCAAAGTTGTACTCGAACATGAATTAAATAGAAATCATGAGAAGTGAAACAAGCTGAAATGTAATAAATGAAATTGAAAATGCAATTGAGAATAATAATTTATGCACAGCAAATTGAGAAACTTACCTTGGCAAAGTTGCTGGGTTATTTATTGTTGTTTGATTAGTTTTGTAAGACTTTTTCTTAACATTTTTTGTAGAAAATATTATTATTTATTAAAAAACATTGAAGGGATTTTAATTGAATATATTTATAGGTTTTACTGAGAAAATATAAATTTTCGGGTAAAAAAAAATTTAGATTAACAACAAAATAGTTTACAAGAGAGTTAAAAAAAATTAAGTAAAATAAATATTTAATAACAGCAGCAAAGATAAATAAAAATGCATAGCAACTGTGTATTATTTGCTTTTATATCAATGAATGTCAATGAGTTGTATTTTTTACATGAATTATAAATATATCAATACTGCCTAAAGTTTATAACCAAAAATATATAAATATTGAAGGAAAAGTTGTGAAAAGATGGTAAACAAAATTAATTGCAAAAACTATTTGCATACAAGAAATATAATTTATATGTTACAACAATATTGTAAATATTATTTGTATAATTTCTTGTTAAAGTACATAATTATTACCCCAAGCATGATAAATAGCGTTTGTACTAGAAATGGAATGGGTAGAGACTTTTTACGGTGATGCATATTCACACAATGGAAATTAAATACTTCTGAAAGTAAATTAAATAATATAAAAAAGAAATAAATAAATAACAAAAGTGATAACATTTACTTTAAAAATTTTCTGTAAATGTTTTCCATTCCGAAAAGTGAAAAAGCGTAGGAAAGCGTTGATAAAATTTAGATAAACCCTTTTTAACTTTATTGAAGTGTGTTTTTTCTCCAAGGCAGTGATTGTACTACAGCGATGTCTTCCATTGAATTTCCTAATACTTTTTTTTCATAAAAAAAGAACCTTAACTTTTAACTGCTCTTCAAACTTTTCGAAAATAAATTTCAATTTGACTCAAATTAATTAAATGTTTAATTTCCTTTCCATAATTGATTTTAGAAAACAAATTTAAAGCGATAAATCATATATGTATTGTACTTGCAGGCACTGTAGTCCTTCGTTCATAGTGCATGCATGCTTAACACTTATGCAACACATATCTGAAAGTATGGGAGTGTGCAAAAATAATGGTCCTTGCAGTATACATCCATATAACATTTCAATTAGTGGTTTTAATAAATCTTCGTTAAGAAAAGTTTTCGAAGTAGCAACAAACCAAAGCAATCGTTTGTTAAGTTTAGATCTTTTGAATGAATTTTTGTGAATATTTTTTAAAAACTATGTAGACATCGTTGTTGCTGTCAACAACATCGTCATCATGAATATCATTTTTAGAAATGTTAACACCTAAAAGCTTTCTACACAATTTTAGTTGTTTTATATGCACAAACGCTTCCATGAAATGAAAGGATTTTCATAAAATAGTTAGTAAAAGCGTATAGACAGAGAGATACATTTTCTTAAAAACAATAAAGTTGTGTGTGCATACAACTGACTGACTATAAAAAGTTTAGAGTCAAAAAGGTAGTTGATGCATAAGTGTGTTAGTTAGTACAAACCTCTATTTATTTTGTGTGCAGATACATACATATGTACATAAGTGCCAATATTTGCAAGTGTTAATCCATATGCACACATATTTATTTAGTTGACTAGGTGCAAATTAGAGCCATGTGTGTACATTTAAATTGGTAGCAGAAGATGGTACTCTTATCATTTTTTTAGTACTCAATATGTTGTCAATTATTTTGTTGCAACTTTAAACTAATTGGTTTGAAATATAGAACACAACAATTTGTTATCATTAATTTTGTTCCAAATACAGAAAGGCCTTGTTGGTTGCTAAATTATAATGAATCGACGTTTATAATGTGATATGATTTAATAAGTATGAGGGGAAATAAAAATAGAGATATTAGAAGCTTAAGATTTAAAATGTTGCAAGAAGTAGAGATTTGCATATATATATATTTTAATTTATTTGCCAGTCAGCCATCTGCCACTTTTTTGTCATTATATCATTTTTTTATTTGAAAATAAAAATTAATTAATCGATTAAATTCAATACTTATATTATAAGCTGTTAAAAAACTGTAACAAATTTAAAGAAGATAATAGATTAATTCATTTGAACTCTGGTTCTATCTCTAACAGAATTTGGCCAGTCGCGTTCTCCATCATACTCTGAACTATCGACTTTTTTATGAAATATCACTGATAATAAAACATAAAAGGGTTTTTACAACCAACAGGCTGATTATTTTAATTTATTAATTTTAATTTTTAAAGTTAAAGTTTTTAAATTAAAAATTAATCACATTATCCACGTAGTGCTTGGAAAGATAAACGGAAATGGATAGGAGGACTTACTACAGACGCATAAACAGCTGCCGAAACGAACAGAAGTCGCGCACTAAAGGCAACCTCATCACTTCGAAGTCTGCCCAGATCGATATCTGGCTACAACACTACTCTGGCATATTGTCAAGAAATAACCACACACCTGCTTCTTTATGTCTCTGTAGCAGCAACTCCAAACGAAGTGATATACAAACTACACCTCGCACAACTGCAGAAATAGTAAATGTAATTCACACACTTAAGAAACACAAAGCTCCAGGAATTGGTAATATCAACCCAGAACTTTTGAAAGCCAACCCGCCCTACTGATCAGTAAAAATTTAAAAAACCTATAGGATCGTAATGTACTTTGTGATGAATTAAAACACGGTTTAATTATCAACATACCCAAAAAAGGAGACCACTCAGAAATAAAAACTGGTGGGGCATAACACTTTTAAATATGATCAACAAAGCTAGTATCGTCCATAAAAGACTTACTGATTCCCTCGATGGGACACTTCGGTGTGAACAAGTGGAATTTAGAGCACTTAAATCATGCATTGATCATTGATATTAATTATAATCGAATAATCAGTAGAATATACATCGCCTCTTTACTTAGTCTTTATAGATTTTGAGAAAGTATTCGTCACACTTTTCCACTCTGCTATTTCGAACGCCTTGGCGTGCCAAGGAGTTCTCAGAAAGATAGTCGAGATACAAAAAGATCTCTTTAGAAACGCAAACTGTCAAATACTACATGGAGACTTAGTTAGTAATACAGTTAACATTAATGCAAGCGTAAGACAAGGATGCGTCCTGTCGCACTTACTGTTTAATGTAGTTCTTGGCATAGTAATGAGAAACGCAACGCGAAATAGCAGAGACTGATGCAGCGATCTAGATTACGCAGACGATATATGTCTTCATACGCATAATTACTCTGATATAGTAGAGAACTTGAAAATGGTAGAAGCGGAAGCAGCAAAGGCAGGCCTTAAAATAAATATAACCAAGATGAAGCCATTGAGAATCAGCCCTACATACAACAAACCACTTGGAATACCACCGCAGCAGATCTTAACATCCTACAAGTCTTTGTGAATAGGTGCCTTAAAAGGATATTGCAAATTTTTTGGCCCAACACAATATCGAAAGTTCAACTTTGGACCTGAACTAATCAGACTCCAATACGGGTTGAAATACTAATGAGTAAATGGGGATGGATTAGACGTCGTCTACCCACTGATAGCACATGTAATTCCCTATACTAGAACCCCCAAGGAAGCAGAGGTACAAAACGGCCTTCCCGAAACTTGGCGTAGGCAACTATGTTTGGAAGTTAACAAATCAGGCAAAAGGTGGACTGAAATAAAAAATTTAGCATTGAACATGAATAAATGGAATGCTCCTTATAGGAGCCAAAAGAGCCAATATTCCCAGCAAACAATAATAATTTTGCTACAAATTTAATTTTAAGAAATTGCTAGTTTTTATTAAATTGTATGACTCTTATCGATTATTTTAATTTAGAATACTTGTATATTATAGACTTCACTTGCACGTGAATGTTTTAATAATTACTATTTTATGACCAATTAAGCATTTATATACTGTTTTATATCATTTGCTGCTATTTGGTTAACAATATTCAATGTACATATTTACACATCGATGCAGATATTCAATTTATTTGTATTAATAGTTCACTTGTATATTTAAGGTAAGTAGTATCAACAAATATTTATTAAGCTTCAAAGAAATTAAATTAATATATGAAATAATAGAGAAATTTCAAGGTTTTGTTTATGAAAGAAAGCGCCTAAAATTAGACAATTAACTGCTTCTTTAATTCATACTTATCTACATGTAAAAAACTACTAAACAGGATTTATATATATATATCCTCCGGATCAAGAGTTCATTGTGTACACCCTTAATTCCCCTAGCAGAACATTACCAGCTACTGGCATTTGTATTAAAAAGACTGACCTATTCACGATTAAATAGTTTAAATATTTAAATTTTAATAAATTTAATTTGATAAAAAGGATTTTTTTTCATTTCTCTTTAATTATTTTGGTTGAATGTTTTTTAACACCACACAAAACTTCAAATTCCATCATGAGAGTGACCTGTAAATATTTATTTATTTTATTTTGCAATAACATAATTTAGAAACCTTTAATTTGTGTCATCGGCCTATTAATATGTTAACCAGAGCAAAACCCTGATATATTATTGCAAATTTTTCTGCAATAAATTCTACATAAATACAAATTATACGTACAATTAAAAAACAACAACTAAATTGAGTAAAAAAGCTAAAAAAAAAATAACCGCCAGCGAGATTATTTAGTTTATAAAAATTGACAGGACTTCAATGTCATAATAATAAACACGAAATAAGTGAAAGTGTATAAATAAATTTATTGATTTTATATTGTACGCACTGCGGAATTGTATAAATGGTTTAATGCTGATTTTTAATTCGTTTAATTTAAAAAAATGTGCTTTTTTTATTGTTTAAATAAATATAAATAAATAATTTGCTGTGGATTTTAGTGTTAAAACACATACAGGAGAATTTTTTAAATATTTGAAATGAACTTTTTGACTCACCTTTTAGTGGCTATAAGTTACTTTATTGTAACTTTAGTGGGTTGAAAACATATACAAATACATTTAGTTCTGGCTCCTGTAATTGCTTTGAAATGTTTTCATATCATTATCATGATCACAAAATTTTTATTAAACTTTTAGATAAAATGTAACAAAAATTTATTTACTTTTCGTTTTCCTTTTTCGGGTGATATTTTGTATAAATAGAAATTTTAAATCACATTCAAGCGAGCCACCTAAACTCTGGCAGATACATGGAAAAAAACATGAACACTGATGATGGAAGTGTAGCGGCTCCCGAAAAACAACGTTGTTTCCGTGTTGCCGTGTTAGTTGAAATTAATTGATGGTAAATTTTCCCTTGTTCCTTTGGAATATTGCGTCATGTCTATTTCTTTCTGACTAAAAATATTAAGAACTTTAGCCAGAATAAAAATCACTTTGAATTAAAAAACCAAAAATAATCATTTTAAATAAACAATTAGCTGCTGCCTTGAGCCTTGCAATGAAAGCTCATTTAATTTTTATGGTATTAAGGCGTTAGTAATTCATTCCTTTTAATATTTACATAATTTATGTAAATAATATTTTATTTCGGTGCTTTTTATGGAAATTGCTAAACTTTTACGGCCTCATTCAAAAACGCTTAATAAAGTTAATGTGGACATTAAAATCGGTTTTCCCATATAAAAATCAAACATTAAACCTACAATAACTTTATTAATCGTTTGTGAATAAGGCCATTAGTATTTTAAATTTTGAATCGCACTATTTCCCATAATTAATTAAAAATGGAAAATAATTATTGAGAGATATAGCTAGTTCCCATGCGCATTTCATTGTTGCTAATGCAGATCATCAGGGAACTTTACCCAAATATTTCTTAGAATAACTGGAGGTATTATATTAAACTTTCATTAAATTAAAAGTTTAAACAATGCAAAGTTTATTTCACCCACGAAAGGGGGCAGGGAAAAATTGCATTTTACGATCTCCGGGTCGATGTTTAGGTTTTAAAACTATCGCCGACGTTAACAGTTCCATTTTCTAAACAAAAGTACGGGAAAACTCAAAACAAAATATAATTTTTTAGAGGTTGGATTAGTTCTTCAAGGGGAACTTTTTCCCCCTTGTTTCGATTTTTCTAATTTTCATGTTTAAATAGCCTATGACCGTAACATATATTTTTGGAAAGTTTCATTAGTTTAGGGGCACCCAACAGCTTTTTAGAAGCAATATAAACAAAAACAAAACGTAATGTCCGGCTAGATTGGCAAAATAACCTTTTTTGCAGACTTGCTCTGATAAATTTGTCAACTCTATAAAGTCGACGATTGATACTGAGTGCTTTATTTGTTCTGGTCCTGATTCGTGGTGGTGTTGATTCAGAGTTCCTGCTCAGTCAACTAAACTTCAGCGTTCCTTTATATCTAAATCGTTGACCCAATTATTTTTATATAATTCTGTGTTCGTTATTTATATTTATTCAGTGATGATGTCAAAATTTATTGACCAAATAAATAAGTAAAAAAAATTTTGGATATTTAGAGTCATTAAACAATTACTTAAATGTTTTAGAAAAAATATCGAAATGATGCTGATTCGTGGTTACTAATATTAAGATGATGATAGTGGTAGGTACAACAATTCCTAAGAATCATATTCTACAGCTGTTTTAGTTTAAGAAAATGTGGACTAAAATGGAGATGCAAATGATAAAAATGTATGTGCTGGTTAAATTTTATAAAAAATTATTTGCTGCCGTTGCTATTTAAATTTCTCAAACGAAGTAATATTTTATCGTCACCTCCACAGGATGCACTAAAAAAAATTTGTAATTGTATATTTGCTGTTTCCCTGCTTATTTTCAAAACCCTTAGATATTATAAAACACAAGGACATTGAAATAAATATACTCGTAATTTCACCACTCAAGATATTTGCAGAATTAAATACATATATATATATATATCGATCCTTTTAGATGGAATTATCGTTTATGCCATTTCTTAGAAAATTGAACTTCTGCTTAAAGTTTATTCGATGGCTACTCATTATAATCTCATAGCTAAAGTATATTCCAATTAGGCCAGTTTGATTTTTTGTGGCTTCCTTATTGCTTTGGCGAAATATATGTAAACATAATTTATTAATTTTAAGAGTCAGTCAACTTAATTTCACAAAAAATTACTTCTTCGAAAATGTCATTGGATAGTCCATTAACGGCAACGTCGAGAGATGACGGCCAATTATAATCGATTTATTTAATGTGATTATTTTCGAACAATTTTGTTGTTAGTGGTTTTTTAATCCAAAGTGATTATTATTTTTGGCTAAAGTTAGTAACATTTTTAGTCAGAAAGAATTGGACATGAGACAATATTCCAAAGCAACAAGGGAAAATTTTAACACCAATTAATTTCAACTTACACGGCAGAACAGAAACAACGTTGTTTTTCGGGAGCCGCTACACTCCCATCATCAGGGTTCATGTATCCGCCACTGTTTTTTAATATTATTTACCTTTCTTTGTTTTTATTTATTTGATTTGTTTAAATTGTTTAACAATTTGTAGTTTAAGTAGTATAATGAAAATTGGCATACAGTAGACCTCGCAATGATCATTCTGTATGAACAGTTTGAGGGTATAATTACCGTTCGCGAAGATATTTGCTTTGGGCCTGAACACTATATAAGTTGAGCCTGCTAGGCTTACTTTTGTAGTGTTCTCTGAAGTAAGAGTCCGAATTCCACTGATAGCCACAAAACTTTAGATAGTAATGTTTTCCGCCCAAACCAGGAATACTTACAAACATATGCTTCTGTAAATTTATGTTTATGTCGCATACGATAATTTTGACTCAACAAAACGATATGTATTGTATATAAATATTTTTTTCAAACGCTTTAATCTCCGGTGCAATTGCTTAAGAAAAGATTTCTAAGCGTACTTATATTGCTTGCATTATTTTATATAAAATTTCTTAGAAATACACACATGAATAATATTATATAAATTGTTATTTGTAAGTAAAGAAAAGCCACAACAATTCTTTGGCGTCAAAACAATTTGTCGTCATTTAAAAGCTTCATTAACATATGAAATGTTTTTTTCGCGTAAACAAAACGAAACATTTTAAATACACAAGCCAACATCTAGTGTATTTATGTGAATATATGAATGCAGTTGTTCTAGCTTAAGTGCTATAAATTTTACCACAAACAGGGAATATAAAGAACAATAACACAAAGAAGACCTGAACACAATAAAATGAGGGAAATCTTAATGTTAAATAAAGATGGTTAGCGTTTTAGGAAGGGCAGTGAAGGGAAGGGAAGCCATAACTTTTGTTAACTTCCTAAGAAGCATAAATATATGTAGGCAGTACTTTTAAAGGGTTCCAGCAAGAATGGAAAGAGATGTTGCATATTATGCAATGTGTTTTATTGGTATCACCACTAGACCGTGACTTTATGTTAAATTTTAATTCACAATTTAAAGATAATTCATGATTTAAAGACTCTCTCAAAAGTAAGCAAGCTAAAAAATGTCAGTACAAGTTTCAGTCGAGAGCAGGGTCAGGCATCCAGTCAGAGACTTTAAGTCTTAGCATTTCTGAACTCTTACCAATGAAATGTACGTTATTTCAGGCAGAGATGCAGTGCATACATATTGCTGCATATAAGATTTTGGAAATATATTTTTTCAGCTGTCTATGCAGACAGTATGGCGGCACTAAATTTTTCTGCTAAAATCTAGACACTTAACCTTCTCTACAAATATCAATAAAAGGTCGTATTCCTATTCCTATTAAATTTAAAAACGCGTTCATCTATTAAATGAATCTATTTAAGGAAAGCCTCAAGTGTTTGCTTCTAGTCAAAAGCGCCCGCTCTGAAGAATTGCAATTCTGTTAAAAGTTCAAACGAAATGTCCACACCATTTTGAAACTTCGAGAGATAACATGGAAAATGTTTACACAAGATTGCAGTTATTCCAAATAGTAAAAGAAAATCATGATAGAACTATTGACGAGAAATTGCAGTTTTTAGATAGAAAATTGTGCGAAATTTCAAGGAGTTATAGACATATGCCAATGAGTTCGACGTTTTCTATTACTATAACTTTTCCGTGCTATTAAGAATTAAATAATATTAAATAAGTAGTATAAATATGTTTAAATATATAAAAATGAATCTCCGTTTGCATGTTTGTTTGATAATTTGTTTGTTTGCTACTTACTACGAGAGTGAACTTTTGAAAATTTTGCGACTGTTTTACTCACGACTGGGAATTTAAATAGACTTATTTATTTTATTTGTAAAAACAGAAAAATATCTGCTACTTGATTTTTTATATCAAATTACACCTAAACACCTAAAACTATAAAAAAAAAAACTCATCTTTCAATACAAAAAACACGTTTAATTATTTTGGCCAGCTTTTTGACTCAAATACCTTCTGTGGATCGCTCTGCAATTCTGTTAAAAGTTTAAGCGAAATGTGTACATATGCGCCAGTATCCATCATCAGTTTGTCGGTACTCTGTCAGCATTATTTTTAGGTTTCGTTAAACCTAAAGACATTAATTTACCAATTTGGTAAGATTTTGTTTTCTTTAACAGTAATTAACAGTATTACTGAATCACTTAACAAAGACCTAATATTCATTTAAACAACATCAATTTAATTTAATCAAGAAATTCACACAGAATAAAATATTTTTGTAAAATAACAATTTTATTATTTTTAGCTGTTAAAAATATCCATTCAAATATATTCTTTTATTTGCATCTTTCTATTCAAATGTCAACCATGAACCTTAATATTTTAATTACCAAATTACTTAAAATCTTTTGGTTACTCAGTCAATGAATAAAAGTCAATTGAAATTACAAACATTTTGTATATTATGATTTTGTGTTTAACCAACATTTTGTGGTTATTTAACTCTTATATAAAAAAAATTAAGTAAATTATTTAACTTGTCTTGATTTCTTAAGAAAAACTCAACAGCAGCACACAAGCTGACAAACAAAGTCAAAAAGCTAAAGATAAAAAATGTCAATCTAATCAATTTATTTAATTGTGGGTAAGTGTAAGTATGAGAAAGAAAACAACAACCTTTGGAATTTCTTACGTTAACACTTGATATACTTAAACTTAAATTGAAACTTTTATAAAATTAACACACAAACATAGACAACCAGAGCCAAACGAAAGAAGCAAAAGTATTTTTTATTAAAGTAAAAACTAAATAAATGTCATTGAGTAACCAATGAACCAATTAAGCAAATTGCTTTTTCTCTTTTCATACTTTATTTTACTTAACATTTTATTTCTTTCAATTCCTCCCTGTTTCCTTTAAACTTCTTTGTTAGGTGCGCTCTAAACACATAAAATACAAAGTAAAATAAGCTAAAAAATATTTTTAGAAATCTTATAATTAAGTAAAATACGAAATTTTAATATGAAATTCGATTACCAGAGTTTCGAAACGAGAAGTAATGAAAAAGGGAAAATTTCGACCATTTTTCCAAGAAAATTAATGACTTTGTTTTATATTTTTTGGGGATATTCAGGTATGTTCTGTAAATCACTTTTCGAGAAAGTGATTCGAAAGCACTGAAATAGTGCGCCACGAACAAAAGTTTTAGTAATCGCGTGATTTGAAACCGGTGAGCTAAACGACTGCCGATTTTAAATCACTTGCTCATGTTTTGTAATTATTTTGCTATGAACTTAAAAACAAACTGCTTGATACTTTGTTTTATTAGAAAATGTCTTTTCTCGTAAAAAAAATTTCTCCAATTAATTCCCCCTTCTAAATGTATTTAGAATAACTACTTTTTAGCTTTCTATTTTTTTCTCCCTTTTTTGTGAAAATAAGGTGTTTAATAATAGAGATTACAAACAATTACCTTGCAAAAGTAGAAATTGTGTTTTGCTTTTTCGGTCGCTTCTGAAATTTATATCTTCAACACGCCTATGAATATCCGATCTAATGCCATCGGTGAAGATGGTTTACACCTAAAATTTTTGAAGATTGTCCTACCTTTTATTGTGGGTTCACTTACCCACATGTTTAATCACATCATAACTACATCAATCTTCCAGAAATTGTATGTTTTAAGCTCAAAAACTATTTTGGATTTAGCTGCAATGCGTTGGTACTTTTGGGAAACTAACTCTATGGGCGTTCGCAGAAAGTTGCTGTTGGTGAGAATGTGCCTGGCATGAGAAGTATTATCTCTGGCGTACCTCAAGGATCCGTTCTTGGATCCCTTCTACTCAGAATGTTTGTCAATAATATTTTCAGTGTTGTGAATTACGCAAAAATACTTGCATATGCTGATGACATACAGTTGTACATTCTAATCGTGTTGGTCTTTTTGAATATATGTGTTATAGATTGAACAACGAACTGATTTCTTTTGTAGGGTGGTATAAACTTAATTATGTAATGCTTAATTACGTAAAATAATCAAGTATGTTGACAAGGTGAAATACTTGGGTTTATATATTAACTCAACCTTAACATTTAAAGACCATATAAATATTGTTGTTCGGAATGTTTTTCTGACACTTCGCAATTTGAGAATGAATTTGTCCCAATAGCAGTGAAGAAGAAACTAGTGGTTTAACTTATACTACCACTGATAACTTATTCCGCAAAAGTTTACAGTAATAGCGATTCGCAATCACTACATAAGCTTCAAGTAGCTTTTAACAATGCAACAGTATTTCTTCTTGGCATAAGATTATCCTAGGTTGTGATTTACTTGATTTACTTACGCATACGAAACTTGTTATGTTTACATGGTTTATTATATAGAAAAGCTCCGTCCTATTTGTATGAAAAACTTACTTTTGGAACTTCCACCCGCTATATGACACTTTTGACACCAAGATATTTACATCTTAATACATCCAGATTTTTTTCATTAATGCCATTAAATTATGGAACACTTTACCCTTAAATTTGAATTGTATGCAGCGAAAAAACACTTTTGGTAAAGCTCTTTTTGACCATTTTACAAGAAGCCATTTACGTTACCTTTCTTTCTACTTTATTTACTATCAAAGATTATTTTGCAATCATATTTGTATTCATATTTGTATTTTTCAATGTTATTTTTAAAAATTATTGTATTAGCTAAAATGGAATTATCTAAGTATAATAATGTTTCGACGTATTTTTCTATTTTTTACGACTTTTTTGGAAATGTTACTGAACTATAAAAGAATTATATTTTTAATGTTCTTATTTAAAAAAAAATTAAAAAAACGGACTAAAAAGTAAATTTAGGTAATTTTTATTCATAATAGGAGAAAAGGAAAAAGGGAAAAATTTCATGAGGAATTCCTATTTATAATTGGATTTATAATTGGGCTGAATGTGTATTTTACTTATTTATGCAATAATATATCGTTTACACCAAATAAATTAAAACAAGTAAGAGAGATATATTCGGCTGCACCGAATCTTATATACCCTTCACCATAGTATGGAGTGACGAAAGAAGTCAGAATCACGAAAATTCACGCCCACGAAATACGAAAAAAAAATTTAAAAAAAGAACTTATATGGATAAAATTACATTAAAGCAAAAAAATTGTCACTCACCTTCTGTCGGACGCACCCTCACCTGATGGAAGTAAAAAATTAATTACGATCACGCATTGTTGGTTCTAATCTCTATTTCATAGTATAGGCTGATTTCATAAACACAGCTTGCAAAGCAACACTGGAAGCATGAGTTTACAAGGCATTCTAGTGTTGCTTTGCAAACTGCGTTTATGAAGTAAGCCATAAATTTTGAATTTCATAACAAATTTGTAACACTTTCTTGCCTAGAGTGCATTATAAAAATATTAACATCCCCTTATTAGCACTTATATAATTTTTTACACATCCAAGAAGTGTTTCAACATCTTTATCAAAAAGCCAGTGGTTTTCGACTAAACAAAGAAATGCTTTGAAACGTTAGAAAAGATTTTATAATAAAGAAATTCTCCCAAAATTGATTAAAAAAATCGCCAACTATTAAATAATTATATTAGTATAATGATTAAAATTTTCCAATATTATCTTTATATTAAAAATAATTTAAAGCTATCAAAAATTCTTAAAAAAAGAAAGAACTGTTTCAAACAAAAAGTAAAGGTAATAAAAATAACTAAAATGTATCAAAAATAAAAAAAAATTTAATAAATTGTTGGTCAGGATTTGAAACAGTACCCTACCTGGTACTGGTACTGGCACGTTTTCGAATCCTGAACACAACAAAATTCTATTTTTTTTAGAATTTTCGATACATTTTAGTTGTTTTTATTACTTTTACTTTTTATTTGAAAAAGTTTGTTCCACAATTTATTTAAAAAACCAGGCGCAATCTCATTTACAATATTTTTTTTTTAATTTTTGCGTTTTTTCCAATTTTATGAACGATAAAAGGTTTATTTTTCAAAAATATCTAATATGTTATCAGATAGGATTTTGTACAGTGATAAAATAATTATATAATGAATTCAGTAAATTGACGACGTTTTTATTTAATATAATATAATATTAATAACAAAAATAAAAATAACTTGACGGTGTAAGACAAAATTTTAAATTATAAAATATAACAACATATTTTAATTCATTATTTTAATTTAATTTTTTCTTTGAAACTCGTATGATGTACGTATGTATGTAAACTAGTGGTATTCTCATAGTTAGTTGTCTTTTTAAAATTTTGTTAACTTTTCCATTTACTTATCTGTATTGCGGTTGGACCAGACGATAAAGGTTTTGGTTCAATATAACCTGTATATTTTTGATATAGAAACACAATGGAATTTCAACCACAATTGATTTAAAAAATACGAATTCGGTCATTTATATTCAGCCTGCTAAGAAAACATATGGATTTAATTAAAAACATTTTTTATTTAAATCTTCTTCTGCGTTTACTGTGTAAGACAGAGAATTAAATATGAAAAATTACGATAAAATCGCAAACAGAAAGCTTTTTGATCTCAAATCCAACCCATAATTCGGCTTATTTTCGTAATATTTTACCATTAATCCGCGTCCAATTCCGTAGTGCGTGCTATCGACAATGCGATATTCTGCAAAACTATGATTTCGTAGGTGTTTTTAATGAATTTAAGACCAGTTAATTTTATATGAATATGAAGAAATCAATTTTTTGTCTCCTAAGATCTTAACTTATCATTTTGTATATGTTGAATTGGGGAAAATACGAAAATATGAAAAAAAATGAAATACAAATATGTATGCATATACTATTTTTGGAAATTTTCCCCAAATATTCCGATCTAAAAATCCAAAGTTCATATCTATGTATACAATAGAAACTGATTGTGTGAAAAATATATGATGAATTGCGAACTATTCTTAGAATACAGTTTAATTAGTCATAAAAAATGAAATATTAATACATTTTCAAAACAAAACGAAAATTCAATTTCATTGATTTAGTATATTTACTCGTAATATAAATAATATAAAAAATAATTATGGTTATTTATATACGAAAAGAAAATGTAAGCGATAAAAAATACTGTAATATGCATGCACAATATTATATTAATAAACGTACAAAGATAAGTTTTAAGAAACAAACAAAAACAAAACAACAAACCATTGCTTTTGATTGTTTAAATATACACATGTATACACACAATGTGTACATGTGCCCATGAACGCATTTCAGTATGTATGTATGTGATATATGTATGTGTGACAAAAAGGGAAGATTTACAACAACCACACCAATTTCCATCAACAATTTGAAGTTTTAGTATTTTATAATAAATAAGATATGTATATTATGTTCTTAAACGCGTATACTACTATCAAAAATACGACTGCTTTGTGGTGTATAAGAAGCGGTTGTGACTACCAACAAGTAGGTTGTTAGATTGAATCCCAAGGCAACTTTTTCAAAAAATTTTTAAATGTAAAATTAATTTGAATAGCATTTTTTTTTGCTCATATTTTAGTCGTTAATGGACCGACTTCAATTATTTTCAGTCTAAACCTTCGTAGAACTCCATACAAGAGATCTGATTCATAAAATTGACCGTAGGACAGTCGGGGCCATAAAAAAACAACAGAATAGGAAATATAACAAAAAAAGGCCTTTGGCTATTTCTCATTAATTATTGGACCGGGTTTTGTTATTTTCAAACCGAATAATTTTATGAAAAATTTCAAGAGAATGGTATAAAATTTATGTCTCTATGTTGTGTTTTGGCCTTAATTCTAAATATGTACTCCAAAATATATCAGATGGACAGACGGACAGACGGATATCGCTCATTCGACTTCTCTATCTATAAGGATCCAGAATATATATACTTTATGGGGTCTTAAATAAATAATGAAGAAATTACATACGGAATGACAAACCTATATATCGCCTTTCCAAATTTTTTGGTGATGGGTATGAAAACATCAAATGAGATTTTCGTAGATCTTGTTTTAAAGTCAAAGCGAAACATTCCATATTTCGTATTGATTTTTTAATCAAATTACAACAACGAATTTACTTTTCGTTCATTTAAATCAGTTTAATTTAATTTTAAACTTTGCTTAACAAATTTTATAAATTTTTGTTATTTTTTCATCGCATTCAAAAATTTTAATTAATATTTTTTACTTACTATACTTTTTATATTTTATGACTTGCATCTCTTGTACGTGTATGCTGGCTCTTTTACTTTTAGACACCTGCTTCAATTCCCAGGTGCGGTCAAGTAGAAGGTGTTAAGATGAACTTATTTGTACTTACTCTGTTTCACAATTTTCATGTCTGGCTTGGTTCGCAGAAGTTCGTTTAAAACAAAAATATTAAATTATATATATATATATTTATTTACCCTTAAGGATTTGCAAAAGAAAACTTTAAATAAATTTGAATAATTATAAGGTTGTTTCTTTTGGTTTTCAAAAATATCTCTTTTATATTAAATAAGTTATTAACTTATGAAAATCAAGAGATGGAAAATAAATTTAAAACAATTTATTTTTATTGAAAATGATATTGTTGTGAAAGATTTTAAATATTATGCCTGAAATGATTTCTTAATAAGTGAAATATTAGAAAGCAAATAGAATATTTAATTTAGATTGTAATTTATTTTGTTTGTTTTTTATATGTATATTTAAGGAAGTGTCATACTGCGATTATGTTATTATGAGTATTTTTGGAGTGTGGAATAGAGCATAATCTATAAAAAAAAATTCCTTATAATTAATATACGTACCTCGACAGCACTGCATCGAGTACACTTAAATCTTCTTAATTCGACTCTATTTGAGAACACTAATACCACAATTAGTTTTTGCTGGAAAAATTTTATTGAATTCGTTTGGCTAGTTTTGAAGTCTGTCGTTTACGAATACAGTGACATCAGATTTTTATAACATAAAAATTTTGTTTGTGTATTGTCGCTTATAAAATAAGTTTGTTTTTTCTTTATAAATCTCTATAACAAATATTTTTATCAAGTGTCATTGTAAGCAAATATGGAAAATACTTATGCCAATAAATGTAACAAGAAACACTCCAAAAATTTTTATTCAAACATATGAGTTATGTTTGAGCAGCAAAAGAGAACAGTTCTTAAAACCACTTCTACATGAATGATATATCAACGACATAAAAATTTTTATTTCAATAGTATAAAAAACATGCTCAACACAAAAAGGAACCCATGTAAAAGGGAAAAACCAACAAAAACTCTTTACAAAATAATCACTTATGTGATACACGCAAAAAAATATATTGTTAATATAATCTATCAACTATTGTTCAATTCACAAAGTCGTATTAACGTGGTATGTGTTGTGTAATCGTCTAATTATACACTATTGCATTTTTTTTTGGTAATTTTCACACAAAAGTATGTTATATTTATACGTTTGAATTTTATATGTTTTATAAATGGTTGTATTGAGGTCAGGTATGGAAAAATTATATATGTATGTTAGATTAATTTGTACAAATCATTTAAATATGTGATAATTAAACCCAGGAAATCCATTCTTCTTAATGATAAATATCTACTTGATTCATTTCAATTTAATTTGCAAACCATTTTAATCACAATTGTTTGTCGCGAAAAAGTTATTAACTATTTCGCGTATTATTAGAATTCTCATATCTGCTTTAATTTCATGGTATTAACTGAATTGAGTGTCGACTATTGTGGAAGAAGATGATATTAATGAAAAAAAAAGTTAAGAATCAATCATTAACATATCGAAATTACATTGGTGGCATAAGGCATTAACTAATTTATTTTTTAAGGCATACGACTAAGCCCGTGAATTGAACAAATATATTATTATTAATTATTCTTATATATTTTTTCGACCTTTTGTTTTTTAGATGAATCTAATTTATCTTGAGCTTTAGGTAAATTTTTTATTAACGTTTTTTATAGGTCAATTTTTTATAAACGTTTTTTATAAAATATTATTGACCTATTGCTCGAGATAAATTAGATTCATTTATATTATTATTAAGTTATAAGGTTGTAAAGAAATCAAAATATATAATTATTATTTATTTAGAAGTATTTGTAATACTTTAAAAATTTTGTACATTACATTACATTTGTGATCTTTGCTCATTAATATTGCTAATAAAATTTACAAGATTTTTTCTAAACATGTTAAAATTTTGTTCATTCTTTAAAAAACTTGGCATTGTGTTGTGTATATTTAATCCTTTCTAAAATAATAATTTCTGCATGGCGCTTGAATTTGCTCTTTGAAGTCTAAAATTTAGGGCATCCCTTAAGCTGTATGGTTGTACTTCTCCAACATATCTCAATTGTTCGATCAAACAATCTGGTGCATCTCCCATCTTCATTTGTTGAATAAAGTTTATGCTATTAAATTGCAATCTTTGGTGTATATAAAGCATCTTAGTGTATCTAGCACAAATTTTATAGTTGCATTTTAAAATTCATCGCATCGCCTTATTTTGTAATTTTTGAAGTTTCGATATTTGTTGATCCGAGCAACATGTGTACAGTATCGTTGATCCGTATTCAAAGTGAGGTTTTATAATAGTGTTGTATATGTTGATTGATGTGATAGTTGATATTTTGCCTCTTATTCTTTTAAAAACCCTGACTTTTTCCCGATTTTTTTACATATGTATTCAATATGTTCTTTTAACTTTAATTAATTGTCAACTATGAAACCAAGTTATTTAATATTATTAACATTTTCGATTATTACATTATTTATTGTAAATGGTATATTAGTGTTCATATTTATTTCCATTATCTCTGTTTTATTTTCATTTAATTTTAGATTATTAATTTTTAACCATTTATTTATATTTTCCATATCATATGTTAAATTCTCGTAAAATTTTTCACAAGTTTGTGTGACATATGTCACCGTCCTGTTGAAGCCACATATCAGTGATATCCACGTCATCAATAATAGGCCAAAATTGAGTTGTTAACATCTCGCGATAGCGTGATCCATTGACCGTTACCGCATTACCAGCCTCATCTTGGATGAGACCAGACCATATAGCGCACCATACAGTGACACGTTGATCATATGCAAAGACTTCTCAATAATAGCTCTAGGATTTTAAGAAACCCAAATGTGGTCATTTTGCTTGTTGACGTGCCCTGACAAGTGAAAATAGGCGAGTTATTCCTGAATGAATTGAGCAAATCTACAGCTATGTGAATGGTCGGTCAGCTTCAATTCCTGCACCAGTTGAACCTTGTAAGGCTTCAAAGCCAAATTCCTACGCAAAATTTGTCATGTGGTGGTTTTGTAAAACCAAAACTGTTGAGAACGTCGAGGAATTGTTAAATTTGGATCTTTTTCAAAAGTGTGGCTCACTATTTTTAGTTGAACGACCTGGTCAAACACGCGTTTGTGTTAACACATTTTGTGTCCAGCCTTTCGGATCAAATTGAACGTCCAAATTTTTAATAGCGGTCTCAGAAGGACGATTATGTTGTCCGAAAATATCACGAATTTTACGAAATGTAATTTTAACAGAACCACCATTTACATAACGGATCTTAATTATTTTAATGCGATTTTCGAGCAAAATTGAATTCATTGTAATAATTGCCAATGCATCTAATACGAATACGTCAAAAAACTTAATGTCAAAAATATCATTTTGTTTGTGTTGCTACAATTGAAAAACAAAGTTCTTGTTGAAAACCCCTTTATCTTCTTTTTAAACATACTTTAATAAAATCCTATTCGGCTTAAAATATCACAATTTCGATACCATAATTCTAAATTCATAATTAACTGCCTGGCCTACGATGCCAAGCAATATCGTTCTTTTCTGGAATTACATTTAAAATAAAAACAAATTTCTAAAATTTTGTTTTTGTTGTAAATGTAATTTCGCAAAGGAACGATATCGCTCGAAATCGTCGGCCAGGCAGTAAATGTTTCAAAACCATATTTATCTTAACTAAAGTTGAGTTAGAAAAATTAAAAACATTTATAATTTTCTCATCCAAATCAAAAATGTTTCCTTCGAAGAGGATACACTTATCATAATGCAACCCCAGTCAGGGCTATTTCCCTGCGTGTAGTGCGAAACAAAAAGTTTCATTTGTATACATTTGTAATTGATATGATTTGTATAAATTTATTTTTGAGTTGCTGTTGTTTCTTTATTAACACATTTTATTATTTTAACCAATATGTTTTTCAACTTTTTTGTTTATATTTGTATAAATCAATGAATCAATTGGAGTTGGTGGTGTTGATTTAAATGACGAATGTTGTTCTGGCGATGATGATACTATAACTGAATATGGTTTGTTTTTCTTTCTTTTTTCAAGTGTTATTTCTGTTCTATTTATTTATTGTTTTTATTTCAACACTTTTTATCAATTAATATTTTACACCATCAATGGTTTCTTTTTATGTTCCATCTGTTGTTTTTTAAAGTACCCTAATGTCGGTATTATAAACCACTACATTATAATAAACTTATTTTTGAACTATATTAAGATACTCAAATTAGTAGCTGAGGTCTGCTTTTAAGACTTTTATAGAATCATTTAAACAGATTTTTTTGTCCTTCACCAAAAAATTTGGAAAGAGGATATATAGGTTTGGCATCCCATATGTAATTTCTTTATTATTCATTTACGACCCGATCAAGTATAAATATTCTGGATCCTTATAGATAGAAAAGTCTAATGAGTGTTGTCTGTCTGTCCATCCGTCTCGTCTGCTATATTTTGGTGGAAGTGCAACGAAGGCCTCACACAAGGTAGAGACCTAAATTTTAGGCCATTGCCTTGGAATTTTTCCTAAAATTATTCGGCTTGAAAATAACAAAACTCGGTTTAATAGTTAAAAAAAGCTAATAGACTTTTTCTCGTTATGTGTCCTATTCTGCTGTTTTTAATGGCCCCAGCTGTCCCGCGGGGGTTTTATGAAGTAGATCTGTACAGTTTTGGGAAGAATTTTGCTGAAAATTAATGGCTAAAATGTGGGCAAGAAAATGGTATTCGAAATAATACGAGCATTACTTTTGAAATTTTTTGGAAAAAATTGTGTAACGTTTCATACTTACAACGTACTGGTTGTTGGTCACAAGCGCTTCTTATACACCACAGGGCTCCTATTTATTTCATAGCATTTAGCGCGCTTAAGTACATAATATTTCTTATATATTATTAAATACTTAAACTTAAAATTCTTGATAGAAATTGGTGTGGTTGTTGCAATTTTAGCCTTTTTTGTCCACACAATCACACATTTTTGAACACATACATTAATACTGCCATGCTTTCATACGCACATTTACACATTGTGTGCGAATAACCATAATAACTAAACAATCGAAAGGCAAAGATTTGTTGTTTCTTTTCCTGTTTCTTAAAAATTACCTTTGTATGCTTATAATCCCAGCGGCGAAAAGAAGCAGTAAGCAGGCCTTCTGAAGTTCTTGTTTGTCAGGCAAAAGGCCAAATCAAACCTTTCCATAATCATAAATTTTTTACACACGATGTCCTAGCCTAGCCTCTGCGTTTCTTCCTTTAAGAGGACTGAAGAGCCTGGGCTTCTTCAGTAGGCCTGACTGAAAAACTTCTCCAACAGGCCAGATAGAGGCCTCCCTTAGTAGGTCGGACTTAAGGCCTTCTTTGGTAAATTAATTGAATAACTAAAAAAAGCTGAAAATCCTTACTAATGCCATACTCCTTGACACATTGTCTTAAATAAAGCAGGCCATGATCATTAAAAGTAATACTGCTTTCCCCGAAAGATTTAATAAGAAATTCACACGACCTACAACCGCTTTGTCAGAGAATTTAAGCAAAACTATTTCAAGTTTACTAATTTTTTCTTTTCAGTTTTTGTATTTTAATTTAAAGGCCGAGGCACATAGGATCCGTCGTACGTTGCTTTTTTCTATTGACATTAAAGTAACGACGGAGGAGGTTGATACAATGAGTACTTTGTTGACGGTTCTTGAATCAGCTTAATTTGATCAAAGTACATATTTTCAATGGAATTTGAGGATATCCCGGAGTTGCTTTTAATTGGATTTTATTTTATTTTATTTCATTTAATTTTGTCACCCCACAACACAAAAAGTTTAATAAAAACAAAGCAAAAAAAAACTGATAGTTATCAAACTACTCAACGTACGTTAAAAATCAAAAGTTGCCCAACTTTAGTACTTTGCCTTGACCTTAAGGGTATTATATTTGTTTTTTTGTCTTTGGAATGTGATTTTTTTTAATACGGTTTATCAGTTACGTTGCTACAAACGTAGTACGTGTAAAAAATGTATGTATGTATTTATGCATATATACATACACATAATAAAAAACAACCTTTTTAGAAGGAAGTAGTTAACCTTTCAAAAGGCCGCCCTAAAAAGGCAAGGGAACATGAGTACTGGATCTGAAATAAGGTCTAGGAAGGTCTTGCAGAAGGCCTTATAAATGAAGGCCTCCAAAAGTATCCGCTGGGATACTATCCGTTTTAGTATAATAATTTAATCGCAGCATAAAAGGTTAGTCTTGGTATTAAACGTTAGTAATAATATAAGTAATGATATATATAATTGTCCAATACTTTTTTCTTAGTAGAATAATTTTGGTCTTTAAGTATAACGTTATTATTGGTATATGACTTTAGTATTAGTATAAAACTTTAGCGTTAGTATAACGATCGGAGCGGGCGATTAAATTCATAATCCGCGATCGTCCGGAAAAACTGTGTTAAGACGGCGACTCTTACATATGTATAAGTCGTCTGCAATAGAATCGTAAAAGACTCGTTTAGTTTTACTTCAAACGAGGGTTGAATAAATCGCCGTAATGAGTCTTTTATGATGCATGTAAAAGGATCTTTTAAATAAAAAGTATTTTTTTGTGTTTTTATTTATTAATAATAAATAAGAATAATAAATATGTATTTTAATTAAAAAATCACTTTAATTTATAAAGCACTTCAATTTAAAAAAAACACTTTAATCAAACGAACACTTTTTATTATCAGTCTCCACGCCAAACTATGCGCAAAATACATAATCGGCGATTTTGAAGTAACATGAACAACCAAACATCATTTACAAAAGTATTATACGATTACGGTGAAATAACAATCGCTTAATTGTCCTCAGAATACTTAAACGACCATTGTAGAACAACATAAAAAAACTCGTCCAACAATCATAAAATTCATCGCCAAAATGCGTAAACGATGATTAACTCGTCCAACAATCGTCCGAATGACTTGCAAAGGCATCATTTGGGAAAGTAAAAAATAATTTTACTCCAACAATCGTCTGGACGATTTAAAAAAGAGTCGCTAAATGATCATGCTCGTCCTATAATTTTCGAAATGCTAGTTGATAGTATTAGTATAAACCTTTAGTCTTAGTCGTACTATGTTTTACTTTAGTTTTACTATAAAACTTTAGAAAAACATTTACATGAATTATTCGTACATGGCTTTAATATTTTATTAATTTTTCATTGATCCATTGCAATACCTTAGTAAACTCACACACACACAGATATGTATGTATGTGGGAGTAGTTTTTTACCCACTTTCACACATGCTGCCTTCTGTAGTTATATTTTTAATGTTTAAAAATGCGTATGTATTTTAACTTGATTTTCATTACATTTGAAAAATTAAAATTGGAATAATAATAATAATAATAATATGAATATAAATACTCATATTGATTTTAAAAAAATTAATTAGCACATTTATTTATTCATGATGCTCATTTGTTTTCCGGCTTGGTGTATTAATATGTGAAACTGCAATGATTTTGTTTTTCATCAGTGAAATGAAAATTAAAACTGAAATCAGGATGAACCCCATTTCGTACGATATTATGTTAACTGTTTGTCAATTAATAGTTTTCTGATAATTCTTCTTTAATAAAATTGTTTTTTTGTGATAAAGAAAACTAGGTCAGTCTGCAAAAAAATTATGCCAATGAGTTAAGAACAAACGTTTTTTATTGCACTGAAAGTAAAAGCGAGCTTTAGAGGGTGAATCGGTTTTTTAAACCTTTTGAGTGAATAATTGCATTTTCAAAATGTGGTTAATGAGTAAAAACATGTTAAACCATCATCATGCCGTTCGGATACAACACCTCTAATTTCAATGAAATTCACCACAACTGTTGCATGTTATTGGACTTTAACAAAACATAAATTTTCAGACTCCAAATTCTTTCGGCTTCCGAAATATGAAGTAATTTTTTTAGTTTTTCAGAGAGTAAATCTAAAAAATCACCGGTTGGTTGGATCGTTTCCAATTTGTCTCTATCAGTTGTTTATACTTTACATCATCAATGTTATTTTCTTCGAGTAATTGACGAAGTGTATCTATTAAATTATCTATTCCAGGATCAAATTTACACTTTCCAATTAGCAGTATGAATATTCAACAATAAAAGTTTTATATAATGATAGAAAGAGAAAGGTTACACATGTGAGTTTTTTTTCACTTGCACGTGTTGATTTATTAAAAAAAACTGCAACAACAATCGAAACAGAAAGTGTGCACATACATACTTCAGCTTGTACAAAACAAACAATCAATTGAGTATGAATACAAAACATACTTAGGCTCACGTTCTGTTCTATAACTCTGACACCAATCGAGTCTCCACATATATTTTTTAAGAATTTTAAAATATATACTTTTTCAGATATGGACCTTTGAACTCAAGATCCCAAGAAATCTCCTTTGACCATTTCTTAAAAAATCACAATGTGCATATAATTTTAAAGGGTGCACTTTCACCTTTAAAACAATACCAAAAAAAAACTAAATTATTTTGCATAGTTCAAAAGTTCTATCGCTTTTGGTAAGGAGACTTTTGAGATTTTTTACAATTTTTTACAATTTTATGACGTCATATTTCGAAACGCGCAAGAATCTAGGGTAAAATTTGTTTGTTTAATTATACTCTTATAGTGTATGACATTTGTGTTGAATTTCATTGAATCGGAGGTGATGATGCCGAAATTGCAATTTTTTCGTGATGGTTTGACGTGTTTTAACTCTAATATTTTTAATAAAATTTTTATATATAACATTAAGGAGAAATATTTCTATATCTTTCCCATCCTCTTTGGGAAGGCTTTTAAATAAGATATATTTAACTACCTTCATGTTATAATCTAATGTGATTAAATTTCAGAAACAATCTTGATTTTTCTTATTATTCGGTATCTGTTTAATTTAGCTAAAAATTACTTAATTTTCCACTACCACGACCACAAAAGCAAATCATTACAGTATAACCTGCCTTGTATTATCCAGAGTATTAAAAAGAAAAATCAGCAAAAAAAAACAAATCATACAAAAATAAACAGCGACATCATCATTTGCACAGAATGACAACCATTGGGAGTGATTACAACAGCACATACATACAAGCACACCGTGCATAATTTCTACAAACATCGGGTGAAAATTAAAGAAGAAAGAAAAAAACAACAACGAGGCATTATAACAACAGGTGTAAAAATAAAATACGAAAATTACAATGCCACTGAATTTAAGTCATGTACTTGGCACTTCATACAGTAGCACTTAATACAAGGCAGCAACAATAATGCAGAATAATAAACAACCAACAGAACAACAACCGCCCGAAGGAGGCAAAATGAAAAATGATGTTAATGAAATAAACATGTTTTATTGGAGCATGATTATTTTTTTTTAATAAAGACTCACACAGATTTTTTACATAACAATTGAGGAAAACTTTAGTATTTAGAGGCCAGTATTTTGGCAAAAAAATTTTTGTTTTGCGTGGCCTTGATTATCATTTTGGGAATTGTATCAGCGCTATGTTTTCTTCCTGATGTTTCTAGCTCGCCACTTTTTTTCTTTTTGGATGATAAATGTAAAATCGTGTTAAAACCATCATCATTAGAGATTTGGGCAGGAGGGAAAGATAACCAAGTAATTTAATAAGTTTAAAAAAAAAATATATATATATATATATATAAATCTTACTCTGATCAGTGATTGTAGATTTAATAACCAGCATTTGCTGTTATTTGACTGATAGATATTGACTGCTACTTCTATCTTTACTGAGTTACTAGTGATCGTTAATACTTCTTTTGGAACTAGGTCCCTACATGTGGCTGGTCTGTGCTGTAACGCACACGTCCTGCATGTGTAATTTGGGCTTTTTTTACACGGAGCACTGCATCCACATCAGCAACTGATACAGTCATTAATGATTTCGTGGTTTTCAATCTAAAGGGATTATTATTTTGGCTAAAGTTCGTAACATTTTTAGTCAGAAAGAATGGGACATGAGACAATATTCCTAAAAAACAAGGAAAAATTTAATATTAATTAATTTCAACTTACACGGCAGAACAGAAACAACGTTGTTTTTCGGGAGCCGCTACACTCCCATCTTCAGTGTTCATGTGTGTTTCCATGTATCTTCCACTGTTTAGGTGATTTCTGTTTGTTACCATTATTATCACTTGTAAGCATTTCTATTAGGGTGAGCTACTCACATTTAAATATGACGGAATGTGTATGTGAATCTCTTTTTTGACCGACGATCACTAACGTCCACGTCATCATCAACGTTTGCTCCACAATTAAGAGATTTCTTGATGTAGATAAAAAAGAGTCGACTATTATTCTCGTTACTGCGGGACCGAACGAACTGACGGACCCAAGTAAGTCATAATTTGAATGGTGGCCGCCCCATTAACGTAACCTAACCTAACCTATTATAGTCACTGAGTTCCTCCTTTGCTAAGCTGGACATTCACACACATCATACACTGCTATATCAGCTTCCTCGTTTTCTAGTCTGCAAGCTTTATTTTCTCAGTTTTCATCTCCATTAAATTCCATTTGAAGTTTCCTTGTTCCTTATTCTCTCATTAAACGAAGTTTAGTGTATTTTCCTTACATTCAAATACTCTCATCAATGTGCTGCTTAAGCAAAAGTATCTTAAATACCCTTCAATCTTGCGTGAAATTAGTTTCCTTTCTTCACTTTACAGATCCATTAGATCCAATTTATGTCATATAGTTACCTTTCCCAAAATTCTTTATGATTTCATTAATTTATTTTGTAAAAATCCTACGAGTATATACCAGCTAATAGATTTGTTTACAACACTTCAAAGCTGCTATTTTTTTCTGTTCTGTTTTTCCCCACCGTTAAGGGAATTAACGCAAAATGCAAAATCATGTTACATTTGTTTCTTACTAAAATAACGAGAAAAAAATCTTTGGCTTAATAAAATTTTCACGTGAAGCGTTTTCCATTCGGAATTTATTAATGACTTATCTGTGCAATCTTTGTTAACAGTATAAATTAATGTTAACGAAATCTATAAATCAAAAAAACCGTTAATAACTACGTAAAAAGTAAAAGACAAAATATATATGTATGTATGTATATTTTATTAGTTAAACATGAATAATGATAGAACAGTGTCTAGCAAGCAGGCATTTTAAATTAATTTAACATGCTTAAACATGATTTGTCTTGATATAAAAATGTAAAACATTGAATTCTACTTTGGCAAATAAACATTTTCGAACATTTTGCATTCCTGATAGCATACATACATATGTATTTCAATTTATGTGGGTATGTTTTGTCAATATCTATGTACATATTTTTTCTTCTTATTTTCTATTCGGAAAATGAATTTTTGTTAAATATTTGATATTGCTTGTCAACTCCTGTCCGTATGTGAAAATAGTGTTGTCATTGATGCTTCCCAGCTAGCATTTTCAATCGTGAAAGAGCATACTGGGGATCTCATAAAAAATATTTTTGATCGTCGATGAGCGCATTTTTTAATCGTAGAATATTCCTTGCACGGAAGAAACTCTTACACAAAATGATTTTTCTGTGAGATTCTTCCATAACACAGCGAAAGACGATTATATTAATCGTATTAGCAATCGTTTGAGATTTGTGTAGTTAAACAAAGTGTAACATTGCTGTTTTCGTATTCTTCAGAGAGAGAAGGTTTTTTTACGACTGGCATTTTAAACATTCCAAGATTAAAAGACGAGCGGCTCAGAAAATGTGTAAAAAATTAATAATCAAGAAAAAAAGGATATATTTTTGTTACTGTTACTCGTCAGATCATCACCAGAAGATTCCTTTAGCAGTCGTATATTAAACACAACCTTCTAACAATCACCGTATGCTAACTGGGATATCTCGCCTTGCTTGAGACTTAAACAAGGTTAGGTTAGGTTAGGTTGTACAGGCTGCCGATTTCAAGCAACCGGCCCACTTGGGTCCAGGAGAATAGGTCCCTTTGTGATGCCCGTTATGGATAGCGAGAAAAAAAAAAAATAAAAAATATTGGCTATCCTATATTCTGGTCAGTATTGAACCAACCGGTTTTCCGAATAAACTTGTTTATTCCCTTCAGATTGCATTCCGTAAGGTCTGCGAGTTCGGGTAAAGTTGAGTTACCTAGATACATGGCTCTGTGATGGGACAGAGCTGGACATTGACAGAGGAGGTGCTTTACGGTTTCTTCCTCCTCCTCATTATGACAACTTCTACAGAAGTCGTTGAAAGGGAGATTTAGTCTATTTGCGTGGGCACCTATGAAACAGTGCCCTGTTAGGACAGCCACAAGTATACGTAGCTGATGTCGAGGGATCCCCAGAATGATGGCTGATTTTGCTCGATCATAATGGGGCCAGGTTAATCTGGAGACAGCACATGTGGGTTCATTGAACCATCTAGCTTGTGCTAACCCTATAAGTTTCTGTTGAATAAGAATTTTGCAACTTTTTAGTGGGGCTCCCACTAGCCGGTCGGTGTCCCATTCTTGTAGACGAGATCCCTCCCTGGCTAGCTTGTCCGCAATTATATTGCCAGGCACATTCGCATGCCCTGGTACCCAGATTAGCTCGAGGTTGGAATGTGACGCCATCTCGTTTAGGGATGTCCGGCATTCCTTTACCAGTTCGGATGTTGTGTAAACACCCGATAGAGCGTTCAATGCAGCCTTACTATCGGTACATATACGAATATCCTGCCTATATACCCTATTGTACCTTAACCAGTTAGCTGCCCTTTTTATGGCCGATATTTCGGCTTGAGTAATGCTGCAGAGATCTGTGAGCTTGAAACGTATCCTCTGCTGAAATTGAGGAATGTATATGCCCCCTCCCACCCCTACACCTGATTTGGATCCGTCAGTGTAAACCTCAAGCACTTCCCCTCGGTAATTAGGATCAATGAATGGAGGGAGAGTATCTGAGATTGACACTGCGAATCTTTTCTCGGGCATAAGGTAGGGAGAACGGTAGTCAATAAGTTCGGGAAGGTTTTCGAACTGTCCTATAATGTTCGCATGTCCATCACCTAGTGATTTCCATGTTCCGGCGGCACTGAGTCTAATTGCCATTAGATCGGCAGGAAGCCAGTGTAACATTGTGAACAAGGCTTTTGATGGGGTGGTGCGAGGTGCGCCTGTAATCATCAAGGCCGATGTTCTTAGAATTCTGTCAATGATTTTAGAATAGGTGGATTTGCCTAGGGCCGGCCACCAGACGATTGCACCATACATTAATATGGGCTTGACGACCATTTCAAAGAGCCAGTTGGCCGTTCTGGGGTTAATACCCCATCTGTTGCCTATGGCCTTTTTGCAGGTATAGAGGGCAATAGCGGCTTTCGCTGCTCTTGCTTGTACGTTTAGGTTCCACGATAACTTAGAGTCTAGGATGATACCTAGGTACCTAGCACTATCGGTTAACCTTAGCGTGACTCCGTTAAGAGTTGGTAAGGTGAAGTACGGTATTTTGTATTTTCTCGTGAAGAGTACGAGCTCCGTCTTTATTGGATTAACGTTGAGTCCATTACTGATGCACCATCCAGTAATGTGATTCAAGGCTGACTGTAGACGATGCGAGATTGTGTCTGGGTACTTACCCGACACTACTACTGCAACGTCATCTGCGTAGGCTACTGTTTTAAATCTGTTTGAGTCTAGCTCCAACAGTACCGTGTTTATGGCAAGGTTCCACAGGATTGGAGATAAAACCCCTCCTTGCGGCGTTCCTCGCTTTGCAACTTTATAGATTGTTGAGGATCCCATCGTAGATGTGATGACCCTATTAGTCAATAATTCTTTGATGAGATTGGTTATTGACTGGTTTACGTTCAGTCTTGCCAGAGCCATGATGATGGTTTCTGGGTTGATGTTGTTGAAGGCACCTTCTATGTCTAGAAAGGCCGCCAGAGCAAATTCGTTATGCTTTATGGATTTTTCAATGTAACCAACAAGCGAGTGTAGTGCCGTTTCAACCGATTTGCCCTTCGTATAGGCATGTTGAGCGGTGGATAGTAAGTTCGAGTTGATTACCGATCTGAGATGCAGATCAATCAATCGTTCTAGTGTTTTTAGTAGAAAGGATGATAGACTGATTGGTCTAAAATCCTTTGCGTTTGTATGCGTAGTTTTTCCACATTTAGGTATAAAAACCACGGTGCATTTGGTCCATGCTTTCGGAATATATGACCATGCGAGGCATGCCGAGAATATCCGAATAAGCCATGGGACTATTAGGTCTGCATTCCGCTGGAGGTCAGCAGGTATAATGTTGTCGGGACCCGCTGATTTATACGGATGAAAGCTGTTTATGGCCCATGTAATGTTTTCCCTGTTTATGGGAAATGGGGCTAACGTGTGATTGTGTGTGGTTGTCGTGAGTTCTCCTGTAAACGGAGCGCAACCGGGAAAGTGCGTGTCCATCAGAACCATGAGGGTCTCATGTCCACTAGTAGTCCAACTCCCATCAGATTTTTTAATGAAGCTGGGAGTTGAAGGAATCGTGGTTAAGATTTTACGCAGTCTGCTGGTCTCCGAAGTGCCTTCTATATTGCTACAGAAGGACCTCCAGGATTTGCGTTTTGCGTTTCTTACCAGGTTTTTGAAATTGTTTACGGAGGACTTATAATCGGACCAGTTTCCTAGTCTTTTGGCCTCATTGAAAAGTCTACGGCTCTCTTTGCGAGCATTTGTTATCTCGGAGTTCCACCATGGTGGTTTACTCCCACCCCGGCAGACACTAGGTCTGCAAGCTTCTGATGTTGCTAGGTTGAAAGCATTATTTAGATTTTCAACCGCAGTATCAATATCGTGCCTGTCGTTTATGACAGGTGGTTGTGAAATTAGTTCAGAGAGGAGCTGTTTTTGCTCCTCCCAATTTGTTTTTTTCCTGTTTATTATGGGCATTGGCCTGTTTAGTGGAATTTCTATCTTAAATTCAATATATCTGTGATCAGAAAAAGTACAGTCGTTAGAGACCCTCCATTCTCTGATCATGTTCGAGTGCATAACGCTTACTAGTGTGATGTCTAGAACCTCCCTTCTATTTACAGTTATAAAAGTGGGTTCTGACCCGTGATTTGAAATATCAAGATTGTGGCAAAGAATGAAATCAAATAAAGACTCACCCCTTCCATTTATGTTCGAGCTTCCCCAAACGACGTGATGCGCGTTTGCGTCTGCTCCAATTATGACTGGCCAGTTTTTTGTATTTGCCATACTGACTGCGCTGCGAATCTTTTCGGGCGGAGATTCGCGTTCATATGCCATGTAGCTGGAGATGACCATAATGGTGCCCTCGTCCGTCTCCAGCGCTGCAGTTATTGTGTCTTCATCACTGTAATCAGATAAAATGAAGATGTTTAGATTGCCTTTGGCCAGAATACACGCTCTTATGTTACCTAGACCATTGGCATGAAGAAGCCTGAAGCCTTTAGCATTTAGTCCGCAAACCCTACCTTGGTGAAGCCAGGGTTCTTGGACTAGGACGAGGTCCTCCCCTTTCTCTACTAGGCGGAGGAGCATGGCAGCGGATGCTGCTTTACAGTGGTGAAGGTTCACCTGTGTGATTTTGGTCATGGTACGGCATAACTGTGACGTTGGCGTCCTCCAGGTCCGAGTCCAGGAGAACGTCCTCGTCAACTACCTCGTCCATCCCCTCAAAGAATTCCCCTACCCAGCCGGAGTTGGATACGGTATCCCCTTGAGAGGATAAACTGGCAGTTTCGTCTACCGACATAGACATAGCGTCTGAGGCTGGATCATCGCCCTCCTGATCCCTAGCCTCCCTGTCATCGCCTTTGTAGATACTTAGGAAGATGGATTCGAAGCCGTAATACATCTTCCCTTGTCTCTCCTTCAGCGATGGCAAGGATTCATGGTTCAGGACCACGATGATCCTTCTGTAGGCTCCTACAGGTTCCGAAACCTTGGCGACCAACCAGCCATTGGTTGGAACGTCACTGTTGCAGACCTGTAGGAGTTCCAGAATTTCCTCGGGTTTTGATGGCTCGTCCGGGACTCGAGCAGAGGCTCTAGGTCGCCGAGGCACCTCATTAATAGGTACCACGTCGAGCCTAGCACCCTCCCACAGCCCTTCCAGATTAACGATCGCCTTCTTATACAAAGAGATTGATCGCTCATCCGAAAAGGCTATAAGCTTTACCCTCCGGCGAAGCCATCCAGCATCATCACATTTGGGGGTTGGTCCTGGATTGCTTTTGAAGACTTTCCAGAACTCCCCCATCAGTTTTTTACGGACAATGTCCCACTGAGCGTAGGACATGCCACCGTCTGCGTCACTTCGGTCGATGACAGCTTGCATGAGATAGCCTTTAGCCATCTCGCTGAACGATTTGTTCATCGGCCTATGACGTTTCATAGCGGGCTGTTGGCTCTGCGTCTGGGCCTCCTCCTCTGAACGTTGCCGTTTAGGCGCGTCCGCAGACGACGGAGGAGTCTTTTGCAGGTTGGCCAAAAAATTTTGAGCCCATTTAAGCTTTGCCCGTTCTTCCGGGGTGAGGGACTCAGCTGGCCGTTTGCCTAGCTGCGTCGAAAGTCTTTCGGCGGACCGCCGTTGCGTAAAGGCCCTTCTTGCAGGTGTTATGTGCCTGTGGGGTTTGCCTTGAGTGGCTTGATGCCGAGCGTCGGAACCCGACTTCGAGGTCGCGGCTTCCTTGCTGGCAGAGGGGTGTAAGTCCGAGTGACCCGACGTCATGGTCGCAGTACCCTTTCTTACAAGTGGCACTGGGTTTACTACCTTCTTATTGGTAGCTCCCAAACAGGGGGTTTTGGTCACCTTTTTGGAGACCTGGGCCATGGCAGATTTTGAAGTGCTTGGTTTGAAGTCCAGAGGCACTCCACTGCCGGGTTTATTGCCAACACTAAGTGTTGGTTTATTCGTTGAGCCCTTAGGTGCTACAACGCTGCCTTTGGTGAGCTCAGGTTTCCCCTTGCCCCCTCCAGCGGGTTTATTACATTTGGTGGGCTCAGGTTTCCCCTTGCCACCTCCTGTGTTAAGTTTGTTACCAGTAACTTGCAGATTTGCCCGGCCTGGTACATTCACCGGACTAATCTGGGACGCAGTAGCGTTCGACTCACCTTGGCCTGTGGCCGACACCAAGGGAGTAGGGTCTCCGGAGATTATTTGGCCCGCAACCGGATACTCGGGGCACTTTTGCTGCTTTGACATTTCTTATAAGGGGGGGGGGTTGCATTTTATACTTGCTGCCAAGTGAAAGAAACTGTCAAACAACAACAGACCACCCAGCCGCCCAATGTGGAACAGACGCTGGATGGATTTGCGGACACATATTTGGTGTGGACTTGAGAGAGATCAGAGATCTAAAGCGGACAGAAAATTGGTCTGTAAGCCGCCCCTACTAGGGGAAAACAGACGCTACAGACCATGGGAAGGGTAGTTCTTAGTTCGTGCTCACCAAGAGATATTCTACATGGGTCCTTGCACTTAAGCCCCCGCATCGCGTCAAGATGACCACCCATCGCGGGACAAGGAGACTTAAACAAAGACAAAATAAAATAAATTTAGTTTTTTAAACTAAATGCTGGCAAATGAATGGTAGATAAAATAATTAAATAATTGCATTCTAAGATTTTCATTCGCCTTTTCAATATTTTCTGCTGTTTTCAAGCTGATGACTGTTACAAATCCACAACCCCACGACAAGACAGTTGTCTTATCATATAATACGTTGGCATTGACCACACTTCCAAAATCTCTAAAACAGCCTTTCAACTGTTGATGTCTAACTGACCAAGGCAAAGTAAGAAGGTAAACAGTTTGTAAAAAATTTTAGTTGCCTTTGTTGCTGTGGCCATTTGGTATCAACGTTTTTTCTATTGCGGAAAATTTGTCTGGACCGTCCAACAAAGTATTCTTCATTTCTTCTACAATTACATGTACGACCAAAAACAAATAAATTAAAAATTTTAATATTTTTTTTTCTCTCAAATACAAAATCATTTCGCTTTCAAAAACTTTATGTTTCTTTTGGCAATAAAAGTTTGGTTCACCAGCTTGTTTGGATAACTTGCGCTATTCTACAGCACGAAAATAATCATAATGCTAAAGCACTTTTCAGTCTGTTCCATATTTTGGTTGCAAAATTGCAAACGATTGAAAAAATAATTTACCTGCTTCTGAGGCAAGTCTGGTGTCCATAATAACGCGTTGTAAGATTTCCCCTTTTAAAGCTTACTACATTTCAATAAATCTCACTTTTGTGTGAGATTGGAATATACAGGGTGCCCGCCGGGAAGTTACACTACTTTGTTTTGCCGCCATTTTAGTAAACATTAGTCTTGATAATTCATATTTGGCATTCGTAAGGCAGGCACGTGGCAAAATTATTATGGAAAAATATTCGATAAACCAACGTGTTTTAATTGTCAAAACATTTTATCAAAATCAATCGTCGATTACTATAACGATGAGAAAGTTAATTGAAATTTTTGGGAGGAACAACGTACCAACAAAACGCACAATTTATCGTGTAGTGAATGATTTCGAAGAAACAATGTCTGTATGTGATAGGCCCACTTATGGAACACAACGTACTGTAAGATCGGCTGAAAACATTACTGCTGGTCAAGAAAGTGTTCAAAACAATCCATCAATCTCAATTCGACGCCGTTCTCAGAAGCGTAGTCTTTAAAGAACAACGTTGCCCACAATTTTGCACAAGGATTTGTATTTGTTTCCATTTAAGATTCAGTTGACACAAGAACTTCTTTTACAAGAACATTTGCGCCGCCGTAGATATGCCAATAGGATGTTACAGCTCGCCCATTACAATCCCGATTTTCTTGGAAAAATCATAATGAGTGACGTGGCACATTTTCATTTGAATGGATATGTGAATAAACAGAATAGTCGGTTCTGGGCAATGGAAAACTCAGTCACCTTTGCATCCATTAAAAAAGACAGTCTGGTGTGCAATTTGGTCAGCAGGAATCATTGGATCTTACTTCTATGAAAATGATACCGGCGTAACGGGGAGCAATATTGTAATATGATTGAAAACTTTTTAATACCACAACTGCTTGCTTTGGGCTTGATTAACATGTGGTATCAACAAGACGGTGCTACATCGCATACAGCCAGGATTACAATTTAATTACTGCGAGACCTCCAGTTACAACAAGTTATTTCAAGAAATGGCCTGCACGGTTACCAGATTTTACTGCTCCGGACTTCTTTTTGTGGGGATGTCTGAAAAGCAAGGTTTATGCAAACAAACCAGAAACGCTTGAGCAACTCAAAATATTCGTGCTAAAATTAATGAAATACCACGTGAAACGTGTAAGAATGTAATGAAACATGTGCTCAAAAGGGCTCGTATTTGTGAGGCTAACAGAGGCGGACATTTATCTGATATTATATTCCATACATAATTGCCGACATTAAATAAAACATTTATCAATATAAGATTCTCTTTCATTTAATAAAAAATTATTAACAATGTATCTTCCCTAGTACAAATTTTTTAATAACAACTGTCCGTCGGCTAGTAATAAATTGGAGTCCTGACAACTCAAAGTCACTACTGGCTTTTTAATTGGACATAAAGCTTCTACTAAACTTTCCAAAACATATTTTAATTATTTGCTTTGCTTTAAGAAATGATTAAATCACTTTAAGTATATTATTTTTCGTAATGTCCAGTACTTTGATATTGTGAATTAAACGATCTCTCTCATATTCCAGCAACTTTAAGGCGATTTTTCTTATATGTGTGTACAATTGTTGTAGTTTTGATTACTCTTACTGAAATTCATTTCAATTTGAGTTTTCAATTATTAGAAAGGAATTCTAAAATTAATTAATTAAAATTATCTAATTAAAAAATAAAATTTAAAATATAGTTCATCATTTTTTTTAATTTCCTGTTTCCCAAGGAATATAATATGAGTGTGTCTTTTCATCATCAATTCTTTCCCCGAGTGCTTGTGTCATTGTGACTGACGCCACCGTAATCTTTAGCGCTACGATAATTATAGATGCATCAGTGCCCCAGGTCTTTCAATACAAAAAAAAAAACTGAATATAAATATAGACTAGATTTGATCAGTACATTATTTTGATACAAGTACAACAAAAACATTAACTCCATTTATAGGCTTATGACGCCTTGAAAGCCTACAGACCAAGCTCTTTATATCTGTCAAATATTCTCATGCTCATACAAAATGTATAAATTTGCAATTGGAAAATCTCATTTTGACAGCGCGTTAAGTAGTGAAGTTGGCCGTTAAAAAACAGTTTTTTCCTTCTGTTGCTGATGCAAAAGAATGCCAATTTAGCAAGTTTCAGAGAGATCCAGCAGTCTTATATCCATTTTAATATACATTATTCTTATATACTTTTTGGACATCTTGTTTTTTAAATGAATCTAATTCTTCAGGAGAAGTCACACAAAGAAGTGGCGAAATATCGGTTAACTAATAAAAATTTTGTAAACGTTTTTTATGAAAAATTTACCTATAGCTCGAGATACATTAGATTCATTATAATATATATATTACGGATTTATTAAATAAATAATAGTTAATAACATAGCGTTGACGCTCTTATACGCGGTGGCAAACGCTTCGCTTGACGCTCTAATTTAGGTTGGTCTATGTTCAATAGATGAAGTTTGTTTTAAAAATAAGCCAATGGTTGAACAATTTTCTTTTTTCTTAAGAAAACACACACACACAGGATTATTGTACATCGCTGCTAACGCTAAAAATTGTCCACAATAACTAATGCCAGCTAAAAATAAAAATTTTTTCCTAAAATTTATCCAACCAGAAATGGGTTTTATTCTTTTAAAAAGAAATTGAGTTTCCAAAAAAAATGTCCTTGCATTTATCTTAGTTTATATTAGATTTAAATTTCAAACTCTAAGAAAAGTGCAATTTAAATTAATCAATATTCGATATCATATACATATAAAATTTTAGCACTGAAATCAAAACCTGCCAACCTTAGAAATAATAAAAAAAGCTTGGACGATGCAACTCAGCAGCTGTAAAAAGTTTTAAGCTGAAAAGTAAGAACGATCTTGAAACAGCACTTAGAAAAATAAAGTATTAAAAAAGGTATTCATTATAAAATAAATTTCAAATTGAAAACGAGTTTAATCAATATTTTATAAGCCAAAAGCAGTAATTAATAAATCTCTTAAAATAAGAAAATTGTAAAAAAACAACCAATTTAAAGAACAATAAATCGTATGACAAATTAAAACTCAATAATATTTTAATCTGTATTGTTGTTATGTTAATCCTTAAAAATACCAATATGATTTAAAAAACCAAAACAAAAAAAACTAATACACAAATTGGCTTTACTTTATGATATTTGATTTTATATCAATGATAATCTGAGAAAAAAATATTAGAAAAAAGATGTATGAATTTATAACATGAAGCATTATAAAAAAATCATTTAAGAAATTGCCAATTGGAAATATGGTTATTTATTTAAAAGAATTTTTTTGCAAAAACGAACTCATTCCTAGACAGAGGCACGACGATAGTTGATGGACCAATCTGAAAGTAAATAAATCAATTAAAAATATTCACTATAACATGCTAATAGTATATCCTTCTTTTCTGTAGCGAATTCGCTCAAAACGTATATCAAATATTCGCAAGCGATATACTCTCTACTACAGTCTCTTTCTTTTAAGGTTTTTCAATGTGTATGTCAAAGCTTTATATTGACTATAATTCAATCCAGTTGAAAAACAATTATGTAACTAAATGAAAACATCAGCAGATTTCCTACCAGCCATTTTTAAAATTTTTATTTCCAAAACTAATATGCAGTAATATAAAACAATAAAAAAAGCAAACACAATCATATAAATTTCTATGGCAAATATTGAATTTTAATTGACAAAATAAATAAATACCAGAAAAATCTGTAAAAATTATTTAAATCTAAAAAGCAAAAAATTTATATTTAAAAATAAAAATTTTAAAAAAATATATTTTAGTTTCAACCAACAAGTGGAGGTACTTTTGAAAAATATAATAAAAATTCAAAGCAAACAAAAAATTAAATAAAAAACTTTGTTTTATCCTCATACAGACGCTATAAGGTTACCACCAGTCGTACAATTTCCGTTTCCGGTGTTAATTTTGTGGAAACCAAATAAGCAAATAAACAAACAGAACTCTTTTAAAAACTCTAGTGTTTTATTATCGAACATTTGCAAAACGTTCAATTAAAGTGTTGGATGACAAGTGAGGAAAAAATAAATGCTTAGAATTGGAAACATTTTATTCAGCTTGTTGCTGTGTAAAGCAGTGTTGGGGCTTAAAAGGGAAATTTACTTAACTCTGTAAGTCATGAGCAGTGTTGTCAGGAACTGGAAAAAGCTAAATCTCCAAAAAATAAAAGCTAAAAGAAGCCTAAAAACTTTTTATTAATATTTCAACGTTAATTAAACATGTTAAAAGCTGTTAAAAAAATGCAATTCAAGTACATAAACAAAAAAGAATAAAAGTCCACCTATTTTTAAATTCATATAAGTCAAGATATAACATATAAATCACATATTTCTTTTGACTTCAATTCAGCACTGGATCAAAATTATAACAGAATATTTGTATTTAGGCATGATAAAAAAAAAACTCGTGAACGTCGCTCAACTGAGAATATTTCTATTGTATCCCATAGTGTTAGGGTAATCCCAGGTTTGTCCATTTTTAATCGATCTTGGGAATTGGGCATTCCACAAATGGCACTTGACCTGACCGTGTGAGTTCTCGAAGAAGCAATCTTGAATGCCAACCAAGAACTTGTGATTTAAAAAATTCTATTTTTTTTACTTGGGTTTACGTAAACGATATGTTCTATGCCAAAGGCCCAAAATTGATTCAAGACCTCAAGGATGGATTCGTGAAGTTATCGAGGACATGTGAATTGGTGATGGAAAATTTCATGAGAAGAACAATAATAGTAATATTTTTCCATTATGAATGGGATACCCTCTTTAAATTAAATAAGCATCCGATGATTTCGCTTAAAAATACTCTTTTTTACATATTAAAATGAAACCTCTTGTTCGAACCAATCAAGAAATACATTTTATTGCAGTGTATTCTTAAATTATCACGCCAGAACTCCAGATTTTACACAAAATTAATCCATTTCAAACTTAAAGGCTTCCGCCTTTGGATTTTAATCAATGCAAATTTGACTTGAATGTACTAATGTTTTAACATTGAATTAATTTTGTAATGTTTCAAGATGATTTTATGGGTTCAGTAGAAAATAAAAATTTAGGTTTTTTTTAAATAGAAAAGAGCTAAAAAAGCCATGAAGCTAAAATGTAAATTTCGAGGCTAAAAGACAAGAAAGAAGGCTAAATCTAGCTTCGGAAAGACTAAATTTGCATCACTGGTCATGAGTATTTCAATTCAATCTCATATAACCTTTTTGAATATAAAACTAAGTCAGGTTATTATTGCGAATATTATCAGATTGCTAAAACAAAGAGGTAATTTTTAATAGAAATTCAAAGTAATGGAAATAGTGCATTTGGGAAGGTTCTGCAAACGCAAACGAGAACACGCAAGATTGTTCGAGGAAAATGTTTGAGAGTTATAGATATCAACTGTAAGCCTAAGCGCAAACGATTGATAACAGTGTAAGTTAACACATATTATTTATTTAAGCAAAAGTTTTAGAAAAGTGCTAAGCAATATTAAATATTACTCATACGTGAAGGGGGATGTGCCACATACATACAGGTGATGTAACGGATACAAACTTTTATGTATTCACGATATCCAGCATTGTGCTTATTAATATAAATTATGCTGTCAATAAATAACGCATTGAAATATCAGCCAAATTAAATTTCAACTTTCAGCTCATAGAAAAATTCTACACTCATATAAAATATCTAAGAATCTCATACTGCCTGCAACTGTGGTAGCATCGAATCTTTTCATATTATTAAAAAAATCACACGTTTCAGATACACCTAAGCTCTATATTTGTATTTCAGTTTCAAAAATAGCATGCATGTTTTTTTTAACATTCTGAGAGTCGTTGACAATAGACTCATCATTTTTTCCAACTTCAAACTAAAAATACCCTGTCACACAATACGTTTTCAACAGCAAATAGAAAATATAAAAAAGCAGCACATAAAAACATGACTCCCTGGTATATTTTTTTTCATAATAAAAAAGAAACGGAAGTTATAAAGACATTTCATATCCCTGGAGGCAATTTTTTCTTCTTTTTTTCTTTTATTAACCAAATTGTGGCAAAATATTGTAACAAAGTAATGTTTGTGTGTGTATGTGTTAGCTGTGAGTCAAAAAACCTTAACAGTTGTTACATTTTTATAGCATATTTTTAGGCTTATAAGCTTTTACAAGGACTTGTAAAAACCCCGTTTCTTTGTTATTATATGTGTCTGTTCGTTCTTGTTTATTTTTTTATAGAATGTTTTGACAAATATTTCATTATATTTATAGCCGACTTATTGTTTAATTTTTGTTTATGACTTAATTTAAAAAAAAGAAAAATAATGAAATGAAATAGAAGATTGTTTGTTGTTATAATAAAAAAAGCTAAATTAGTGAAAATTAATCAAGGATAAAGGTAAAATTATAAATTCAAGTTTTTGATGTTAATAAAATAAATAAGTAGAAAGAAATGTAACTTAATTATATATTTAAACTACTTTTTGTAAGAAGCTTTTTTTTATTTTGAATTATTTCGAAAGTGTATTGAAAAACTGTTACATATTTGTTTACATATTATGCCTATTGAGGTGGTGAAAAGCTATGACGAATACGCAAGTAGTAAAACTGCAAATGGTCGTATGGATGTAGCAAGCAATCGTCGATCAACTTATTACTAACGTGGCGATTGGCTCATTACTTACAACGCAACCGGCGATTACAAAACTCTGCTAGGTTATTTAAACGAATATTTATCTATTAAATCAATTTTACTTTTTGGAGTTTTCAACAAGATTTTCAAATAATTTTTTAAGTGCGGTTCCGTTTTCGCAATATAAACGATCGCATCAAGCATACAATTCGCATGAAAAGCACTCAGTTTGATTAAGTGACTTCCATATACATTTTCTACTCAAGTCCACCGTCTGGATTGTAGAAGCTGCACTTTGATGTTTCAAAAAAAATTTACCCGTACAAAAGTTAGATTTTTTTAGAAAACTACTTACAATAATTCTCTGTTAACTTAGTTCATCCATAGTCACTTAATTCGTTTTAATGTTAACATTAAAATGAGAATTCTTTTAAGTATAAACAAATTCATAGATAATTATTTACAAATAAATTGTTCTATTTTACTTGCTGTAATTTTTTGTTGCTCTTGAATTGTCCACTACCATTCATCAACAACTCCACTCATCCAGGCACTCGAAATACTTATGAAATCCTAGACCCACCTCCACTTTTCTTTGTATTTGCTAACAGTTTGGGAATGTATCATCGTTGACGTAGTTATCATCATTATCATCTTAAGTGTATTTACTTTCAAAAGTACTTTTGTGTAAGAGTCTTAAATATATTTAACCACTTGATTATTATAATTTTGCTTCCGTTTACGTTTATTTTTCCCAAGTTTTTATACTTTTATTTTAGTTTTGTACAAACTTTGTTTATGATTATTAAATTAAATAAATATCTCGTGAACAAATACAAATAACAATAACTATAATAACGCAAGAATATAAGGGAAATAACAATAATTGTTTAGGAAAAATGGAGATATAATGAAGCAGATTGGCTTAGCACGGTACTTGTTAGTACTTGTTTAAAGTGCAACCTTCATAAAGTCCTTTGCAAAATATAAAACTGCATCACCACGAGTTGATATTAATTTTGAAATGCATTCTTGCTTTGATAAAATGCTTTAGTTTTATTATTTTTTAAAGTGATTATTTTTTTCGAAAAAATTTGCTTCTTAGTAGTTTCTAATCCAAATTGATTATTATTTTGGCTAAAGTTCGTAACATTTTTAGTCACAAAGAATTGAACATGAGACAATATTCCAAAGGAACAAGGAAAAATTTTAACATCAATTAATTTCAACTTACACAGAGCAGAACAGAAACAACGTTGTTTTTCGGGAGCCGCTGTTTCAGTCCTGCCGTGTAAGTTGAAATTGATTTATGCTAAAATTGTTCCTTGTTCCTTGGGAGTATTGTCTCATGTCCAATTCTTTCTAACTAAAAATGTTATGAGCTTTCGTTTTTTGTTTTCTTCTTTGATTGTAATCCAACCATGCGGCGTCTGCTATGTACGATAATTATTAAACAATAAAATGCAATACAAGAAATTATTTATCGCAAGTATAGTCATGTTTAAAATAGAGAAAAGCAACAAAAAAATGCTTGCTATAGTGTGTGCTGCAATCATAATATTTTTATCCCAAACATTTCTAGCCACATCTTTTCTCTCCGTGTATATAGTACCTTACATAAATTAATTATTCTTATATATTTTTCGACCTTTTGTTTTTTAAGATGAATCTAATTTTTTATAAAAAATTGACCTATAGCTCAAGATAAATTAGGTTCATACAAAAAAATAATATTTATTCGTAATTGTTGAACTGTTAAAGTTTATATTGAAATTTATTTTTGGCTTGAGTTCAAATCTGAGTTTACCCATTTCTTCTTAATTTTAAAGAAATTATTTTTGGATAAATTTATTACTTTATTAAGAGAGTACTTTTTTGGAACAATTTTTATTCATCAGACTAGCAGAACGGATCAGTACTGATTTCGAGGCAGCTACACCATCTCATCAGCGTTCTTTTTTTACTGTATTATTTAACGAATTAGAATACCAAAAGTACAACTTATTCATTTCTTACAATTTAAATCAATTTGGGTTAATGCGAAATTTCCATCTCTTATAATTAATTATTTCAAATATTCCATACTCTCCTGCTTTTTCCACAGCCATTGGCTGCTGAAATCAAGCAATTTTCCATTTTTGTTCACTTTATTTTTGTCTTGTAGTTGACTGTCTTAGTATTCAACCATCTCTGACAATGTAAACATGGAGTTGATTACGGGTGCCTTCGTTTTTTATAATAAATATTTATACCTAATTGTTGAAAAAATTGCTTCATATCCAATATCTTAGCTAAACTTAGTATAAATTAATGATTTTATTTAGTTAAGTGAAGAGTAAAATAATATCGGTGCAGCCGAATACAGTCCACTACGTTTTATCTTTCTTGCTTTAGTTTATGTAATTTAGTAAATGGCATTCCATCATATTTTGTAAAGGATTTGGCAAAAAATACTAATTTTATGGTCTAGTAAAAGTTAAAAATAAACATAATGGAAAACAAAAACTAATTAATGTTAAATTAATAATATGCAAAATATATAAGGAGTAAGTAAACTTGGTGAAATAAAAAAATTAACTAAATTTACTAATATCTTTTGATTAACACCTAAAATGCGTTTTAAACAAATTGCTACAATTATTCTAATCCTAATAAACTTAAAGCCAACGTTCTTAAATTTGGTCTGAAAATATTCTTTTAAAACTTTTGCTAATTACCCTTATTTTATTTTGAACATTTTGCATGCATACACTTATCCCTTTTTTTGTGCACCAGAGTCATCTGTTTAAGCATGAACGGAAACCGGAAGCATGTAGCATTTCCAGCAAAAATTTATAACAAAGAAGGAGATTTTGAATGTTTGGAATACGAAATGTAAAAAAATTTTGAAATGGCAAAAGCTGATAAAATGTTTTACTATTATAGCCAAATGTCTTAAGGGTTAAAGGAAGCGCATGATTAATATTTATTTTGGCATTGAACTTTTCATTTATATCAAAGAAAATGAAGTGAAGTTTTTATTACATTCCAATACAGGTTTTTTATTTTCGGTTCAACCTAATTTTAATATAAACAAAAGTATTGATTTTGTTTGTGCCGGTTATTTTTTTAATTCGAAATTGTAATTTGACATTTATTTGCAGTTGCTTATAAAATAAATTTTATTATGTTTGCTAGATCTTTTCAACTTCTTTATATTTGATAAATAGAGTATACTATATTGCAGTCATTTTCTTTATACTATTGGATAGATGTCAGGCCAAAGACGGCAACTAAAAAACAAAAAACATGAAATAATAACACAATTTTATAATTAAATTTTCCACAGGACTGAATAAATTTGTTTGAGATTTTAAGGGTTTATATACGTAAATACATATGTACCTGCTCAATAGCACAGCCCCAATAATGCTGTTTTTATTTGATATTGTCTGCTGGTTATTGGCTCTTGTCGTTGAAATTTTAGGTACAATTTTAGAGGTGGTGTCTGTCACTTAACAAAAATTCTTTTTAGTTTGTTCGTGCGGAGCGATACCTCCGCTGAATCAGCATCAATTTCCTAGTCTGTGCGAATTTGTTTTCTAGAACATTCACTCAGTTTTTCGCGATTCATCTTAATTTCTACAAATAATGTCGTATGAGCAATATATCGTTTAAGTGGTTGAAATATCACTCATACGTAATATTTGTACAACAACTTTGTTGGACTTTCTCTGAGTATGAGAAATGTGCTCTTAAGTGTCGAATCGTCACATCCGTGATCGTATTGGACATCTTAAGAAAGAAAGTTACGTGATTCGTCAATCGTATGAACTGAATGAAATGATGGGATACGAATGCGAGCGCATTGTAATTTTTAAGTGAAAAATTTTAAAGCATACTTTAGGGGTTTTATTTTATATGTTCGTTATTAGTGTTGGCAGAAAATATTATGGTAAAATGATCTACAGGAGAAAGGCCAATTAGTAAATTTAAGTGCATTGCTATGTCGTATAAACAATATTAAAGCATTTAGCTAAAGAATATAGTTCTAACAGGGTGTGATTTGTTTATCAATATTCTTTACATATCTTTAAAAACAATTGCGTCTAACCAAAGACACGCAAATGTGTTGCAATTTCACTAGTACTGAGCACACTTTGTAAAATATAATGTAAGACAAATGAGTCAGTCGTAAGAGTGTAAGAAGGAATTGGCTCTATTGCACTGATAACTGTCGGGCGTATCTTTTTCTTTCGAACAATTTTGATTTGTATTTAATTTCTTTTAATAATAATAACGGAACTTTCATTTATTCACAATATTTGTAATCAATTAAAGTTTTTTATTAAATTTTAAAAACTTTTATTTACACTCGGACGCATTTTGCTAACGGATAGTTCGTAAAACTCTTTCGATCATGGATATTGTAATCTCGATTATTATAAAATACAGTACGTTCACGTATGTCATAATCCGAAAAGTGTATCTTTACGTGGCGAGTTTTACGTTTACGGATGTGACAATTCGAGGCCAGATATTTCGATTCGCTTAATTAATCGGATAAGACATTTAACAGGTTAATTTATTATTATAATTGTTATTATGCAAAGGTCATAAGCACCGCGAAACAAAGAATCTTTTGAGCAGCCCGAACGTAAGGTAGATTAAGGCTACGAATGAAGCCTATTACTCTACACGGTGAGATATTGTATATTACAGTTGGAGTCATAAAGATGCCTGTAAGGAACTTCATTCTGCGTACCACCGCCGCCGGACAGTCACAGAGAATGTTCTCCGGTGTTTCTTCTTGCGTTTCGCAGAGTCTGCATAGTTTAGTCTTAGACTTACCAATGATAAACTGAGGTCGTCTGAGACCGCAGTGCCCGGTATACCATCCCGTTTGTTTTGGGATAACGTAATGAAACGTTTTGTTTGTTAATTGGTTAATTTAAGATTAATCGAATAGTTAATCGATCTATTCAAAATTCCAATAAACTAATTGGTTCTTTGTCATTAAAATACTTATTGCTTTAATACAAGCCAAATTCATAACAGGTGGTCTCGACAGCTCAGCTGATTATTTTTTGCTGCTTGCATCTCCTTGCATTTTGATATGCTTTGTTTGTCAAAATTTGTTTATGTTTGATTTATATAGTGTTTGACGTTGAGTTTGATAAAGAAAGCAGGTATTTTTTTGGTTTTAATAATAATAATAATAAATATTGGTATGAAATGTAAGCAACCCTTGAAAAAATTCTAACAGAAGAAAAATTAATATAGTCAAATGTTCGATCAAATAAAAAACACACAAATTAAAATAAAGATTTATTCAAGAAACTTTCACCGATTAAACAAAAAATTCGAGTAGTATTTTTTTCATTTATCTTCTTTATTTCAAAAGCATAAACACATAGAATAAAGAAAATATAAATCAATAATAATAGAATTTGAAATTACCTGTATATAATGAAATTTTATTCAACAGTTTAATGCAAGTATTGTTTAAAAATTCATTAATTTAATAAAGGAAAATACTGCAAAACTTTTATAACAATTAAAACACTGTACTGAGTTGACCTGCCTTATAGCGAGAACCCTCCTGCCTCGCATTGATACAATTAGAACAAATCAAGTCCTCAAGAGAGCATAACTCACCTACTCTGTCTCTTTTTTACTAATGATTTCATTTATATATACTTATCTTGAACCTAAATTAAAATAGAAATAAGCGAATAAGATAATAAAATTTTAGATTCAAGCAATAACTACTTGAGATATATATTCGAAGCTTTAACAGGAGATTACGATAACAAGCTGCTTACGAGGTTTTTGAAATTAAAATTATGGACACGATAACATAATGAACGAAACAGTTATGCCGACATTTTTATAGAATCGAGTGAAGTATCCAAAAAATCAAAGCACAAACGGGTGATCTAAATAAAAGGACATTTTTAAAAATTATATAAAATAAACTAATCTTAGTTTCAATTAGGTAATTATTAAATTTATTATTCGAGACATATCTCGCTATCTTTTTTCAAAGAATTCAAAGTTTAGTTTCTTGAGGGTTTTATTTAGCTAGTATATATATCTATATATATATATTTTAAAGTGAAGTAACACGCAGGCAATTAATATGCCCACCAACCAGTAGGTGTGTTGCCTTCTTTGGGGAAGGGAAAGTGAGAGAGGACAGATGGTGAAAGTGTGACAGCTTAATTTTTACAATTCTGGCATTGCGGGTTGTGTTAGTTTTTTAGATCAGTGTTGCAGCGTCTCTAATGTCAAGCGCATTAAATGTGTTTCAAGCTGTGCAGCCATGTTTTATTAATTTTTTTACTTCGCCAGCGATTTTGCTACAATACCGACGAAGGAGGGTGCTGTGATGTCCGCTAGCACACACCAGTATCAATTGTTGTCGCTACTCTTCAGTGACCAGTCCTATGCCTTCGTCACTTAAACAGTCCAACAAAATCAAATACAACACATACAATTGCCTGAAGCTGGGCTTGAACACACGTTCTTAGACATTATTTGCTTTGTAGTCAACGCGCTAGCTACTTCAACAAACAGCACGCTCTTAGCAAGTTAAAGCTAAGCCATTAATGAAAAAATGGAACAACATACGCTTCAACAACGCATTGATATTGCTAAAATTTACTACAAAAATTGTGAAAACTTCACGGCCACAGTTCACAAAACAAAAGCATTATCGGGCCGTCGTGAAGCACCTTCTCGGCAAGCATATGTGAAACTGGTTGAAAAATATTAGCTGGTGTGACAAGAAAACCCCAGAATTATTTGTTGGCGGGATCATTGAACCTTCTTTTTTTGAAAATCAGTCTAAAGCAGCTGTTACGGTAAATGTTACGAATGATTTTGTAAATCGGGGATTGAAAAATATTGATGAAGACTATTATTATTTTCAACAAGATGGCACTGCGTTTCACACAAGTAATGATACCAATGCTCTTTTGTTTGAGTAGTTTCGCGACACAGAGTGAGGTGATCTATATTAATGGCTCAGAATCGCGTCAAGGCCTCGAAGATGGGATTCGTGAAGCTATCGAGCACATACAGTAGCAAATGTGCGAAGTAGTGACGGCAAATTTCACGAAGCGTAGTCGTGCCGGTGGCCATTTAGATGATATTGTTTTTCATTACTAACGGTATACAATTTAGTAAACATCCGATTATTTCGTGTAAAAGTACTCGTACTTTTACATATTAAAATGAAACACCTTATTGTGAAATTTGTTCTGTTATAATGTCATCGTGAAATTCTTTTTGACAAAGTATTGAACATTCTAGAAAACAATTGTATATTAATTTAATCAGTTAATCGATTTAATAGTCAATCAAAAGTAGTTAAGTTTAATTTAATCGAAAAGAAAGCCGAGGCATATGTATCCCATCCCGTTCCTCCATGGAGAAGGATAATTTTTTTTAATTGTCCTTTTCTACGCCCGCCTTATTTAAAAAGGAGCTGGAATCTACTTTCAACTGTAAGTTTATAAAAAATCACACTTATAATGGTATATGAAACCCTAAATGTTTTCGAATAAAATTGGGCCATCCTCATAAACGTAAACATTTGTATATACATACGTTTGCTCTTGTATACATAAGTACCAATAAATATACAATATAACACAAACATATTTATTATTAGAATGTAATACATTAATTGTGTAACAGTGTGAGTGTGTGTTGGGTAGCATTTGAATTTTTGTTGATTTTCTACCGAACTGTGTTGAAAATGTAACTAAAATCTACTTCAAATTGCAATTGTTGCTTTGGTTGTTATTGCGATTGCTTCTGCCGTTTGCTGTGTACATTTTGTGGGACTGCAGACAATTCAATACAGCAAATATTAATAGAACATAAATTGTAAAACCGAAAATTGTAGAGAACGAGTTTAAGAGCATGACCAGGCATGTCAATGGCTTTTAACATAGCAAACTGTAAAATTATATGAAATGTGCAGGAACGTAGATTATTATAGGAGAAAGGATTAATTTAGGTTACCAATTTTTGTTTATTTTGTAAAAGTTCCAAGTATCGAAAGACTAAAAAATGTTATTAACCTGAATGAATATGTGATTATTTTTTTTTCTTAATTTCTAAAAATATATTACTAAAAACATTGTTATTTTTAATCCTTTCATTAAAATCCTTTTTGAATTTTAATATTGAAAAAAAGGAGCTTAAATTAAGTTTTGTTGTCAAATAGCATGAATTAAAAAAACATGAACTATTTCGAAAAATCTTCAGTTGAAAACACCGGCGTCACCATTTATCAAAGATAAATATGCGTCACCATTGGCGGGTTAAATTGTTGAAGGGCTGTAGAATTATTGCGAATGCAGTATTTCGAGACGAAAGTCGTATTTTGATATTTACAATGTTGTACCGGTACTTACATAATTATTTTGAACGCGGTCTTGGGAAACTTAATGGGTTTTTTGTATTTACAGTGCTGTGATGGTACAACATGTTGTGGTTTTGCATTTAGAGTGTTGTTCGTATATATTTTATAGAAGACTCTCAATTTCTGCCTCGGTATTTACGTTTACTCCCTGTTCTTCCACATCCCTGCTTAACTCATCGTTATACAGACTTTGCGTTGTAAAATAGTCATTCATGCAACAAATCCGGATCAAGCAGTCCTTTTCATGTGTAGATATGTGTGTGTAAGAGTATGTGTGTTTGTATTGATTTTTTCCATCATTCAGAATGGTAAAACACAAGCTACTTAACAAAATTTTCCTGCCAAGAGTTGAAAGCAGGTTAACACACAAAATCCAGGAATCACAAAACTCCAAATTTTAGAATCACACGACGATGATGATGGCCATGATGTTGTTATTTTTGGTCATTATTATTATGTTGCTGCTGAAGCTGTTGGCTTTCGACAAGGTATGTGAAATATAATAGAATGTGTTTTTTGAGTTAGCTTTAGTTAAGAACGGCATGTTTAACTTTACAAATCAATTAGGTATTTGTATGGATGTTTGATAGAAGAATAGTTTAAATTGAAGTAAAAAATACACAAAACATTATTTTGCAATGTCCGTTATAAAATATTCAACTTAACGGTCAATAATTGTAAATTTATTTGGAAATGTAGAAAAAAATTACAAAGTATACTATTCCATCATCATCAACATCATCATCATTCTACGAGTAACCACAGCAATGTGTACTTCATCTATTCCAAAGTGTCATTGATGTTAGCAAATGTTGCACAGCTTTCAATTTCATTCATTAAATTTTGTATTTTTGTTCATTTTTTTCAACTTAACAAACTGCTATTTCTTTTCCTTTCGTAATTCCAGATTTTTTTTTAATTTGTATCAGATATGATTCAATTAATCAAAAGGTTAATTAATCAAATGATTGCAATTTTAAATATTCAAAATTGAAGAATTTTATTCAAAAATATTAAACAAAAATATCTTAAAGTAGTTATTTAATAATTAAATATGTATGTGCCAAAATATAAATCTATTAATAAATAAGAAAATAATAAAATATCTTAAATAAAATAAAATTAATATATACAAACACAAGTAAAATAAATAGAAAAAAATTAAAAATATATGATTAAAAACAAACAAAGAAAAACCAAAAACTAACATTATTCAATTATACAAAATGTTAATTATTGCAAAACCAAATTAATCAAATAATCATGACTTTGAAAAATTAGAATCAAAATTAATTTATTAATCATGAATTTGAATAATCACTTTTTTGTAACCGAATAATAAACTAATCATATTTTGATGAATCAAAAAGATTGTATAACTGATTAACTGCTAAGCCTGAAATGAAATAAAATTTACAATTCACTTTTTTATTTAATGTGTGATATTAGAGTAAACAAATATACAATCGTAAGTTTGTTTGGCGGAACCATACTGAAATAAACTTTTTGTGCTGATAAATACTTTCTAATGCAGTAGAATCCAAGTAATTCGTTTGGATCGTCGTGAAGCACCATCTGGTGGAATATTTTTTGCTGTTGCGACAAGTAAGTGATGTGAAAAATCGAACTCGTGCCCGTCTCTCAAGAGCAACTCAGAGTATTGCTGTTGTAGCCCAAAGTGCTGAGGAAACACCAGTTGTATTGATTTCTCATCGATCTTTAATATTAATTAAAATGACATTACACCATATTTTTCATAAAGGCTAGGTATTTAGACTTAAAGTTCAGTTAACAGAAAAACACACGATACCATCGATCTTTTGAAGATTGAAGATTTTTCTGAATGTGTGATTATTTGAAGATACGATCACAACTGGTCACCGAAATCTTGTGATTTAACACCTTTAGCCTTTTTTCTTTAAGGCTGCATGAAAGATTAAATCTATGCCAATGGCTCGCAATTCAGTCAAGAACTTAAAGATGGTATTCGTAAAGTTATTGAGGACATAGATAAGGTTAGATAAAAGTGGCAGCCAAAATCCCGGTCCCACTTACACCGTTTTGGTTCATTGTGATACCACGGATACTCTACTTATGCGGAGTTCCCACCGTCGAACAAACCAGAGCTCAGTAGAAGGCTATTAATACGTTTCAGTTCAATACTGGCGACGTCAGAAAGTTACCTGAACTCAAGTCCGGAACAGTGACACAGAAAATGTTCTACACTCTCCTCTTCATGGATATCTTGACAGCTGCGGCAAAAATCATTGTGTTCGACCTGCCTATGAGACAGCATCCGGTTAGCACGGATACCAGTATTGAGGATAGTATTGGCTGGCAGAAAATTTCATTAAATGAATATAGTCCTACAAAAGTAGCTTTGGCGGTCATTTAGATGATATTGACTTCCACTCCCCACAAACCCTCCTCTTTATAATAAAATAAACATCCAATGATTAAACTTAAAAGTACTAGCTTTTTTACATATCAAAGTGAAATTTTTATTGGCAGCCAATCTTTATCATTATATATAATTATATATATATAATTATATTATATATATTAACGGGGATCCCCGTAGACTAGAAGATAGAGTACTAGACTATTAGTCGAGAGGTCGCATGTTCGATTCCTGCCTAGACCCCGGGTGTTTCTGCAGACAAGCCAAAATGGCTTCGTGGCTTCGGTTTGCTCTTAAAAAATGTATAATTTTTAAGAGGTTTAAACAGATTTTGTATTGAAAAAAATACTCCGAATTAACGAATTTTAATTTTGCAATAGCATCACTTATTCTACAGTATTTTCAAATCAATTAAATAGCTCTGCATAATTTTATTATGACTTACGTAAATATATTAAAATAAATACATTCTTTAAATACATCATATTCCATTTTCAATATGACAAATGTTAAAAAAAAGATGTTAAGTTTCGCTATAAAATTCCAATGAAAATTGTGGCTATAATTTTTCACTACATTATTTTTCTTTATTCCTTAAGCGCAACACACTAAACCGCTTTGCTGGCAATTAATAAATCCCATATAATTTTAATAATACCAAAAACTAAAAGCAATTTAATTTTTATTGATCCGCATAATTATGGAAATAATGTGATGATTTTTATTATTACTATAAATGATATCACAACAGGACTAAGCATAGGATATTACACACACTTACTTTTTCATGCACATACGATAACTGAACATAAATATGACGCCTTGTAAAATAAATCACAAACACAATGAAACCAATAGTAACCAGATACAAAACACACACACAGGCGTGCACAAACACACACACACAGCCGCACAATGTGGAATCAATTTGATACAAATTGTTAATGGTTGACTAGACAATAATAGTGATTAGGCACAAATGACACAATACAACAACAGCAATATGCTGTAACTAAGTAAATGGCTTAAATGGCTGACGTGTGTCTTATACACTGATTTGGTACTCGATGAAAATTGCATATTTTAAAAAACTAATCAATTGATAGTGTGATAAAGTATTTTCGTTAAAACTTTGTAACACTGTAATTCAAATGTACGAGTAAATTGTAAAATACCAATATAAATTATATAAATTTATCCAAAATGGAAAAGAACTATTTTATTTATATATGACACAATAGCCAACTATCAACAAGATCGTCTAGACAAAGGGAAAAGTTTAAGTGCTGTACCACAGGTGGAAAGTAAAAATTGCCAAGTGATGGAGACCGATTTCAGTTCTGGAACTTTACATTAAATTAACCTCCCACTTTTAGATGTAATTTTCATTAAAGGGGATTAATTGATATGATCAAACTACTCTGTGACAGGTTCCAATACTATATTTATCATTTTAATTTAACCGAAATATTCTCTCGCCGCTCATTCATGCATGTGTATGTTTAAATGTAAATTAAAAAAAACTTTATTTACAACTAAGTGTGAATTTAGTGTTTTCTCAAAAAATATTCCAAAATAAATCAACAAGGCCGTTCACGATTGCTGGAAACTGTTTACAATTGCAAAAATATGCAATATCATATGCACAAGATTGTGAATAGAGCTAACATGTTTTCTACATTATTTAACAAGGCTTGTAATGAAACTGTATAGAACGTGTTGGCATGACTCTGTCACTCATACATAGTTTCACAAATCATGGCAAGAATGCTAGAACACTGCACGTCAACTATAAAAAGGGGTTGTACTTTATAACAGAGATACGTGTCTGAAGCGGTCATCAAATTGGTAATACGCTGCGGTTACAAATTTATATTTTCTCTTAAAGAGCTTTAGAATTTCTAAGGATTAAATTTTTCAAAAAATATTTTTAAATACTATTTTCTAGCCTAAATTATCAATTTTGGTGTATTACGAACAGGGAAAGTTTTTCATGCTTTTTGCATGAAAAGATGCATTTGCATTTGGATATTTTTCCCACGAAAAGCATTTTTGATATGACTTGAAGAAACTTGCGTATTACTCAAATTAGCAACTACTTTTAACAAAAATTGCTTGTGGTAACTAACGCTACATAATATATGATATCCACAATGCGATCATTCTTTATCCAAAAATGTTGTATGTTAAATGTCTGCCTCATGGGTTGTATAGAATTGCAGATTTTGTTCGCTTACATTTTGCAATGTTAACTCAATTGTTGCAAATTTCAAAACCGTTTTTCTTGAGGTAGAACTACATAGGTACATAGCATATAGTATATGGTATTTTTCAAAAAAAAAAATTATTCTCTTAATTGACTTCCAGGCGCAGTCTTTTATCAATGTAATGCATTAATAAAGTTTGCAATGGAAATCTTGGCCTTCAAACGTTGACCAAGATTAAAAACAGTAACATCGACTGATGTTGAATGTATATTTTCAATATATACGACCGTTTCTGCGACAATCGAAGATCCTTTCAATTTGAAAACTTGAAAAAAACACATGCATATTGTTACGCGCTGCTTAGATAAACAAAATAGATTCGAAATGGTAATAATCTAAATTACCTGAAATAAATCTCTGTGGAAAACGAGTAAAGTGGGCATGGTAGGTATAATCTCCCAGCTAGCTCCTTGGGGACCTGGCTAAGTGGTTCTTAACCCGTGTTTCGCACGCGTCACATACAAAATCTACTTTCATGCCTTCAACCACCAAGTAGATAACAATTTTAAGGTATCAAAGTGCAAATGCTAATTAGGCTTGGTGTTTTGCCTTATGGGGTACAATTGTTCCCACCCTACTGATATAAAGCATATCAGACGCCTATGACAATCATAATACCCCTATCTGTTGATTATCCCAAAAAAACCAGACTGTTACAATACCGATCTACATAAAGCAAAGAATGTCATTCCCCAATGAAAGAAAACTTATGGATTCATATTCATATGTGTAATAACAATAATAACATATTTATTGAAAAAAAATTATTAAGAAGTTAATATCTTAAGATAGAATTATGACGTATAAATGAATCACGAAAAGTAAGAATTATAATTAAAAAAATGTCATTAGGTGAGTTATTAAAGATGAATATCAATGTTACTTCTTAAAGTTACATTGCAAAACTAATTGCTCAAATGGCAAAAGCAAATATGTATTAACGAAAATAAATATGTGGTGTGTTTACTTATTATCTATAATTAAGGGAAACGAACGGAATTGGAATGATCAAATACAGAGTTAATTTAATAAGCAAACCGAAGAGAGCAAGAATCAATTATTAATTATTTTGTTTTTTGTTCATATTACTTACAATACATTATGTTGTTAATGATGTTTACATGTTCCATATCATCTTGTTCTGTTGTTGGGCCCAGCAAAGGAAGATATTGATGACGTCTGCAGTTTCTATTTTTAGAAATAAAAATCTTTAAAATAAGTTAATAATAATTTTTACGCTCTTCTTTAGATACAAGAAAAAAAATTAAGTTAGGGTTCCCAGTACAAAATAAAATATGGTTTTTGGTTTTACGTTATTGGGTTCTATTAATAGATTTTTGTTATAATTATTCAAAACTCAATTCTGACATTATTTTTTTGAAATCTTTTTTTCTTACTAATTAAGAGCAATACGCGTATTCATGTTAAACAAAAAAAATAAAAATAAAATTTTACTTGTATAAAGTAATATTAATATACTAGCTTATTAGTTCATATAATGTTTTTATCCTTCATAGGAGATTTCTTGCATTTATACTGAATGTAGTTAGTATATTTTATGTAGTTAATTGCTTGAAATGTCTATCTTTTAATTAATTTGATTAAAATTTACGAACTTTTAGTTTGAGTAATATTAGGAAATGTTAAGATATTTTATACTTAGAAAACTTCTCAAAATGGCGGACGATAGCGGTGTACTAGCTCTTTTCCCCTAGCCACACTTTTAAGGTTTCATGGAACCGCGTGTTCGAGTTGATGTTAGAAAAGGTGATATGGAAGTATACAGCATGCGGTTTCACAGACTCTGCTAATGGACATTTTAAACATCAGTTTCTCACTCACGCCAGACTAAGCTTTATTGACCTCGAATTTGGAATCTTCCGCACTATGTGGCTGATGAAATCTCCTTTTCAACAATTATAATGGTGTAATAATATAAGAATAATAGCAGTTCCAATAATTTAGTGAACAACTATGTACATATGTATACTTTTTAACTTTTAATTTTTTTATCACTTATATTATGTTAAATTATTTAAGGAAGGAATGATTATTACTGCACTGTTTGAAGAGTTTTTAACAATTGAACGATTAATAAATGTGACAATGCAATAGAACCTATCAAAATTACACTTTGTTATTTCTGCAATTATGCCTGCAAATGTAACGGAATTAAATTCTTTCGATTTATATGAGATCTCTTTCTGTACATTGATCAAATCGTAGTTACCAAAAAACTTTACCTCTCAATAAAAATGCAAGAATAGATGAAAAAAATATCTCATGATAGAAAAACAACCACTTGAATAACTAGGGGTTTCGGTGCTCGCTTAATCCCAAACAATTTCTTACAAAAATAAACACAATCGTAACAAAGCTGCTTCGTTTAGAGATTTCACATCACATGACGAACAGGAATAGATTTAGTTTATTTTTTCCTTTCCCTCTTCTCTTTCCTTTTCTTGTGCAGTAAATTTTACTATATATTTTTTTTCTTCTTTTTTTTTGGATAACGTGTGGCTCGACCCACGATAGCCGGGCAATTTATTTTTTTAAATCTGAGGCATGAAATCTGCCTACATATTTCCCTTTTAAATCTTGCTCGTCGTACAATGCATTTCCCACCCGTCTGATAACTTTACATTTAATGTATTTCGATAAATTACTTAAAATGTGGTTCCTGCGAAAAACAATTTGATTTCTTTCGAATTCAATGTTTCTGGTCCTTAGATTGTAAGCCTTGGTGGCTTTAATATGAGCCTTATCGAGATTTTCTTTAACTATTTTTCGAACTCTGTGAAGTTTATCGGCATTTGTGTGAATCTCAAATTGGTCATAGTTGAGACTATTCAGTTTTGTTAAAACTGAATAAACACTGCCATGTTGGCACATATTTTGCCCAAAGACTGCATAATAAGGAGAGCAGTTGATCGAGCTGTGATAATCACTTCTTAGTACTGATAATATCTGAGGAATATATTTATCCCAGTTTGAGTGGTCCTTTTCGTTATTTAGAAAGCATCTTAGTTTAGTAATTATTTCACGATTGGCCCTCTCTGAGGCATTCGCCTGCGGTGAGTAAAAACCCGTTTTTATATGATTTATACCGTATAGACTGAAAAAGTCATGCATTTCCTTAGAAATAAACTGCTTTCCGTTGTCACTGTGGATATATTGTGGTACGCCAAAGGTCGGGAATAGTTCAGATTGTAAGAATAAAATAATGTTGGCAGCTGTGGCTTTTCTCATTGTTTTCAAAAATATAAATTTCGTCAAGTGATCAAGGCAAATAAAAATGTATGAATTTTGAGCTTTGGAACACGTGTAAGGACCTAAGAAATCGCAATATAAGCGTTGAAATGGCCTAAACGTTTCGAATTGGTCTCCCATTGGTGGGCGCGAGATAATATGATTACTTTTAATAGTTTTGCATGTATCGCACTTATTCACATAATCTTTTACGTCCTTGGACATTGATGGCCAAAAGTATTTTTGTCTAACTCGATATAACGTTTTTGAATAGCCACCGTGGCAGGATTCATTTGATTTATGCGCATGATCAATTGCGTTCTCTTTTATCGATTCGGGCAACCACAATTTCCATATATTTTGCTCTTCATTCTCTAATCCTTGTCTGAACTGTACTCTTTTAAATACATATTTTCCTTTTACGCATAGGTCTGGGAGGGAATTTTCCTTTTCAATAACAGTTTCACGAATAGTTTTATATTCATCACTATCAAAATCAGCACAATCAAGATCAATTTCCATATTTCTACAGACGATGTTCAGTTCATCAACATCTAAGCGTGATAGGGCATCAGGAACAACGTTTAAGGAACCTTTCCGATGTTCGATTTTGAAGTCGATCCGTTGAAGCTTAAGGCTCCACCTGGCTAAACGACCAGATAAGTCCTTTTGACTCATTAGCCACCTTAGACTTGAGTGGTCGGTGATAATCCGAAAAGGCAAGCCTTCGATATACAAACGAAATCTTTGCACAGATATAACAGCTGCTAGACATTCCAGCTCGGTTACTGTATAGTTCTGTTGAGCCCTATTTAGCTTTTATGAGACGAAGGCAATCGGATGTTCGTTACCGTCATCGTCAAACTGTATTAGAACCCCACCAACTCCTACTCTAGATGCATCGCATTGTATAATGAATTCCTTCGAAAAGTTTGGCTGAGCCAGGACAGGGGCCGAGCAGAGTGCCTTTTTTAATTTTTCAAAGGATTTTATAGCATCTAGCGTCAATATAAACGGTTTATTTGTTTTTCGTAAACAGTCAGTTAGGGGTCCACTAATGCTGGCAAAATTGTATATAAAGCCACGATACCAGTTGGCCATATCTATAAATCTTCTTACCTGTCGTGGGGATTTAGGTAAAGGAAAGAGGGTGATACTGTCTATTTTTGTATTATCAACTTTTAAGCAGCCCTGTCCAATGACGTATCCTAAGTAGTTTATCTCCCGCTGACAGAACTTACTTTTGCTGACATTAATGGTAAGCTTTGCAGATTTTAAACAGGCTGCTACTTCTTTTAAAATTTTGCAGTGTGACTCGAAAGATTCGCTGCATACGAGAAGGTCGTCCAAATAAATGAAGACATTTTCTCTTAGTTTTGATGGAATAACCTTATCCATTAATCTACTCATTGTTTGGGGCCCATTACATAGGCCAAACGGCATATATTTATATTGATATAGTGGTTTTCCGGGTACCGCAAACGCTGTCTTTTCTTTGGAAGTTTCAGATAAGGGAATTTGCAGAAAGGCGTCCTTCAAGTCTATGCCACTTATATAATGGGTGTCCTTAAGTCGACTTAGCAGGCCATTGATATGCGGCAACGGGTAGGAATCTTTCTTGGTTACTGAGTTTAGACGCCGACAGTCTATACAGAGTCTCACCTTACCAGGTTTCCTAACTAGAACTACTGGTGAACACCATGGGGAATTAGACTCCTCTATAACACCCATTGAAAGTAATCGTTCTATTTCTTTGTAGGCTTCAGCCATTCTTGGTGGAGAAAGTGGGTAATGTTTTGCTTTAATTGGAGGGGAACCTCCGGTGTCAATTTCGTGCTCAAGTAAATCTGTGCAACCTAGCCCTAATTTTTCGAAAGATGGAAATTCTAAAATGTTTTTGTCTAGTAATTGTTGCTCGGGAGTTAGTTGGTGGTACTTTAACTGTTTCTCACGCGATTTTTCTAACTCAGACACACACGGAATTATTTCCGGAGCTAGGGCAAATAATTGCCAAAAATCAACGCCAAGATAAAGTTCTTGTTTAAGAGAGGGTGCTAAATAAAAATTTATATTTCTAACAACATTTTTATAACGTACAGGAAGAGCACAGAACCCTACAACCTGTTGTCTGTCACCATTGGCAGTTGACAATGAGGAGTTTAATTTTTTTACCGCGATTTTGTTTCGAGAAACAAACTCTAAGCAATTTTTCCCTAGTACGGAGACGTTCGCACCGGAGTCAAGCAAGCCAAAAAGGGGTTCATCGAGAATATGGACTTTTGCAAATGGGCGGCTGTCTTCTCCTGAAAGTATGGTACTTTCTATTTGCTTACGGATTATTTTGCGCACTTTGTATCTTTTCCTACATTTTAAAATTCCCTTGGATATAGGTGGCCTATCAACATTATCTGAACAAATCTTATTTTCTGTTTTAACATTAATATGGAGATTTTGAGAGAAATCTTTTGGTAATTTGGTTGATACATTTGCATCTAAAGTACTGGGATTTATTAAATTAGTAGGATTTAATGGTTTGGAAGTAGTATTTGAATAAATATTATATTTTGAGTAAGTATTAAAGTTTTCGTCATTACCGAGTAAATTTAAATCAGCTGCTTTTTCATAGTCGGGGTTTGCTGGTCCGAGCGAGGGGGCCCCGTCCTTCTCTCGCTGCTCTTCGCGATTCCCATGTGATCGCTTGGACATTTTGTGGTTACGACACCTTTGTGGCCACACTTGTAACAAAACAGATTTCGTACCTCTAAAGGACAATAAATATAAGAATGGCCCAATTCTAAGCAATTCCAACACTGGATTCTGGAATAATCTGGTTTACGGTTTGTGAAGCGAATTGCCTCAATTTGTGGGTCGGATTCTTCATCTTCGCCTAAGTCCGCACTTATATCAATTTCATTAACATGTCTAGGAGAAATATGTGTATGGTAGCCTCTAGTGTCCTTCAAAATTTCCTCTGCCTTTCTTGCATTATCGCGTAAATCATTAAGGGTCCTTGCCTGGGAGTTAAACAATATTAATTTCAAATTTACATTAACATTTCTTTTAATAATGTCGATTAATGAAGTTTCTGGTAGCGGATCTCTAAGTCTAGAATTCATAGCTATAATAGACGTATGGAAATCATCATAACTTTCTTTTTGTTGCTGCTTTCTTAAGGAAATTTTTAAAATTATATCGTGATCGCTTTCGAGATTCCCAAACTCTTTAGTTAGTGCGTATTTCAGTAAGGAGTAGTTAGCATTTTTGTTCTGTTTCGTGAACAGCCAGTACCAATTTTCCGCTTTTCCACTCAAGAACACGTGAAAATTGGCCATCAGATTTTCATAGGAGCACTTGGTACGTTCACACAGCGTTTCAACTTTAAATAAAAAATCTGAGACAGAGCTGGTACCATCATAGGAAATTTTCCATTCTTGCAATCGTATATTGCATTCAAGGACGGTGCGAGAATTAGTATGAGGTAGTTGCGTCATGGTTGGGCTTACATTTGCGGAAGAATTATTTGACCCGATTCGCATACTATTTTTCAAATCCTCAAACTCCTTCCGGAAGTTTTCTTGCGTATCACGTAGAGTTTGTTGAAAATATATAACAAGGGAGTCCCTTGAAACGTTATTTATGGGCGTACATTTAGAGATAGTCTCCGGAGGCAAAGCCTGTGCTAAGTCTTGACTCTGAAAAACATTATTTCCTATTTCTGTTGATACAGGTGCTTCCTGGTTAGGTAGACGTAATGGGTTAGGAGCGTCCATGGCAGAATTGAAATCCTGTCTATCTAATGGTTCACTCCCCGAAAGAGGAAATTGGTATTGTAAGTTCGTAGCAAGACTAGAAGTCTGTGGAGGACTATGTACAACTCGTTGTTTATTGGATGCTTTATCAGATGTTTCTTGATTAGATAGGCGTAATTGGTTAGGGGCGTCCATAGTTGAACTGAAATACTGTCTATCTAATGGTTCACTCGCAGGAGGCGGAAATTGATATTGTAACTTTTTAGCAACACTAGAAGTTTGTGGAGGGCTATGTACAATTCCAATTGGTGTATTGGAGGGATCTAATTTACCATCTAAACTAATAGAAATATTATTCCCTGAGGGTGTACGACTTTTGGTTTTACCTTTCGTTAAACTCTTTTGGCTTAGGTTCGGGTTTGAGTTTCTAGTGATTCTAGTATTCCTATTCATAACCAATGTTAAAATGATTTTTATTGATATATTTGTGTGAGAGGGTGAAAACCGACAGAGTCAGTTGAGAAATCAAATATGTTTGAACAAGTTTCGACACTAATAAAATTATGCTTTAACGTAAAACTCCTTTTGAATTAATTTATGAAAAAAAAATATCGGTTAATGTATATAGGTATACATATATATATATATATATATATATGTATTTTTCTTTTGTGTTTTTTTTTATTAATATTTAATCTCTTTTTGGATTTAATGACGTGTGTTAACGTAAATTTCATATATATTATATTAGGGAATGACAAACAATAACAATATGTCTATACAGCAGAACTTCAGTCGTAGTTAACACATATGAAAGAAGTGCAGCGTTTGGCTATGTATTTCAGCAAAATCGGACAACTTCCTTCATTTAGATACGGCAATTATTGTGTAGTCTTTTAACCGCAGCATATAAGATTTGTATTTATAAAATCTGGTATGGACTTGGAAAAAGGAAATGGTCACTACTTCAAATGCAACTAAGACTAAAATACAATAGAATTTAGTCTTGGACTATTTGAAATTAAAATTATGTGTTGGTTTAAATTACAAAACCTAGCTCCTACACGTCGCGGATAGATTTGTCTTCCGAATCATTTAAGACAAACTATGACTTACGCTAGATAGTTAGATTTTAGGCAGAAAAACAATTTACTCTTATTAACCAACAATTATTTGCTTGCCGTCAAGCAAGTAAAAAAATTTTATGTACATGTGCTTACATATACACTAGATAGCACTGCAGATTTTTCGTTGGGCGCCATATATGTTACGCCTGCTTAGATAAACAAAATAGATTCGAAATGGTAATAATCTAAATTACCTGAAATAAATCTCTGTGGAAAAAGAGTAAAGTGGGCATGGTAGGTATAATCTCCCAGCTAGCTCCTTGGGGACCTGGCTAAGTGGTTCTTAACCCGTGTTTCGCACGCGTCACATACAAAATCTACTTTCATGCCTTCAACCACCAAGTAGATAACAATTTTAAGGTATCAAAGTGCAAATGCTAATTAGGCTTGGTGTTTTGCCTTATGGGGTACAATTGTTCCCACCCTACTGATATAAAGCATATCAGACGCCTATGACAATCATAATACCCCTATCTGTTGATTATCCCAAAAAAACCAGACTGTTACAATACCGATCTACATAAAGCAAAGAATGTCATTCCCCAATGAAAGAAAACTTATGGATTCATATTCATATGTGTAATAACAATAATAACATATTTATTGAAAAAAAAATTATTAAGAAGTTAATATCTTAAGATAGAATTATGACGTATAAATGAATCACGAAAAGTAAGAATTATAATTAAAAAAATGTCATTAGGTGAGTTATTAAAGATGAATATCAATGTTACTTCTTAAAGTTACATTGCAAAACTAATTGCTCAAATGGCAAAAGCAAATATGTATTAACGAAAATAAATATGTGGTGTGTTTACTTATTATCTATAATTAAGGGAAACGAACGGAATTGGAATGATCAAATACAGAGTTAATTTAATAAGCAAACCGAAGAGAGCAAGAATCAATTATTAATTATTTTGTTTTTTGTTCATATTACTTACAATACATTATGTTGTTAATGATGTTTACATGTTCCATATCATCTTGTTCTGTTGTTGGGCCCAGCAAAGGAAGATATTGATGACGTCTGCAGTTTCTATTTTTAGAAATAAAAATCTTTAAAATAAGTTAATAATAATTTTTACGCTCTTCTTTAGATACAAGAAAAAAAATTAAGTTAGGGTTCCCAGTACAAAATAAAATATGGTTTTTGGTTTTACGTTATTGGGTTCTATTAATAGATTTTTGTTATAATTATTCAAAACTCAATTCTGACATTATTTTTTTGAAATCTTTTTTTCTTACTAATTAAGAGCAATACGCGTATTCATGTTAAACAAAAAAAATAAAAATAAAATTTTACTTGTATAAAGTAATATTAATATACTAGCTTATTAGTTCATATAATGTTTTTATCCTTCATAGGAGATTTCTTGCATTTATACTGAATGTAGTTAGTATATTTTATGTAGTTAATTGCTTGAAATGTCTATCTTTTAATTAATTTGATTAAAATTTACGAACTTTTAGTTTGAGTAATATTAGGAAATGTTAAGATATTTTATACTTAGAAAACTTCTCAAAATGGCGGACGATAGCGGTGTACTAGCTCTTTTCCCCTAGCCACACTTTTAAGGTTTCATGGAACCGCGTGTTCGAGTTGATGTTAGAAAAGGTGATATGGAAGTATACAGCATGCGGTTTCACAGACTCTGCTAATGGACATTTTAAACATCAGTTTCCCACTCACGCCAGACTAAGCTTTATTGACCTCGAATTTGGAATCTTCCGCACTATGTGGCTGATGAAATCTCCTTTTCAACAATTATAATGGTGTAATAATATAAGAATAATAGCAGTTCCAATAATTTAGTGAACAACTATGTACATATGTATACTTTTTAACTTTTAATTTTTTTATCACTTATATTATGTTAAATTATTTAAGGTAGGAATGATTATTACTGCACTGTTTGAAGAGTTTTTAACAATTGAACGATTAATAAATGTGACAATGCAATAGAACCTATCAAAATTACACTTTGTTATTTCTGCAATTATGCCTGCAAATGTAACGGAATTAAATTCTTTCGATTTATATGAGATCTCTTTCTGTACATTGATCAAATCGTAGTTACCAAAAAACTTTACCTCTCAATAAAAATGCAAGAATAGATGAAAAAAAATATCTCATGATAGAAAAACAACCACTTGAATAACTAGGGGTTTCGGTGCTCGCTTAATCCCAAACAATTTCTTACAAAAATAAACACAATCGTAACAATATTTGAATAATTTTTGTACATATTTAAACTTGCCTGATGATGAAATAATATTCAATTAGATTGAATTAAATAAGGAAAACGAACTGGTGCAATGACCGAGATTACAACGCCTAAGAGATAGTTGGCGCCACAGATCTCCAGTTACATCAAGCAATTAATGACTACAGAGGCTGGGGAACATGAAAGTTGAGAATGATAAAGACGCCTCAAACCATACATTCACATGGAATGTGTACCATTGTTTCATCCACTTGCCGACAGAGTTGATGGAATCCGGTTACTTCACAGAAAACAGAAAATTTTTAGCAACCATATTTTTTTCATAGAAACGAAGCAGAATAAGCTCTGTGTTGATTTGATTACTATTTTTGTCAATAATAAAAATATTTTGTTCATTAAATATACAAAACACGTCTCCAGAGAAAATTTGTTAATTGAATTAACACTTTTCGTATTCAAATAGGAATATTTACAAAAATCGGGAACATAGAAAAAATTGGACAATTTTCAATATGTGTGTTATCCACGAAGTATAGTTTAGCCGGAAATGACCAAATAGGCAGTCAGTTGAACTGCCAAAGTCACCTGTATGAGAAACACACGATTCAGCAAGCCTCATGTCTGAAGAAGCCAACCAAACTCACTTTTTAATTCCTCTTATTAGTGACGTAACCCTTGACTAACTGACGCCACAAAAAGTCTCTGGACTCTTAAGGGTAGCAGCAGAGGCACGCATGTCCAGTTCACTCGGTGTCTCGTTATGCTCAATTTAGCCAGGTATCCTGCAAATGGAAACCTTGTTTCCAATCGATATCCCCTGTAGTGATCAAAGTGGGATTTCAAAGCTGGCTGGCTGACTATCGGGAAAAATAGCTTTATGCAAGCTCTGAAAAAAGTCTCACACAATTATATTATATTTATGTATACATATAATTTTCTAACTGATTAACAAACTTGAGGCCACTTTAATATATAAAGGATAATTTTTAAGTAACTTCCTTTTTGCCAACACTGTTTTCGGCAGCTCAGCTGTTTTTGTATAACATGTAACTGTTAAACATATTCAGTTTGGTCTATAACTTAACCATGGATCGACTTACAAGCCAAAAACGCTTCCAGATTATTGTTTTTTATTATCAAAATTAAGGCTGGATTATGGGCCGGTGGCATCATTTGGCCGTACTTTTTCAAAAACGACGAGGGCAGGAATGTTACCGTGTGACGATTACAATTTTTTCCCCCAAAATGGAAGAGCTGGATTTTTTTCTGACAGGTGGTGCCACATGACAAAACAGCACGCGAAACAATAGCCCAATTGACAGGCGAGTTCGGTGAATAGTTTATTTCCCATTTGGGGCCGGTCAAATGGACGCCTAGATGGTGCGATTTCACGTCTTTAGATTATTTTTTGTGCAGCTATGCTAAGGCTTATGTCGATAGGCTCAAGCCCGCAATGTCTGACGCACTGGAAGCCAATATTAAAAAATTTATTCATGAGATACCGGCAGATATTTTGGAGAGAGTATGACAAAACTGGGCCCAACGTATGGATCATTTGAGGCATAGCCGCGTTCAAAAATTACAAGAAATCATCTTTAAATATTGAATTATATAAATCGTTCTATCGATTCAAATAAAGATTTTATACATTTCTATAAATTTTATATGTTTTCTTCATCAAATCCGAAAGCTCTATCAAAATCACCTCTTACAAGAAAAGGTCGAAAAACTAGTTATTTAGGAGAATTATGTTTTGCAATTATTTTTATATATATTCATCTACGCACAAAAGGATACTGATAATCCATTTTCAAAAGCTGATGTTTCAACATCCTTTAAAATATTCAACAACAATATTTATATCTGTATAATATAATATTATAATACAATATAATATAAATTTATTTCAGCATACAAAAGTTTCATTCTTTAATGCAAATGCTTCATGCTATAATAGAACATTCCCGTATCACCTGCTCATTTCCGAATTTCACTGTCCATATTATAATTTTCAAAAAATCTCTTTCACCTCTTCTATTCTTCCGTATTTTCATGTTCACGTAGTTTTTGTTTAATTTTATACAAAACGCATATCTATATGCAGTTTGTACTTTCATAACTATGCTGCATTTATGCATATTTTTTACTCTTTTCACAAGTATTTTGTGCATTTCATGTATAAATTTTGTTGTTTATTAAATTGGAGAGTTTGCACAGAGAGCCACGAAAATGTTTTAACATCTGCCCCTACATAAAATTATTTAGAATGAAGTCAGAATTGCAAAAAAAATATGTTTTTACTATTAATTGTAGGCACAACAACCCAGAAGGAAAATAAGTACACGAAGGTGGTAAAAATAAAAATAAGCTTTCAACTGCTAAGGATTTTTTATAGAACTTTAAGAGAACTTCGTTGAAAATAATATGATTTACGATCAGTATAAAAGAAATAACACATAAAATTGCTTGCATAAAGATGGAAGCATCGAAAGACTCTGCCATTGGAGTCAACAAGAAGTGCAATATGAACAAGCTAAGCCAAACCGGTACACTGACGCTGAAAGTTCAATGTGACTGGAGCGTAAAGCTATCGGTCACTATATCCTAATAGATAAATGAAAAAAACATGTTAGGCATCTTCCACAACATTTTCATTGCATTATCGAACAAAAAGTAATACTGTCACAACCAAAATGGCACAAGTACGACCTAAAACAACCATATCCACAAAAACTGTGTTATAAAAAAGCTCAAGATACCATGTCTTCTAGCTAATCATCACTGTTATCAGGGGAGCCCCCGTAGACTAGTAGATAGCATACTAGACTATTAGTCTGAGCGTCGCAGATCCGACTCCTGCCTAGACCCTGGGTGTTTCTGCACACAAGTCAACAATAGCTTTGAGGTTTGTGTTCGTTCCTCAAAAAAAAAATGGCTTGCCTACCTTTCAGTCAGTCGCAGAACATCGTGCTTGCCAATGAGCTAAACACTAATCTATCGCATCATCCGCAGCGTCTGTTACAGCAGTCATTTCGACAATCAAATACAAATGGGATCTCGTCCGACAATATTCGGATAAGGTTCGCACCGTCGTCCGAAGATATTTTCACGTATCTCCAAAAAAAAAATGTCTTTGGGATATTGAGCCAAAAGTTTCAATATTGTATCCAAAAAAAAACTATTAGATGAACCGAATTTTTTTTCGCTTAAGCTAACTATATTCAATATTTATTTATAATTCATGGTTTACAATCGAGCCTATTCATTTGGCCTTATATGATTGTTTAATCTTAAAATTGTACTTATATGTAAATAAGTATATGTATATATGAAAGTGAAGATTAAAGATGTAAGATGTAAGAAGAAAGAAAAGATTGATGTAAAGGAAAGCAAGAATATGTCCTTTATTTATCTAAAAATAATATAAATACAAAATTGTAAAACAAATATTTAAATAAAATGTTCACGTAAAACGTAGGTCGTCAAATTTGCTGAAATTTCTATAATCGCTTGAGTTTAGGAAGATTGACTGATTAGGACAAAGCTTCCGATCCTAGAGTTTGGGCTGCCAACGTACCGCTAGGCCGGCTAAATACAGTTGAGTTTCAGCAATTAATTGTTATCAGGTAGTCAGCTACTTTCCGGAGACGTGTCGGTGTCGGTGCACTCTGGATACTCAGCACTGTACGCCTTCTCACTTTAGCTGCCATCAGACGGGTGCCTGAATGACATTACCAGGGAGCACTTGGACTCAAGCCGGAAGTTGTGAGATGCTTAGGAATTTTGGGCAGAGAAATCACTTCTTGCTACTCCCAAGGGGATAGCAGACAGAAAGCTTTCAACCTCTGAGAAAAACCCCACCCCACGTTCCGATACCCAGAAATAACCACTTAAAAAAAAGAGAGAAAAAAATATTAAAAAAGGAATTATATATTACTAAACCGATTTGTCACGAGTTTCTTAAACGTGAATTTGGAGTGGGCAAAAGCCTTTAAACGAATTGGAAATATCTTCCAAGTTCTCCCAATTCGAACTAAGAACGATTTCTCATATGTAGCACATGTTATCCTTGGAATTATTATCTGTGGATTTCTTGAACAATGGGAAAAAGTGAACAAGTTATTTAAATAAGGCGGTATTTTAAATTTAATTGTCTTGATCTCATTTTCATATAATAAAGAAAATTGCAACCAAAAAAATTATTTTCGTAAAATGAAATGTGATCATAAATATGTAACTTATACACATATCATATCCCGTTTGTTTCTGTACTGCATCGTCAGTTATTGGTATTAGGTCAAGTAATTACAGATTCCTGGGGCTATCTTTCAGCGACTTTGCGTTTCCTACTTACAGCGTTATTTTCACCAACTTCCTATTTCCGAAATAGTATTGTGTATTTTCCCAGATGTCTTGTGATATCTACTCAAGTTAAGGCATTAACAATATGATCCCAGTGTGCCGTATTAAAGTATTCTTGACATCCAGATTTGCAACTACAACATATTTTTTAACTTGGACCAGCACTCAGGGGATGACTCATACATATGCAATGCAATGTGCCGGAACTAGGAAAATTTGTTATGGGAAGGAGAATAAACGGCGTACTGTTTGAGGACGTTTGACTTGAACCTCCGCACACTAAAAGTAACAGGAAAGACCTTTGCAGGGAGTTTATTATCCGCACATGGATGCGCTCTTAACCAAGAACGTGTTGTTCGTAAAAATAAGCGGGTTTCGGGAACAAGTTCCCTGATTTCATTAGAGCACATTCCATTGTAGTAACGATAAAACAGTGAAACACATCCCTGTCATCGATGAGCTTCTTCGCCCTCTCCTGTACCGCTCTTCCATCTTCTTCCTTGAATAGCTGTGCATATCGAGCTTTGGATATATTGTTAGGCTTGCCTTCTCTTTTCCAGTTACAGTCGATGTAGAAACCAAGCTTAATGCAGTGTCCGGCCAGTAGATCCAAGGAAAATTTCAAAGAGCGCTTTGATTTATAATACTTGATGAGCAACGTGCAAGTAGTTTCATAAATTACTATGTTTTTTTTTTTAATTTTAATAATCTTGTGATGATTTTTATCTCTTTTAGAATGGTTTAAATTTAGAAGAGCTAAAAACACTTCTTTTCAAAAATTAATTTGTCTAAATCTCACCAGCTGATTCCCACGAAACGGGCTCGAGAAGTCTCTGGGCAGGATAACGATAAAAATGCTTGGATATAATTGATAACTCTAAGGTCACGGACAGAACGCAAAAGCTGTAAATACCATGTAATAAATATTAAAATTGAGAAACTAGCAAACACGGACTTATCTAAATAAAGTTGAAACGGCAGCGCACATTGCGACATCACCACATTTTAAATGTGGGTACGCGTTAACTATCTGTCAACTGTCTTGCTCTCATTATTGGTAGCTTAGATAGATATAAAGGATGACTGGGCCAGCAATCATTGCGAGCTAAAAAATATGGAAAAGTTAGAATTTGCTTCGGTATCCCCTCTGGACTTAAACATGTTTTTTAGTTTTCTTAACATTAAGTCTATAAGTTTTCGCAACAAATTCTGTCGTAGTGTCATGACTGTCACACTTGTAGGGCAGAATATTAATAAAACAATTTGTTTAAACTTTCAATATAAATAAGGTTTATCTTATTTTATATGCAGTACGGGATGTGCATTGTTTTGTGATCTAAATCAAAAGTTAAATCTTAAAATTTAAAATGAGTATTTTTAGTTATACAATTATAATCTGCTGGTGCACTTCCTAGAAGTTTCTGATTTCTTTTTAAATTTTTCTCCCTAAACTTTCTTGACGATGATGCCAACGATAACAATATTTTATGTTAAAAAGGAACCAATTAAACTAGAAGTTTAAACATTTTAAGCCAATTCATACAATAATTAAAAAATTGACATTTCTGACATGAAATTCAAGAATCTATTCAAGTTCAAATATTAAACATAAACTATAAAATAAGACATAAAATATAAATTTTCTCTACAACAGTCAGTTGTAAAGTATCTGACTAAAGCGCCTTTCAAAAATTTCCAATGGGGTATAAATAGCATTCGGCGTGTGCCCAACTTCACCAAAACATATGCTGTGAATTTTTCTAGTGTTTTGTTTATAAGGACGTTTTGCGGTTGCTGTATTCAGTATGACTATTTTGTGTTTGTGTGTGTGTTGTTTTTTTCATTTTCATAAATTTAGTTAAATAAAATGAATTTTATTCATACACACCCACTTAGCCACACACGAATGATGTTCATATGCTGTTGAATGCATTCATATTTATTTAACATGTTGAATATTCAATATTAAATGAGTAATAATAATTATTTCAAATCAAAATAAGAGAAAATGTGGGCCACTTGTGACAATGCTAAGCGGCGCAGAGGTGGGAGTTTTTATTTATATTGTTTTTTTTTTCGGAGATATAAAAAAAGTCTTAAGTATTTTAACTTTTCACTTAGAAAAATATTTGATAACATATGTTTTATTTTATTTTCTTCTACAACATACCTACCTCCCCCAACCCTTCTCCACAGTATTTAATACCCACGCACATTTGAGAAAACACAAACCTTTTAGTTTTTGTTATTTTTGGATTTAAACACAATTTTTGTATGTTAATTAGTTATTATGCAGCCATAAATGACTACTTGTGTTGTTTGCTAATTTTTCTGTTAAACCAATTATAATATTAAATAAATTTGTTAAATAAAATTAAATGCAAATGTGCAATTTTAGTATAATGCAGTTCAAATAAATAATTATAATTTAAAATCGGTAGCAAATAATAATTCAAAAGTCATACAGTGGTGCTGGCGTGCAGAAAAGCATCCGGGAATAATATTGCTAAGTTTTAGAAGGGTCACTAATTTAAAATAGAGAAGCATTCTCAAAAATATTAAGTTACCAAGATGAAAATTTTTTAAGAAAATCCGTCATTTGCCTGTTTGTTTTACCATCAATTGAGTGCAACAAGTTTTTCTATATTTGTAAAGAAAGAAGAATTAATTTCGTGCTAATATAAAACTCTTTTGCTAATCATAAAAGTGCCCTTTTCAAGTTTTTTACGAATTTAAAAAATTTTAAAAACAAATGGAATTTTTTCTTGTCAAAAAAAAGTGAAGAATTATCTCCTGCATTGTCACAAAAAAATTAGTTTACCTTTGTTTTCCTCATTTCCCTCTCTCTCCCTTTCTCTCGCTCTATTTCTCCTTAATACAATGTGTTCCTAATGTTCCTTGGCTTCTTTTAATTTTATTTTAGATTTTTTTTCCTATTACTTCCTTTTTGTTTTTGCATTGCTACAAATCTAAATTTAACGCCATGGCATGTCAACACAATTGTTGTTAATTTCTTTTAATGAAACAATAAGAGAAAAAATGACGTTGAATTTATGACCTTGTTGCACACGTAAAATCTAAATAAACGGATATAAAAACCAAATACAACTGAAACAACGACATTAACCAAAAATCTAACAGTTTTGCAAAAGCCAAGCTAAGAAATTCCTTAAATACTTAAACTCCTATTGTTGCTATTCGAAATGACTATTCGTGTACTATACGTTGATTTTAGCTATTGAAATTTGAAAGAAGTCTTTTGCTAGTTTAACTGTTCACTGGTGTAATGTCTACCTTGTGTTGTAATTTATTATATTGTTTTTTTGGCGACTTCCGTTATTCGTTTGTAGACTCTACTCACATATACACATTAACTAAACAATACACATACATATGTACATACTACACACGCTCTTTAAAGGAAATATACAAGCACACTTTGTCGTAAACACATCATAGCTTATATTTTACTTTTTTATTCTTTTCTATATGAGTACATTTGTTTTTTATTTCTTTGTCAGTTTAAATTTCTTAAGAGGGTCACTTTTTAGTATTGTACAGCAATTACTCGTTCTATTAATGTATTATATATAAAAGCACTCTATACTTATGTGTCAGCAGCATTAGAATAGATCATGATAATGTCCTGATTCATGAAAACACTCACATTTACATGTAGAAGCGATGACGCTTTCGCGGTTACGTTTTCGACCGTCCTCGGCCAGCACAGTCAACTGTTCTGTGAACCTGCCCTTCGAATACAGTTTACCGCCCCATCACCAGTGTTTGTCCTAGAGCTTAGTTCCTTCTAGCTGTCACTAATAACCATTATTATCACTGAATCTTTATTAATCGCTCTTCTGGGTAAGCGCTTCTTTAGCATCATTCGAGTTGGTGTATAAAGTTTTCTAAAACTGCTTTCAGCTGATGTAAGAAATGCAACTCTGCATATTGGCGTCTAGAGATAATAAAATGTCGATAATATTTTGAACGATATAATTAATTAAAAATCTTATGAAGCTATTAAAAAATAATATTTATTCCTAAAAAATTCATTGTTTTCATATTTTGTGCATATATATAAATGAATTAAAATAAGTTGCTGTAAAAGTAAAGTTAGAACTTTGTTGACTAAAAACACTTCTCTAGTGTATTATTTTATTGTACGGATGTTTTTTGAACGCAATAGAAATCAATCACCAGTTTGAATGTATTTATTAGTCATCATTTAGTTACAGCTTCATCCATAACTAAGTGCAAACTTTTCATGCTGAGAGTAACCAACTGTGAATAAATTAAATAGGTACTTAAAAAAAGTTAAAACTTAGTGGTCATTTCTTAATATGCGCTAATATGTACAATTTTGTATGATTTGTGCTTGAAATCACTCTTTTTATCTAATAAAACTATTTTTTGTTTTATAAAACCAAATATTATTTATTAAAAATGTTCAATATTTCAATATTCTTGGTCCACTTCCTTTGCATTTATCAACATCGATTCATAAAACATGCTGGTGTGGCATTAATTTCTTTTTAAATGTGATGCATCAAAGGTCATTATGAACAACTTTTGTATTTGACTTTTTTCCATTATCTGCAGAAACCGTTTAATTCACTTTTATAGCGCAGTACTACTTTTATGTACGTGGGAAAACTCAATAAGTAAAATTAATGTTAAAAAAAATTTTAATGAGGCCTAAATTGAAGAGACCACAGACACATCAATTTCGCAAAATATTTAACACAGAACTAATAAATATTAAGAAAACTCTACCAAAGTCAGCTGAAATGAGGTCCTGCTATTAAAAAATTCTCATTTTGAAAACTACTTAAAAAACTAAAAAACAAATTAAATTTTGTTTACAATATGAATTTAAGAGTTACTTACAAAAAGTTTAACAAAATTTCACCCTGTATTGAAAACAAAAAGAAAGCTTTCTTTGTTAAATATACAGATAATAGAACACAACAACAGCAACTGGAATGAAGCTCCCACAAACAAAGCCACATTTATGATTTTCTTTGTAAACCTCATTAACTTGCATAATGATAACAACATAATCATACTGTTACGTTTTCGACCGTCCTCGGCCAGCACAGTCAACTGTTCTGTGAACCTGCCCTTCGAATACAGTTTACCGCCCCATCACCAGTGTTTGTCCAGCTAGAAGGCTGTCACTAATAACCATTATTATCACTGAATCCTTATTAATCGCTCTTCTGGGTAAGCGCTTCTTTAGCATCATTCGAGTTGGTGTATAAACTTTTCTAAATTATGCAACCAGTCATAGCATTCCCTATGCCATTCTTGATGTTAGCCCACAAAAGAATAAAATAATTTAAAGAAACATTCATTAGTTTGATGATTTTTATTTTACTTTTTCATTACAATTACTAGCTGCTGCTTTCTTACATATATCGTATGATAACTAAACATTTAATTAGAAGCAAATGATTAGTCAAAATTTGCAATCACTAAAATCGTATTGAGACTGGATTTAAAATAAAATCCAAGCAACTAATGTCATCGGGTTGCAGGCTACCAACCATTGTTAGCTCTCAAACTTAATTACGCTTAAATGGTCTGACTTGTGGCTGATTAAGCTGAAGCTTTTAATGAGATTTTATACAACTCTCCTAATCATTTAACGATCTTAAAGTTAGAGTACTTTAAATTCGGTTTGGCTTCAGTTCCAATATTTCATTCAGTTTTACTTAATGTGGCCATTACACTCTTCTATGTTGGCTAAATTCTTTAAATGTATGATTCTATATTTGTTTCTTGTTTTAGCTTAAAGTTCTTTATAAATTTTAAAGCCGCCAACTAATAAAATAGTCGTCTCATGTACACCATTTTTTGTGTTTCTACTTGTACAGTATTGGAAAACCAATTTCTAAAGAAAAAGGTAATTTAATGAGCATTTTATTACACAATAATAAAAGTCGACAAATAGAGGGTTAATTATGAGATGTTATTTTTTTCTGGTTTTTGCTGAATAAAATATTTACCTCTTGCCAATTTTTTTTTCTTTTTCAAAATCTAAATAAATATTTGAAAAGGAAGTGCTTATTTAGAGATTAAGTGAAATCATGTACAAAAATAAGTCTTGAGAGTTATGCTTAAATTCGATTGAGTACTCAAGAAAATCAATTTCTCAATAGTAAATTTGGCAGTCGAAATGCTTAGATTGAATGTTTTGTTTGTGTAAAAAGTTTTGTTATCTTCTATATAAATAGGCAAACACAAATTTTTGTATCCGTTTTTCTCCTTTGTTTGCCAACCGATCTTCTTCATTCTTTTACCAAATGGTAGAAATTGTTGAGCTTTAGTGACTCGATTATATTTTATTTAAATCGGTTCAGTAATAAAGGAATAAAAAGCTTCTAAAACTGACATCACTAAAAATGCAAAAAATACACATGTACATCTACTTACATATGTAAGTATTAGTTCAAGTAATAACATAAGCAAACCAATGAAAGCGTTTAAGAGTACCTACAGATGTATATGAGTAGCAAGAGTTTTTCTCCTCAAATGAGTGAAGTTGAAAAATAAAATTATGTCAGATTTATGGCATTGGATATCGAACAAAAATAAATAAAGCTTGAGATGATGGCTTTCGATAGCGAGTCATCGATCGAGTGTTATTTTGGCAAAAATTATGAAAAATGTAAGTTTTAAACAAAAATGTGAAAAATATAAATTTAAAGCAAAAAGAAATACTGGCAGAATTTATGTCCAAAACCCCGAATTTAGAAAAAAAAAACGATTTTCAAGTCCATTTCCTTGGCCACCTTTCTCATTATTTTGCTAATCGCGCCTTCTCACATTCCAATGGGGTAATCATTACCAACCGCATGCTGAAAGGAGCCAGTAGCCAAAAGGGTAAGTGTTTCAGCTAACTGCAGCTTTGGTGGCACTGCCGTTGATGTGCGATGACATAATCTAATACCTCCTTCGAAAATCTAAGCTGCTGCTGAAATCTAAAAAAAATATGCAGTTAAGAATTTATTTGTTCCAAAATACAAAATTTTTTACTTAAACTGCTCTAATACCGCATTGGTTTCCTAAATATGAAAGCATCAATATTTGTTGATCCACTTTCTTAAAAATACAAACTTTTATTTAAAATAACAAAAATTCTAGTTCTTCCTTACATTTATTGTATTGTGTTTACATTTCATACAAACATTTGTTGCAACTTTGTTACAAATTTAGTAGAATCTTTGAAAATTATGCCTTGTTTCTAAGGTACGTGTTTCGCTCTCTATTTATGCTTCAATTCCTAATCATGAGCGAAACAAGTAGATTCAATATGAATCTACTCGGGAAGCACAAAAAATTCTTGTCTTCTCTAATTTTTATCGCAAGTTTATCTGAAGTAGCTGGCAAAACCAAATATTATCAAAACAAAGTTATCAATTACCAAAAAATTTATTTAAAAAGTTAATTTTTTAACATAAATAAGCAAAAAAAAGCAATAGATGCAGTGAATAATTTAGTAAAGCAGTCGCATCCAGAATACCTTACAATTTTAACGGACCACAGAAATAATCCGAAAAATTGAAGCAAATATGTGAGTCGTATAAACAGCTCGATTTATAAACATGATTGAAAAAGCGAAGCAGGTGATTTAACTCGTAGTGGAAACAAGCTATTAGTATAAAAACTCGATTCGATTGCGATCAAATGCCATCGTGAGGCAACTCGATAGGTATCGAGTTTTATTTTTGCTCGATAGTTCAATCGATATCGAAAGCGATAATTATTAGGCCCCAGAATTGAAAGATATGAGAATTAAATATGTATGTACAATGTACATGGTACATGTTCATTACATTTTTTTAACGTAAAGTTAATATTTAATTACTAAAATCGACCACTGCGATGGCCATAGGAAATACTAGTATTGAATTAATTTATGAAAATGTTTATAGTGCGGTATTTGTAACGTTTATATTAAAATTCTTTAAGCTTGTATACCACAGGTCTGAAATAGTTGCGCTTACATTTTATTTAAATCTTGTTCCAAGCCCATTTAATCTAGATTGATACTTCTTTATGTCAGTTCAAAAGAGTAATCAATTACAAGTCACAAATTTTGCAATACAACAAAATAATTTTTCTCCTGGCAAAAACTTTCTAAAAAAATAAATTCGTATAAAAAGGAATTGTTTGGCACAAATTCAAATCTGAGCTACCCATTCCTTTTTTAATTTTAAGACATTTTTGATAAACTCATTGTTTGGATAACGTTTTTATTCATCAACTTTCTTTGTTCGATTTTACGACTTTTGATGGTGTGGCTGCTAGTGACTCGGAATATCAATATTCAATTAAAAAAATGGGTAAACTTAGATTTGAATAAACAATTCCTTTTAATAATATAAATCAAATATAAGTTCGACTAATTACTTATAAAAATTAATTAATTTTAAGTAAATTTTTAGTTTTCTACTAGGAGTGTTAGCTTTGATGACTAAACGTTAATGAGCTGAATCTAAGCAATAATAAAAGCATTGAACTTATGAAATAGAAAACAAAGTAAATTTAAGGAGAATTTAGGTAAATTAAGTAAGCAGATAATTTAACGTAGAAGATGTTATATGAATCATAGTGTCTGACCGATGTCACTTTCTAAGGCCTATGCTGCAGAAGAAGCCAAAATTTAAAAACTCGAGAAATCGATGCCGTTTTTTCATCAATGATTTAAAGAGCTAATTGAATTACATATTTCGGAATTAATGTAATAAAATCTTTTTAGCATATTCTATGATTGCTGTATTTTTTTCTCGTTTCAACTTATATATCTTCACAGTTGTTTTCCATACGATAAGACCAAAAATATACCTCCGACAAAAAATAATTCAGAGGCCGCAGCCGTTCATTCGGCGACTATTTTTCAGTAAACAAATTATGTTTGCAACTAAATTTGACCAATTCGATAGAGTATGGATGGCGTACATTGCAGCATAGAAAATTTTTAAATTATCGCATCCACGTAAAAACAAATCTCATAAAAAAATAAAGGGTACATCTGAGCCTGAAGGTACGATCACACTTGGCAAACATTTGCCCAAAAAAACGTAACCACTACTATTCCTTAGGGTTATTGTGATTTAACTTGTTTTTTATATTACAAATTGAAGTCAATTATGCCGCAAAATGGTATTTTTATATTATTTTTAATAAATCCGAAAAAATATTGGAATTAAAGAAAATGCAAATTTAGCTTGTCTGTTGGTTATGTTTTTTTTTTTGGGCAAATGTTTGCCAAGTGTGACCGTACCTTAAGGTTATTCATTAAAAATATTTTTAACAAATTATAAAAAAATCCCATAAACAAATATGATTTTGATTCCTATATATACAGTGTTTGCTAAAATATATATTCTTAAATATTTTAAGACCTTCCGGCTGGCGAAAAATAACAGAACCATTTTAATACAAGTTTTAATGAATACAAGCTTTCAATGAAGACATATAAAAAATATTTGTCTTAATAAGTTTTATTTAATAATAAAAAAAGAAAAGAAAATATATTTTGTAATTTTCTCTTTATTGGGCTTTTAAGGTCATGATATGTAAAAATAAAAATAAAAGATTATTTATTTTTAAATTTCATCCTACGTTTCGTTGGAATTTCCCAACTTCCTCAGGGATGTTTTTTATTTAATATTTAATCTTTATTAATAATAAAGATTAAATATTAAATAAAAAACATCCCTGAGGAAGTTGGGAAATTCCAACGAAACGTAGGATGAAATTTAAAAATAAATAATCTTTTATTTTTATTTTTACATATCATGACCTTAAAAGCCCAATAAAGAGAAAATTACAAAATAAAAACAAAGAAAGGTCAACAATATTAAAAAACAAGAAAATATATTTTGCCCGACACTGTATGCTTATTTGAATACTACCTGCTCATGTCTTTTGATGATATGCCCTACATACTTACACATTTCTTCTAAATTTGGTTCCTTGCATATAAACATAAATTTTCTTCAATTAAAAAAAAGAAAAGAAAAACTCAAAAACAACAGCAGGTCATTAGTTAAGAAAAAGGAATTATTACTGTGTTTATTTGTCAGCATAATGCTGGTATTTTTCTTTAATTTACTGTAATTAATTATAAGGAAAATCACCTTCGACAGTGGTTGTTCTTATTTTGCTATTCAATACAAGATTTCTTTAAGGGTAAGTTTAATTTTTTCTTTTATATTCAATTCATTACCATTGCGTGATTAAATTGTTGTTCGCCCTCCAAATTATTATTTTTTTGTTTTTTTTTGAATGTTTTTGTTTTGCATTGATTTTGTAATTTTTTTATATATTTTTTTTTCTTGCTTGTCACGCACATCTTTCTTGTGATTTAATTTCTATTTCATTTACTAAAATTCTCTAATAGCTCTTAGGTCTAAAATTATTTTATAATTGTATTTTATTTACTGATCACTTTTCAATAAGTCTAATTTAAAAAAAAAAAATTCAGCGCTTTGTGATATACATATTAAGAAACTTTTTCGTCAAATTAAATGTTATTAGAAACACGTTTTATCTTTTAAAATATTTTGTTTTGAATTTGAACTGAAACCGAATTAGAGTAAAATTGAAGATTTATTTTTAATTTATTTATTTTTTTTTGTCATTTGATTCGGCTTAATGGCGCATATTCAGACATCATAACCAAAGTCGAAACTAAAAAAACAGAAATTAATAATTAGTTCACTGATAGTTATAGATCTTATTCACGATGAATAACTAGTGCAGCAACTGCTTTCAGCTTATGTAAGAAATGCTACTCTGCATATTGGCGTGTAAAGATAATAAAATGTCGATAATATTTTGAACGATACTTACTGTAATTGATTAAAAATCTTATGAAGCTATTAAGAAATAAGTTTTATTCCTAAAAAAGTCATTGTTTTTATATTTTGTGCATATATATAAATGAATTAAAATAAGTTGCTGTAAAAGTAAAGTTAGAACTTTGTTGACTAAAAACACATCTCTAGTGTATTATTTTATTGTACGGATGTTTTTTGAACGCAATAGAAATCAATCACCAGTTTGAATGTATTAATTAGTCATCATTTAGTTACAGCTTCATCCATAACTAAGTGCAAACTTTTCATGCTGAGAGTAACATCGATTCATAAAACATGCTGGTGTGGCATTAATTTCTTTTTAAATGTGATGCATCAGAGGTCATTATGAACAACTTTTGTATTTGACTTTTTTCCATTATCTGCAGAAACCGTTTAATTCACTTTTATAGCGCAGTACTACTTTTATGTACGTGGGAAAACTCAATGAGTAAAATTAATGTTAAAAAAATTTTTAATGAGGCCTAAATTAAAGAGACCACAGACACATCAATTTCGCAAAATATTTAACGCAGAACTAATAAATATTAAGAAAACTCTACCAAAGTCAGCTGAAATGAGGTCCTGCTATTAAAAAATTCTCATTTTGAAAACTACTTAAAAAACTAAACAACAAATTAAATTTTGTTTACAATATGAATTTAAAACTTACTTATAAAAAGTTGAGCAAAATTTCACCCTGTATTGAAAACAAAAAGAAAGCTTTCTTTGTTAAATATACAGATAATAGAACACAACAACAGCAACTGGAATGAAGCTCCCACAAACAAAGCCACATTTATGTTTTTCTTTGTAAACCTCATTAACTTGCATAATGATAACAACATAATCATACTGATTAAAATAATCTTTAAGGAAATCTACTAATTTGCACATTGACACATTCTACAAAGGAACTTTACGGACACATTCCCATATACATATTTCAATCATGTATCTAAGTATTTATAAAGCTAATAAACAATTAAACTATTAAGAGGTATTTTATTAATTTATATTAATATACTTAATTTTACCTGTTTGTATTTTAAGATTTCAAAAACAAAATATTCAAGATTGTAAATATTAAACTACAATGGTATGTGCAGCTCTTATGCACAATAAACACAAGGTCAAGCATTTGAAATATGATGGCATTAGAATTTGATATCATACGTTATTATCAAAACTTTTTCAAACCTGAAGAGATATTTGGGATCAGAGTTTGTAATCAAATTGATGTCCATGTTAAAATAAGTGTTTGAAAAATGACAATATCTAAATTTTATATGAACTGTTAATGATGAAACAGAAAAAATCTGCAACTTCAGGAACAATCGCTAATGGCCCATCATAAAATCGGCGGGAGTGACATTAAATAATCTTTTATTATTGTTGGATTATTTGTTTTTTGCATTTTTTGTATGAAACATGTGTGAGATTTATGAAAACACGGTAGCATTGTTGAGTGTCTGAAATTAAGAAGGATAAGAAAAAACGCTGTAAAAATAAAATAGATTCTTTTAATCCAAAGTGATTATTATTTTGGCTAAAGTTCGTAACATTTTTAGTCAGAAAGAATTGGATATGAGACAATATATACGAGTTTACTTCTAAGCTGGCTTCGGAATGTCGCAGCAAGATTAATCAGTTAAGCAGGACGAATAAGGTCACACTTTGCTGGGTTCCTGGACACGCCGGGGTGGCAGCAAAAGAAAACGCAGACGAAATGGCCACGAAGGGGGCTAGTAAAATTAAATATTTCCCCAATTTAAAAAGGCTCACAAAAAGTAAATAACTCACCATAACAGATATGAAAATGTGATAGCTCCCAACTACATTTCTTTGAGTGTTATATCATTTGAAAATTACTTGAACGTAACTTCTGAAAAAGAGGAATCCTCATAAAAGTTTGGTTTTTTCTCATTTTCAGAAATATGTTAGTTCTTAACATGTAATTGAAATTAAATTATTCCATAATAGTTTATTTTTTCATACTTTTAATTATTACTTTTATATAATTACTTTGGATTAATTATTTACGATACTCTAAGGACGACCTAATATTACGAGTGGTTCAAGTAAAAGTCTCTTTTTGATTGATATGTTCCTTTAACACTTATAGATCTTTTCTGTCCGAAATATTTACTATCGGTCAGTATAACAAAACCAAAATTAATCTCTTTACGCACGAATAACGTTTTGAAATATTCTTTTTGAGAAACAATTACAATTTAAAAAAATACAATTTTTAAATATTCGAGGCCTTGAAGAAAATCAATGTAGTTTAACATTAAGGTCGGCACCAAACATTTACTCTCAACTGAACGTCAATTTAATTGCAAACTTTAATTTCAAACCTTTATCTTGGTGTCAAAAGGGGTTAAGAAAACTGTTTGTTATCAGGTAAAATTGTATTTGTTTCGAAAACATAACATAAACGCAAGAACAAATACCATTTTTTGGCTAATAAAAAAAAATTACAAATATTTCAATTTAGTAGTGTGGGGCTCAAAAAATTATTATTCAAAATATTTTTTTGTACCGAAAAAAAATTCAATTTTCCATCACTAACATAAAATACAATTTTCTTCTACTGTTTTTGACTTCCCTGCGATTTTAAACAAAAACAAAATGCCTGTTGTTTTTCTATTGTTTTATTGTTGTAGTACTAAACAGACCTGTATTATTAGATCATGATTGCATGCAAATTAATTCCAAATGCCTCTCGATTTTGAGCTCATCTCATTTTCAATTTGATATAGAGCCTTTGAGTTTACTCCCAGCTAGCATTTTCGATCGTAAAAGAATCTTCCGCGATTAAATTAATAGTCCGCGATGTCGTATTCCGATCGCGCATTTTCAGTACAACGGGAGAAAATGTGTCAAGACGTCGACTCTTCCATATGAGTCGTCTACGGTGCGCCTAATGGAATCGTGTAAGACTCTTTTATTCTTTCTTCAAACGATCCTTGAATAAATCGCCGTAATGAGTTCTCTACGATGCGTGGAAAATGTTCGTTAGACTCTTTTAAATATTTTATATTTTTTAATAATACACTCACAATATTATTACAGTAACGCACTGTACGTTATTCAATAAGTTTAGTTTTTTTTCGTTTAGTCATTTTTAAAAGAATAAACATTTAAAATTGCAAGCAATTTTATTTTTAACTGAGCCTAACATTCATTCAAAAAACTAAGGACATATTAATACGGATTTTCGGTTACATTCAATATTGTCCGTTTTTCTTTGTTTGCTTTATTTGATTTGTTTAAGATTTCCTCTCCTACAGAAACAAAGGAAAAATCTTTTATTTTTACGGGCTTAAGTCAATTAATTTTTTAACATTAAAAATTAAATGAACTTTTGGTTCAATTTAAATGAAAAATAAGTATACCGGTTTTTAAGTGAACTTTCATTTATTTTAAATTACAATTTCAGTTAATTTTACGTACAGAATATTTTAAGTGTATTTTTTATTATATTTTAATATAAAAATCAATTTAATTTAAAAAATACAATTCAATTTAACATAAAACCCTTTGATCAAACGAACACTTTTCATTGTTATTCTACATGTGAACATAACGGTTAAATTCGCCTAAGTATCGCCAGAATGCCTAAATGACGATTAACTCGTCCAACAATCGTCAGAATGACTCGCAAAAGCATCATTTGGGAAAGTAAAAATTAACTTTACTCCAACAATCGTCTGGTCGATTAAAAAAAGAGTCGCGGAATGATCGCGCTCGTCGAATAATCATCCAAATGCTAGCTGGGACTGTACAATTCCTTAGGCATGTAAGTATATGTTTATGTATATGTGTTTTTCAGTATTTGTGTAAATATGTTTGTTTGTTATTATGTTTTTGAATTATACGATATTTTAAGCTTTATAAATAATTAGTTGCAATAAACTTTAACCTTAAAATTTAATTAACACAACTGTATAACACTGAAGTCCTGTACAGTGTAACACAAAATGCAAAATTATTTATAAAAAATTCATTTAAGAAAATACTTTATTGAATCGATTTTTGATAGTTTACGATAAAGAAAATTATTATAAATGAAATATTTTTATATTTCAATTCATTATGTTGAACACTTGATCATTTTAAGCTGAGCAGTAACAAAATTAATTAGCTGAAATACTACAAAACCCATCAAGATTTCCTTATAATACCATTAGAAAAAAGTGAGTTATTTATAATAAGCCTATTGTAATTTTAAACAAATTCTCATCTGCTTAATGCCTTCACAATGTTTAGAAATTTTTAGAAATTTGCCAGCTACAGAAGACAAGCATTTTATAAATTATGTGCGAATACTTTTTTTCTTAACTATGCTCATGAATAATGTACAGAATTTTGTTTGTGTATGCGTGCATACGTGTGCTAAAATAAATATTTGCATATACACATATTTGTGTCTTAGGTAACAGAGATTTTAAAGATTATTTTGTATACTTATAAGGATATATCAAAAAGTTAAATACAATTACACATCCAAACATACTAAATATATATGTATCAAAGTATTGTAGTATTCAATAAAGTTAACTTGAAACTAGAGCTAAGTAAATTATTATTAAGACACTTGAGAATTGGTTTCTTGTTGATTAATATAGACGAACATGAACTCTCCCTCCCTATGACTAGACTTTGACTAAAATGCAAGTACACTCTGAGTATCCTATTCAATAACTGTGCCTCGACTGTGGCTACTAATTGTAACAAGGCTATGACTAGATTACGAATAGACTATGACAAGAATGTGGCTCTGACTAGACTCTGTCCAGACTATGATCAATATCTAGGCAGGCGCACAGTATTGGGTCAGGCCAAGTTCATGCCAAAGCACACAGTGCGTATATTAAACTAAACCATTTACCCTGTTTTTAGCCTGCTCATAACTCTGCTATAACATTAAGGAATTTTATATACAAGTTAAGCATGTATTAGTTATTTTTTGTGTACAACTTCAAAGCTTTATCATTAAAGGTTTCTGAGATATGAAGGTGTAAAAACTTGGTTTATACTCACTCACTAACTCTCTGAATTATCCATATTATGGTGCACTTCCACTACAGATACAGAGCTGAAATTTCGCGTGCAGATAAACCTTGGTGCACAACTAATGAGAAAAATTGATAAGGGTATATTTTCATCTAGGGAAGCCTAGGATCCCTTTAATTGTATTTAATTCCTTCAAAACAGGGGCTGAAATTTGGTAAGCAAATAGGTCTTTGTCAACAAATTATTAGAAAATTTCTAAAAATGGAGCATATGCATCGGGAGGGCATAGGTTTCCCACTTATTTGTACTTAAGTCCCTCCAAAGCATGTACAAAGAGGTCTTGGTAAACAACTATTGATAAATATCTAAAAGTGGAACCATTTTAATAGGGGGCAAATTCGGTACACAGATAGGCATTGGTGATCGACTAATGCAGATGAAAGATTTAACGATTTTCCTACTGTAAATTTTGAGTTAACAAAACTTTTATGAAGAAAACTTTGCAAAAAGGATTCAGATCCGCATTAAAATATAAAGGGGGAAAAAGGCCAAGTGCATATCCAAAAACTTCGGCCATTAAAATTATTGAGATCAAAAAGATTACCAAGTTCTTGATAAGTGAAATAGCATCTCACATCTAGCCAAACTGCCAACTTGACAATATTTTTTTACTTTTCCAAAAAATAATTATGATTATTAATATATTTACCAGTCTAATATCGGAAAAAATTATGGAGAAAAAATTTTGGAAGTTTGCATAGAAATAAACGGCAATTTTATCGCTGGTATAGTGAATTCAATCGTGTTTGTAGTTCAGTCGCTGACGAATTCTATGAAGGTCATCTAAAATCGGTTGTTGTGCCACAAAACATCGATGCAGTGCGTAAACTGATAATGCAAGATCGGCATGTGACATATAATGAGATAGAAGCATCCTTGCACATCAGTTCCACTTCAATACATTCAATTTTGCATGAACTCTTACTTGTGAAAAAAATCGTTCTCGTTGAATATCTAATAATTTATCAATAGAACTGTTAATTCTGAGTGTTACACGACCATTTGTTTGCCGGAAGTCTTCGGAGAAATTCGTAAAACTAACCTTCGAAGACGAATCATCATTGTTCACCATGACAATGAGAGCTCTCACACATGTGAATTTTTGAGCAGTCAAAACATCGTATTGATGACTCATCCTCCATTCTGTCCTGGCGCCTAACAATTTCCTCTTGTTTCCGAATATAAAAGGTAAACTTCGTGGTCAACGATTTACGAGTGCCGAAGAAGCAATTTAACCATGTTTTGGAGGTGTCTCAAGAACGAATGCAAAATTATATCGAACATCAAGGGGAATATTTTGAAATACAATCAAACCATTTTCCTTTAAAATCTTTTTTTTTATTATTTGTTATTCCCGAAATATAAATATTATAACTGGACCTTGACTATGAATAGGCCATGATTAGCCAAAGACAATACCATGACTAAAGGAAGGCTTGACTATGGACAGACTATAAATGTACTATGACTAATATATGAGTACATTATTACTAGGTACTCGTAATAACTATAGTGTGGCGATAATACTATGAGTAGATAAAGACTGGGCTCTTCATAAATTATGACTATAACTAGAATATGACTAGACTATGACTAATCTGTAACCAACTATATATATGATTAGATTCATAACTAAAGCATATTCTTATACTATGAACAGATTATAACTACACTGTATCTAGATGATGACTAAAATTCTCTGGAATATTAACATGATATGAGGAGGCTGTAGCAAGAATATATATGAAGACTAGGCTATGACTATAACTAGACTATTTTCTATACTAAGACTATGAATAGACTAGATTCATATACCAAAACTAAACTATAACTGATTTATGTCTAAACATGGTCTAGTATAATTACACTAAGACTCCGCTATGATTCGGCAATGACTAGACTTTAACCAGATAATAATATAAAAACGTTTAAAAAAATTTTTTAAAACAATCATTAAATCAAATGCTACATAGAAGTCAGACTCTAAATGATATTTCTTTAATGATATTTCAGTGACGTTTGCAGAAAACAACTAAGCAGAACTGTATGCGAGTCCATTCAGTTTTTGAAACAAATTTATGGAATAAACTAAATTAACCAACTTTTTTCAAGTATAAATAACTGATGAGACAAGTATCTCTGTTTGCAGTTCTGTGTTCATTTGCATCAAAATGTGAATATGTGTATGTGTGTATGTTTGTATGTGTACGTAGAACTTAAAGCATACATTGTTAATCATAATATTTTAGACCGGAAGGAAGTGTAAAATTTCAAATATGACAAATTGCATAAATCAACCGCTATGTAGAAATTTTGAAGGAAAAGCAATTAGTTGTTGTCGCTTTGGAGTAGTTACGTGTATAGATGCATGTGAGTTATCAAACCTGTAAATACATATTTAAAACAATACATAGTTGAAGTTACAGTAGCCACAACATCAGCAGATGGAATTAGTTTTTAATGTCTGCTGCACATCCTTTACGAGTACTGCTATAGTTTACCCCTAGACATACAATTTAATCAACAACATATTCAACTCTTGCTCCTTGCGTACATTTACAGCATCTTCGCTCTCATGTTAATTATCTTAATTTAAAATATATTTTATGGTTTTATTTCAAGAGAATTTATAACAATTGTTGTCACTTACATAAGAAATCATATTCACATTGTTTTTAGTTATAATTTGAATTTTACTTGAAAATTTTGTACACAAGTATTCTGATTAAAATTATTAATTTGAAAGATTGTGGTTTGTTGGGCTAATGTGCACAAAAGCCTTTAGGAGAAATAATTTGACATTTACAACAAATCCATGCCAACACACATAAATTTATTTGATTTAATTTATTAGTTTATGTAATAAGCTTAAAACATATAATAAAGATATTTATATTAAAATACATTTAAGGCTACTAAGCTATTTTTGAATGTATGATGAATCTGTAATTACTATTGCTTGTTTCGTAAACGCGCCCCGACAAATCGAGATCTTTTTCGGAACCTTAGAAATCATAATTAATGTATGAGTATAACCTCATGTGCATATTGACGCACGTGGAATTTTCTTGGCTATGAATTAACTATGATTCGACTATGACTATATGACAGAGCTTTGACTTGACTATGACTAGATTTTGACATGAGAAGGACTCGATTATGTCTTCACTATGGCTTCAACTTTACTTCACGATGATTTGACTATGTCTTGAACTTGACTTCAGAATGACTTGACTACGACTTGCAATGACATGATTATGACCTGCACTTTGATTGACCATGAGTTGAATTTAACTTGACTATGACTGGACTTTGTTTAAACTATCACTTGACTATGACCTGATTGAGACTTCACTATGACTTTACTTTGATTTGACTATGACTTGACTATGACTTCAGTGTGACTTGATTACGACTTTACTACGAGTTGACTACGACTTTGACAAATTTTATAAGACGATCTAATTGACATTTTACTTAATATTATATTCCCCCGAAGCCTTTTGGCTTGTCTCCGGAAGTTAAAAACTATTTAAACATTTTTTAAATTGGCTATAAATTAAATATTTTAAAGATTTTTTAGTGTTCATATAAATTTTATTCATTGAGAGTCTATTAAACATTTTTTTATTCCACTTTTTCTTCTATTAAAGCTTGAGATATTTAATATGATGATGGATATTTGGTTCAGAATACTTGTTCGAGTAACGTGTAGAGTTTTTTTCCTTAACTATTTGCACTTTCCTTGACCATGACTTGAATATAACTTGACTATGATTTGACAATCACTTGACTATTACTTGACTACGACTTAACCCTGCTGCTAGATTAGAAAGAATGTACGAATCCTACATTAGAAGACCATTTGGTACACACTACATGTTTTAACCCATCGTAAACAGATTGCAATATATATCGTGGCGAATTTATTTTCAAAGGTCACGATAATAACACAGCTGACTCTCGAATTGGTTTTGTCGTGCTCATGGCGAATTCGTGTAAGTCAGTGGCGAGTTCAATTTGCCTTATTCATATATGTGTTACACAGTGTAACTTACACTTCATAAAATAAAAAAAAAAATGTTAAAATTTTTTATTTAAAAGTTTTATTTGCAAAACAAACCGGAAAATATTTTGTATATTATGTAATGAAAAAACACTTTCAATAAAATAATATTTTTCTTGTAAATAAAACAACAAAAGCTTCGTATTTTGTATTTCATTAAATTGATATATTCACTAGACCGAATGGACCCTAATACAAGATTAGTAACTCTTTAATTGTTTCCGTAAAGCTTTAAATTATATACCTAATATTTTGAAAATAATATTGTTACAAAAATAAAACACGTGAGCCGAAACCTCAAAACAATATATTACACCGCTCAAAAGTTATTGAGTTTACAAAAAAAATTGGACCAAATGGGACTAATCTGACTGCGACTTGACTACAACTTGGCTACGACTTGTCCATGTATTGACAATGACTTGACTCTGGCTTGAGCTTGACTTCCCCATGACTTGACTGTAGCTTTCCTATATGACTTTACATTAACTGACTTGACCATGACATTTCCTTCTAGCTGGAAAGTTGGAAAATATTTTTCTTGTTAAATATATATGTATATGTTAGTTTTACAGCCAAAAATAATAATGAAAAAGCTTTCCTTGTCTTTGGGAGGCAAATATATCCTGGCAGTAGGATAATTTATACATTGTCAACATTTACATACGCTGCCATCAAAATGTACATGTGCTCCTAAAGTTGCAAGTTCGTTTTACACATTGTACTCATACTCCTGACAGCTTTCCTGCTGAAACACAAATAAAAAAATTGTATTTGTTGTTTAATCTTTTTTTTCAAAAGTATTTTTATGTATGATGTATAATTTTACTAAAAACCACGTCAACTTAATGACATTCTAATTATGAACATCAAGCATTTATAAATATTTGATTTGACACCTCAGGCAAACCATATGACAGTCGTAGAGAGAATCTGTTCTCGCTGGTAAATAAAAAACAAGAATATGATATGAAATTTATGTAGTTTTTGGTACACTAAAGTAAAATATTGCGGATGTTTAGATGATACCTTGTAGTTTATTTGCATGTGTGTGTATGTGAAATTTTAAAATTTTTGCATGTGTGTAAGCTTTAGGTTTTGTGTTTGTGTGTGTTTATTACTATAATAGTCAAATTATCTAGTATGTGGTTTTTGAGGTTCTTTTGTGGTTTTTGGGTTTTGTGTGTCATAAATAGATTTATGAGAGTTAATTTGTAATTTAGCAACTATATACATGTAATTGTGTTTTCTAAGTGTCATTCTGAGGTGGTAAATATATAGTTTTAATTAGCGTAATAATATGATTAATACAGGTGCAAATAGTGCATCAAATAATTAGGCTAAGAATTTATTTAATAGATTTTTTTTATGTATTTCAGCTTAAATTTAAAGCTTTTGAAGTGTAGTATTGCTATCTGTGTTTATTAGATTTAAAGAAAGTATATTTAAATTTTCTACAAGTTGAGATGTTTCTTTGCGTTCTTTTCACCACTTGTTTTTCTTCACTGTATTTTTAGTTTAAATAAATTAGTTTTTATTTGATTAAGTTTCTACTTCCGTTTTATTTTTATTTCCAACATCAAATTCTGAACGTTTTTGGAATAACTAATTTCAACTTATTCTTAGAAGAAAAAAAACTGATTGCAAGGACAGAACAATTATGCTGCTTATAAGCGGGTATGATTAACAATTATAAAGAAACAGGTGTTAATTACTCACAATTTTTCTTGCAAGTGCATGCTAACGAAAAGGGAAACTTAAAAAGAACCAAGGATAAAAAGACCAACAACAGACAAAGATTAAATATTAAATAATTGTTCCTTCTTAAACACCACTTCCTGCCACCCTTTAAGTTTTGCTGGTTGCAACAGCAAATAGTTCAGGTATTTAAAATAACTAAAAATTACCAGAGGAAACTTAAGAAATATATTCTTTTAAATATTATAACTAACAATAAGACACAGTTAACACCCCATATGAGAATGCACTTGATTGTCGACTATAAATAACATTAAACTTCCGACAAAGGGCGAAAAAAATACTTTTTTTTAATACAAAATACTCTCGAAGCGTTTGTACACGTCTGCGGATTTATGTTTTGGCCGTATATGCGGTTTACTACATTTTAAATATTTTTAGTTTTATTTTTTACTTCGTTGTCCGTTACTTGTGCTATTTTATTTTTATTATTTTTTATTTAAGACAAACATTTTGCAGTATGGAAGTAGTAAATACTTTCTTTTAACTGGAATCTTGGGCTGTACTTATTTTTCCCACTAGTTGTTGCATGTGTTGCAGACGTAAATTTTTATTTATTACAATAAATATAAAATGAAACATGTTTGGCAACACTCACGTTTGCAATTGAGTAAGTGAATGAATACGTAACAGTAACAGCAACAGACAACAGCTCTATGGGCCAGACCTATTTAAAATTGTTTCGTAAATACCAGCAAGAGAAAAAAATGCAGATTTATAGTGTACAAGGACATAAAGTGTTGTTTTCAAGGGTTTGCCAATTAGTTTTGCCTTCCTCACTAAAGGTAAGACTGGTAATCAAAAATACAGCAACTAAAGCTTAAATATTATAGATATTTATTGATCGAGTAGTAAATATAACTTGGTCTATCTGTAGAAAAGAAGGTGGACCTTTGCATTATTAATATCAGTCAGATAAAATTTTGTAAAATTTCGCTCGAAATTGGTTCATGTTAAATTTCTTATTATTCATGTTTTTCAATAAAAAAAGGTCTGCTGTTTAACGAGTCCTGGCGAAAGAAGGAAAACACAAAAATGTGAGCAAATAAAATAAAAATAAATGATGCTTTATTGGTGCTGAATTCAAAATGAAAAAGCCATTAAGCTGAAACACATATTTTTAAGGCTAAAGGGCTCAAAAAAAGATAATAAATCTAGTCTGGCAAAGGTTTTCAGCTTTCAATTTTCATTTCTGGTTACTCTTCTGATATACAGGTTGTGCTACACTATATCTAACATGACTACCTCATATCTCATACCTGCCGAAATTGTGATAACTATGGACAATTAAAATCAACCTTGATGCGACGATAATGTGAACACTCTATAGCACAATGAAGACCAATTATTTAATAAAATATGCGTCGATTTTTATCGGCCACTCCTCTGCCGACCGCAGTCGAGAATCAGTGCCGACACAATTGAACTTACATTTTTTTGAACTTCATTTTAACAAATATACCTTTTTGTAATCTTTTAATTTTTACTAGAGGCATAAAACTGTGTTTTTTATACTAATTTTATATTATACATTGCACACAATTATGCCAAATTCCGAATCGTCATATGATTTCAAAAAAGCCCTAAGTTACAAAAAAATTAAAATCGGCTTCTTGATTGATTACTATCGACCATATAAAAATACATGTCCCTGGAAAAATTTACATATTAAAATTGTGTTAATTCCTTAATAAGAAATAAGCTTAAGCTGAAACTATTTTGAAAAATGTTGGTTAACTTTTCATGTTAGAGAGTTTTTTGCTTGGCCTCTAAAATTTGTTTAATGTAGCTTAGGGCTTTAATGAAATCATATGACGAAATAATGTAAACATAATGGTAAAAACACCAGAAAATAATAAACTTAGATTTTGATTTGCTATCTATTTTGAAGCCATGTAAATTGCTTCTCTTCACCATTTTTGCCTATGCATTTGAATAGCAAAAAAGAAAATAATAATTAAAATCTTCTTGTAAGTTTTTCTGTTTTCGTTAATTGCACACGTACTCTGCATAGTGGTCGCAAGAAAAACATAAAAAATTACTGAAATTTCATTTATAATGAAAGATCATAATTAATTTTATTAGCTGCTAGAAAATAATAAAAGCCAAGGATTATTATCAAGCTTTTATGCAAAAGTAAGCAGAAATAAAAACTAATGATAGATAAGATAAGATGAAAAATATTATATAATAAGTTGATAGTTCTTAAGTATATTCTTAAAAAAGAAGAAATATGCGACATATTTTCCACATTAACTCAGTATTAGTTATGCTTCAAAAAGTTACTTAAAATAAAATTTCATTGCATAAAAAGCACTGAGAAAACATTCAATTTAATTCAATCAAAAACAATAATACTTTTTGCTTGTTTTCTTATATTTTTTTGTACATTTTCTCCTGTTGTTTCATAAATCTATCAATTTATAAATTATTGATAAATACACAACAGCCACCACTTGAGTGTTAACGATGACTAATGTTTGATCATTGTTAAGCTTAACACCAAACGAGTTTTTTTTATTTATCTTTCCTTGTTCTATAACCCATCATATATTCCTTTTTTATTTTTTGCGTTAAAAACAATGGATGATAATAAATTTTTTAAACAAATACTATGTCAGTAAATAATTCAAACACCACAGGACTAACTGAAAGTAGAACACAAGAGAAAGAAACTGTAAGATATTAAAAAAACGACTCTTATCTCTAGGTGGTTCTTAGTACATCTTTTTAGTTCTATTTGGTGGAGTTTGTATTTGAACACTTGAAATAATTTATGCGCTCATAATTTACCTGGATTTTCCATGGTTTAGATTGAAGGTAGGAAAAAAATCTATTGTTTTTCAATTTGTTTGAAGGAAGCGAATATAATTTTTCATCTATAACAAAAAATAACATAAAGTAAAACACTTGTTGGGGAGCTTGATGTAGATTTAATATTTATTGCATACATTTAGGCGCTATGAGATATTAGTCACAAAATGGGTTACTAAGCAAATTATATTGTTAATGAAACTATGTAATAAGTTCTAGAGTGCAATACATGAAAAAAGCCAGGTAGAGAAAACCTACAACTATAAAAAAAGAAAAATATTCAATATGCTAAATATAAATAATCAACCTCGTATTTTAACCAACTAGTTCCAAAAGTTAGTATATATTTCTTATTTTAATTTAAATTAATTAAAAAAAAAACTAAACTATATCGAGCATTAAGTACGTATTTACAGAAAAAGAAGTACTTTGAAAGTCTGCAAACAGACTCCGGCAACTCAAATATTAAATAAACATTTTTAATAACAATTTTATTTACTTTAACACTTATTGCTAGCCTTTTTTTGCATATTCACCAAAATTCAATTTGCCTTACAATGTCAAATATTCTTTTAAGATATAAATTTTCAAAACAAACAAAAAATAAACTTCTTTATTGTTTAAGCAGAAAAAGTTTTCTGCATGATTAAATAAAAGATTTACAAAACTATACAAATTGTAACAAATATGCAAAAGTAAAGATGTAAAACTAAAAATAAATATTAACAAAAAAAAAGTCTTTTGAAGAAAATTCTCTCCAGAGTTTGAAAGTGCAAACATGAAAAAGTCTTAAAGTAAATAAATTTTAAATACAAGGGAAAATAAAAACTAAATAAATAAATATTTCTTGAATAGCAAATATAAGAAATCCAACAAAAAATTAATTAAGACAATGATACGAGTGGGCTGTGGGCTGCTGTAAAAAAGATTTAATAACAACAAATTCAAAAATACATTGCAGACTCGGTTAACGCAACCCTCGATATTCGCAATACCTCGATATTCGCAACACTCAAGTTCTTAATATTGGTGACTCTGTTAATGCAACTTTTCAAAAATCAAGACCTCAATTAACGCAACCTTGCAAACAATATTAAGATTCTCTATTTCGTTAAGTTTTTACTTTAGTTTTTTATTAATAAATTCAAAAGTATAAGCCTTTGTGCATGAAATCTTATGATTACGTACAAAAATCATTTTGATATACCGCTGTTGTAGGAATGACTAAGATTTTTTACTGGTTTTTTGTTTTTGAAACCAACGTAGTTCAAAAAATTCTATGTTTGTGAGTAGTTTTTCTAGTAAGATAACAGCGGAAAGTTTCACACTTTTTCTTTTAAAAAAATGAATCTTCAAGTTGATAACAACCATCAGTACAAATTTAAATTTATTTATTTTAAATATATATTTGTTCTCATTCTTTATTTCAATTAAATTATTGAATTTATATTGAAAATTAATCTTTTTTTCTTTAATAAACCATTTATTTGGCTTAAAAGAAGCTTTTTAGTGGAAAATAGGTATATAAACATTTTTCCCGGTTTTCGAAGCAAACTCAGTTTTTGCAACAGCTCCAAAATTTCTACTGGTTGCGTTAAACGAGTCTGCACTGTATACAAGTTAGTAAAACTTAACATACAAAAAAGTAGATTTTTAATAAAAAAAATGTGCTGTCTACTTTTAGGGATTATTTGTAACATTTTAATTCTAGTTCTTATTGAAGCTTTCAAACGGATTTCTTTTCTTTATAACTTAAATTAAACCAATCATTGCTAGCTATATCCTCCCTTTGCTTTCTTTTTTGTCCTCTTATGTTAATTATTTAGTTACCTTAATTCCTTGAAATTGTTCTGTTCTTATAATGGTATGGGTTGTGTTATTAATCTCTGGCCCGTAAACCGATTATATCAAAATGATTATCTTTGAACCGCATTAAACAGTAAGAAAAAGTCCTCTGCTTTATTTGGCATCCTTAAATTTTTTTGGCATATTTTTTTCTGGTGAAGAAAAATTTTTTTTGTAACACCTTAAGAAAAGTTGACCACCATCAACTGAACTTAATTATTATTAGCATTTGCATTAATATTAAAATATAGCCAAAAGCTTGGGAAAATCCACAGGTGACTTAGTTTGGGAAAAAACTTTTTCTTTTTCCACAAGTCCTTTTTTACTCTATTAGATGTTTTCGAAGCGAATAAATAAAAAAGTTTAAATTAATTATGATAAAAGTTGTTTTTTATTTTTTTGTATTAAGGTACTCGTAAGTTGTAGGTGTAAATATGTGTATGAGCTTATCAATGAAAGCCAAAGGATATTTGATATCGCAGCCGTTCGGTCTAAAAACAAATTTACAAGAAAGATTTGATTTAAATTAAAGAATTTATGTCAGTAATAAAAATTACAAGAAAAGTGGGACCACATTTAAGAAAACATGTAACACTATTGAAGTAAAATAACTTTTACAGTTTTTTATGCTAAAATCTATGTGGAAAACACCTGAACTCTTTCTATTTCAATTATGATGCTCAAGCAGCTAGAAGCGACTGAAGCAGAGTACCTGACTTAAGTTCCTAATATGTCGTTATCTTCTCTAATCTATATGAAATCTGTGCTCTCTCTAATCTGCGAGCTTTTCAACAAAACTAACCCAACCACTCATCAAGTCCCACTAGATCAGCAGGCCAAGAAAGCCTTTAACTGCCAGGCCCACGATGTCACACGTATTCGTTCTTTCGTACAATTACATTTAAAGGAAAAACAAAATTTTAATATTAAAATTTTAAAAGTAAATGTACGAAAGAACGAGTACGTATTACATCGTGGGCTTGGCGGTAAGATCCTGCAGATTTGATCCGGAAGAAGTGAAAAAGTAATTTTTATCCCAGTCATGAAATCATGTTATTTTTAATCATTGCAAATTTAATTAATTTATTATTACTGTAGTACGGCGCTATAAAATGTCGCCGTAAATAGTAATTTGTGTAAATAGATGAAAATACAAGGTAACGTAAAATTTATCATCCGATTTCGTTTTTGAATATTTTTTACCAAATAAAAAAAGTAATTTTAAGTGATGGAAGTCCACATTTGGACTTTTATAATTTTTTCTTTTAAGTGGAAAAGATGTAGCTTCTGTCAGTGTTCATACACATTTGTGTCCGTTTTGTCTCTTTTTCCATTTTCTGTTAGATTTCCAATGATAACTGTTTGCATTCCTATCCAATTTCGTCCTTAAGGGCTATGATTGTTTGGGACTTGTAGGCAGAAAGTCGCGACTTCAAGTAGTGCCAAAGAAATGAGTATGGGATGGTTAAATTGAGTGATCTTGCTATACGAATTTTCAAAATGGGAGATTATGGCAACAGGAAAAGGTTTAAAACAAAATATTACAGGCTCTTGCGACGTATAGCGCTCCATTGCTTGTCTGTTTGTATTCTGCAGCTGTCTAGTTCAAAAATGTTAATTATGATTGAAATACGACGCCATTTACAAAATGAATAACATCTTCCGATACCGTCATTAATTTTGCGCAACTCAGTGCAAACAAAATAAATTTAAAAAAATAACAAAAGTCATAAATATTTGCAAAAATTACAAATGAATTTTAATTTTGTAGAAATCCTTTTTTTGTATGTTTTTAAAAGCAATGATTTTTTTTTTGTTGATAGTTTGAGACAGCGAAAAAATGGTTCCTTGAAAATTATTCTAATTTTCTTTCACTGGGTAATAGAACAAGAGGACGACGCTACAGAGAGCACTTATGAAAAGGATAACGCCAACAAAAAATGCGTTAAAATCTACTAATTCTCTACGGTGCACAAATTTTCCTTTGATGCCGCCAAATGAAGACAATAAAGATAATAACCAATTTGCAACCTGTTGGCATACTTTATGGATAATTAAAAAAATCAAATTTTGCTGCCTATTTTTACGTAACAGTTTTTTGCGAAATAATTATTAAACAACAAGCTAATTTTTTATCCTTAAATAAATCTACTGTCATTCATTTACTAACATTATTTATTTAACTTCAAAATAAAATTAAGAGTTTCCTTTTCCTACTCATTATCAACTTAATTGCTGGCAAATTTCCAGAATAATTTTGTATGCTAAACACGTAATATACTTCAAGTTTTATGTTATTTTATTGCTTGGTAGATTTGCTTTAATTTAAAAAACTTTTAAGCAACCATAAGGCTTCTAATTTATGCAAGATACTTAACAATTTAAAAGTTTTTTATAAGAGGAGAAATTTGTGTTCTACTTGTATAATTGAACAAATGACCTTTGATTTTATTTTCAAAAAATCCTTAAATTTGAAATCAATTTGATTTCTTGTGCTTAACTATGCAAACTTAAGAACTTTGGACAAAAGGAAAATAATTCAACAATTGTTTTTTAAGTTTTTTTATATTCATTTTTTTTGTTCGCTCTTGTGTTTGTTTCTTATGATTGTCATCACTTTCAGTATGTCATATCATTCTCATGTTTTTCGTGTAAGGCTTTATAGCAAATGTGTTTTGGCTCGTCTCACTGGTTCTATCATTTAATGTGTTTAGTCTTGTTTGGACAATTTTTTTAAGGCCAAAAAGCGGAACAATTGCTTAACGTGACAAGGTAAAATGTAATGAGGGTAGTACTAGGACATCGTCTAAGTTAATGTTCTGTGATATTTAATGATATTTGGCTTCAGCAAGAAGACCATAAAAAATAAACGTGATTTGAAGAAAAAATACAGAAGAGATACATACATAGAATAATGAAACTGCTTGCCATGTAAGAGGTCATAGATAGTTTTTTTCTTGCTACTTGAAAGTACAAAAAAACCTGGTACATACTTTAATGGATTTTAAGTATTTTTAAAATTTAATTGTGTGCTTGAAAACTTTTAAGATATGAAAATTGTTATTATTATTCATAAAATACTTTAAAGTAGAATGCCATTCATTGGAATGATATGCCTTTTGGCTCCGATAAATTCCAATAATATGTTAAAGTTAATGCATGGATCGACATCATCTTATCTTGTATATAATTAATAGGCAAATACGTTTTTTAGATCTCTTTTATGATCGTAATATTTTATTACAGCCGATTCTGACAAAAGCTTATAACGTTTTAAAGATAATTATTCTCAAATTCGCGCAATCTATACTTTGTTAAAATTGCTACAGTATTTTGGGAGTTATAAGGTTTTAAAATTGCTACTAATCCATTCACACTTATTGCATGTGTCAGCTTCAAGTTGAAAAATAAACAAAGCATGCATGTGCGTTGCCCAATTTGCTTTTGCAAAGAAATAAAAAGAAATTTTTTATATGTACATACTTTGTAAACATAATTTTTTTGTTTATATATTTTATCGTATATATTTATATAAATGCTTTACATTAAATTCCTAGAATATGCCATAGGAAATAACTAATATATAATAATAAATTTTTATATAATAAATTTTGATGCGAATTGCACACCGCTGTAATTTAAAAAATACTTTAATTTTTTCCAGCATTAAAATCAGCCCCCGACCTCATCCAGAGATCGTATCAAGAGTATAGTGCTTAACCCATATATATGATGATCATGATTTTCAGTAATCACAATTTAGAATAACAACCGATATACATACTTTATCAGTTTACATATGTATTCAGAAGTCATCTGCATAAATGCATTTAAAATCCTGTCAAATTATTAAGTATTAAAACCGACAACAGCACGTATGATTCGAAAATCAAATGAACATATGTATGTAATAAATATATGTATGGAGAGAGATAATCAGAGGAAAACAATAAACCGTTTTAAGTGATATTATTCTTGATTTGTTTTGATGCATGTGTGAAATATTATACGTACATTTGATGGCCTAAACGTAATGAAAAAAAAACACCACGCATTTTTCTGATGTGTATTAGTGTGCCTTTGTGTCAGTTGTTGGCGGAAGATTTAAGTGGCGAAGGCATGGTCACTGGTTACTGAACAGTACCAACTTCAGCTGATACTATATCAAATGTAACATCAGAGCGCCGTCCTTCGTTGGTACTGCACAATCACAATACTGCACAAAGCACAATCAACGGCGAGGTAAAATAATTAATAAAGAAGTGGCTTCTAAACACAGCTTCAAACTTTGTAATGCTCCTCCACGATATCAAAGGCGCTGCAACACTGCTCTACGAATAAAACGTGCAAAAAAGCAGAGTTGTAAAGAACGAATAAAGCTTTACGTAATAGCTATCACTATCCCTTTCCACTAGTTCCAGCATAATGCAGTACATGTGTAGGGGTCATCCCCTGAGTGCTGGTCCAAGAAAAAGATATTTGCCCTTTTATCACCCAGTATGAATAAAATATAATACTAATTAAAATAATTAATTTACATCAGGTAGACTTAATATGATTTAAGGGCATTTATATTGATTTGATTCTATTTGGATTAAATTTATTTTATTTAAAATAATTTAACTTGGATTCATTTAATATAAATTAATTTAATTAAGAACTGTTTAGCTCAAGTTCAAGACAATTACTTTCTTAATAAAAATAATTTTAATATTAAGAATTTCTTAAATTTAAAAAATAATGGGTAAAGTCAGATTTGAACTTAAGCCAAACAATTCCTTTGAATTTAAAGCGTAAACAGTTTAACTAATTATGCACATGGTGGCGCAAAACTAATCACACTATCAGAAGATGCGATAGTTTTTGAACATGGCGTTGTGCGTCAATCATATTTCACATTTATGAACTAGACAGATGCAGTATACAAACCCACAAGCAATGGAGCGCTGCACTCCGCAAGAAGAGCGTGAATTAATTGGGTTGGATTTTTTAGCAATAATGGGTCGGTCGACGTCGATTTTCTAATCGTGACGCGCCAGCCACAAAAAACATTGCAGGGCGTACACGTAGATGTCGCTGAGATCGAAGTAATATCAACTGGACTCTACAGGGCCATGAGAAACGACTTCTTGCTACTGCAATTGAATAAGTTGGGCTGGGTGAGAATCAGAGATCTGCATGATATCGACCCAAATGGAATAATTTTGGATTTTCTAAAATGAATATAAAACTAGCATTTAACATAAACAAACTGCTAATGCATGATTCATGTCAACGATACTGTCGTTCATGAATGCCTGTCGCTGCTTGCATTCTTTGTTTATTCATATGATTCACAAAAACAATGAATTAGGATGATTGTTTTGAGAATGTCTTGAAAAACCTTCTGCCAAATATAGTTTTTATTTTATAATATATATTTTAATACGAGAAAAATTATTAATTAGCACAAAATGTAGAGATTAATTTTTTTCATTTTATTATTATTTATATTTTATAGGAAATAATAATTTTATTATCTTAAGACCACATTTAGAGAACGTGATTTCGTAATATATTGAATACTATACAAAACAATCAAACAACAGTGACAATTTTTTATTTATTTTTACTCACGACCACTTAGAATATAAGAGTGAGTTAATGACAGTCAGTTGTTAGAGAGTTGACACTGCAAGCAGTGTCACCAACACATATTGATATTAAAAATCAAAGCAAAAGCATTGTAAAGATGAGTGGAAAGTAAAAGTGAATCAACTCATGCAGTTCTCTGGTAAGAATGTGGTTTCAAACATACACATAGCAGGAGCCATAATGGATATTTTGTAAGGAAGATTAATTAATTTTGCGCCACCCTGTAAAAACGTTAATTTAATTTAGTATTAAAATATGTGCATACACACATATTTATTTATATTAATAAGTCATGTCAACTTATTTTTTCTTCCATAGAATGCAAACAAATCACAGTTTTTCATTTCAGTTTAATTTCTATTTTACAATTAGCTCCACGGTTTTATACGTGTGATCAAAACATGGGTTGATTTCCTTCAAATTGGTTGTTGTTTTTATTTAATCCATTTTTCTTTGTATTTTAATTACTGTAAATTGAAAAGCAAATGGTTTGCTGCAGATGTTTAGTATTTTCTAATACCATTAACTATTCGTTCGTTACTCTTTTTCAACCTAAGGTACTACAATAAAAATTTGTATTTTTTCATTATATTTATTTTTATATATTTTCTTTATTACCATAATGGCGTGCAACTTGTTTTCGACTGAGTTACAGATTATGGGTAGTATAAAGAAAAACTTTTTCACTTATAACGTACACACATGAAAATTTCTTTTGATAGATTTTTAATAAGTCTAAGCCATAGATCATGTAAAAATAAACTTTCCTTTTATAAAAATTGTTTTATTCTTAGTTACATTCATCGCAAAAAACTTATATATAAAATACATAAATCTTTAACATAGCAGAACCTATAGGCGTTAAAATTTACTTATAGTTAACATATGCCTGATTTGGTTTTCTATACCTCTGACATTTTTACACATTTTAACATTGGTGCTTGTTGTTATGCAGGAAAGGAAAAACTTATACTTCTAGTTTGTTAGAGAGTATCAATAACTACAAATAAAATTTGTATATAAAGGAAAATAACTTTATTGTATTTTTTTATAGATGAATGATGGCGTGTGAAAAAGTTTTTCTAATGCCATTTATAATATTCATACACGTTAAAATAAGTCCTAAATATGTAAGCAGTCATAGAATAAAACATGTGAACATTTTCACACAAAATATAATACACAACTGATTACTCCCGTCTGCTTATAAGAATGCTTTACATAAAGTAAAGTTTTTTTAATCGTATAGATTTTACAATAAACAAACTTTTTAATAAATTGTTATTAACAAAAACTAATGACGTATGTATGTATATGATTTATTGTTGTTGTTTATTTTTTTTAATTACCTCCACTTTATATACTTAACTCATAAACTTCATTTGAATAGACGTTACAACTCAAAAAGTCGTTAGGAAATGAGTTTAAAGTTATTAGTCTACACACATCTCAATGGAAAAATGAAGTACACTTGATAAATGAGTGAGATCTAACACATTTGAATTTTTATTCACCGGAAAATGATTTTATTACACAGAAGTTGAAGGGATAAGGTTTCTGATTTCGGTTCAAAACAGGCTTTTTTAATAAAATTAGAGTTCGCAAAGTGGTCGACATTCAACCGCCAGCTTAAACGCATACCCTTTTGAGTTACATTCATTTAAAGAGAAAAAAATTACTTAATTACTAAATCCCTTCCCCATGGAAAAAACCGTAAACAACATAAAATTGCATACAAATACGCACATTTATTTTAAGTTTTTGTTTTAAACTAACACATCCATACATAATGAGCGTATACATCCATATTTAATACTCATCTCTTTCAATTCTGATCTCTTTTTCATTTTACACTTTACTGATTTGAAGAGGAAAAATTCTATTATTCACATACAAATGTACCCTACAAGAACAGTGACGTGTATTTGACCGGTAATATGACTGGCATTGCTGATAGAAATATCCATCATTACGTAGAAGAAAGTTTCTATCATTTTCTTAAGTTTAATATGAACAAATTTATGGAATCTTTTGTGTACGTGTGATGTTCCATCCCCATCTAACTACCAAATTTTATCGTACATTGAACATATGTCTGAACTGCTCACTCTTATGGTTTTACTGATCAGCGTTGATACAAATATTAGTCGCTGACTTGTAAAACTTGACGGATATATTGGTCACTGCTGACTTGTCAAATTAAATTAAATTCAATTCAGTTATCATATCATAATTATATGAGAAAATAAAATGTACAATAGTGTAAATAATATGTACAAAAGTGTATTTAATCGCTTTGTAGTTTTTAAAAATTCAAATTTAAATGTAAAAAATAAAATCAAAATGGTAAAGTAAATTAATATATTAAGCGTTTCAAAGCTAGAACCCCCGGCACTTAATTTATATGCAGCCAATCTTTTTTGTGTTTTAAGTTAAAGTTGATTTTACAACTGATCGTTTCTACTGTGGCATGTTGTGCCTTAAGGCTTTCCACTTCAGTGCGATGAGGACAAAACTCCATGACTTGAGCACCATCATGCGATTTAAATTTCTCTGTCACTGAACGTTCTTTGGCAGTGGATTTTGTTAAAAGCTCCAAAATTTCTTCAGCAACTTCCTTGCTTTGCTTCTCACACGTCGAGGGCATAGAGAGAAGGAACTGAAAGTGTATTAAACTTAGGATAATTTTACACTATTTTATTATATACTCGTATGTACTTAACTTTTTGATGGAAATAAATGTGTCATAAAATTGTATCTTCGACACTCTTTTTTATACTTATTTTAAGTATTTTAAACTTTTACTGTCATAATCCCAAAATATGTGAAAAAAGCAACATAATTGGTCAATGTTGACGAATTTTTTTTTATCACCAATGACAGTCATATCGCTTCTTTATTGCAACATAGTCATAACTCAAAAAAAGTGTATTTTTAGGTAAGAATGAAGAATTATTCGTCGAATCGTTTTTCATCTTTTGCGAAAATTCATACAAATATCTTGTTTACTCACCTCTTCAGTGGAGAATATTTTTTCCATTGATCTGTGAGTAAGTTAAAAACTTTAAACGTTTTTTTGCGTCGCAATAAAGGAGCGATGTCGGTGGTCACAGGTTGACAACTCTTAAGTCACAAAAAAACCGAATCGGATCGGGTTTTTGATGTCAAATGTGTTTGTCCTTCTGCATGTAAGTACGTTTCATTTATATTTTTTAAAAATCTTACAATAAATATCTCCTACTAATTTTGGTTTTTTAGCTACTAAACCGTGTTGGAAAGTACAAAAAACATGTTAAGAGTTGTCAACCTGTGACCGACGATAAGTTTGTCAAAATTTTAAATTCCTATAAAATAATTCTGTACATATTAGTTTCAATCATCCATTTCTTGTAAGGTAGGTACTTTTAAGCGCTTTCATTACCTTGCTTATGTTTCTACTTGAACCAATACTTACATGAGTGGATGTACATGTGTATTTTTAAAATTTGTAGTGGTATCAACTTTAAGAGCCTTTTATTCCTTTAATACTGAACTAATTTAAATAATATATATTCTGTTCACTAAAGCTCAACAATGTCTAACATTTGGTAAAAGAATGAAGAAAATCGGTTGGCAAACAAAGGAGAGAAAGGGATCGAAAAGTTTGTTTTTTGCCTATAGATGAAGACAGTTGGTGACATTTTAAACTTTTTTGAAATTCATTAATTTTATTATTTAAGAATTTTATTATATTTAAAATAATAAGAAATGTTTGAATCAGACTCTGGCAGTGTGGAAATCATTTTTGCATTTGTTTTGTGGGTTCACTATTTTTTATGTTTTTAAAACATATACACCCGTTTCTGGCTTTTCTGCGGAACCACCCATGATATACTCGTATGTAGGAATTGAACCAGAAATCCTCAGACTAATAGGCTAGTTTATTGTACATATCATCCACTAGTCTACGGGGTACTGAATAATTTAATTCATTTTATTCTACAATTCGTATGCTTGTGAGAAAATGGAATAGAAAAACTATTATGTGACTGATGCTGTCGATATGGAACTATTATTAAAATATTTAGCTTTTAGAAAATTTTTATTAAACTGAATATTGTTGCAACAATTTTTGCCAATAACGAGCATATAAATTAAAGCACGCAATGAGAAAATGTTTAAAGGAGAAATTGAACTTAATAAAATTGTGCCAGTTTTATTTGCCACATATGAACAGATATTGACCAGTACGGCCATTTTTTAATGATGTTTATTTATTGCATATAATATTTCCTTGGCGGAAGCCAATCCTTGAAACAGAACTTATCCCAATATTACCAAGAACTCTAAAATCCTGTGTCAGAGAACACAGTAATTTCGATTGAAAATTTCCGCAAACTAATAGCTTTTTATTTATGTTTTGACCATGTACTTTTTCAAAATTTTGGGAAAAAGAGAAATATAATTTAAATTTTCATTCATATTAATTATAACTTTCTTATGATTTCTCTATTAAACTCATTATAAATTATCTCATATTATTCATTCTCCAATAAAACAAATACATTCACATTTTTTTTCGTCATACACGCAAGTGTTTTACTGGATTTAATATACACCAGCATTTTCCTTTTTCTGTTAACCTCAACTTAATCAAGTGTTAAATTGTAACAATAAAATTGAACAATGAAACTTTCCTTTTGGTTATTGCCATCCAATGTCCAGCAACAGTAACTGCAGCAATAACAATTTTATTGTTTGTTTCCCATCATCGTCATCTCCGTCATCATCATCAACATCCGCAGCAACACCTCACCATCCTCAAGTGATTTTTCCGGTTGTCAATAAATAGTGGATTCTGTTATAAATGAAATAACTTCCGGTTGAAATTAAATGAACCATGATATGAAAAAAAACAACAAATGAATATTTGTTTGTTTTCATACGTACATGTATTTTATAGAAATTATTCCATTTCTTTTTCATATTATATATTCGAAGAAAAAGGGTGTTTATATGCAAATATACTCAGATAGATATACACAGTTACTTACTGCAATTTGAATAGATAGATACATTCGAGCTGCAACCCGGTAAGTTTCGCTATATCCATTTAATTAATTAAGTAAAATTCAAAATTTACTCCCAGCCTTAGCTAAAAAAGGATATGTATGTCACACAGGATAAAAGAAACCCCGTAATCAGTGGTTGTAATCCAAAGTGATTATTAATTGAATAAGGTTCGTAACATTTTTTTAGTTGAAAAGAATTGAAAATGAGACAATACTCCAAAGAAAAAAGGGGAAAAATTAACATCAATTAATTTCAAATTACACGGCAGAATAGGAAGAACATTGTTTTTCGGGATCTGCTAGACTCCCATCATCACTTATACTCATGCTGCGTTGCCAGCTCAGCTTTTTCGCCGTTTAGTCTCGAAACTTATGTTTTTGCTTCGTGGCCTTTTCGCCGAAATTTTTTTCATTTTCAACTTATGTAGCGTCAAAAATGTTAATTTATTTTTTTAATTTTGGCTTGGCGCGGAATTAGCTTTATGGCTTAAATTGTTTATAACTTTTTTTATTAATGCAATTAGTATTATTGATTTTTTTGTTAATGGAGCATATGAATAAGGATTTTTTATTATTAGAAAACTATATCCAATTTGATAATTTTCCGCTTCGCACATACGTGCTCTTTTTAAGAGATTTTCCATAAGTTTCCTTAGTATGAAAAATTCGTCTACTTGTGTAGGTTCTTTCAGCTTGCAAGCAAACATACAAACTTTCATTCATTTTTATTCATACGCGGTTTTTGTTTTCTTCTGTTGCTTGTACACCAAACAAAATGAAGTGACGAAATGGCCTAGACAGTAAAAATATATTTTAAAAAAGATGTATGTATGATAAGCATATGGAAAATATATTTAAAAATTTAATACATGAATATAATCGAGTTTTAAATTAATTGAACAGATTTTCATTAATAAAATACATTGTAAGTAATTGAAGTTTCTTTTAAAAAATCAGGTTAACTTCTTAAGGAGCAGATAATAAATATAATTTTATTATTAAATAAATTCTATAATCAAAATTCATTGCCTACTTTTAGGATTTTTCAGCTTAAGCATTTTTTTTTTACTAAACTTTGAATTGAAAAAAATCTACTTTAATTGTTCTCTATTGTTTTCTGGTACTTTTTATTTTCCCTCTGTACTTTTTTCCTGAACTACTTACTTTGGTTTACTACAACATGCGATAGATCAATAGGTAAGTTTATTTATTTCTTTATTTTTCATCTTATTTTATTTCACAATAAAATCTTCTTTGTTGTAAACCCTTTTCCATATTCGTTAAAAACTTTTTGGAAATATAATAATTTCTTCGAATGTAAAAGTCAAAAGATCAATAATTTATTTACAGTACAAACCGCCTTAAGAAAAACATAACAATTTATTAATAATTGATCGTTTAAATATATCAAATTTTTTATGTATTTTTCTTCTTGATTTAATTTTTTACAAGACCTTCTTTAAGCATAAGCACATGAACTCAAATTAGATTAGTAAAATTAAGCTGGTCATTTAGGAATGATTCAAAGTTAGCGTTTAATTTTATTACATAATAGAATAGTTTAATTTCATTGCAATATATTAATTTGATATTCGCCAAACATAACACACATAATACAATATATAAAAATAATTAAATGAAAGTCGTTAGGAAATGAATAACTTAAGATACGGCTACATTGGGGAAACATTTGACGAAAAACGAGAAATATTTCTTTGCTGTAGTGTGACCATAAAATATTTTTGAGGGGCAAACAGAAAAATAACTGAATTTTACAAACAAAATTATTTGCTTTCAAAGAAAAATATTTCCAATGTGAACAAAGTGTGACCACCCAGTGCCAAACATTTTCCCATTTTTTTGTCAAATAATTGTTAGTTCTTGCAAGGTTTTTATAAGAACAAACAGTATGAAACAACAGCGTTTCAAAACATAATCACATTAAGAATACAATTTTTATTGTTCAATTTTCATTTAATGTATCGTTGAAATTTTTTAAAGATAATATGATTACTATGTTTTTCAATAAAAAAATGAAGAAATGAAGAGTAAAAATTTTAGTTTAGTACAATTTTCATGCTGGTAAATAAAATGCTTCTCAAAATTTGGCTATTTTTAGTAAATCTGCTCCCCTTGGCACATTTTTGATCGGGCTTGCAACAATAAAAAGCCAGATTAATTGTATTAAATATATCTAATATAATTTATAAAAAAAATTAAAAACTCGATGGGCGTAATTTTTTCTTGAGCGAATAACTTAGAATTTCGTTAAATGACTTTCCATATTCGTCGAATGCTGAATATAGCGTGCATGCTTTAATCAGCTTAAAACGTCTACTTTAGTATTTTTAGAAGTCGAATCTTTTGAAACAATGAAAAAGAAATTGAGATCAATTAATAAATTTTTTCTAATTGGAGCCACTGTGCGGTGGTTTAAATTAAAAAAATGTGCGTAGTGTGACCAGAAAACAAATTGTGTACTGAGTTCGAAACATTTTGGTTAAATATAATCAAACATATTTTTTGAATGAAATGTTTCCTCAATGAGACCATACCTTTAGTAACCAACATGTTTAAGGTTTGCTTTTTTAAGATCACCCAATATCAAGTCATTATTAAATGAAAGTCTAGTCATAGGTTAGTCATAGTATAATTATGCTCTATTCTAAAATTATCTATAGCCTGGACACAGTCTACATCTAACTGCAAAACGCGACATATTTAACAGGTGTGTAAAGTCAGTATTACTTTTTCAATATGAAGCCCAGAATGACACAAATCTAGATCTAAATGCGCTACCTAAATCTTTGCATCCGCAGAATGCTAAAATTCTTCTGACTTAATATCACCAACCATCAGCTCTGGGTAATAACACGTCACACTCAGATATCTACAGATATAAAGCTGCGCAATTAGAGATGGATTGGTTATGATGCATTGCGCAGCCCCGCACATGGCATAAACAGAAATGCCATTGAGTGGTAGCCGAAGGAGTAGACAGCCCCAGAAATATTTGACGATAGCAACTAGACACCGAAGCAGCTGGGTCAAATACATCATGGAGCGAGCTAGTGAAATATGTTCCTTGTATGGATTAAAATAAATTATATATAGCAGTAGTCTAGTCATATGGTAGTCATAATCTTTACATCGTCTAGACATACTCTAATCTCATAGTCATAGTCTCGTCATAGTCTAGTCATATTCAACTCATAGTCTAGTTTATTTTATAAATATCAATAGTGGCCCTACGATAACTCCAACAACCCCACCCCGGATCCGCGGCAGCATTTCATCAAGACGGGGTTTTATTTCCTGTGCGAGTCATACGTCCTCCTTCCTGTTACTGCGGTAGAAGGTTCGGAACAATCCTTCAGTACATCTTCATTGTGGATATTATGAAACGTTCACAGCACATCCACGCTTTTTCACTCTCTAACATTTTACTCACCATATTTTCCGGTATTAATGTTGCTTCCAGTTCATCATAAAGTTCTTGTTGCCAATCTACTCATCTCTCACATTCAGAAAGTATGTGGGTGCCTTGCGTCTTCCATTAGAGTTTCGCATGTCTCTCATGATTTGTTATTACCTGTGTGAAGAGTTATAACATGCTACCATGACTTTTCTCTATGCAGACTCTAATATCGGGGATTAGTTTATATGTTCAACTCCCATTTTCATCCACATTCCAACGATCTTGCCATTTTGTTATTAGGGCTCTTCTTGCATTTTCCTTTATTTCAAGAATTTTTTGTTTTTGTTCCATCAGGCTGTATGGTTCACATTTTATGCGCTTTGTTTCCACATAAATCTCATATTTTTCCAGAACAAGTAGATTTATTGGTGGTAGTCGCGCTAGAACTAGTGCTGCACTTGTAGGCACCGTGCGATGTGCCGATATGATTCGAAGTGCACTTAGTCTCTGCGGCTTCTTCATTTCCGACGTGGCAAATGAGGGTGTTGTTGGCTGAAGTAGTTAGCACGTTAACTATAAAGCAAATAATGTCTAAGAACCTGGATTCGAGCCCAGTTTCAGGAAAGTCGTAACATCCAGCGTTTTTCAGATGTGCATTATCTTGCCATTGTATTTGTTGTTGTTGGACTATTTAAGTGACGAAGGCATACTACTGGTCACTGAACAGCACTGGCAGCAATTGATACTGGTATATGCTAGCGGATATCACAGCACCCTCCTACTTCGGTATTGTAGCAAAATCGCCGGCGAAGTAAAATAATTAATAAAATGGCTACAACAGCTTAAAACACATTTAATGCGCCTACTTGACATCAGAGGCGCTGCAACACTGATCTAAAAACTAACACAACGCGCAATATAAAAAAAATTAAGCTTTCTCACTTTCACCACCTGTCCACTCTTACTATCCCTTTCCCAAAGAAGGTAACACACCTACTTGTTGGTAGGCATATTCCCTGAATGTTACTTCTCTTTAAAAAAAAAATATAGAAGCAGCGTAAAGTAGTTGAGAGTCTACTACACTATTTATAAGCCTTCTTATATATGGCTTAGGACCTCCACAATTTGGCATTATCCTCGCCGATGTAAGTACATGTTGACTGAAATTAATTCAATCGTCAAGTTGTACACCAAAATAATGTTGATAGTGTATTTCACTGCCTTCTAGGAAGATCTTCGGTGATTTAAATAACCTACGATCCGTTAACAGAATTGCCTCAGTTTTGCCACTTCTAGTTCCAATCCATTTATATTTAACTATCTGCTACAGCGAAAAAATCTTAAAGTTCTGCTTCTCTTTGAGATATAGCTGGAGCAATACCTTCTTACTTTCGCACCTGCTTGTAGTTTCATGTTCAATAGACCATCATACATCATGTTCTACAAGAAGGGGCCCAGAACGGAACCCTATGATACCCCTGCAATAATACGTTATTTCTTCATCCCACTATCCGTCTCGTATAATAGGATTCTGTTGAAAGGTAGTCCAAAATTATTTATGGTATACAGGTGACTGTATATGCTATTGTTGCCATAATCGCCATTTCACCGATTGCATATATTCTGCTCTTTTATCCTCTAATTGTAGTCAATCTCTGGAACTCGTTACCACATGGAATTCAAATTTTAGGTAACGCACAAAAATTTAAAGAAAATCTGTTTAGGCTATATTCTGAATAGTTTATGACCTCAATATTGTGATGTTGTGAACCAATGTGTGTTATATGTAATCTCGATTTTCATTTATATTTTTTTTAACATACATATCTATTTATTGCTTAGAATTTATTTTGATTATATTGATTTTTATTTTTTGATTTTTGTTTACTTTAGAATTTTTGCTTATATAGAATCTTTCAATTTATATTTTAATATGTTATATTTAATTATTTATTTTTGATTTTAACTCAGTTCCATACTGCAAAATAAGACTGAAGTCTTGTGTGTGGAACAAACAAATAATAAATAAATAAAATAAAATAAATAAAATAAATAAATAAATAAAGTCATACTCTAGTGATAGTCTAGTATAGTTGTCTAGTCATGATGTGGTCATAAATTATTGAAGAGTTTTCCTAATTATATTCCTTGTTCACTTTATATCTAATTCGAATTTCATCGTTGTCTTCTTACATGTCAACGTACATAAATAAAAAAATCAACTTGACTGATAACGCACAAGCTCCCTAAAATTCAAGTTGCTTGTTGTTATAGATTTTTTTATCATCCTTTGCCAAATGTGATGAATACAATTCCTTTTTAACAACAAAATTATAAATATGGGATCATATTTCTTGGGGCGTATGATTTATATTTCTTTTGGTTTCAATATTAATTATACGTAAGAAGTACTTTCCTATAATTACATTCACTAATAAATTAGTCAAAAATAAATAAATTTAAACTAACAATAACAAATATTTTTGGTGTATAAAAATTTATGAAACAAATCTGTTTAATATGTGTTTTATAAATAAAAAGTATTCATCATATATTTACACATCAAATTTAATTTTCGTGACATTTTCTCATGAAACGATAACGTAAAGGATCTTATATTTTTTATAGAAAAATTAATAAAATTCAAACTCAACATAAAATACTTTCGACCACTTTTGCCATATATTCTTTCTTGAATTATAGTAGATACTTGCCAATAAAATAATAAAATTGTCCTCAAATAAGCAACATACTTTAAATGTATGTGTGTACAAAAAAAACTTTACAACCTTAAAAAAGTCAATTATCCTTTTTGTATAAAAAAAACGTCTCTACCAAAAAATAAATCCTGCCGGTAAAAAAATTTAACAAATCCACTCTTTTTTTTGCTCCAGCCAAGCAGCTTAACTTGCATAATCCTAATATCACTACGGTCACAGTGGTCAATTTAACTAGACACTTGACCTTTTTTTTGTGGGTTAAGAAAAAACCTTAAACAAAGACATAAAAAACGTACGCTAGTGTTTTTAGATCGTACATTTTTATGGTAGAAATTTTATTGCAGTTCAACATTAACACTAGTGTGCGAATTGAAGAAATGTTGATGTTAATGATGTTGTAGTCATCATCATGAGAATAGGTTAACAATTATGTGTTTGGGTTTCAATGGTTTTCAAGAGATATGTATTTTCCAAGTGATTTTCATGTCAATTTTTGTTTTTTTAGCGCCAAACTAGGTTGGGGACATAAGTTGCAAAAAATATAGTTAAAATTAAATTATAAAAAAATTCCGTGAAGTATTTTAATCAGGATCAAGTGGTTGAATAGCGGATTGGTTCTATAATTTCATCAAATATTCTTACAACTCTTACAACTTTAAATTTTTGAAAAACGTAGCATGTCTTAAAGTCTTAGTTTTTCTCATAGCATTTTTCAAAGATTTATGAACTTTAACTCTAATTTGAAAATAGTTCGGGTAGAATTAATAATAAAAAATAAGAAGGTAAGAACGAATACTTACCGCCAGTAAGAAAAAATTCTTACAGCCAGTTTATACCAAACTAAACAGCCAAACTAAACCAATTATGAGTTTTTTATTTTTATTTCAATAGAAATTCCCAAACAAATATTTTTATTTTCCAAAAAAAATAGTTGTGGTTGGTTGGTTGGTTTACGTCACTGTCTTCTTCACGTAGGCATTCAAGTATAATCTAGATGATTCCTTTTTGAAGAGACCACTACACTCGTCGTTGTTAACCTATGTAGAACCGTGTTTAATTACTCGGATACGGTGACTGGTACTACATCTAACCCATCGCATTGAGATATCTGATAAGGTCACCCAGCCCAATCTCTGAGAAATCTGAAAGTTCTTGTTATACATGACTGCCTAAAAAAAATTGTATTTCGAGAGATGCAAAGCTGGACATTCGCAAAGAAAGTGGTAGATTGTCTCTTCTTTGCGTTCTTCTAGACAAATTCGGCAGAACTCATTATAAGACAGGTCTATCCTACTAGCATGTCTGCCGACCGTCCAGTGCCCCGTCACGACTGCAACAAGCCTCGAGATGTCTCTGCGATTTCTACTTGTTAATTTTATTGAGCGCTTATTATTATAGCGAGGCCAAATTTTCTTTACAATCTTTTACGGGTCTATATTGCGCCATCTGCATTTAGACTTATAGAGATATTGCTTGAAGATGCAGTTTCTAATAGTTCCAAACGGCACGGCTACCATTTCAGCGTTGGAGGCATACAGAGCACAGTCAGCTCTATCCAGCTCGTTCGTCTGTTCGTTGCCTAAAAAATTAATATGTTCTGGAATCCAGATGAGGGTTAGATCAGCCTGACCACCCAGTGGTAGTTATTTATCTTTTTTTTCGAAGAAATAAATGAACTAGACTCTATATGTTGCAAAGGTTTTCCGAATATTATTTCTTTGCTGAACAAAAAAAATCATAATTTACTTAACTACCCACGTATGTTACATCAATTTGACTATTTCGTTTTCGTTTTCTTTCTTCCTTTTCTTCCGTTTTAAGGTATTTCAGACAGATTATTTCAAATTATTCTTTAAAGGCCAATTCCAATACAGTCAGTCACAAGCTTAAATTAAATTCTTTTTTTATTTACAAAACTTAAATTACAATAAATTTCTATTGTCATACCACTTATTTGACTACATTTTTAATATAAAGCTATGATTTATTTTCTCTTTTTTTTCTTTTAGATTTTTTTCGTTTTTCCTTCACTGGATGAGTGGTGGTGGTTGTAGAAGACTTTAAAAAAGAGCCCAAGTTGGTAGTGTTTGAACCTCGCCGCAGATAAGTTATTAAAGGTTTGCGATGCAGCCAAAAACAAACAAAAAATTTTAATTCAGATTTCAGAGCCACCATGGGTGGTACCTTAAAAAAACAAAATCAATGAAAATATTACTAAAGTTTTATTGAAAATTAAGAGAAATTTATTTTTGAATACCTTATAATTAACCGCTATTTTTTGCACATTCCAAAAAAACTCACATATGCCAATGATTATGGCTATCGTAAGGCCTCCAATTAGAACCACGAATAGACCACCCACAGATTCCATATCAAACTGAGTATCTTTCTTAGCAAATGTCTCCTCAGTATCACAGTTGGTTTCATTGCTATTAAACCATTTGTTTTTTAAGGCATACAAAACACCCTTTTCACTTAGTTTTAAAATGCCCACACTTATATTAGATCTAAAGGGAGCATCTACAAGTATTTGATGAAAAACACTTATATAAACCCTTAATAAAGTTTATATTTTTATGATTTCTTACTCAACGGCACCGCTATGGCATAATGTTTTTCTCCAAATGGCTGTCCTATATGCATCAGCTCACAATTCCTTTGCTCATAGTACTGCAGTATTGGTGTCTCTATCAGAAAGGCGTATCTTCCCTTGCTTCTCTTTACTCTATCCAAGCCTTCTTTATTATTGGCTGTAAATGCATCCGGCTTAAATGATTTCATTTTGTTCCACGCCAAACGGTAGACTGTTTCATTGGATTCTGAAAATAGTTGTGAAGTGGAACCACCTTTAACAAGGCCGAATTGTACCTTGTTTTGATCAACTAAATCCTGTAGGTTTTGTATAGAACTCTCCAGCTTTGAGGCAGTGATAAATGATGCCAATTTGGCAATGTAAGTTTGAGATATTAGCAGTGCAAATATCCACCAAAATGCAGTAAATATGCGCATTGGTGCGCCCCTGAAAGAAAAATGTTGAAAGTTCTAGACGTTTAATCCCCAACAATTCTTAAAGCCTGGACTATGACAACATTACTAATAAATTATGACTGGACTGTGGCTATACTATGACTATGACCATGATCCAATAATAACAGCACAGTCCAGCACAATTACAGCAATACAACAATAAAAAATAAATAAAATTTTAATAATAGTTGTCTACACATCATGATCCAATAATACAGGTATATATAATAGTCAGCTGATTTTTTTATGCGTTGTGTTTTTTTCATGGTCGAAATTTATTAAGCTTTCAAAAGTTTTGTGTTGAAATTAGTGATTTAAAAATTACATTTTTCTTCGGTACAAAAAACATCTTAAATAGTACTTCTTTGACCCATTTTACTCCTCCGATTTATTTAGTACATTAAAACTAATTTGACTTCTACTTGTCTAAAAATCGCTTACCAATATATCTCAACATATCGCTCCTTTATTGCAACGTAGTCATATCTCAAAAAACGTGATTTTAGAGTTAAAAATGCAGAATTATTCATTATATCGTTCTTTATCTTTGGGGAAAAATTCATATAAATATCTGTTTAAATAACTGATATTTATTTATTTTTCCATTGAGCTGTGAGTAAATTAAAAACTTTAAACTTTTGGGATATGAGTACGTTGCAATAAAGAAGCGATATATGACATAGTGAAAGTATAACGTCATAAGCTTGTCTCTAAAAATGCTTTTACAGGTCTCGCTACATATACAGGTAATACATAATTTTAATCTCAAATTAAGAACGATTTGCAATAACACCCGGCACGATGAAATAACTCACAAACGAAATAATTTCCAACCAAAATGGAAAAAAAGGCCAACGGTGAAAAAAGGAAATAACATCTACAAAACAATATGAAATAATTTGTAAATTGCATGATTCCTAATACAATAATTACAAAAGAAATTAAATCTCTCCCAATGAAAGAAGTCCTAACAAAACTGAAAAATTTAATTAATTATTTGAACGTAACTTCTGAAAAGTTTGTTTTGTTCTCAACTTGAGAAATGTGTTAGTTCTTAATATGTAATTGAAATTAAATTACTCAATAATAGTTTAATTTTTCGTACTTTCAAATAATAAATCTTTGGATTAATTAGTTACGATACTCTAAGGATGACCTAATATTACGGGAGGTTCATGTACAAGCATCTTTTCGATTTCGACAATAACACTTACAGGTTTTTTCTGTTTGAAATATTTACTATCGGTCAGTATTACAAATCCGAGGACGAAAATTAGTCGCTTAACACATGAACAGCCTTTTGATATATTGTAAACTTATTAGCGCACAAACAACAAAGTTTTACTTTAAATGTATTTTTAGTTTGAGAAAAACTACAATTTAGGAAAATACACTTTTTTAAATATTCGCAGTCTTGAAGAAGATCAATGTAGTTTAACATTAAGGTCGGTACCAAACATTTCCTCTCAACTGAATGTTAATATGATTTTAAACTTTAATCTCAAACCTTCATCTTGGTGTGAAAAGGGATTAAGAATAACGTTTGGTATCAGATTAAACCATTCCGTTTGCTAGGATAATATATAAACTCAAGAACATATACAATTCATTATATGTTTTTTAGTTAATAGAGAAAGAAATTACAAAGATTTTAATTTAGTACTGTGCGGATCAAAAAGTACTGCTCGTATTTAAAATATTTTTTGTACCGAAGAAAAATGTAATTTTCCATCACTGATTCAACACAATGAAATGTAAACAACTTTTGATAGCTTTACAATTTCCGACCATAAAAATCACAACGGTGCAAAAAATCAGCTGGATTATTGAACAGACCTGCATTATTGCGACATGATTACGACTAGAATATTCCCATACTATGAAAAGACAAAGATCGAGAGATTAAATTATCAAAGATTTTCAAAAACTTTTGTTTTTTGAGGGTTTTTTAGCTAGTCATATACATGCATTCCATTGGTCCTAATGCCAAATCATCAGTAGATCGTAAACCATATTTTTGAAAAGTTTCAAACCTCTTATCTTATACAAAATCTTTTAAAAATCCAATGAGAATTTCATAAATTACAAAAGTATTAATAAGCATAGTAGGCTTTGAAATTTATTCAAGAATCGCAACAAACAAATTATATTATTCGATATGAATCTATTTTATTTTCTTTACAACTTTTATACAATTAGACGCCCTTTGGGTTACAATAATTCAATTAAATTTATTGCGTTCATAGCCCTGCAGCTAAATTTGTAACTAGTAAAGTTTTGGGACAGTTATAATACTAGTTGCAATGAGACTATAGAGTTTATGAGAATGAAAACATAAAGAGAAAATATAAAAAAATAACATATATAAATATTTTTTAAATTGATTTCTAAATTACATATTTTCCTTTGACGTCTGATGAAATTATCAGAGATTTGAAGAAAAAATCAGCGCTGACAATCACGATATATGTACTCGTAAGTAAAAAATCTTGTTACTATTTATTATACATATATATTTATATATATTATTTTAATATTACATTAATGTAGGTCTCTACAATGAGCAGACTATGGAGGAACTGGATTTGAACATTGTTATGCAGTATAAAATTGACGGAACGCATGTTAAATTGCGTTAAAAAAAAACTATACAAAGCACTGATTGGTAAATTGTTTATATATTAGCTGTAAAATTTGAATTATTAACAAATTTCTTTGACATTTTTTCAGACTCCATTGTAAGATTAATAAGTGTGGAACAGAAGGATTAAAGAACAATGTTACGCCATGCAATGCAGTTATGAAAAAAGAGAATTTCGACAGCAAGTCCAAAATAAATAAAAAAAAAAACTAGAGAACGAAACAGAAGCTAACAAGCTTTCATTGTATTGTTATATATTATAAATTTTTAATCAAATTTAAATACGTATTATCTTCTTAATAACTTTGTTTTTCGATTTATACCAATATGTGTTCCCATGAATTCTCCTAAAGAGAAATGTTTGTTAAATAAATATATTGTAAAAGAAACTAGTGTAGTATACTTTAAAAAGTACTAGTAGAAGACTATAGAACCATGTCAAAGTTACAGCTAATAATATCTAGTGACCTTACTAGTATAGGATGGAGTGGTATATATTTCTAAAAAACTCAACTAGTATAAAACTGACTCAAATAATAGTAGTAGTTCAACTAGTATATTACTATACACGAATGAACTAGTTGGGCTCCTATGATAACCTAATGTTAAAATCGATAGTTCGATATATGAAAAAAGGACAGTCAGGCAACCAGTCTGAAGTTGAAAGCAACTAGTATAATTCTAGCCTCATACTAGATATTTTGTCTGCAGGGAGTATTTACAAATTTTTCTTATATACTAATATAAAATATATATGTGTATATTTACAAAGAGTTTAAGGATTTTTCCTTTTTCTGCTTAAATATAATATTTTGTTTCGTGGTATACTTAGTTTTTTTTAAATATAATAAGAGGAGGTAAAAATTTTCAAAAAACCTATATGAAGTTTTATGTCAAAACCTAAACTACTTAATCTACTTACTAATCTAAGGGAGAGGCTAGCTCAGCTATATGATTATATTCCGAGTAAGAACATTTGATATTAAAATTTTGGTTCAATCTGTTTATCTTGACAGCAACCAAATCAACGTCCGCAACTTGGTGCAGTCTCGCTGTAGAATAAAGTCTAGGAAGATTAAACATTAACTTTAGCAGTTTATTTTGGAGAATCTGTAGCCGTCTAATGTGACAGCTTGCACTGTTTACCCAAACCGGCACTGCATAAAACATGACTGCTGGGAATATTAATTTAAATATTAGCATTTTGTTGCCAATGTTTAATGCTGATTTTCTGTTTATGAAAGGGTAAAGTGTTCTTATAAGTACATTACATTTATTAACAATATATGATATATGATCTCTATAGGTCAACTTTGTATCTAGAACTACGCCTAAATACTTAACGTTTTTCTCCCATTGGATTTCAGTATTGTTTACCCTTATGTTATTCTGGGGAATAAAGCAAGTGGGTGACAATAAAAGTATTTAATAACAAAAGTTTTTGAAAATCTTTGAAAAAAAAAATATCGAGGCAATCTCGATTAATAAGTTAAAAAAATAAAAGAGATTAAATTATTTCAGTTGAAAAATAAATTGAGAAATCTCTGCTTCATTCAATTGCTTAGAACTGCTTCAATAAGCGCAGTTGGAGAATGAGCGCTTTTTTACTGTTTCCATAGACTATTAATACACTATGACTCGACTATGACTAAACTATGACTAGACTATGAATATACCATGACTAGATTACGATTAAACTGTGACTTAACATAACTATATAGATTGTAACCTGTAAACAACTGTCAGTTGTATATGGTACATTCTATAACATTGTTGATGATTTCTGTAATATAATTTTTGTTTTGTGTAGAGTACCAGCAATAATTTTAAAACTATTGTATAATTTTTGCACATAAAACCAACATAACAATTAGTAGATCACTTAATTTTGATTAGTATTTATTTCAACTTACTTGGGCAAAATATCACATCCGAAACACAAAATGGAACCAATATGTAGCCATACACTATTTCTCAAGAACCATTGTGTCTCAGCTATAGATGTTTCCTTATTAATCACCTGTACCTCCCAATCATCTATGGAAAATCTATTAAAAACACATATGCTTATTGCTACATTCAACAAAAAAATCTCAACTCACCTGCCCAATAACTTAAAAAACAATGACATTAATAGCAAGGCTACTAATAAATAAAACCAAACTTCTACTGAAAAAGGTTCCAAGAAAGCAAATAAGCTCTTTTTTGGCGGTATGGGCTTATAATGTAAAATACTAATACCCAATTGCATAAAGGGAACAGTGAAATCCACTACAGTACGACGAGCCTGGGTTATAGATAAATCGCAAATACCAAGTTGAGCATTCTAGAATAGAAAAACTAATTATCAAAGAGATTTGTATGTAATTCTAATATTTATATACTTACATTATCTATTAATTGTCTTATTATACCATTCCATTCACCTGTTAACGGATTTTTGGAACCATAGGCATTATCCGGTACCGGCTCTAAGGCAAAATCAAATTTACATTCTTCACCCAATTTATAAATCAAGTCCACTGCAAAGCCTTCAAATCGTTCATTGCCCTCATAATGAACACCTTCCGGCTCGGGACGCCACATGAAAAAAGGTTCTCCTACACGCGTTGCTACTGTATATTTCACCTTCTTTTGCGAGAAATCCTCTTTCTCGCCAAACTTGCGCATTTTCATTTCCTTTGTGGAATTTTCACTGATCTTTTCAATTGACACTAAGCCATGATGTTTATTCCAAACATGACTCAAACGTTCTAGCAAAGGATTGTATACCTCTAAATTAAAATCATCACGTATTCCAAAGTCATTTAAGATTAATCTTTGTGTTTTGTAAGGAGGTTTTATAAATTTAGGATTTAACTAGAATAATTTTGATAGTTTATTTTTCTGGCAAGTTTTTCTCATGAAATTCAACAGACTTACCTCCTGCATTTGTTTTATAATATCTTGTCCTGGTGGCCAAAATCCCATGCCACATTTCATGTTGGGCTCCTGAAACTCTAAAGTTTCAAATACTTGTTTGAGTGCATTGAAATACAACACCACCGCATCGTATACACACTGTGTGCGTATTGAGACTATCTTTTCTGATTCTTCATGCTCGAAAACATCCACCTCATCATGAACCTCTGCAGGCATTAAAGTTCTTACGCGTATAGCGGCCAAGCGAACAGAAAAGTCCTTTGAATATAAACTATCTATACCGCTCATATGAGTGTCTAAATTGGAAATAAATAAATGCTAAAGTGTACAGAAGAAGGGAAATAAAATTTTGTCAAAATCTCATGAGAATTTTGCTAAAAAATAACTTTAAAAAGTTTACATTAAATGCTCCTGTCATATTATAAAAGATCGAAGCATTCACTACTTCCGTAATAATATCGGCTGGACAATCCAATAAAACAAATTTCTCACGTGAGTTATTTATAATCTTCCAAAGAACGCGATAATCATCGCCCCGTTCAAATTTCTGCATTTTAATGCCGTTTTTATGAAATTGTCTCCAGGACAATAAATGTTGCATGCGAGCCAAATCTGTAAAAATAATTGCACAGAGAAAATATCATTGCACGATCTCTCTCACAACATTGTATAATCCCTCACGCACTTGCTGAACTCTCATAAACAATTGTAAATGATTTCCAATTAAAATCTTGGCTCTTTAAAATATCCCACATGGCGTTAGACAACACATGTTCCGATGGCGCCACATTGACTGTGTAATGATATTTACGTAAATTGTTTTCAGTTTCGTCACCACCCCAGTCGAACTGTAGATTGGGTATACCCGTCATATTACACAAAACGGCAACAATATCTAGAAATTAAAAAAAAGTCATAAAAACCATAAAAATAAAAACATAAACACAAAAAAAGAATCATGCTGCCTATTGAATGAAAAAGTTTTGATAATTATTGTGAACATCTGAACTTTTTGCATCTTTTCTTTAGAAAGCTTTAAAACATATTGAGCTTTTTCTTATTTCTCCAATACGTTCATTATAAAACGGAAGACAATGATGTAATATATTTCTTCCCAGAATCTTTAGTTGTTTTAAAAACACTTTTTAGTTTTTCATATTAAAAATTAATATATAAAAGTTCGGTTTCTTTTTCTGTCTTTCCTGCGTAGTCTAAATATCGAAAAAGGAGATCATCAAATCAACTAGAAATGTTTCGCAGAAAATTACAATTGGAACCGCTGAAGACACTCTATATTAAAAGGGATACGAAAATTTAAGGTATTGCTGGCAGCTCATTTTGTACCAACTGGCATATAAAGGTAATCTCTATTTCAAAACTTTCAATAGTCTTTGCAGCAAACGATTTCATTCGTATCCGGCACCCATTTAAAAAAAAACATCAGTTATACAACACCTTATATATTATGGTGAAGGGTATAACAACTTCGATACAGCCGAATCTAGCGATCTCAATTGTTACAGTTTATATTACTTGATCTTTAGAGAAATTTCATTGATAAAGTATCAGTGGCAAAAAGAATTCTTGTTTACATAAAAACTTCTGGTAGAATATTAACTTCAAGAAATTCGCAAGATGATAAAAAAGAATTTTTTGAGATTCGTTTGAAAACTTATTGGCAAAATGTGGGCCATGCGGGCTTGTTTCGTAGGCCCAGCGTATAATATACATGACTTATTCGTTAATAAAATTTATTTATTTAGCCCATTAAGAAACAATAAAGCTACATATTTTATAAAAATTATTTATTAGAAAAAATACTCTTTTATAAAAACTTACTGACGAACATTATTGATTAGAAGATTTAAATTGCAGCAGATGGGACTAAAGTTCAAAATTTTAATATTTTCTATTTTTTCTCCACTACAAAATTTCAAATTTAGTGAATTTTTATTATCAACAATAATTTTATGTTTAGATATACGAAAATGCAAATTTAGGAAATTATGATGAAATAATTTTCCCGTATTTCAATTTCACACTAAATTTTATTTACTAAACCTAATATTAATAAAAAAAACGTGCTTTTTTAAGTTATTGAAGGTTATTTTTCATTGAATGAATTAAACAAAACAATTGAAATATTCTCCTCTGAAAGTCGATTGATTATAAATCAATGAAAACCATACACGGTGGGACTGATCGCAAAATATGCAGATCATGCATAATCTCGCTTGATCATGCACCATTCACGCAAATTACGTTGGCACCACCCATCTATAGTTTTAATTCATTACATACATATAAATGAGAAAATTATGTTAATTATGTACATCTGTCCGTGCGAGAGTATAATCCTGGATATTCAGAAAAATTAATATTTTCTCAAAATTGGTTATGTTGCTTCTTGTTTATTTTTTTCTTTACAACAATGGTTTGAAATTAATGCAAGATTCATTGAAAACCCAGAAATCAAAATGCTCCCTTAAATAGAAAGTTCACCAAAACGTTTGACAATTTCACCAAATAATCAAAGTTTCAGGAATAATTAACATTACGCCCCAAAAATTAGGTTTTATCATAAAATCAAATATTAACAAAACAAGGAAAAGCTGTAAGTATTTCACAAAAAAAAAACTATCAAATTCGCCGAAAAATCTAAAATTACCAAAATATCGATATTTCTTTCTTTTTTTCTCGAAAGAATTATTTCTTTCGTACAATTACATTGAAAACAAAAACAAAACTTTATAAATTCTTTCTTTCTCACAAGTACATGCTTTTAAAATAAATTGCAAAAATTATTTTTTTTAATTGTAATTCTACGAAATGAATAATTCTTTCGATATCGTCTACCAGGCAGTAAATGTTATAAAATTTCACCACGAACTCAACATTTCACCATGAACTCAAAACTTCGAAAAAGCAAAATAGAAATAGTAATTTAGTTTAGTTTTTAACTGAATTCTATTCTTAGTATTTGTATACAAAACGGCTGGCCATACAGACCCTTCGGGAGTTTCTAGTACCCATTAAAGTACATGGGATACAGTTCAGCTTCAAAAACAACTCTCTTTATATACACAGCCTTTCATTTTAACTGAGTTTTACTTTTTATTGAAACGTCAATGAGAAATTCTATTACGGTTCATAAAATACACCTCAAAGTGAATAATAACACTTCTTGTCTATGCACCCATTAATTTTTGACGTTTGTCAGCGATATATCCCCAGAATGCAACGGTGTAATCTTTTGACACATGCTGCTGGTTGACTAAAAGAGAATGAAGAATTAATTAACTGGCAGCTGACAAGTGCGGACATGATTTAAAATCGTATAAAATATAGTTTTGTATTTTGAGTAAAATAAATTTAATTACTTTTAAAAAATTTAAAAACTGACTCTCTTTTTGTCTTTTACTTGCGAAGTGGTTTGCGACACGTTGTTGAATTTTAACGGCCGATGCACATATAATCCGTCGTACGTTACACGTCCCTTTTTTCAACTCAACTAAGTTGAAAGACAGCTTTTCTTATGAGCTTTGTCACATTCCGTACGTCCCCGTCAACGCAAAGTTCTAAAGTTGGGCAACTTTTAACGTACGCTGAGAAGTAACACTCAGGCAATTAGTATGCCTACCAACCCGTAGGTGGGATACCTTCTTTGTGAAAAGGATAGTGAGAGAGGACAGATGGTGAAAGAGAGAAAGCTTAATTTTTACAACTCTGATATTGCGCGTTGTGTTAGTTTTAGATCAGTGTTGCAGCGCCTCTGATATCAAGTAGTCTTTGACAATTATCAGTTTTTTGGCTACGTTTTTATGTAGCTTTTTTGTGTTTTGTGGTGATAAAACTAAATTAGATAGAATTAAATAAAAATTACAATTAAAACAAACTCCAGAATATCCTCGAATTCCCTGGAAAATGTGAACTTTAATCAAATCAAGCTGATTTAATGTTCGTCAACAAAGTACCCATTGTGTCAACCTCCTCCGACGCAACTTTAATGCCAGTTGCAAAAAGCAACGTCTAACGTACGACGGATTCTATGTGCCTCGGTTTTAAGCATTTGTTTTACTTGTTTATTTATGGTGCCAAAAGTGAGTATTTCAAGTGTCCGCCTATTACAGCGCTCAAGTTATAACTCTGTAGCATAAATAACATGTCTTGTCTGTAGACCCTTTATTTTTTATTTTTACCATTTCTTCTTACTGCGGTCATAGTCTTAAACATCTTGCGAAATCTTCAAGTGCTTTCCTTTTACAGTTTACGAAATGGAAGCCTGTGACAGAAGGCCGAATGGACAGACGGACAGATATTTTAGAAAAAAAACAATAGGGTTCCTTTGCTACACTTTGTCTGCGGATTCTCAAGAGCATAGCTCTTTGAAAAATATTGGTATCAGCAAAGTTTAAAACTTTTCTGAAGTCAAAATTTTACTAAAAAAAATTTTATTTCAATATCTATTAATTAAAAGTTTACCAAAAATACTAAAAACTACAATTAATCGAAAACTCTTAATGAAAAAATTAAAAAATATGACCTACAGCCAAATAACTCATTTCAACTTAAATTAATTATTTTTAACTAATTCTGATGTAATAATTTTAAATTATTTGCCTACCATTTAAAAATATCGAAAACTTATATTACAATTATCGCAAATTAATAAAAATCAATGAAAAAACTCTACAAAAATATTATAATATCATAAAAGCAATGGAAAGTTTCTTAAAAATTACAAGAAAAGCAAAATAAAAAAATGTGAAATAAAATATCGTGATATTTAGTCACACTGAGAAAAAGTTTACAAAATTGGTGAGAAAAAGCAGCAAGTGGGAAAGGTTTCGAAAAAGTGCAGAAATGTGCATTTTTAGTTCTGTAGTGTGTCCGCGCCTGAAAGAAAAATATAACAATAATTTAAAAAGCAAAAGCAAAAAAGCCTCACAGAGTCTGTATATCTTGCTACTTGCATTACCCATTATAAACTGCTGGTATCTAAAGCCACAGTGCCCAGTAAATAGGCCAACAATAGAAGAAGCCTACCTGCCTGGCCACGGGACAGGGTCACAAATCTCTTGGACTGTCTTAACCCAGAATTGGACGTATATATGTGAGGCAATTCGCATTCGGACCATGATTGTAGCGTCCTCTTAACGTGACCAACAGTGACGACGAGGAAAGGCTCAGGGCCAATAAATTGGTGTCGCGAGCCCCTGTTTGCCAAACATTTAGTCCTTTCATTGCACATGTGGCCCTCATGACCGGGTACACAACACAAATTCAAGACGTTGTTTTTCCACAAATCGTTCAGAGATGTAAAACAGTCCATGAATAGTTTGGACTTCACCTCTAGATAAGACAATGCTAAAAGAGTAGGCTGGCTATCCGACAATATAAATGATTTATACTAAAAATATTTATAAGCTAAAATCGGAAAAAGTCATGGCTAATAAATAATTTAATGTTTAAAACCATATATTCTGTAATACATAAGAGACTATTAAGTTTATTTTTTTAGTTATTTTTAATATCGCTTAATATGAGGCCTACTAAGTCAGTTACATACAAGCGAGAAATTATTCGCATCCAAGTCATTTAAATTATACCCACTATAACTTTTTCTGTATATTTTCACTGATCATACCGAAAATGTCTAACTCTGTTTCTATTAATGATCTACACAAATTTATTTCATTTGCTATAGATATGTGAATCTATTGTCATTTGTTTGACCACCATCACCACTGTGCAATGTCTCTCATAGTGTCTGGTGACGACAGTCAATTGTATATTTAAATGGACTCAAATAAAACATTAAAATTATTTTATTTTAAAAATAAACACTTACCACTTGTAGTCTTTGAACTTGGGCCAAAAATGGCGGCAACGCCATTCTCCAACAAATCACACGCTAAATACAAATCAATTTAAAACTATTTTTCGCAATTCACTTTATAACAGAAAACCAAAAAATAAAAACTCACTAAATTGTTGCAACACAATGCTGTCATCTTCAGTCAGAAGATGATAAAGAGGCTCTAAATAGAAATCCGTGTTTAACTTATTGACATCATCAACGGCCGTGTTAAAAGCGTCCAAAACATCGAGCTCGTTTTCAAAAAATATACCACCTTTGTGAAATTAATTTACTTTTAGTTTTAAGCAAATTAAAAAAAATATGAAGATTTTTTTTAATTACCTATTTTCACCACTTGAAATTGCAAAGAACATTTAATAAAAATCAAATTTATTAAAAAGCTTATGGAAATTTTCATATTTATGCGTACGTTAGATAATTGCTGTTTCAACAAACAGAAAAAATAAATTTTCATAAAATTCTTTATCAATTAAAAATTATTTTTATTTGCTCATCGAAAAAAAAACAATAAAACTCAAACATATTCACTGAAAATTATGTATGAATGCATAACTAATATGTATATACATAAATAAATATATGTGCTCACACAATTTTTCCGTTAAGCGATTATGTTTTATTCTTTTTGCCCGCTCTGTTTCGGTCTAACATCTACCGCTTCCACACGTTAACTGAGGTTGCTTAATGAAAATACGTACGCTCTGCTACGGCTCTTTGGCGCCCTCAAACATAAAACAATGAAAAATGGAAAATGATTTTTGGAAATATCTCATTAATTTATGTATGTATGTGCATATACGTATAAGTGGACTCATCCCATCTCTCATGTCGAAATGGTGTCTATATATTTTCTAGGTATTATTTTTTTATTGAAAACAATCTTTTTCCAAACAAAAAAAATACAAAAATAAAAAATTAAAAGTAATATATTTTCATGTTCACATCTAGTTAAGTTTTCTATTCCCCTTGCATATTTTTAGTAAAAATTTTTGTTGTTTCAATTGGGGATATTTAATAGATAAATTTTTTTCTTCGATCTTAATTTGCATTAAATATAATGAAATTAAAAGCATGTAGTTAGTTACTTTGAAAAAATTGCAATAAAAGCATTTTCTCATTTTTATTGCAAAACAAAAATTAATAATATATTTTTCTTTCGCCCCTTGTATCTTTCTCACAGATTAACCATGAACTCAGCTGTGTGTCACACAGAGATCTATGCTATATACATTGAAGACGCAAAGATTTTTAGAAAGGGGTATGTATTACTTCCTCAAAATTCATGATCTAAAAGCTAAGAGTTGTAGACAAAAAATCCTTTGCGACCGAAATAATGAAAATATAAAATAAAAATTAAGTTATTTACTCGTTTACATTTTTATACTCTTCAGGGTAAATTTTAAAAATATAATTCAATGGTGAAACAATATAAGCCGAAAACAGTTTCAGAATTGGTTAAAATTAGATAAAACTGCAAATATGACTCGAATCTCGTAAAACAGTCTCTGCACTCAACAGAAAAATCAATCCATCCGTACTTAAATCAATCCCAAGCAGAGGTAAAAGTATGCTAATCCCAGATTCACTTAAGTCAAGTACAGAAAGATTGATTTAAGTACAGACTATTAAGTGCTCAATTTTTTAGTTAATTTAGGATTTTTCACGTGATTAAATAATTTGGTAATCATTTTAAGAAACTCCACGATTGGTTATTTAAAGTAACCCTTTTTTCGGCTTGATTAAAGTACATTTTATCGTTATTTGTACTCAAAGTAAGTAGAAAATACTTGACTTTAGTACGCCGTTTTTCTTTCTGTGTGGGACAAAATCATTAAAATTCCGAAAATTTTAAAATCAAAAAAAAAATGTCCCTGAAAATGTAGTGCAGGAACAAGCCCCAAAAAGTCACCAAAGGAGAAAATTGAAAAAATATATATAATAAAATCGCTCATAAATAGTGAACGGCAAAAATATAGAAAAGTCTTAAAATCGGAAAAAAGACATTTCAGTTTTAAAAAATACCTAAACCTGAGCAAAATACAGATGAAGGACAAAAGTGGCAAGCTCAGAAGATATGTCGAAATTAAAATATATCTGCAAAAAGTGATTACAAATTACTTAAACTGTATTAAGAGTAGAAAATCTAATAAAATAATTAATGGCAAAACAAAAAAAAACGCTGAAATATTATATACATAAATTACTCGTATATAATCTGAACAAGTCTCTCTAAGCGCCTTAGACTAAGGCTATTATTATGAGTTGCATTCGATGTTCGATCTTAGCTGGCTATCGAACATCGAGTATCGAATGTCAAATTCATATTATGAGCTGGCTGCACCTTCGAAAATTTCGTTGTACAACGAATTTTTAATCGAACAAAGTTTGCAAAACTTATTGAAAATGTAAGTATTTGTATTTTTTTTGCAAGTACCAGTTGATAAATATTTTATGCGATGTCACATGTATTTTTTCTTTCGTACAATTACATTTAAAACAAAAACAAAATTTTAGAATTTTTAATTCTAATACGTGTGACATCGTGGGCCTGGTAGGTAATTTCATGTAGGTGCAAAACACCATTTCGAAATGCTTGTTGCTCTAATAAAACAAAACCCTGAGCTGACAAAAGGAACTAGCAAAAAAGTTCAGTTATCAAAAAAATGGGAAATTACGCAAGAGCAAAATCATCATTCAATCAATCATTCAATCAATAATTTCATTACTCATCTTGGTAATTGTTTACTCTCTACTATTCATGGATGTGATGTGCAATCACGAGTTCTGACTGTAGAAAAAATATTAGAAAAATTGCTTTTAAGTTAGAAATATGCTAAAGTTAAAAAAATAAACAAAATTAAAAAAAAATTAACTTAAAGGTTTCGCAAAATTCTTGTTCTTTATTCAGATTATTAATTTTGAAATGAGTATTATAAATTAAACAGAATCAGGAAGAGTTCGAACGATGTTTACTTTTACTCTTGCTGCGTGAACGAGAGCGCTTCGAACGTTTTGAACGCCTTGATTTGCTTGAATGTTTCGAATGTCTGGAGTGGGAAGAACGATGCGAACTGGAGTGGGAAGAATGGGAACTTGTAGAGGTGTTATCATTATTAGCATTATTATTATTATTATTATTAGTAATGCTGGAGATGCGATTAGGCTTCTTGGTGATCCAAAATTTTAAAACAAAAATCAATTCAGCCTTAAAAGCTTCACCGGGAGTAACCTAAAAATATAAACTCAAATCAACTTAAGTAAAATAATTATGAACTATTTCATACCTTTTCCTCTACGGCAACTCTTTGTACATTCCACAAAAATTCACATATACCGAAAATAATAGCCACAAGTATACCACCTGCCAGCACCAAAAACACTCCACCCAATTCAATCAAAGACAACTCATCACCATCTAAAGCCACATCATCCATGTTATCGCAAGTCTTACTGCTATTTTTCCACCATTTATTTTTCAGTTTATAGAGTTCACCCTTTTCACTCAATTGCAGTAAAGAAACACTAAGATTAGTGCGATAATCAGCTCCCAAAGGTACCGCCAAGCCATAATGTTTCTCACCAATTTGACTGCCGATTTGCTGCAGATAACAATCTTTTTCGATATTGTATAACAGACCAGTTGTTTCCATTAGAAAAGCATAGTTGCCCATTTCTTTGCGTACTCTTTCCACACCCTCTTTGTTAGAGGAAGTAAAAGCCGAAGGTTCAAAAGATTTCATTTGATTCCAAGCTTTTTTGTAATCGGAATTATTAGACTCGGAAAAGAATAACGATGTACTGCCACCTCTGTATGTGCCAAATTTTATTTTATCTTGATCAATAAGATCTTGCAGACTGTTGATGGTGGGCTTAATACGGTTGCTGGTCAAGAAGGCAGCCAAGTTGGCCGTGTAAGTACTCAACATCATGAGAGCAAAAAACCACCACATGCCACACAAGATGCGCATGGGAGCGCCCCTGATGAGAAACAAATCATATAGTTTTTTATGTCTGATTCCCTAAAACAAAAGAGTAAAACATACTTGGGCAATATGTCACAGCCCTGCTGCATAATGGATCCAATCATTAGCCAGGCTGTATTGCGAGTTCGCCAAATATTTTCTAATTCATCTGGATCTTGGTTGGAGGGTTGGGGATTTTCCCATTCATTTTTAGAAATTCTGTTACAAAAAATTGCACTTAAATTAGTAGTTAAGGAATTAGTAACAGGATAATACCTGGCCATAAATACAAACAACAATGTTATCACCAACTGGGTCAAAATCATATAATACCACACTTCTTTGGCAAATGGCTGTAAGAAAGCAAACATATCCTTTGGCTCGGGATCAGCTTTATAAAACAGAATGCTTATACCCAGTTGCATAAAGGGTACAGTGAAATCCACATATTGTCTTCTTAGCTGGGTGATGGTTAAATCACAGATACCAATTTGGGCGTGCTGAAAATGGAATTATCAAAGTCTAACCTGCATACACATATTTGAAATATTTATACTCTGCCTCCTCACTCACATGATCGATTAGCTTCCTCATAATTCCATCCCACTGTTTGGTTTGAGGATTATACTTGCCATTGCTATCTACTAATATAAACTCATATTCAAATTCCATAATTTCTGATAGCTTTCTTATCAGGTCCACCGCATAGCCTTCATACCTCTCTGAACCTCGAAAATCTTCATAGTCTTTTCTGTAAAATATCAAACAAACGATTTTATTTCCATAATTCTGTTTCAAACTTCTAGTTCTCACCCACTTCAGCATAAAGTATGGATCTTCAAAGTGTGTCACTACTGTATAGGTTTTCCGTTCTTGTGAAAAGTCTTGCGTTGTTGAGGCAGAAGATCTTTGAAGCTCTTGACGTGGTTTAATGGGTGCAATAGAACGATCCGTGGACTTCCACAAAGACATGGGCTCATTAACGGTGGGCTTATAGATTTCAAGATTGAATTCGCATCTCTGACCATACTCATCGATTTTAAGGCTTTCGGTTTTAAAAGGTGGCTCAACATCATCTTCGGAAATCTAAAAAATAAAAATATAAATTTTAGCTTAGAATTATTTGCTGTTCTTAGCTTAACTCTCTATGTGATAGATAACAACAAGCTTGGCTTCCTTTATTGTTCTCTTGCATCTACAGCATAAAAAGATTCATAAAAATTCAATTCATACTTAAACCCACCAGCTTCATTTCCTCCACGATCAAGGTGCCAACATACCAGCGATCTGTTCGAACAAAACCACAACGTTTATACGGCTCATGATACTCTTTCAAATTGGCAATAATATTACGAGCAGCATTTGCAAACAAAATCACAGCATCATATATTAATAAAGGCAGCATAGTTTGATTACCCAGAATTTGCTAAAATCCAAAATATAAAAAATTTAGAAAAATTCATACTCCAAAAATAAAAAATAAAATAAATAATACTCACATCTGCTAACGTTGGATGAGTCTTGCGCCGCTCATAAGGATTGGGATCTACCACTTTTAATCGAACTGCCGTTATGTTCGCTTTGAAATCAGCATTATAAACTTGTTCTATGCTCGAGGTATGTGAGTCTAAATGCGTTAGGAACCAATTCTGTCAAATAATCAAAATTAATATTAGAAAAAGTTTCGTAACTTTAGTCACAAAGAATTGAAAATAAAATAAAATTCCAAGAAACAATAGAAAAATTAACGTCAAACAATTCCAACACACATGTAGGCAGAAAAGAACAACGTTATTTTCGGAAAACACCACAATTTGCATCATCAGCGTTCATGTGTATTTGAGTGTATTTTAATACTTGTCCGGTGTCTGGTGCTGCTGGTTTTTTGCCAATTTTAAGTTTTTATTTAAACAGTTTTTCTGAAGAGATATAATTCGATAATTATTATGATTCTAACGTACACAAATGATCCCAATATATTTAAAAAGTTAAAAATTACCATCACAAATATACAAAAGATTTGTATAAATATTGTTTATGGTCTTCAACTGATTACCATCAGACATTTTGGCAAAGAAGGTGGCTGTGAACACGGCGGTAAGACTAAGGCCAACTAGAACATAGAGGGATTAAAATATCAATGATAGAATCCTGTATGGCACGTGGACGTTGATTATTTCACACCTGAGCCATTCTTTTAGCCAGGCTTCACCATCATAACCTACGAATTCTCACGAATGCGATTCAGATATTCACTGACGTGTCCACAGCAATGCATGGTGTCAGTTAGGGCATATACTCCGAGCAGCTAAACTGGAGCATTCCCATTAACTGCAGGACTACTGCAGTGTCATTCAGGCCGAGATAATGGCCATCCGCTAGATACATCCGGTATGGTGAAATATCTGGCAGGAATATTCATCACATCGAGAATTGTCCAAAAATGCCTCTAGAGAGATAGCGAGACATGCAATGGTTACCCTTTACTGGGTCCCCGGACACAGGAACGTACGTGAAAACTTTATGACGGACTCTTTGGCGCAGGCAGGCTCCACTTTAAATTAAAACGATTCAACATATGATTTGGGTGTCTTACTCCCAATGCGTAAGCAACTTATTTCACACAAATTTCATCTTATTGCCAGTGAGAGATGGTTTGATGAAACTACCTGTGAGGAAACCAGAAATATCTGACTCATAATCGATAAAAAAGGACTAGGCGAGCATAGCAGCTGTCCAGACATCATCTCATGAATCTAAATATGCTAGGGCTCCCTTACAATGAATGACATATGTAGAAGTTGTGGTGACGAGGAGGAGGAAGAGTCAACGGAATATCTTCTCTGTCTCTGTCATTGTCCAGCATTCGGAGATCTAAGACCTGAACTGTTTGGTCAAAGAACACTTAAGGGCGAAAGTTGTCTCTCTGATATTGACATAAACAGAATCAACCAGACGGCTGAGTAAGAATATTAGAAGCCAGATAACATAGAACCCTTGGGAGACGATGTAATATGATAATAGAATGGGAACGTGAGCTGTGCTTGATTACGGCTGGAAATGGATCCTAACCTAAGCTTGTATAGATATATAAGGACTTAAATTTAGTTACAACCAGCAGCACCCGATAAGTGCTGAAATACATAAAATATGCATAAACATTAATGTTTGAGTTCGTAGCATCCTCCAAAAACAACGTTGCTCTATTCTTTCCATGTAGTTTTTAATTGATTCACATTAATTTTTCCTTTGTTCCAATCTTTCAAACTTGACCCTAATATTAATTAACTTTAATTAAAAAACCAAATAGAGTTTGAAATCAAAACATAAATTATACTTTGGCAAAATAAAACAAAAAACTACCTTAAAAGGTCCCAACAGCTTAAAATCTTTAGCAGCATTCATTAGCTTAACCAAAGATTCCGGTGCACAGTCCATTATCAGTCTCTGTTCATGCAATGTTTCCTCAGCCTCCTTCCATAAAACTCTTATATCATTTTCATAATCAGTTATGTCTCTTAATTTTATAGTATCAGCATTAATGGACTGTATGTCCATTAGGTCTTGCAAACGGGCGAGGGCTTTAATAAAAGTTTAAAAGAAAGAAAAAAAAAACAAATAAAATCTTTCAAAAAAGTTACAGCTTTCAATACCTGCTTTTGATTCATAAAAAATTGTGAATTTTTTCCAACCAAAATTTGTCCTAATAATATCCAAATAAGCACCAGATAGCATGCGCGTAGATGGAGCCACATTTACAGTCATGCGATGATTCAATTTACGTTGTTCCATGTCAGCTTCTATATTCCAATCATACTGCATGTGTGGTATACCAGTTGAGTTGGCAATTAAGGCAACTATATCTATATATATATGTATGAGATAGAAAATATATTATTTTGTATTCAATTAAGATTTGAATCATCGTACCAGAAGACGTTTTTGAACTTGGTCCAAATATGGCAGCAACACCATTTGCAATCAGTTCACATGCTATGTAAATAAAATTCAAGCGAAAAAGGAAGAAACTTTTTATTAAACAAACAAGATTTGCAATTAAATTTAAATACGTAAATAATGAAATGCTAAATAAAGTGATCTTCGCTTGTGCAAGTCTTTATATTGTTTATGGAGGAGTGTTTACAGCTGCTTAAAAATTGTTTGATCAAAAAAGTAAAATCAAAAATTCGAAAACAACGGAAATTTCAGCAAAAATTTTAATATTTTTCAATTAAGAAATATAATAGGTGAACTGTTTTAGATTTATGTTGAATTATGTTTAAGATTTATGTTATTTTGCTCAAGTTCAAACGTTTTTCTTTCTTTTTTTTTATTGTAAAAAATATTTGATAAATTCATCATTTTTATTTCGAAAGTAAAATTTAAACAATTCATTCGGAAATTTCAGTTTTATTTAAACAAGAAAATTCGACAATTTACAAAAAAAATCAAAATTTTTAAATTTTCGGAAACGCACTAAAATAAAAATTGAAATTTCGAAAAATATAACAACTTCGTTTTAGGTTCTCCAAAAAATAAATTGAGAATTCATAATAAAAAAATCTTGAATTCACTCAAACGCAAGAAATCAACAAAGATCATCAAAAACTAATAAAATAAAAATTCCAAACGACCATAAATTTCGTTTTCAATTTACCCAGAGAACCCGAGATCCTACAAAAATCCAATACTCAAAACACAAAAATTCATTTAAATATTTTCAGTGCACTTTGAATATTTTTGCCTTATTCTATTCGTATATTAAAATGTGGAAAAAATTTCAAACATTTTTGCTTGTTGAGGGTTTTTTTTATTCTTTAGATATCGGGACCTGTCTCGAATAATAAATTTAATAATTTACTAAATCTTAAAAAATATAAACTTCGATTTCAATTTTCTAAAAAATTGTAGAATTTACAAGAACTTTCAAATTACAAAAATTTAGTTCCTATCGGATACGGACATTTTCATAAAAATAGTCTGAATAGATTCCCATGACCTCAAAACGTAAAGGTCTTACTTATTAAACCTCGATTTTCGGAAATTGTGGTAAAATCAGTATCTTCCTATTTTTGATAGGGGAGGTTAAAAATCAAAATATTAAAATAAACCAATAAATCCAAGTTCCTGCCTTGAAATAAATTCAATCTTGATTTTACTTCTCCAAAAAAATGTAAAACTTCACAAAAAAATTAAAAACTCAGCAAAACTATAAACTTAAGTGCGTTATCCACAATCCAGAAGGTTGAGTAAAAAATTTTATGGAAACCACTCAAACATCTGAGTGCTTTTCACATAAATTTGACGTCTGGATTGTGGAAACCGAATTTTTATTGAAAAATACTAACTACCTGTTTTTATAAAATGAAAACAAAATTGTCAGTGAGAAATTATATTGAAAACAACAATAAAATACGAAAATTTGTTTTTGTTTTCAATATAAATTCTCACTCAAAATTTTGTTTTTATTTTCTAAAAACAAGCAGTGGAAAATAACTTAAATTTCGTTGTCAATTCACCAAAGTATTTGAAAACTCCATAAAAACTAAATATTCAACACAACTCGAAAGAATAAAAAAGGTGGCAGCAACCGAAAATCTAACAAAATTTCTTGAAAAATATGTTTAGAAAAATATCACCAAGTTTTTACTTCAATTTACAAAAACAAATATATTAAAAATCCACTTGTCGAAAATTGTAAGAAACTTAAAATTTATTAAAAAGAAATCAGTTGATACCGAAATCGCATTAAGAACTCACCAGGAAAGACTTCGAAGTTTTAAAAAAATCTGATTTCGAATACATTCTCAAACAAAATTATAAAATTACCCAAAAATCCAAATTTAGTAAAAATAAAATTTTGAAATTTTTAAATAATATTCATTTTCATTTCAATTCACAATATCAGTTTGATACAATCAAAAGAAAATTCACCCAAACTCTAGTTAGGCGATAAAAGTTAAAAATTTACTAGCAATTGAAAAATGTATACTAAAAATTTGTTGAAAGGCGTTACGATGAATGGAGAGGAATGGTGGGGTAGTAGTTTAAAAATATATTTGGAAAAATAATTTCAATTAATAATTTGGAGCAACGAAATAAAGCCCGATTTAATAACTTTTTGTTACTGAAAATTCCAGATCTCATATTTTATATTTTATTTAAAAACAAATGATAGTCCCAGTATTGTTCAGTTGATGATTAATTCTGATTGACCTTTAGCAGGCCCATAAGCTAGTCTTAACATCTGTTGGGTCTAATTAGCTGAATTATCATATAGTTATACGTATTTGTTTAATTTGTTCAAACACTTACTTATCTGCTGCAGTACAAAACTATCATCTTCTGGCACATAACGTTTGATTGTTATGAATTTCAACTCAAATAATTTCATATTATTCAATTCCCGGAATGCTTCATCGAAACTTAATTCAATGGCATCCTCATCTTTGAAGAATAAAGCACCTATAAAAACGAAAAATTATTACTTAAGTCATAAATAATAACGAAAATTATGTTTTGTTTATAATTAATTTTGAGGTCGCCATATACTTGAACCTGAATACGAGCACATAAAAATAATCTCAATGTTTTGCAATATTTGCAAACAAACCAAAAATTATTTAGAACAAAATTCTTGCCACAAATTTAAAATTTTTATATGTATTTCAAATATGTATAGTTGGATTTAATTTGATTTTTGCACTTGGTTTTTTGTTTCTTTTTTATAAAAATTGTAAATATTTCGTTTCTTACCCACTTTTACTTCCGTTTTTGTCTCATCAATAAATTCTAGCGATCGTTTTATTTGAATCAATAATAACAGCCAATAAAATTCAGCTATTTTCTTGTGCATTTTTGTGGTTTTTAAAATTTTTTACACATTTTTTCAATAATTTAAAAGAAATATATTTTGTGATTTAAAATTTTGTTTAAATACTTATTACGTAAAATCTTATTTTTATATGCATATGTTTATTGTTAATATTTTCTATTTTTTTTCACAGGAAAATGTATTTCTCCATTGCTCTCATTTAATTATAAAAATATTTCCTACGTTTTAAGTTCTTGGCAAAATAAAACAAAAACCGTCCAGACTTGTCGCGTTTGTACCATCAACTGATTCAAAAAAATAAAAGAAAAATAATTTTCCGCATATTATTTCCATTTAGAAGTGTCTTCTGGTTTTTTTTTCAAATATTTACAATTTTAAGTGTTTCTTTTTTGTGGGGAGGGTGGGAGCTACATGTTGTGGAGTAAGTAAATCATTTAAAGAGCGCAAATATACTGTTTTGAATGTATGAAACTTAAAAAATAAAATATAATTAACTAATTAGTTGAGAGAAAAATTCTTAATTTTTTTTATCTTTTTCGGGATGAGTGTTTTAGTTTTTGGAAAAGCCTTCATAATTTGGCCTATTTCTGTTAAAAATAAAAAGTAAGGCTCTTGAGAATACAACAACAACAATTACTCTCACAAAAATTCGGAAGAGTATTTCAATTATGAAAATATTTTGATGTTGTATACACATGTATATAATTTGAAAGTAATGAATGGCATGACATGATTTCTGATTCTTAAGTTGTTCCCCCTTGATTTACATCACATGTGTGTTACTGTGAAAAAAAAACAACTTGGTCAAGCACGATCGTGATAGTACTGCACAGTGGTGCTGATTGCGAAACAAAAGCAAATAAATATGGAAAAATTAATACGAAATCTGTCATTTATACTAAATTAAAATTGATATATTACGAGGGTGGGGGTTGGTTCTAAAAGCGCCAAAATGCCGTTACATAATATGTGACCAGGTTCTTAGCAAAAAAATTAACAAAAGCTTTAAAAAATCTGAGTGCCTTTCCGATATGCACATTTTATGTTCAACTGTCTGGATTGTAAAAACAGCACTTTAGTGAAAAAATTCAAAATTTAGAAAAGAAAATTCGTCATTAGAATCAACAAAAAATGTAAAATTAAAAAAACAAATATTCAAAATTTCGTGCTCAGTTTACTAAATTAAAAAAAAATCGAGATCTACCGCCTGATTTTAAAAAAATGAAAACAAAATTGTGAAAGAAAATTTATATTGAAAATATAAAAAAATCGTATTTTTTCAATATTAATTCTTTCTCACAGATTTGTTTTCATTTTTTGAGAACAAGCTCTTAAGCTATAAAGTTCAATTTTTTAAAAAAGTGCAATTCAAAACTGTACAATTTTACTTTGAAGTGAATTTTCAAATTATTGAAACCCTCAAAATAATCAGAAATTTTAACAAAAATCGAGATTTACCGCCTGTTTTTAGAAAATGAAATTCACAATTTTAAATTTATACTGAAAACAAGAAAAATTTTCGTATTCTATTGTTTTCAATATTAATTATCACTCACAAATTTATTTTCATATTCTGAAAACAACCTGTTAGTAAAAAAACACTAGAATCAAAAAATATTATCAAGAACTCTCAAAAAATGAAATTTAAAAAATGTAAATTGTCATTTGGGGAATTTGAGATGTCACAAAATGCTTCAAAAATGTCTAAAAATTGAGATCAGGGAATAGAATAAACATACACAAAAAATTTAACTATCAAAGAGAACATAAATTTTGTTTTCAATTCACAAAAATACTTCAAAACTAAAAAAAAAACAAATATTTTTTAGCTCAACTCAAAAGAATAAAAAATCTATAATAAACTCGTAAAAAATCTTTCTCTAAAAATACCTCCGAATTGTGACTTCAACTTTTAGTTGCTTTACAAAAATATGTGTCAAAATTTTATATTTTTAAGAAGTTCAGTTTTAAACATTTACGCATATAAGAATAGAATATAAAAAATTTACTCTAAAATAAAAGTTTTTTATAAACTTTTGAGTTATTAAAATATGCCTAATAAAATATGTTTTTCCATATTTTGACACAACTTTCAATTTAAAAAGTGCCTAGATTTAGTCTTTATTAATGTAATAAAAAAAAATAATTAAAGTTATCATTTAATACATAATAAATATAATAAATTATTAAAACAGCCATAAAAATCTCCTCTTGTAGATTGAATTTTCAGTAGATGACACTAAATATACAGAATTATTGACAAAGTTAAGCTTTATTAACAACTAGCTGCGCACCGCGTTGCTACCCACGATTAAAAATTATGCCCTTTCACTTTCGTAATCCTTTCTTAGCCTATGTCATTTTCTGACCCCTAAACCACCACTACCTATGCAAAAAATTATGTTGATCCTTTGCTCTATAAAAAAACTAAAACAAATCTATACCACGCTAACTATATATTCTATCTCTGTGGCAAGTTAGATCCGTTCCGCCATTCTGACATGATTGAGTAACATCCATCTACGTATCCATCCATCCAAATTTTCCCATTCATAATATTATTTAGATTCAGTTGTTATTTTTGCTTGACTACAATACTTGCATTTGCAAATTACTTTTTTATTAAAAATTTTTCAAAACTTCAAATTATTTTTATTAAAAAAGTGTTATTTGGAACTTTTTACTCCCCAGCCAATATAAATAATACTTTCAACTTAAACATTAAAAAAATATTTCAGATTCAAAAAAGATTTATTAAACAGATTTTGTATGACAATTTGTTTTATAAACCTTTCATAAATCACGAATATTTTTATGAATAAAGAAGGCCTCATTAGTTTTTACTTTTCGTTGCCGTTCTGTGCCGTTCTTTTCTGTAGAAAATATTTCTTACTTACTTGTTTTGTAACTGAGCTTCCTGATGTGGACGATGTAATTAAAGGAATGAATTTGGTAAATGTTTTTGAAATGTTTTTTATTTGACAAAAATATATTAATCTTTAAATAAATGAATTAAAATAAAATTTTCTGACTTTGAATACAAAATTTTTAATATTTCACTACAAAAACTAATCCATACGAACTCTTGGCTGTCACTTAACGTTGTATTCTATTTTCTACAGAACAGTCCGCAACAGAACAGAACGAAAAAGTAACAACAAACCACACATACAGTTTTTCAATTGAACAGAAACAAAGCAGGGATTCGTAACAGAACAGAACGCACAAACTAATTCTGCCTTAAGTCCGATACAATTCAAAGGACTTATATAGAAATTTTAGGTTGGGTTAGTTTGATGGCTTGCTGGCGAAAGCGAATTTAGTTAAACAGTTCACTTGGGTCCAAAAATTATGATCCCTTTGAGGTAGAATTTGGAATTGGTATACAATGAACATGTCATGAACAGGTTAAGTTTAAATATGCACAAAAATTATTAAAATATGCATGCCTAAAAAAACTTTAAAATATGCACAAAAATATGCACCCGAAAAAACACACACTAATAATTTTTAATCAATTTCATTTAAACAAATGTTTATTACAAAGTGAAATTATATATTTCTTCAAGATTTCAAATTGAAAGGATCTTCGATTATCGCACAAAACGGTCGAATATATTGAAAATGTACATTCAACATCAGTCAATGTTACTGTTTTTAATCTTGGTGCACGTTTTTCGATAAAAAACTTTATTAAGTTTTTCAATAAATATTTTATTCTTAATATTTTTAAGTTTTTCTTTTACTTCTTCTAGGACGTAAACTTTTATGTAGGGGAAGTCCTTTGGTTTTCAATTTGATTAACTGTGCAAATACATTAAAAATTATCTTTAATGTATAATAGATCTGTTTTTACCGATGAATTCCTAAATAAAGCCTTTGCATTATATATCGACTCTGTCTAATCATCAGAAAGCTCATTTCAAACGCTGCTTATTTCTATAAAGTTGTTAACCAAGATCTCAATCTAGTGGGTGGTACAGCGTATTTTGAGGGATGGATCATACTTGGGTGCATAGAATGCATTGCATAAGAGAGGGCGCCTGGAAGTCAATTAAGACAATAAGTTTTTTTTTTTGGAAAAATACTATATACTATATACTATGTACGTATGTAGTTCTACCTCAAGAAAAACGGCTTTGAAATTTGCAACAATTGAGTTAACATTGCAAAATGTAAGTGGACAAAATATGCAATTCTATGCAACCCATGAGCCAGACATTTAACATACAACATTTTTAAGTAAAGAATTTTTAATGATCGCATTGTGCAGACATATATGCAGCTGCGTCAATTATCACAAGCAATTTCTGTTAAAAAGAGTTGCCAGCCATAATTTTAGAAATAGGTACTGTAATCATAATTATAGAACGGAAACAGTTTATAAAATTAAGGATATGTGGAAGGCAGGCATATATTGCATATATTGGAATGAAACTGGAATGTAAGACTTAAGAGCATAATTTTAGAAATGTTTGTAGAGTTTTGCTGCATTTTGATCATAGTTGTAGCTTGAAAATATTCTTTAAGTTTGGCTGCATTCTGATCGTAATCGCAGCTAAAATTTTATATTTTTTAGATCAAGGATACAAGAGAGGTGGGCATTTCCTCGCACCGATTGAAATGGAATTTCCCACAAAGCTTAAAAGTCAAATTATAGAAATAGTTAACAAGTTTTTCCGTACTCTGATTGTAGCTAAATTTAATATTCTAAATTAATGATACATGCGTGGCAGGAGTGTACTTGCACGGATTTTCCTCAAACTTCATTTTTTTTTTATTTAAATGTTTATAAAATTTTGTTTATCTACGATAACTCCTATAATTTTACCGAATTACTATATATATTGGGACTGTGCAACATTTTTCAATTCTAATAAAAAAAGGCGAACAGAAGATAAACTGCTTGTATCGAGCGACGATTTGGCATATGTTTCAAAAACTTTAAATACTTATCTTATTTGTTAACTGTTAAGGTTAGTAAGTTGAAAGACAGCTTTTCTTAAGCTGGATTCACCCATAAAATTTTTTGTCCGCACAAAACAAAACAAATTTGTGAGGACAAAAAAACGCAACTAATGTTGGGCAACTTTTAACATTTAACGTTCGTTGAGTAGTTTGACAGCTTTCAGTTTTTTTTTGCTTTGTTTTGATTAAGCTTTTTGTGTTGTGTGGTGACAACATTAAATTAAATATAATTAAATAAAAATTACAATTAAAAGAAACTCCAGAATATACTCGAATTCCATTGAAAATGTGTACTTTAATCAAATCAAGCTCACTGAATATCCGTCAACAAAGTACTCATTGTGTCAAACTCCTCCGCCGTTACTTTAATGTCAGTTGGAAAAAGCAACGTATAAAGCACAACTTATTCTGTGTGCCTCGGCCTTTAAACTAATCTTTTCTGTGCATATCCAAATACACATTTCAATCATCGCTATTTTCAAATGCACACTGACATTACTAAAATAATTTTTTAATTTGTTTTTTCCATTTTGAGTATTTGTCTATAATAACATTTTGAAATATTTTAGATTTTTTTCAAAAACGAATATTTTACAGGGAAAGCGTTTATTTTAAAAGCATCGTTACTTCAAAATGGCTAATATTGCCCAGGATATGTTTCTCTTAGACTGCCCAACGTATGAAGATTATTTGGATACATTTATTACGCGCAACGATGTACGTTTTGTTCGCAAAATTCGTTATTGTCGCATGCTCGTTGAACTGGGCTATAGATCTTCAACAGAAATCTATAGCCCGATCCAATTTGAACAACGCAAAAATGCTGTGCAAGAATCTTTATGGCCTACAAAAAAATCGACAGTTTACTTTAGTGACCAAATAACTGCAAGTGATCCGGTGATTAGAGAACTGGCAATTAGAGAGAAGCCTAATATTCAAAAGAATATATCGGTAAGTAAAAAAATATTTACACTAATTTAATCAAACTCTTCCGGGTCATAAATAGACCTTACAGTGAAGTCGCGAAAGATCCACTGTTAAGAGCTATTCTTGACAATAGCAACAGCGACGGAGGAATCGGCTATGAGAAATGGGGATTGATATGTCGAGTGGTTGATAGGAGAAATTTTAAAAAATTCCGGAGTAACGAAAATCATTCCAGAAGTGACAAAGCACCTCCACAATTATATTTTCTATGTTAGAAGTATGGATGGATAAGCTATGGGTGCTAGAAAAAAATGTAATAACTCACGACATGAAATTTCAAAGGATTTTTGGTAACTTTATCAAACTCCACTTGTGTCCGCAATAAAAAATTTATTTTCCTGTTTTTGATAGCAGTGAGCATGATTAAAAATAATATTTGCGCGATCGTTTCAAAGTTATCGAATAACATCAAATAACAAATGAATAATTTTTTTCTTTCTTATGTAAATAAACAAAATAGTTTAAAAAATGTTGGCAGCCAAAATTCAAGTGAATTGAGTCACCTGATCCCTCGAGGCCACCTGTTGTGAATTTGCCTTGAAAATGTCCTCTTAATTTAAAATAAAACTACATATTAATATTAATTCGTTATTTGTTGAACTTTTGAAGATTTAAAGTATATTGAAATTCATTTTTTGGCTTGAGTTCAAATCTCAGTTTATCCATTTCTTCTTATTTTTAAGAATATATAAGAGAATACTTTTTTTGGTACAATATTTTTTATTGTTATTTATCAGACTAGCAGAACGGATCAGTAGTGATTTTGAGATCGCTACACCAACTCATCAGCGTTCTTTGTTTTGATTTTATCACTTTTGACGGTGTGGATACTAGTGACTGGGAATATCAACTATTTAACCGTATTATTTAACGAATTAGAATACGAAAAGTGCAACTTATTTATTTCTTGCAAGTTAAATAAATTTCAGTTAGTACGAAATTTCATCTCAGATTATTAATTAATCCAAATATTTCATACTTTTTGTATATATATATATATATATATATTTGCTTTAGATTTCTTTATTAAAAGCTTTTTCTTTGCTTCTTTTCTTGCTTTTCAGACCATTATCTTTATAAAGCATCGCCTAAAGTCCGGTTTTGAAATTTCTGGATACATTGACTATGAAAACAGTTTGCGCAGATACAATTTGCGTCTGGAAGGACACACCAATTGGTATGCCATTTTCAATGATCTCAAGCCAATTGTACCCAAACCCAACCACTTAAGTTTCTTCGACTGGCACAAAGGCATTGTGTCGTATAATGATTCGGATAATTATATTGTAATACATGATGTTGAATATGGTCTAACGTTTATGCACAAAGGAGACCATAAGAAAATTTGTGTGGATGTCTCACGGGAGTTGTATAGGAAAAATTGTACACGATCTATGGTATTCTCAGAAATCTATGGTCATGTTATATTTTATGATCACGTTATAAGAAAGAAAATATAAAAAACAAAACTTAAGAATTAGAAATTGTTTAGAACGGCAGGAGAATGAATGAATAATGGTGGAAAAAAACATTATCATGTGGGTTTTCGGAACTTTTATTTTTAACCCATCATATTGTTTATAAACAAAAGAAAAAAACACTTGGCTTAGATCCAAAGTGAGATGCAATAATGCATATCTTTGTTTGTTTAATTGTGTTTAGAATATGACGATCACAACAAAAGGGTGTAAACTACATGAAACGTATTATGGCCGCATACATTTCGAAAAAGGGGGCCATAATAGATTTGAAATTTGGCACACACACACATACATTATTTATGCCGCTTTCGTTTGACTTGTCTTTTGTTTATTTAAATCTTTAAGTGGATTTTGTCAATTAATTTTAATCAAAACCAAATGAAATGCATAAAATAAAAACACAATCGCTTGCAACAAAAATTAAGAACATCATTTAAATTTGGGCCTTAGCTGCAATCGGACGAAAGAATAAAATTTTTTAATATGTATATATATATTTTTGAATCACATTTGGGTTTTTATTGAAAGTATAAAAGAATTTTATGTGTTACATCATCATTAAAAGTTTTTAAAATTCAAAAAAAAATTGCTTGTTAAATAAATGAAGAAATTTTAAATAAAGTTTTAAAAAACCATTAAAGACATGTTGCTTTTAATAAAGTTTGTTGTAATTCTTGCAATTTTTCCCTTTATCAAATGCGCACCTGAATTCAATATTGGTAAGTTTCAAAAATTAAGACTTAATTAAGTTTATTGAAAAAAAAATTATGATATGTAGTGCACGAAACGTTTTTTATTTATTTATTGGGAGAGCAGAGAAACATACTCTGAAATTTCAGAAGAATCTTGATAACTTCTTTGCCCCACTCAGTACCTTCTCCAGTCTCCAGCAGTCAAAATTAAATTCTTATATCTTGAACCCTTTACTGTTTATTAAAAAAAAGGAATAACAAATATTTCGTATTCCGAGTTTGAAATTTATTTGTAAAAATTTTTGGGAAGTTAACGCTCGTGATCGTGACATTCGCAATTATGAATTTGTATAAAAAAGATAAAAACGATGCACACTTATTATAACACATGCATGTATCAGCTTCAACTTGAAAAATATCCCTGCAGGAAATGTCCATAGTGAAACTATACTGACTTACTATTGACACAGTCAGCAGTACTAGTGAATTATAATACCGCAGGCAATGCTATTAAATATAGACATTTAACATGTACGTGTCATTGAAACTTCACTACTGACATTGGTACTATTGACTAGGTAGTTCTTTTGGGACCATATGTAGATGTTGGAACCAGTGATTCACTAGTACGTTTTAGTAATTCTAGTCTACAATTCGGGTACTTTTCTGAAGTAGATGCCGATAATGCAAATCTAAGTTTTATTAACTTTTGGAATTTAATTTAAAAAAAAATAAAGACTAAGAAGCGCTAATCCACAACAGTCGTTTGAAAAATATAGGTACTAAAAATTAGGTATTAATTCATTTTAGTCTTTATAAAGTTTTCTTATAGCGACAATGACGCCAAATAGTCACCAAAATAGTAGCCATAAGTGGCGACTTGGGGACACATGCCCCCAGGTTTCCTTCAGGGAAACAAAATGTGCATGTGTGTTTGTCCAATTTGCTTTTTCATAGAAATGAGACAAAGTTTTAAGTTGTTTATTTTGAATGTTTTTTGTTTTTGTATTTTATCGTATGTATTAATATTAATTTCTAGAATGCGGTCGATTGATTCGGCCGCTGGATACACTAGTTTGAATAATTTAGCCTATTTTAAGTTTAAAAATTATCATAAAAGTATACAAATAACCGATTTCATATTGCTTTACCATAAACATTTTAAATCGCGAGTATAATGTATACGAGTGCTTAATTCGAAAAACTACTTGAATTCCGTTTATTCGAAGTAGCTTTTAGTGTAAGGTGCCCATCTTGTCAAAATTTGCGACTAGCAGTGTAAGTATTTGCGGCCTCTCAAATTAAATAAACATATTTTATATCCCTAAATAGAATGTACGTTTGGCTGGGATTAAAATTGCTTTTCCAAAGAATTCTATATGTTGTCATTGGTCTGACCAAGAGTTGATTTCTCAAGTTAAAAAATTTGTTTTGTAAAAATCACTTAAGGTTTCTTGTTACTTTTTCGTTCTGTTCTGTTGCGGACTATTCTGTAGAAAATAGAATACAACGTTAAGTGACAGCCAAAAGTTTAGTTGTTTCTGGTAAAGTATTACACATTTTGTATCAAAAGTCAGAAAATTTTATTTTAATTAAAATTTTTAAAGATTTATGTACATATGTATGTATGCATATATTTTTGTCAAATAAAAAACATTTTGCAAACATTTACAAAATTCATTCCCATAATTACATCGTCCACATCCGAAAGTTCAGACACAGAACAAGTAAGTAAGAAATATTTTTAACAAATACAAAATTAATAAAAATTAAAACTTTGTAGTTGTTGCTAAAAAAAATAGAAGATCTTTTAGCAACCTTTAGATCGAAGCTTTTAAGCTTTCATTATAAGATATTCCTTTTATTATGCTCTCCACTGAAGTATTTTATATTAAACTTCAGTCTTTTAGAATCCATCCAAGTGGAAAGCAAGTGCGAAATGCCTGCGCTGCAATGACAACGTGGGTACAAAATATATGAGTATGAAATAGCGCTTGGTGTCTTTGTGACTGCTAAATAAGATTTTCTAAAAGGGATCTTTACATATCTATTCTACCGCTAGACAAGAACAAATTGTTAAATAAAAGCCAAACCATCGAGATCAGATGAAAACTCGATTTTCTAAAATCGTGATGAAATCAGTAACTTTTCCTTTTTGTGAAGTTAAGTTTAAATTTAGCTAATAGTTTTTCAAATATTATTTGAAAATCATTTAGAGTCACCATTATTTTGTAACAAGTTATTAAATAATGCTGCTGGATGATAAATTTTAACTTTCTATTTGTAATTGTTTATTTTTAGGTGCCATTTTCGAATCCGAGAATTCAGAATTGGAAATGGCTTTTCGTGCTGCTGTCGATAGGGGCAATATTCTAGAACGTAGTTTTGAATTGACACCCATTGTGGTGTATGCCGGTGGTGATGATAGTTTTCTAATGGAAAAGGCAGGTGAGCTTGAAAAATTTTTATTTATAATATAAAAAAAAAATTAATAAATGAAACATTTTTTAACTTTAAATCTGCAGTATGTAATTTAGTTTCTCAAAAAGTCATTGCAATATTTGGGCCAAGCCAGGGCGAAAGTTCCGGTATGTATTTGTGATTTCAAAAAAATGTGACTGTAAAAAACAAGCTTTCAGGCCCGGTACTCCATTGAATCAAAAACTTGTTTTTGAAAGCAACAACTTTTGATTTTGGAGTCCTCAGCCAGCCTAAAATTTAAAAAACTAAAATTTCTTGGAAAGTATATATATATATATTTTTTAATTTTCCCGCTAGATATTGTGGCCTCAATTTGTAGTACTCTCGATATACCCCATATTACTTACGATTGGTCACCGAGTGAAGATTTGACTGAGAAACCTTTTCGGAGTATGTCTCTGAATCTGCATCCAGATAATCTATTATTTTCTCAAGGTATTGCAGAATTAGTGCGCAGTTTTGAGTGGCGTTCCTATACCTTGGTATATGAAACGGAAAAAGGTAATAAATTCTACTTACAAAACAAAACTCACACAAATTAGATTTAATAATAATTGATTTCCATTAGAACTGCTACAACTTCAAGACGTTTTGCAAATAGGTGATCCGACTAGCAATCCCACTACGGTGCTGCAACTACCCAGTGATACCGATGACTATAGGCCGTTTATTAAAGGTATTAAAACCTCTACCGACAACTGTGTTGTTATTCACTGTTCGGTGGATAAGGTAGTTAGTATTCTAAAACAGGCAAACGCTTTGAAAATGTTGGGAGAATATCAGGTTTGAACTACATAGATATTCATAACAAGCATAATAAATGTATTTCTGTTGAATCGTTTCAAAATTTCAGAGTGTCTTCTTACCCATGTTGGATACTCATACTTTGGATATGACGGCTTTTTATGAAGTTGATGCGAATATAACTACAATACGAATGATGGATCCTACTGACTATCAAATCAAAAATCTAGTAAGAGATTGGGAAGATCGTAAAAGAAAAGAAGGAGAATATTACAAAGTAGATCCCAATCAAGTGCGAGTAAGTTAAATCGAAACGAATCAGCTTACCAAATAATAGCCTAAATCATTTGAATATTTCCTAGACCGATATGTTACTGATCAGCGATGCCGTTTCAATATTCGTCAAAGGATTAGCTGAACTAAATATTGCTGAGGAGCTTGAACCGCCACAGCTGCAATGCCGAAAAAATAGGGCCTGGAATCAGGGCAGAAGAATTCTACAATTTATCAAAGAAGTAAGTTTAAAATTTAGGGAAAGCGTTTTGTAAAACTAAAGCATTCTAACTTTTAATCACCAGCGTCCCGCTGAAGCTATATCGGGTCGTATTGATTTCAATCAATATGGCCAGAGAAGTTTCTTCACTTTGCGCTGCATGGAAATAACTGGAAGCGGCCTTTTAGATCTGGCTACTTGGGATCCGGTTAATGGATATGATCTTTTAGGAGATGATGATGCTAGCGATAAACGTGTTGGCATTAAATTACAAAATAAAACTTTTATTATCACCTCTCGTTTGGGAGCGCCCTTTTTAATGAACAGGTACAGGAAAATACATACATACACGCTTACATGCATACATAATTTTCAAACGAATACATAAATATATTTAATTTCTTATAACAAAATCTTGCTTTTAAAAAGAGAGCCTAAAGATGGTGAAATACTTGATGGTAATGCACGTTATGAAGGCTATAGTATGGATCTTATCGATCATATTGCTAAAATGTTAAATTTTAAATATGAATTTCAACTGGCGCCAGATGGTAAATATGGTGGCTTTAATAAGATCACTAAACAATGGGATGGTTTGGTGAAACAGCTGTTGGATGGTGTAAGTTATCGCTCCTTAAAAACTATTATTCAATAAATATTTCACTTAATATTTTTCAAATTTAGAATGCCGACTTGGGTATTTGCGATCTAACCATGACTTCTGCTAGACGTAAAGCTGTAGATTTCACTCCACCCTTTATGACGCTGGGCATAAGTATTCTCTATGTGACACCGGAAGTAAAACCGCAGAACTTGTTTTCATTTCTTTTGCCCTTCTCCAAAGATGTTTGGGTATATATGGCCACCGGCTATTTGGGTGTTTCATTACTACTTTTTGTATTGTCACGCATGGCACCCGAGGATTGGGAAAATCCTCATCCCTGCAAAGAACCTGAAGAATATGAAAACTTATGGACTATAACAAATGCAACTTGGCTGACCATGGGATCGATAATGGGTCAAGGATGTGATATATTGCCTAAGTAAGTAAAAATATACGATTTAATAATAATTTGAGCTCGATTCCTTAATTTTTTTAAATCATAATTATCAAATTGCATTTCTAATTCCTTGAAAGTTGAACTGATAGTATACATTATGATAATATTATAATTGAACATTGAACGTATCCTGCAGCGTTATAAACATATTATAATATGCTATTTTGCGTTATAAAATTATTATAATGTACTTAAAAGCATTAATATATTATTATAATGCTACAAAAACATCTTAAAACGTTTTCTTATCTGTATTATAGTACATTACAGTGGTATTGTAATAAATATAAGCATTGTGGCAATGCTATATATAATGGCAGATCTTACAACATCGTCAGTAAAATGTGTTAAAAAATGTATTTTATATGTCATTTACATCAGACCAAAATCTATTGCCTACAAGATTTCGAGCAAAATCTACTTTGCGACTAGATTTTGACGAAATCGATTCAAAATCTGGTAGTACTCAGTGATGCAACTGTGTTTTTTGCCAAATTATACTGAAAAATACTACGCTGCTCTGTAATGATCTTTGAAAGGTGTGCCCGTCAGCTGTTTTGCATTTGATTGATCTTTTTTTTCTATGGAGTTCGGCACTTCAAAATGAATGAACTGTTTTTGGTATGGATACGAAAACTTGAAAAAAAAGTCACGAATAATTCGGTGTAAACGGTAACGGTTTTGATAGAGATTTCAATTGAAAGTGCTGGTTCACACACATCAAGTTTACCTGATCAGTTTGTGTTCAATTTTCTTTTGAACCTACGTTCACGTTCGTACACGAAAATGTCGTTTCAAGTATTTACGTTTATTATTTTTTTTGCTTCAAAATCAACGTCGTATAAGGATAACAAACGAAAAGGAAAAAAGTAAAACTTCGCGGGTACCCCTCTGTAAGCCTCTCCATTCTCTTTTCCTCGCTCTCTCCCCTAAAGACCGAAGACTTGAAGAGTCAAACAAATTACTAGATTTCGTGCTGGTGTAAATGCGTTATTAATCCGTTGAACTTACAATTTGAATTTGATAATGTTATTAGAAAAATCATTATCAGTCAGACAATAATATTGTTAGATATCTGAAAATCGCGTGAACACCCCTTATTGCCATTGTTAGACATTTGTCAAACGTTGTAAGGCTAATTTTTATTGTCAGATGTGCAAAGTTTATGCATCTGACAATAACATCGTTGTTAGACAATCTGGTGTTTTTGGTAATTATTTTTTTTAAAGAAATATTAACGTGAAAAGGAGTGACAAGAGCTTTAAAAATATATATTTCAAAATGAGTTTAATACACTGTCTTCTCTACGAGTAAACTTAATTGGAAGAAAAAGAATTTTTCGTAATAAAATTACTTCAATTTTTATCCATACTTTTCATTATTTTCTTTTGTTACCCTTAAAAGTATGCTATATTTCGTCTTACAATAGATCTGAGAGTAATCGGACAATCGTGTGAACCGACAATTTTTCATCTGTCAATGTAGTCAGATAAAGTTATTGCTGGACCATCATCTTCTGACAATGAAATTATAAGCTTTTCTGACAAAAGTCGTACAACCGTGTGAATTGACAATCCACGTTGTGATGGTGATTTCTCATTGTGAGTCCATAACCAGATGTGACAAACGTCTAACAGTATTGTATTGTTATGCAGTATAACAACGTTATATTGCTTTGTAATAGCATTATAATGGTAATAAAATAACATGATATATGGCGTTTTCTTTTCTAAATTTGCAATATAATGATTTTCTGAAATAGTGAGTTTATTAGAAATTATTGTGTGATCACTTACATGGCAAAATTTGAATAGCAATTTTTTTGATAAAAAGTAAAAAAATGTTAGATTATTTTTAGAAAAGAAAACGGCATTAGTTTTTTTGTTAGGGGTACCCACTAAGGTGCTTCAAAACTAAAATTGTTTTCTCGTATCGACTTCTAATGGCGTAAATATGTTGTAATTTTGTCTGCATTATATATATATATATATATATATATATATATATATATATATAGGGCCTCAACAAAATCTTTCATCTAGACCTGTTCATAGCGATGTTTTTTACTTCATTCCAGCTAGTTTGCATATTTGACGCTTCGGTTTCAATTTGCCTTCGCCATGTATGAGCTGACCGACCTCTTCTACGGATTCCTGATGATTCCATTCGACCACTTTTCTGGCAATATCTGTGACCGGTTTTCGAATGGTCTGACCAATCCATTTCCATTTTCGTCTTTGTATTTGTATTAGTTATGGGGGAATGATTGTTTGATATGTATTGTGGCCAGAATTCTCGTAGGAATTTTCTAAGGCATTTATTTGTAAAAACTTGCAGGGCATGGATGTCACGAGGAGCCGCATTCCACATTTCGCATCCGTATAATAACGTAGATCGGAAATTGGAGTTGAAGATGTTTAGTTTAACACGGCGAGAGAGTTGAAGTTGGCCATAGGCTTGAGTCGCCTTTTGTATTCGATTGGCAATATCTGCACGGGAACCGCCTGATGTTGTGATGACAGCTCCAAGGTAACAGAAAGAATTCCTCCTCCAGAGGCACATTATCAATTGTAAAGATTTTTATGTTTTCTGTGTTTATTCGCATCACTTTAGTTTTTCCAATATTAATCTTAAGACCAGCGTTCTTAGCCAGCTCCATAAGACGTTGCAATTGCATATTCATATCGGAGTATCGGTGAGAGAGAAGGCAAATGCCATCAGCATATTTAAGATCATTTAACCGATTCGGAAGTTTCGTCTGCATTAGATCCATGTAAAATATTATTTATTTATTTTTAGTTTAAGAGCCCGCGCTTTGATCTTCAATTTTCTTAAATTTTGAATATAACGATCATATACTTTTTTTACATAACAACATAGTATTGTATTGCAGAAAAGCATATTACTGTATCCTCATGATTTTTACGTTCTCAAGAAACTACCCATTGCCAAGTACCAACTATCCGAATTGAAGACAAGCTTTTGGAAATACAATTTTAGGGCTTAAATACAGATCGAAAATATTTGTATGAAATAACTATATATGTTATAAGTGGACACTACCACGATATGGTTTAGCTAACAGGTCTTCAGGAAAAATATCCCATGCTTGATGGCTAACAAAACCAAAAAGAATTTTACAAGTACAAGTATTAGCAAAGTATTGTGTAAAAGTTTATGCTCCAGTATGGTTTGAAATAAAAACAAATCCAATTTGCAAACATGGATATAAAAATTTTTGGAAATTGGTAACAAACTCTCGATACCTTCTTGCAAAGTTAAAGCTATTAATAGATCGCGTAATTCAACGTAACGTCTATTTTGCTGACCCAGAAAACTTGCTTTTGTCGATGTTGTTGGATGAAAATAAAACAGTGAGAGAATTGGCAGCCATACGAATTCAAGAAGCACGAATATCACCTCATACTGGAAACAGCCTTCTCATTTTAGCTCTTTCGTGCTAGATCTAGCATTATTTTTTCTGAGTTAGCACTAAGAGTTAAAATAAATGATAAATACTAGCTTAGCATATTTTTTTAATTATTTAGCATTTTTAGGACTTTTTTAGATCGCAGAATTACTATAAAAAATCACATACATAATATCAAGTTAAGTATAAATTCTCTCACTGTATAAAAACGTACAATTATATATAGTTGGTCACAGGTTGACAACTCTTAACTCGCAAAAAAATCGAATCGGGTTTTTGATGCCAAAAGACAGTGTTTGTCCTTCTGCATGTTAGTACGTTTCATTTATATTTTTTTAAAATCTTACAATAAATATCTCCTACTAGTTTTGTTTTTTTTTTATTTAATTCCAACACGGTTTAGTAACGGAGTAATAACGTTTTTTTTGTCTCCTGAAAAGTACAAAAAAACATGTTAAGAGTTGTCAAACTGTGACCGAGGATATGCTGCCCTTTCTAGAACTTTGTCGTAGATTTGTTACATCTTTGTAGAGTATGAAAAATAAAACAAAGAATTATTATAAGAGAGTGTGTAAAATTACTCGTAGACAACGTAAGCTGCTATACTTTAGACCAGGGACCCAATATAACTGCTGTTATTTTTTAAATATTCTGGAAATAGCTGGAAAAATTATGGTCCTGAAATAACAATTAGAAAAAGCTAAAAATCTTTTAGTCCCCTCATAATTGTTATGAAAGATTTTTATTTATTTTGTTCTTCTCTTACCAATTTTTTATTTTTTTCGGTCTTTGCATAGCCCACTCTTATTCCAGTTGGCGACATCGGCGTCACGTCAACACAATACCAAAAAATTGGTGCTTGTCTACCCGTTTTCGAAAACAACTAACTACTATTGACATGCTCATATTATTTTCTGGACCTTAAAGAAAAGAAATAGACTGCCAGTAGCACAAAATTGTTTTCGAGAGCGACTAGACAAGCTCCAACTTTTTTAAACATTTTTATAGCAATTCTTATTTGTTTTAACGTAAGACAATAAATATTGCTATTAGAATATGAATTGAGAACTTTAATTTTTTCTTATACATTATACATCAGTGACGCACGCTATTCCCCTCTGCGAATCCATCAGACTATTTTCAAAGTAACCAATACCAAATTTAAAAGCTCTCACTATTGCAGTTCTTCAGACATAAAATATATAATAATAAAAATTTGCTTATTATAAAATACTTCACCAACTTATTTAAATTCACTGTAACTTAAATCAAAAATTAAATCATAAATCCTTCAGAGCTTTTTCTCCTTCTACAATCGTTTATTAAAGCGTTATAATTAATTTATCAGCGCATAATAATGCTTAATATTTGAATTTTTTTTTTAATTTTCTCTCCTTAACAGAGCCTCTTCGACACGTTTGGTTACCGGCATTTGGTGGTTCTTCGCCTTGATGATGTTGAATTCCTACACCGCCAATTTGGCAGCCTTTCTAACCATGTCACGCATGGGCTCTTCCATCAATAGTGCTGAAGACTTAGCTGCGCAAAATAAAATTAAATATGGAGCAGTTATGGGTGGCAGTACGATGTCGTTTTTTAAAGTATGTAACTGAAATTTTAAATTTTGCATTATAAGAAAACTTTGTTTAATACATACAAATTTTGTTTAATTGCAGGATTCCAATTTTACTACATACCAACGTATGTGGGCTGCCATGGAATCAGACATGTCAGTTTTTACCAAAAGTAATGCTGAGGGTGTGGAACGCGTCCAAAAAGGGAAACGCTTGTACGCTTATCTAATGGAATCTACTACGCTGGAGTACGAAGTAGAAAGAAAATGTGATTTAGTGCAGATAGGAGGATGGTTGGATTATAAAACTTATGGCATAGCCATGCCCTTTAGTAAGATATTTTGATAGCTAAACATTCCAAAAATAATGGATATTGTGTAATAGATTCTCCTTATCGAAAACAAATAAGCGGAGCCGTTTTAAAGCTGGGCGAAGCGGGCACTTTATCTGAGTTGAAAAGAAAGTGGTGGAAGGAAATGCACGGTGGTGGTAAATGCGAGAGTACAGCAGCAGCCTCTAGTGACACGCCCGAATTGGATTTGGAAAGTGTGGGTGGTGTATTTTTGGTTTTAGGATTGGGACTTCTCTGCGCCATGTTTATTGGTCTGATAGAGTTTCTGTGGAATGTCAAAACGGTGGCTATAGATGAAAAGGTATTCAAGAATACATCAAACAATTTAAAGCACATATCCATGCATATATTGTTTTGCTAAAAAATATTTTTTTTTTGTTTTTACTTTGCAGATATCTCTAATGGAGGCGCTTAAGGCCGAAACATTATTTGCCTTGAAATTTTGGATAGCTACTAAGCCCGTACATGCTAGTTCGACGGACTCCAGTTCTAGCTCATCTTCGTCTTCATCATCTTCCTCCTCTACAAGCTCTAAGTCCTCCAAGTCTGCTGGTCCTTCCATTTCTCAAAGTATGAAGTCTATAAAAAGTTCTATACCAGAAACCGTAAGATCTTCAGTCCATGAGAAACTTAGAAAAATTGGTTCCGTTTTTTCATTGAAATCAATGAAATTGGATAGAAGTGACAATGAAATTGAAGCAGCACCGGCATTGGCTATAAATCCGAAACCAACGGTAAGCAAGGAGGATAAAGCAATACAAATTGAACTGAAGAGTGAAAGAGCTGAGGAAAATAGTATGCCACATTCGCACCACCACCACCAGCACCACCATCAACGTCCGAAGGAAAAGGAAATCACACCAGAACCTGAACAGTTACTAGACAATCAACACCACCACCATCATCATCATCGCGAGCACAAGAATCGCAAACGTGATAGTAAAATTAGCTCGAAAAGTAACATGAATGAGTAAATTTTTTTTATGAAAATCACATAAATAGCTCGATTATGGAGAGCAATCAAAGTTAAGTTACGTTGCTAGTCGGTAATTAACAGTCTGTGGTTGCCATAAAAACATTAATTAACAGCCGAAAATGACAACTCTAAATGCCAGTTGTCATCCATAATATCGTTTTTAACAACTAACAATCCAACTTAAATTTGGTTGCCATCGATAATCGACCCTAAAGTACATATGTACATACTTACATAATATAATGGGCATAATTTTGTTTGCAAATATTAGCAACTAAATATATAAAATAAATAGTTCAATTTCCAGTTGGGATCATATTTTGAAACTTTTTTCTTTCGAAATATTTAAAGGAACCTTTCAGTCAAAGCAAATGCACACCACATAATCAGTCCCAAGAGCAGGGCACATCAATACGGTGCATGAAACGGCCCAGCTGATAGGTAAGAGAACAGTCAAAATTTATTTCGTTTTCTTTATTTTGGGTGTTTGACAATCGGTAGCAAAGTACTCTGGTATGTAAATTTTTGACACTGCTGAGGTGAATAAAATTTCATTATCCCTTTTATTACAAATAATTTTCCTATGTTTTTTTTTTGACAACACGTTTATCAAAAAAAGTTTTTTTATTGCATCAATTCGCGTTTACTTTATTGTTGTGCCTTTCGCAAGAGAATCCAGTTTTAAAAAAATTTCGACAGTTCAAATTACAGCGAATTCGTAGTTCTTTGAGCTCTTAAGGTCAACTGTTGTGAATTCGCCTTGGTATTCGTTTTAAATAAACGACCATTTGTTTTTCAGTTCTTAACCATTTCTTTTTTAGCACTCTTGGAACTCTGTCCTGTGTATATATAAAACTCCAGAATTTAATCTGAAAACATCTATGTTTGTATTCGAGTCTATTTTTTCAATGAAAATTCCCTTAGAGGTTACTCTGTAATTCGAATTCGATTCCGAAATTAAAACTATTCGAATTTACACGTATTTTACGTTGCAATTAAGTAAACTCCGTGAAAATGGCGAAATCTCAGACTTAACGTCGAGTTTTCAAAATTAAAAATTTTCACAGGTTTCACACATGTTCAAATCCTGGGGGTCGATTCTGGTTATGTGAAACTGTGAAATGAAAAGTTTTTTCATACTTTCATAGAGTTTCTGATTCTCGTTTAGTGAAAAAATGATAAATGAATACAAATGTTATTCAGGATTAATATTATTTAAAATTATTTTTTTAATAATTTTTAAATATTTTATTAAAGAGGCGACGGAACGGAATATAACTTTTTTAACTTTTGTGAGGGGAATACTAGATTGTGGGAATATCAACTATTTAACCAAATTCTTTTACGACAAAGAATACAACAGCTTGTATTGAGCAAAAATAAGATAATAAATGATTATTAGGGATTTGCGAACAAATCAATTTGTTAATGTTGTGAAATAATCACCCCTATTCTGCATTTTGATTACGTTCCCGCATTCAGTTACGTTCGAATCGAAAAATGGTATTCCCAAAAATCCAAAAAAAAAGAAGAAGAGAAGAGTATGTTTAAACCAGCTGCTTTGCTAGGAAACGTATGAAATAGAAACACCTATTCTGCATTTTGATTACGTTCCCGCATTCAGTTACGTTCGAATCGAAAAATGGTATTCCCAAAAAACCAAAAAAAAAATAAGAAGAGAAGAGTATGTTTAAACCAGCTGCTTTGCTAGGAAACGTATGAAATAGAAACAGAAAAAATAAGCAATTTTTTAAATATTTGTAATTGTTAAATTGTAAAAAGATAAATTTTGTAAATAAATAGTGATAAATATATAAAAAATAAATATTTATTAAAAAATAAATATATAAATATAAATAAAATAAATAAATAAATCAGTTAAATACGGGAAGTAAGAAAAAGCTAGAACATGAGCAAGCGGAATTTGTTGCCAAACTATTCCAGTGTGAAGAATTCTGCTGCGCCGGAGGTGATATTTTCATTTTCTATACATCATTTGGAACTTCATCCCAGAATGCCTGCACTTCTTCCTAGGAATGCTCCTGATATCCACACGCAATATCATCCTTCGTTGTTATTAAATTTCCCAGCTTTTGATATCGCTCAGGTGTGGTATTTTTTCAAATGCAATAAATTAAAAAAGCTTCCAAATTTTACAAAAAAAAAATAAATTATTTATTACAAAAGAATTTTATAGCATTTTATAGTTACATTTTATTTACTGCCAGACCCGCAATATCGCACGTACTTTTTTTCATACAATTACATAAAAAACTATTACATTTTTGTTTTCAAAGTAATTTTAGAAAAGAAAAAATTCGTTCGACATCGTGGGACAGGCAGTTAATTATACATTTTTCCAACTACAAAAACAAAAATCGAAAAACTTTCCGTTAGTAAACAAAGCACTTGCAAAAATTTAGCTACGATCGTAATGCAGAAAACATACAATCGGAAAAGAAATCGAAATGATACAGGAAACGGAACGCAGAAACGGATAACAGAATACAATTTGCAAAACGGAGAAAATTTCGATTCGAATTGAAATGCAGAATAGGGGGTGAATTAATACTAATATTTCCTATGGCCAATGCATCGGCTATATTCTAGAATTAAATATTAAACATTTACATAAATACATGCGATAAAATACAAAAACAAAAAACATTCTAAATAAACAACTTCAAACTTATTAGCTAGCCCTCCTACATCTCAGTCTCATTTCTAGTAGTAGCAACTTTAGACGATTGTAGATCCCAAAATACTGAACCGATTTAAATAAAATTAAGATTGTTCATTCACATCTATTTAAAAAATTAAAAAAACCGGCATAAAAGGGATCTAAAAAAACGTGTTTGCCTATTAATTATATATATAGATAAGATATCTACATAATTCTTGTGATTTTTGAATTGCAACTTATAAATCATCGTTTTCGAAAGCAAATTTTCCAATTTATTTTACTTTATAGGAAAACATTTATTTCCTAAATACAAAAATGCGTTTTTGCCTAGAGGGTGCTGTACGAAAAAACAAAATTGGTAGTGAGGACGTTTGCATGAAAAAATATGTATGTATAAACAGGCAAATATATTTATTCCTGAAGTATGTTCGAAATTTCGAAAATTTTCTAATTTTTGCGAAATAAAATTATTCGGGGTATGGGTGGAGCTTTAAATCTGTAAAACTTGATTTGAAATCGCTAAACTTCTAGAAAAATATTCAACTAAAAATTTATTTTATTGCTTTTTTAGTTGGTTTTTACGTTTCAGCGGCCTTATTCATAAAAAAATGTTTTTGACTTATAAAAGATTGCCATACAAAATTTGTTTGATAAATCTTTTATAAGCCCAAAATATATATTATCCGAACTTATACCAGTTATAGATTCTATAATATTTCAATACAATATTTTGAAAAAGAACGAAATAAAATAATAAAAACTTTATAACTTCTGTTTTGGATCGTCCTTAATGTTTTTATTCATCTATTTTTAACATTAACCAGATTTGATTTCTAATTTTATATATATTTTTTTTCATTATAATCTGCCTTATCACGATGACGAATTTTCGGCTTCAACAGTGCGTGGTAGATTAAATAATAATGTTGAGTGCTTCTTTAATCCAGTACAACTTGTCAAAGTCGGAGGCGAAAATTCGACAACCGTAATAGGACACAATATAAACATTTACTAGTTAGTTAATTTACACATTTTACATTTATAAGGTACATTTGAAGTAATGTAATTAAATTTTATTCTGTTGTACTTTTTTATATTAAGACAAAATTTATTTATTGAAAACTAGTTGCCATAAACAAAGTTAGATTGTCTTGATTATGTTTAAGAAAGTATTGAGAAAGACCTTAAATATGGGGGAAAAGATTTAAAAAATAAGAATTTATTATAAGCCAAATGCTAAGTAAAGAAAATTGTTTCTTTTAAGACACATTTACATAATTGCAAGAGAACTAGAGAGTATTTGACTTGTTTACTACATTTTACATACTCATGTAAAATTTTTAATTATATTTTTCCTTTATTGCAACGTAGTTTTATCTAAACAAAAAACTCGTTCTTCAGAAAGCGAGATTAGTAAAGAAAATATTATTTATATGAATTTTGTACACAATATGAAGAACTATTCGACGAAAACTCATGTTGTTTTGAATTTTACTATGTTGCATTAGAGGAGCGATATGTTGTTGACTTCCAACTAAATTAATTTTGTTTTTTTAATAAAATTTGCAAACTTAAACAAAGCTAAAATTATTATTATCATAAAATTATTGCTATTACATTCTAATGTTTATTAATAAAATTGAACTAAGATTTAGATTTAGGGCCAGTTTTTAAGATACAGATCAAGTGTAGTTAACGCAATTTAAATTTAAAATGTTTTTTTAAATACGGATTATCTTTTTAATAATCTAAGTTTAATGGAGCAGCATTGCTGAATTAAGCCCAAGTTAGAGCTGTCACAACCAAAATAGCGGGGTAAAACAAGTAATTCGGTAAGATAAGAAAATCATAACATTTAAACAAAATTTACCGACATGTATAAATCTGAACTAAAGATTTATTTAATTAATACTATTAAAAACGTAAAATTGAATTTTAGTTGGTTTATAAATGAAAAATAGATATTGTGATATTCTTTAAAATTTTAAGAGCCGTGTTTATATAAAAAAATTCAGCAATGTCATATCTGGATTGAAAACAAATTATTGCAATGCCAACAAAAGTGACAGCTCTTAGTCCGTAATTGAAAAAAATGCCGGTTAAAGCACGTTTTAATTCGTTTTTTTTTTAACTTAAACGCATGCCAAGCGAAGTTTAACCATGAAGTAAAAACTGGCCCTAAAATAGTTTATTCTACATATTTCAATTATATGTAAATAAAAGCTTTTCATTTGTTATTAGTACTACTATTTTGTGAAGATCGCAGTTGTCGAAATATCAAGAAAATTTCTAGTACTTGTTCTAGATTCATCAGTATTGCAGTTCAAATATTTAATTATTATTATAGCAAAACCTATTTTACATACACATTCGCTAGTCGGGGTTACCGCGTTTCGTAACAGTTTAGAAATTTTAATTGTGAGTCTCTCTTTTAAGTTATTGTACCGTAATGCAGAAGAACAGCACGATGTGTCAGAGAGTAAATTTTTTTTAATTTTATTTTTGGTTTTTATATAAATTCTTCTGTTGCGTAGCGTTTTAAAAAAATTGGTCTTACATTTTCGGTTCGACCAAAATAAAAAATTTTTGACTTGAAAAGTTGTATAAATCTAAATACGTTATATAATTTAGATGCAAAATGCAAAAATGTACACGTTCCGAAATATTTCATCTAAACTTTGATAGTTTCTCTGACTTAGCATGATTCAGTTTGGAGGTGTCAATCTAGGGAAAAATTTACTAAGTTGAAAGCAAGATTTTAATTAAAAAGGCAAGTGAACTTCTTGTAGGAGATATTTTATGGACAGAATCAACCAATGCGATCTAAGAGGATATATAATTTTTAAAACTAGCAGGAAAACTAGTTTGTTAAAATTGATACTACTACTAATGCCTTATAGGCCGAAACCGTATATCTAATAACATTCCCGGAATAATTGCCTTTAAACCATTCAATGGAACAATAACATGCTTCAAGCTATTTTTAAATTCTTTTTTTAATAGACTTTCCAACGAATTTTTTTCAAAGCATTTACTTATTTCAACCCAAAGTAATTGGTCTCACCGTTAATTTAGAACAAGTACTGGCTATATTTACACATTCTAGAAATAGTTACGGATCTAATATAATTTTTCTTGGCTTGTCTTTTAATATTGAAAGTATTTTAATACCTATAGTTTTTTTAATGCTGTTTTTACAGTTTTAGTTTTTTTTTGGAGGAGGGTTCCTTTATGTTAAAATATTTTTAAAATTTTTTTCTAAATTATTTTTTTAGGGGTTTTTTCTCTTAACAAACTTTAATAAATTCATCATGTCATTTTTAGAAACTCAAAGCGCTGAGTTTTGGATTTTTGTCAATCTTTGGCTGCTATAGCTACAGAAGGAAATTGCCGCTCATCATAAAGCTTAGTAGGCGTGTCAATGGCATCGCAGAGTTTTCGAAATTTAGCAGAATCTGCTGAAAGTAAAGATAAAAAATATAACAAGTATTGATTAAGTAGAATTACCAAAAGTTGTTTATATTAAAAAATAAATAAGAACTGAATACACAATAAGAAATTCCTTTTGGAAAAAAACCGACTTCAAAAACATTTGGAAGCATATCTCTTAAAAAATACACATTTTCTAAAAATAATAGATACATCTTTGTTGATTTTATTAAAATAAATAAAAATAAAATTGTTTTGAAAAATTGAAACTTAATAAACAACGAATTAATTTTTATTTCCAATGACAATGAGTGGAAATGAAAGAAAAACACTAAATTAATATTTGATTGTGGTAAATTAGGCAAACGCAATTTTGTTGCTCATAGTATTTAATCAACTATGACAACGTAAAACTGTATGAATACATATCGTCGTTTTTAATTAGTTGAACTGTTTAGGTTTAAGTTGAAAGACCAATTTCGTTTTTAATAATTTTTAATATTTTAATTTATTAAACATTAATAACACTGTGTGTAATTTTTTAAGTCATGGAAAAATAACCATATACGGACACCACTGCGTGATAAAAGACAAAAAAAGTGTCTCCCAGTTTTGCACAAAGTCATGCACTTTTTTTTGGGCCCCCAAAGATTTGATTTGAGGCCTCGGTGTAATTTTTGCAAAATACTGATCATTTTCTCAGACTCATATCTTGCAAATCGTTCATAAGGAACAAAAATTGTGAACATAAAAAATAAAAAAAAATTTAATCTTCAAGATGAAAATCGCAAAAAATTTAAAAAAAAAATCGATTTTTTTACCTTTTTTCCACTGTTTTGGTCCATAGGTAGCAAACCGTTAAAAATTCAAGAAAACAATCAACTACAAAAATGTTTTTAATATCTCAACAAACAATTTTCTAGAACATATTAACTTCCTAGGAATAATTCTTAATACCGTTTAGGTATTAGTCGTCTATGTTGTTTCATTTGTTCCTCCACACTTCCTCTTGGTCTTTACGAATTACATTGAAATTGAATCAGAGGTGAGCGCGTATCTCAATTAAAAAGAAAGCAAAATAATTTTGGAAAGCACTTGCAAAATGTCGATGACCTTCATATCACAGCAAATCTTCCATTTATTTTCGTAGTATTTGATTTTTTCATTATATCTCTCAATGTTTCATAACTTTCTTAATACCCATTGCTAGCGGAATGATATGTTTTTTATTTTTTATTAAAAGATTATGTATGTATTTTATAAGAAAACAGAAAATGGTTTGGTTGGTAGAACTTGTATTTAACTTTGCGCGCCGATTTAGTTATTAAATTAAAATGTTTAATTTCTATCCATAGAACTTTATAACTCCCGCCAATAATATTTTCTTGTGGCGCTTACTTCTTACTAGTTAAATTTTTAAATCCGTTATTGACAATAATTTAGCTGTGGTCCCTAAAAATTATCTTTAATTAATACTTTTTATTAATAAAACCAATGAAAGCAAATTGAGAAGGACAATCAAATCTTTTATGATTTTAAAAACATGCCAAAAATTATCAAAGCATGTGATTTACAGGAACAGGAAGATATTAATTACATATGTGATTTTAAAACGGCAAGTAATTTTCAGAACAGACCTGAATATGTTTTAAAAAGAGATATTTCCAAAACGCTTCTTTAAATAGCAGAGATCTAAGGTAATAAACATTAAAAAATAATTTATAAATTCCTACTTTTTTGAAGTCGGCTGAAAATAAATTGCATGGAATTGCTTAGTAGAAATTTGTTCGTGCCGAAATCCGTCTAAAAGAATGAAATGTTGATGTTTTTAATGGATTAATACATATAACCAATTAAATTAATATATGTATGTATATGTAACTTTAATATTTGTTAATTTACCTACCATTTAAGTGAAATTTATACATGATAGCTATTCTCTCCATTAGTGAAAAATAATGAAAAAATTAGGTCTTAATACCTGTCAAAGTAGCTTTAACCGTTTGGTCTGGCCCCTTGAGTATACCAGCATACGAATTGTCCGCTGAACGTTCAGGGTTTTCAATTATAACAGTAACACTACTTATAGAGCTAGATTTGCTATGTGATGATGAAGAGGAATCTGCGGAAATAATTGGATTTTTATCCGCAGAGAAACCGGAAGAAGGATTTGTAGTGGGTGTAGAAGGTGAAGTGCTATTAATAGATATTTCGTCCATGCTATCGGAAAGATTGAGTTCTACGAAAGTTAAATTCGAGTTAATTTTATAATTTAACTAAGTTATTTTTATTAAATTTACTTACCTATAACATCCTCTAAAGTATACCGTAAATCATGAACATATAGTAGTTTGCAAGAGCCACCCTTTTCACTATTAAAATCGTATACATAAAGGAAACCATCTTCGCAGGCCATGAATAACCGCAGATCTTTTTGTATGCGTACCAAGCCACAGACATGTTTAAGACCCGGCTGTCCTAAGACAGCTGTAGCGAAGGCTCTATCCTGCGCCAAAACATCACCTATTTGTGAAGGCATCAGATAAGAGGAGACAGTCTTCGAGAGGTAGCCACTCACAGACCAGGAATTATTAGAAGTTGTAAAGGCAGGTTCTTGATTGTTGGAGGTATTGACAGGAAGAGTTTCAGATGTGTTTTTACTTACTACAGCTACATTGCCCCTATTACCCTCTTTAGAAGCAGATGTTGAAGGAATTGTATTGACCTTTTTGGCTTCTTCAGAAACTAAAAAATTAATTATTAAAAATTGATAAATGTCTATAAGTATATATTTAAGAAATGTCTGCATCTTGCTTACCTATATTAGGCTTTTTCTCCGAAGCTTCCACAAACTTTGCATCAATTTTAAAAATATGCACTGTCTCCGTATTCGAAGAAGCGCATAGAAAATCTCCCGTTGTTGAAAATACCAAAGAAGCAATGTTAACGCATCTCTTTAAGCCACGACGAAACTCTTGCACTCGTTGGCCATTCTTAACGCAAAATAATCGTATCACAGTACCACGCTCTGACGCTGTCGCCAACATAGTGCCGTTGGGAGAAAAATTCAATGCCGACAAAGCCGTGTCATGAGCTTTAATCGTCAGACCTGTTTTTAGTTTGTTGGCGTTGAAGATTCTTAGCTCGCCACTGGTAGCGCAAATAGGAAATGCTAAATGAGAATTCGAAGACAGTGAACACAACCCATATACATTGGGTGCAATGTCTTCGATGGAATGATAGATTTTCATATTGCGTATATCATGAATGAAAATGTTTTTCGCTAAACATACAACCAAATAGTGCCGATTCATACGCACACACAAGATTTCAGAGGGATAGACACAATTGCAGATATCTTCTTTCTTTTTAAAATGCAGCATCTTTAAGCCGTTGGGTTTTTGTTGAGTGACCAACACTACTAGGGAACTATTGAATAGTCTCTCGACAATGCGTATGTGCTCTGTATTCTCCTTTGCGAAAATTTCATCAATTTTATCGCTCGCTTTGATAGTGAACAAACGAAAGCCATTTTTCCCCAACACTGATATCGAGCTATAATGAAAAGAAGAACAATGAAAAATTGATGAGAGAAATCTTATATAAAATTTGTTGAATAAATTTTACGTTCGTACGAAACACAAAGAGACGAATTAGTACAACCCTAATAGGTCAGTTCAATAAGGACAAATAGATATTGTTACAAAATTCAAAAGTAGATTCAAATTTAACGGACATAAAAATACAGCGATGATTATAAGTATAGTTTAGCCAACCGTGTGTGCAAATTTGGTAGCACTGAAATTCAAAATAACGGAAATATAACATTCAAGAAAGTTCTATAAACAGCAACAAGAATTTGCAAGATTGTTCTAGAAATCTGTATGAAGAATATTCATAGCAACTATAAAGAAGAATGCCCTCAATTGTGGTGACGGTTTAAATTGACATGATATTGTTTGGTCGACTCACCATCCATTATAGGGTAATTTGTAAAGCTGCCACCGTCGAACCGTCTATACAAAGAACTGTCTAGAAACTGCTTTATCTTAAACTACTGCTTTATAAGAAACTGCTGCCTAGCAATAGGGGACAGTTGTGTAAAAGATATCTCCAAGCAAAATTACTTCGTGTATGTTATTTTAGAGAGTGTGATAAAATAAACCAAACTGTTTTAAGCAAAAATCTATATCCGTTTGAATTTTTATTTTACTTTTGAAAACTTAAAAGAACTCGAGCAAAGAAACGTTATCGAAAACTTCGAAACGTAACAAAATGTATTGAGAAAAGTAGCAGGAAAAATATTTTGTTTTGACATTACATAATTCTGAAACTTAGTTTTGAATGGCAGTAGTTTTTAAAATACTATTAAAAATTTAAGCAGATATGGATGTGGAACATGTCAAATTGAACGAACCACCCCCATCTGAACGAATTGATAGTGTTTTCATTCCTTCAGGTGTCTTCTTTATTTCAAATTTACTTTTGTTTATGGATTTCTTTTATGTTGTATTATTTTTCTCATTTTGGTGTATTGATAAGTTGTTTTATAAAGTTTGCGTAAATTTTGAGCATCAACACATAAAAAATAAATATGGCCTTATTCAAAAACGATTAATAAAGTTAATGAGTGCATTAAAACCGGGTTTCTCATATAAAAATCCAACTTTTGTGAACAAGGCCATTATAGTATATCGTTAGCTTAAATCCAAAACCACGTAACTAACAAAAATGAGATCGGTTTTTGATTGATTTTAATGCATATCATCAACATCCATGCCCCCACCAATTTTTAATCTCATATAATAAAAATTTGACATTTTATAAGCGAAAACCTAAAGTACGTAACTACAAGTGCAATTATTATACATATAAACCAAAAGCACGTAACTACATATTTGTTTCTTGGAAATAGTCACTAACACATACATAGGTACTTATTTCAATTGAATTTTAAGAATTCATAGTAAGTATTGAATTTTTTTGATTACCAAAATTGTATATATTTTTCAACATATAACATATTTTGTTTCTACTAAACAATAATAAAAATGTTAGTTACGTAGTTTTGGATTTCAGCTGACGATATAAAGTTAAAATAAAATGTCAAAAGAACTAGAAATTGTTTCTAAAATAAACTTACTTAACTAGTATTATTTTTTAATTAATAAATCCTTTTTTTTAATAAATTCTTTAATTTAATTACATTATTCAAATATTTACAACCGCTTTCGTTAAGAAAAGAATGAATTTAAAAAATTACTTGTTCTGTGTCTGAACTTTCGAATATGAACGATTTAATTATAGAATTTTGTAAATGTTTGCAAAATGTTTTTTTTTTTTTGATAATAAATTTTTGATAATTTGAATTAAAATAAAATATTCTGACTTTTAAAACAAAATTTTTAATACTTCATTCCACAAAAAACTAATACATGCAAACTCTATCTAGGCTGTCACTTAACGTTGTATTCTATTTTCTACAGAATAGAACGCAACAAAACAGAAGGAAAAAGTAACAACAAACCACACATACAGTTTTTTTCAATTAAACTGAAACAAAACAACTGATTCGCAACATAACAGAACGTACAAAACAATTCTGCCGTACGATTCGCACAACAGAGGAATCTTTGTGTCCGCTTTCATTATTTATACAACTGCCGCAATTGAAATTTATCTGTGTACAAGCCCTCTCGGGCTTTCAAAAATTGCCGTAGTGGACGGTATTTCACGTCCCCATGGCGGGGTATTGGTTAAAGTTTTCAACTAGCAATAATCGCACCTCGGTAGAACCTCATTGGTTACGATATCGCCTCTGCGCAAAGCTGATTTATATCTACACATCTTAAGCAACATATACATTTGAAAACATCAACGGAATGAGAGTTATATTGAAAAATAATAAAAGCATATACTTGAACACAGTGATGTCATTTCAGTGCGTTTGGGGTATTTTTTGGCGCTTTTTACCTCTTCATAGCCGCAAAATTTTTGTTTTATTCTTGTCTTAAATAGCGAGTATTTACAGTGCTTTTACACAATTTCTCACAATGATTTTCGTTTTTTTTTTTCGGAATTATTGCAAAATCAATATTTATATACTTTATCATATGATACTTCTACGGTCATAAATTTAAAATTGCATGTTGTGTCAGTTTTCAATTGCCTTCCAATGTTTGTAATAAAATAAATTCCAACGAATCTTAAAAAATATCTGAATATTATATTAAAACTGATGGTAGCGAACACGAATACAATATTTTAGAAAATAAAATACATATGTATGTATGCATATGAAAGTAAAATAACAACAATTTGGAATGATGTGATGAATTTCGCTCGACTTTTTTGAATCAACCTCTTATTATTTTTATAGTTTACAGGATTTTTTTAGTTTAAAATTAATTTTAAAATGAACAGAAAATTTAAATAATGAGTATAACACATTTTTTCAGTTTTGAGTCATATTGTTTGCGAAATCATACATATGTATGTATGTAAGTACATACATTTAGAAAGGTGGATTCACCCGTTTGTTTCGGACAAAGTTTTATTTACAGAGAGTTTTCTGTAAAGCTTAATATGTACTATGTTTGAAATTCAACGCGAAATGTTGACACAATCCATATAAAAAAAGTTTAGATGAAATCATAATGAAAAAATGTTGCTAAAGTTGTACTCTGTTCAACTCGTGAAAAATTTATGAAATGTACCTATCTAGCAACATTTCCTTGCCGTCTGTGAAATAATGTGACTCGCATTTATTTCGCGCGAAATATTTACAGCTGATACAACTTTTTCTGTAGCTTTTTTACTTTTAATTTTCGACAAAAGTCGATCAATGTTGAATACTTCTATATATATGGGCATCACTTGTTACGTGTCAAATTTTTCACGCGGAGTAATCAACGTTGCTGAAAATTTTTCACAACTTCGAACAGAGTACCAACGAAACACGATTCACTAATTAAAAAATATGTTCCGGAATATCAAGGCTACCATATGAAATATATAAATTACTCGTAAAAAAAATCTGCGACAAATTATGTAGAAAAAATTATAAAAGACAAGTACTTCTGTTAATAGGTAATGAGATAATGAGATAAAAACGAAAAAATAAAAGAATTGCTGTAAACCCGCTTTTGAAATACTATAATGTGGGAACTCAGACCAAGTTTGTCCGGACAAAAATTAAAATTGAACCAATTCAGGTTGAGAGTTGTGCAAACAAAATCATTTCTCTCTCAAGATGAGAGACGTCAAACTACATAAGAAAAAAATGTGTCCGGACAAAAATTTATGGGTGAATCCACCTTAAGTATATATTCTTTTAATTCTGGTTAAATTAATGGGTTCTTATGTTGTATTATTTGTATTAAGTTTTTTTTATTTATTTACTTATATTTATGTTAATAAATTCAGGTATTTGATCGCAAACCTTTTGTTGATTTTGAATGAAAAACTTAAGTCACATTTTAAGCTTTTACACATTATACACCTTCCTTGATGGTTTTTGAAATAACAAAAATTGTTTTTAAATTCGTTTTGGTGTTTTTTATCTTCCTTTTCGTATTTTCGCGCTTTTTGTCCTTAATAGATTTGTTAGGGTTTTTTTTCTACCTAGAGATAACAACACTGATTGAACATAAGCACACATTTTAGGGATGAACACAAAAATTTTAAAAAGTTAGCTATGTACATATGTATGTACATGCTCCGACCATATTTATAAATAGTAACAGATAACAGTATACTTTTTTTGTACGTTTGGTTTTGTGAAGTACATCGTTAAAAAGTACCTTTGATAATACGTACATACTACATATTTTTTTTTTAGTAAATTTATTATTTGATAAATTCTTCCAATTTAATTACAAGGATTATTTTTTTTAAGAAGTAATTTATAGAAAAGTCATTTTTTATATAAACTAAATGTATTTATCAAAAATACTAATTTTCCACTGATTTATTAATTTTACACCTGTGCCTGTGTAAGGCACCACATAATTTTGGGTTTTGAGGAAAGTGGAGAAGAAAATGAAAAAAAGTCATGTTAATATACATATGTATAAGGTATAATATAATATGTTTATATACCAGCCTGTAAGTTCATAAATTGTAGTGACAGCCGGTTCCATACGTTTCATGAAATATGGACTCTGTTGCTCTTAGCAACATAATAGAAACAACCTTCGAACTAAATAATTGTGTAGTTGTATTTTAGTGAATTGTTCGATTTGTTAAGAAGACATTTTGTAATTTAAAAAAAGTACATTTTATGTTACGAAAGTACTTTTTAAGCTAATATTACTTACTTTAATTTCTCCAGCACTGATAAACAAACCAGCTGCACGGGAAAGCAACAACAAGGAGAATATATAGCCAACAACAAACCAGCTGAGTTTATTAAAAGTAAAATAAAGCATACAACAAGTTGATAAAATTAATGAAAAACATGGACTTTAATGGAATAAGTTGGATTGTTATACCCAACAAACAGAAGTCTAAACATTTGAAATATGTTTTTATCATTTCTCAAACCCAGGCTGATGTTTGAGACTAAAATGTAATTGCAAATCGACAAGATTTGAGAAATTTTATTTGAAATACATACATACATAGGTACCTATGTCAAATTCCAAAAACTAATTCTACCAAAATAATGCCCAGCATAAGATTTTCTGAATTCATTATCAAGTTTTTTATAATTATTATTTTATTATACTTAGGCCTGTATTTAAAGTCTTCAGTTAACTAATGAAGTTCGTTTAACTAAATACTTTTCATATAAATATCATTAGTTAACTAAAGACTGTGAATTTAGGCGTTAATCTGTCCAAATTAAATTTACAATAAGTATTCAAATCTTAAACCCAATTAATGTTGAATAATAATTACCAATGCAAAAGCTATTCTGTATTCGAATCGCTAACCTCAAAGTGTTCTGTTTAAACGTATATTTTTTATATATTCTTGAATGGTCGTAGCATTTAAGTTATATTCTTAAATTGTCATCAAACCTTAATTTACATTTACATTAATCTTGAAGTTTTTTTTAATCCTCAAGTAAAAAATAAAACTATTTAAGAAAAAAAAAAAACTTTAAAAAATCTACTTGCTAAATTACTGTAGAAATTTGTTAGATCTCATTTTTATTATTAATTTTATTTATTAAGCTTGAGATCTCTATATAAAAAATGTTTTTATTTTTTTTTACTTGCTCAATTTGAATTAAAAATTTCTAAAACAAAAAATTAATTTTAAGTAAACTTTTTTTAACGAGAATAACGAAAACTATTTTTTAAATGGTAGATGATTATTAAAAACAAAATCTTTGCTAATAAACAATATGTACATATGTACATATGTATATGTGAAATAAAAATTGCAACGAAAGAAAAAAAACTATGGCGATTGTTGTCGTATCGTAAGATTTATATTTTTCTAGTCTGGATTTGCAACAAAATTTTTTATGGAAAAGTTTTTTTTACGAAGTTTAGAATAAAATTTATTCTGCAAAAAAAACAATGTTAATGCTTTTTAAAGATTTGTAAAAAATAGTTTTGTAGCAAAAAATTTTTGGTTTGGTTTTAAGATAAATAAATCATGATAACATTTATTTATAGGTATTATCCTCAGTTGAAAAACTTTTTAGAAAAACGTTCACAATTTGTAAATATTTGTTCAATTCACAAGCTAGTATTAACGTCGTATGTATTGTGTAATCGTCTAATTATAAAGTATTGTATTTTTGTTGTTGGTAATTTTCATACAAAAGTGTGTTATAATGATACGTTTGAATTTTATATGTTTTATAAATGGTTGTATTAAGGCCAGGTATGGAAAAATTCTATTTGTTAGATTAATTTGTAAAAATCTTTTAAATATGTTATAAGGAAACCCAGAAAATACATTCTATTTAATGATAAATATATACTTGATTCATTTCAATTTAATTTGCAAACCTTTTTAATCAAAATTGCTTGTCGCGAAAAAGATATTAACTATTTCGCTTAAAATTAGAATTCCCATATCTGGTTTAATTTCATGGTATCAACAAAATTTATGAAATCGTAATTATATTGGTTACATAAGGCATTAATTAATTTATTTTTTCAGTTTCACTTTTCATGTTTTTTTATTTAATAAAAAGAAATTTGTTGTGCAACACAAATTATTTAGTCACAATGAATTGAAACACAAATATCGTCTTTTTTAACGATAAGCCATACGACAGAGCTTGTGAACTGAACAATTGTTTAATTTTTGTGGACAATGTTATAGGTATATATATCTCAAATTATGTTAAAACGCGTATCCTTTCATAGTTTTTAATTTCGAATCACAAATTTGATAGTAAACCTGTTTGTTTGCTGGGAGGTACATTTCTTGTTTGGTTTTTTTTATATTTTCGTTTCAGCACAGCGATTACGGAACGCCAGAAAACTGGTTTTACAAACTCGTACATAGTAGGTACATATTTTTTTATAATGTTCTTGAAATCGATTCAGGGTTCTCAGTTTTTTGCAATCCATTTCCCCAACTTTCGATTTGAATACCCGAAAATTTCCAAAATATGGATTTTCTTTAAAATAACATATTAGTTCTTAAAGTATTTTTCATATTTTCAATTTAACATTTTTAATTGTAATTTGTGTAAAATATTTCTGCCATTTTGGAAATATTCCTACCAATTCAGTATTATTTTTCAATATAAATACATATGTATGTATGTACATATATAACAAAAATGTTATTCCTAGATTCAAAACACGAAATTTTCATCCCTAAGAAAGGAAAAATATCCCAATTTGGGAACAAATCCCCTAAGCTGGGAACACTCATGTGATTTAATAGTTTATTTTTTAGTTATTGTGTGTTTTCATTTACTTAAGATTATTTTATTGCTTTTTTGTCATTTTATAGTTTTCTTAATTGAGTGAAGGGTGATGGAGGAGGTAACAGTGACTTGTTATCATTGTGGGCTGCATTTAGTAAATGGGTAAGGAGGCCAATGTGCACAACTTGATTAAATATATATGCTGATATCTAAGTAGGTGTGTTTATACTAGGGTTGCCAGAAGGGCCTGATTTGGCCTGATTGTCAAGTTTTTTAATGCGCGTCAAGTGCCAAGTGAAAAAGTGATTTGTGAAGCTTTTTTGTAAGTTAATTTTTTTTCTCAAATTTATTCTAGCTATGTAATAATACTTAAAAAAAGTATGTGTATATTTCTAAAAAACAAATCTAAAGCCCATATTTTTACTATCAATAGAACTAAAGACTAATATGATAGATATTTTTTTTTGTGCAATTATAGTTTAAAAAATAACTATAACTTTCTGTACAATTATTTTAAAAGTGCCAACAGTGATATTTACCCCATTACTCAACACTAGTAAATTGACAACATTGAACCAGAGAAGCAAGTCGAGGACTTTTCGTCGGCGGCGGCGGCGATTCGGCTTGAGCCGGGGTTTTACCGGAGCGCCAACCTTCTATCAGCTTAACCGACTTGATATACCCGTGGTGGAATAATGCAGGCGGTTTTTCACTGTTTTTTTTAATAAAACTTATGTGTTTGAAGAATTGTCAAGATATTTATGAAAATTATTATTTATTTATTATAGACTAGCTAAAAACTCTCAGCAAAATTGTTTTTACGAGTAAAAGTTAAAATTCAATTCGTATTTTCCCAATAATAATTATCCAGAATTTCTTCTTTAAAAACTAAAAATCTCTTTTATATATTTAGTATGAGTGTTTTTATTTGTCAAGTTTTTCTTTTAAAATCAAGTTTTTTTTGGTCAATGTCAAGCTTTTTGACAAATTAGATCTGGCAAGCCTAGTTTATACCCATGTAACCCAAGATTCAAAAATAAACGAATAGGTACCTACTGTTTATCGGATAATTTTCGAGAATTTTAAATAATACGAGTGTTTTCTATATCGAATTATTTTTCACACTTTCTGAAACATAATAAAGATTCGGCAAATTGCCGTGAATTTTCAAAATTTGTTTGCTTAGTTTTCTCTAAAGTTCTAAACATGATATCGAGTTCGAGAAATTTTAAAATTGTTTGATAATCGTCCAAACCAAGGTCATGCCCATGCCAAATAAATACTATTTTTCAACTTCTACCAATGACTACATATGTAGTACCTATATACATACATACATACATAAATGGGTATGTAGGTATAGATTTTATATAACAAATTTATAAATTTAGAATAGTCTTTGCTTGTACTAAACCGATTCCTATGAAATTTTGCACATAAAATATAAATATGATAGATTATGTCTGTGATAAATATTTTTTTTCAACTACGGACTTCTAGTTAACTGATAAACTTTCCACATACACATAAGTATGTACATATTTGTCGATTTGGCACTCGTTTATATTTTATTTGATCGTTGGGCATGTTTTAGAGAAATACTTATGTATGTCTACTTATAATATTCGTATTTGCCAGAACAATTATTTTCAGCACATCGCTCCAGTAATTTCCGCCTAGGTTATTTATCGAAACTACACTTTAAGAAAAACAGGTAGGTACCTATTAGAAAAAATTTCATAAATTTAATGTTAATGAGTTTAAATCACGAACTAATATGTACCTCTAAGAGACAAACAGCACAGGCAAAGATATTCTTTGTAGGTTTTAACAGGGCTTATTAAAATTTTTTAAAGCGGGTAGAAGATTTTCTTAAATCGTAAAATATCTCGACTACTTACTTCTCTACTATGTATGCGTAAGGTTTTGTCTAAATCAGACCAGCCATTTAGAAACTGTTGATCTATGTATTTCTAAAATATTATATGTACTCGTAAATATGTAGGTATATAATTCCATCACTAAGTTTGTGCTCAGTTATACTTTTCTAAAAAGTAACTAGTTTTCTTAAATTGTTTTAAACTCGTACACAAAATGACGAGCAACAGTTCCAAAATAACTTTTTTAAGACATTTTTATGGTATTGGCATGTCTGTTATTGAAAATTATTAAAAACATGTGCAAAAATCAAATGAAAACGTGCTTTGCAAATATGTATATAATATAAAACATTTAGCAACTGCATAGGTACATACATACATGCATATTGTAATGAAAAATAAACATGCTGGTGATAAAAATGAAATGCATTAATATAAACTTTAAATACCTATTTCGCTTCATATGTACTAACAATGAAACAGTCAATAGCAAAGGTTATGCATACATATGTATCTACATATGTACATACATAGTAAGTATGTACATATGTATGCACTGGAAAAAATAATCACTAAGGCCACCAATCAGTCTACATAAGTATGTACATACATATATAAGTTTTTAATTGAATAAAATTAAGTCATGTTAAGAAGTTTTAGTGCGTTAATTTTGTTTTTGTTCTACTTTTTTAATACATTACATGTAAGTGTAAATGATAATGCTGCAATTACTAAATATTCTCCCTATAGAGCAACTACGGGCACAATTGGTATATTAATGGAAGTGTGATACAAAGTTCCTAATGAAACCTTTTGTTATGCATATGAAGAAGAAAATGTGGAGTTGTAATTTTAGCTGTAGCTAGTATGTATACTTGCAGGCCTTGAATCACTCAACCTGGATTTGAACTTCAGGTTATCATTTCGCACCTTGAAAAAATTCTTTATCGTAGCCCCCACCTTCATTTTAAAAATAATTTAATCACATAGTAGAGTTCTTCTTTTCCCGTACGTCTTTCCTGTGAAATTGGAAAGTTAATTAAAATTTCCTGGAATATTTTGTAATTTATACATTCATACATATGTGTGTATGTATGTTGCAGTCGTTCTAAGATGGGCCATGAATTTCATGAATTCACTTTATTAAAAATTACATTTACCTATGAGATACATTAAATTGAACACAGAGAAACATTCATATGTGTATAACATATGTACATTAAAACAGAAATAAATTCATTTTAAGCTAAAAGATGTGTTAGTAGCAAATTTAAACGCTTATAGCTCCCTAAATATGCAACAGATTTAAATAAAATTAAGATATGTATGTAAAAACCCGTTTGAAAACATATAATTCTTTCCAAAATTGGTTCAGTATTGCAGCCGCAAAAGGGATCTAAAATAAACGCGTTAGCCTAATAATAATATAGAAGATAGATAATGTCTATTTTTAATTTAAGTTACAAATTTGCCTGTGAGAAATTCACGCTCGCTTTCAACGGATATAGTTCACATAACTACATATCGCTCCTTTATTGCAACGTAATCATATCTAAAAAAACTCATTCGGCAGAAAACGCGTTTAAAGTTTTTAATTTACACACACATCAATGGAAAAATAAAACAGTATTCTAACCTCCAGAAGTGAGTAAACATGGTATTTGCATATATTTTTTACACAAAATCAAGAGCGATACGACAAATAATTCTGCATTCTTAACTCAAAAATTAGATTTTGTGAGATATGACTACATTGCAATAAAGGATCGATATGTCTTTCTGTATTTTACTAGTTGCTTCGAACAATCGCAATTCTTTTTGAATGTTTAATATCAATATTATCAAACATTTCAAGTTCTAGTTCATCAAATCACCCAAAAAGACGGTTATAAATTTGTTCTGCATACTAAATTACTGAAATTTGCTTTCATTAAAAATTTTGGAATTATTTTAGGTACATCTCTACAGATTTTCAGCGTGGTTTAGCTCGCAAACCTCCGTTTTAGGCTTCAGAAAGATATATATATAGGAGTTTTATGTAAAACGCAAGATTTGAGTTTACTATTTCCAAAACCAAAAACACTGTCCTGTTAATCGGGCAGTATCTTAGACATGTAATATATTTATAAAAGCCAATTGAAACCCTGTAATAAGTCAGCCTTTTTGATTGAATAATTTCTTATAAACCGCCTTTTTTACAAAATACCTCTCCTAGTGATTTTTGTTAAAAAATATTTAAATATCTAGCGTTTTTAAAGGTTTTGATAAAAAATGCTACACATATTAGTTATTTTGCGGGATTGGAAACTCGTGAAAAACTCTATCACATTCATGTTCGTTGCACACACTCGAAAAAAGATTTAAAAAAAGTTTATTCAACCTTTTACGTTTGTTTTCAAATAATAGCGACAAGTCCGTGGCCATTTAGGTTATTGAATTTATAAGATATATTTTTATTTTGGGTTTAAATAAGGAGTATGTTTTATCTAATTATACCTATTAAAAATGAAAAAGAAAAAAATAACTTAAATAGGTATTTAAGAATTCAAATGAATTTTTGATAAACTGCCTTACTTTCAAAATATTTTATGATTTAGAAATAAGAAAAGCTTATTTCAATAAATCATTGAAATAAAAGTACCTACCTATTAAGGCACGTTAGATTGATGATGCGAAAAATTAAAATCCCCAGGAATAGGGGAATACAGACTATATATAAATTTTTATGACGTAAGTATATGAATAAAAGGGAGTTTTAATATTCGAACTGCATCTTAAACACACTTACATATATACCTATTCCAACATATATGTAGATGTACATATGTACATACATATATTATTGTGTAAAGAACATTAAGCGGGTTTTTACATTAGTAGTGATTTCAAAATTATATGTACAATATAAATCACGCGATCTGCTAAATTTACAAATACTAGAATTTCAAGTATTTGGATTTTTACCAACAATTATAATATAATCCAACCTTGAATTTAAAATGTATAAAGCCGTTCTTTCATTAACTTGTTTCTTACATTGTGTTTCTCCATTGCCTAAACAAAATTATTAGACTGAAATAATGTTATTTTTGTTTAGTGTTTGGAATGTTCTCTTTGTTCAAAAAAAGATCTTTGAACAAAATAAAAACTAATGCTTGTTATCACTTCGGGTAATCATTATGTACATATGTATTTAAATTTCAGTACATATGGTCGGTCACATTCATATATACATTCGTAAATATTTGGGATTCAGAGAAAAAATAATTCACAAAAGACGAAAGATTTTTCATTGTCATAAGACATGGATGGTGTGGTGCAGAGGGAACTAAAATTAATTTTTTTGGGAATTATGCTGGGCCAAATGTAAGACGAACAAAGGTCAGGAACTCAACCCACGGTATACCTAGGTACCAAAGAAATAATTAATTACGGTCGCATTTTCAATATTTATAAAGGTTGTACGTACCTATTTTAATGATCACATGTGTTTGACACAAACGTATGATGTCACACATAGCAAAAAATTATCGTATGTATGTTATTGAAAACAAAATAAAATCACAAAAGTATTTGTTTATAAAAATAAACAGAAGTTAAAATAAATAAATGTGACAAACATTCAAATCAACAAAACTTGAAAACAACCATATTAATAATTAAAAAATAAACATGTATGTATGTAGTTAAAGTTTATATGACGTGGATATACCTATTCTGAAAAATTGGATTTATAAAATAAAGAAACAAGTCGAATAAAATTTAAGTACTATTTTTAAAGGCTAATTTAACACATTTACCAGATCTTAAGTTTCCTCTGCGGCGTAATTTACGTACATATTTATTAATTTTATTTATTATGCTTGAGATCTTGAAGTTCATTCTATGAAAAATATTAAAAAAAATTTCAGCTACTTCCCTCTTAGACTACGTAATAATGTGTGAACATGCCCATAAAAAGTTAGTTTCTTGAGAGCACGTACTTGAACCTGAACCTATTGTTTTATTTTTTAAATGTGTGATGAAATACGACCAGTACTTGTCGCAAAACAGAGGAAATTTTTCATAAACAATCCCTTTAAAATTTAATTAAATGGGGAGGAATGTTTTGTTTTTTCTGTCTACATTTCTCCAATTATTATTAAGTGCTTTTGTTGTTACATATGTATGTATGTATGTATTATTTTTCTACAATAACTAAATTGGAAGATACTTACATACATACATACATGCATTCTGATGTACACACATTCTTTATACAAATTTTATTTTTTACACACACTGGCACTTTGTGCATTCCAATTTCATTTATTCAAATAAATAACAGGTATAAAACCAAAATAGAATTTTTACTTACGTAAAATCTTGATTAAAATTCATTATATATCCTTCGGACATGATAGAGATAATACTAATAACTATCCCTTACAAGATTTCACAAAATTTTTAATGTTTTTTGCACAAATAATAAGCTAATTATTTGTCTAATTATTTTATATTTATTTTTTATTGAATTTGTTTGTTGTGTATGTATGCTTTTTTGTATGTTCAAGTTCTTCGATTTTATCTACTAAAACTCGATAAATCTATATATGTACATATGTATATATTTTTTCTTTGTTATTACTCAAAAGCTTTTTTCCACTTCTAATTTCTGTATAATAACTAACTTAACTTTTCTGATGCACTTTTGTTACTAAATAAAATATAACAAATTATTATTTGTGTATTTCTTGTTGTGGTACTAATTTGGTTTTGGTTTTATTTTCATCATATTTTCGCTATTGTTTCTATTTGCTCTTTATTCATTTTTCTCGCATTCTATTGCGTACTGTTATTTTTTTCATACTTCAGCTGAAGATGTGTGAGTGCATGAGAGGGTTGGTATTTGATTGTGGCAAAAAATTGGGCGCTACAGATTATAACCAAAAGTCTGACCAATAATGTCTATAGCGAATATTGTTTTTATATTGTAGATTTTTTAAGCAGCAAAAATTTTAAAACTAGTAACTTGAAAAATATCAACTGAATATATCTACATGAACACTATAAAATTAATATTTAGAAGGACCAAATACCTATATTGTTGAAAAGCTATGTTATAACTTACTCTAACTTTTCTGGCTGTACAACAAAATAAAAAACCAATTTATATGTAATTCAGTATCTCTGGATACCAAAGTACTTTAAAAAAAATCAATCCGATTATTTCCGAATACCCAGGTTACCAGTTACAAAGGTACATATATTAAAATTACCATTCATCAGATGTTTAATCGCATTGTTTTTAGCTCGAGGTATAATCATATGTATCTCGATAATTAAGATCTATGCAGCAATATTAAAGACAATTTGAAGAAATAGCATATAAATTAAAAAAACAACTACTGCAAAATCTCAAGTCGGATGCTATATATTGGTGACACAGGCCAGAGAAATGTATGCTTCAAAAATACCTAAAAAAAATTCATGTCTTACATAACGTAAAATATATGTATGTATAGCTAAAGTTTCCTACCAAGCTGACAATTTCGAAAATAATGTTCGCGATGGACATATTTCCATAATGAACTTCACGAGTTTTTTATTCTGCGTCAACTTTTTTCTATACAATTTTTGTTTTGTTCACATCCATAGCATTTTATGTATTATAGTTGTATCTTTCTACAGCTACTGCCTTTAAGCTTATTTTGACGATATTCGTACGTCTGTTTAGTTTGTGGTGACATAGCGTCAAAACTGCATGTTTTTTCATATGATGAGTACGTACAGCGTTGGCGTCTTGTAATCCGCAACATAAATTAACATTAACATGTTATTAATGTTAGTAAATTAATGTCAAATGCAGACGGCAACTAACAATGGTACTGCAGTATTATTTCTACGAACCGCAATACCCTGTTTTGTACGATTACAGCTCTACCTTCTTTAAATTTAATCTATCTGGTCCCCCTAATAAATACAACACTACCTTTTGTAATGACAATATGACACTTTTCATTCCTAAAACGTCGTCGTCGTCGTAACGAAATTATTTTTTAACATACGCAGCAAAAATTAATTTTTTGTTTTTAAGTTTCTTTTTTTTATATTATTTTTTGTTATAGTTTAATTATTTTGTGATACAAAATACTAAAAGTGCGTTGTTTAAGAAAATAGTTAAAAGTGATGCAATTTATAGTGAAGCTAATAATCATAAAAGAAAAAGTGTAAAAAAACCTGCGTTAATATTTACTAAACTCGAAATAAGTTTTAAAAGGCATACGGAATTCTATTAAACTTAAGAATTTAAATTAGACGACACATACGGCATCTTATCTAATAAAATAAACGGTAAAGACAGCATGTGTGCGTGTGTGTATTAAAAGAAGTGTTTTCGTGATTAAATTAGTAGTGTAATAGAAAACAAGACAACAACAACAACGAGAAAACTGGAAGAAAATAATATAACAAAAAATGCCATTAAAGTTTCTAAAGAAATGTCGACAATATAATGTGACTTCAAAAAGTCTTTTCGTAATATCAGTACATCATTTATTGGGTAAGTTTTGTGTTCCTGTTTTTGCTGCATGATAGGCAGCAAAGCCATATTATTGGCACAACTAGAGATATGGTTTGCATGCGATTTTCACTGTTGCTGTTAATTGTTGTTCTGTCCAAGTGCGGGGGAGTGTTTACGATTTTATCATGCATGATTCGCTTTTCTATGGAGGGCTTCTTTTAGTGGAGTAAAGTTTTTTTGGAATTAAAGAAAGATAAAATATTGTAATTTTTCTTGCTTCCATTGATTTTCTTTTTGTCAAGTGAGTGACAGTGGTGTTTTGTAGTGAAAATGTGTGTTTTATGGTGTGTGACAAAAGTGCAAGTGCGTTGACATTTTTCTCACATTTCTGTATGCACTTTTGTTGCTTATTTTATTCCCATTATAGTACTTTTTGTTTTAATTTATTTTTTGTTTAGTAGGAGTGCGCTTGTATGTATGAAGTCACTTCATTGAATTGTTCGTAACAAAAACATTCCTATCATATGAGTGCGCAAACGCCCCTTCGTGAAAATTCGATTTCAGTTTTTTCTGTAGTCTAACAATTTATTAAATTTTTAATTATGGTAATTTCTTATTTTGAAATTAATTTGAGTAATCGATAGTTTTGTAAAGTTTTGAGAGCAACTTTAAAAGCTTTTGTAAAAAGTAGTAATTGATCGAACAAATATACAATAATTTACTGTGTCCTCGTTCACCAATTCTTACGTAGTCTCAAAACTTCAAATCAAGGAATGAAATAATTATTCTTAATCACCATTTTTCGTATCGAATTGCTGTGAAATAGATATACATATGAAGTGCTTAGCGTTGTCATCGCTGAAACTTTTTTATATGTATCATCAACTCTGTCTGATACTGTCAACAGTTTTTTTCATTTGCCGAAAAGGAGCCGCGTGTACCGTAACAGTGACACAAGTATAATAGGTACCTAAAAAAATTTAAAATTTTCATATTTTAAATAATCCAACGAAACAGCATTAATAGTTTTTAGTACTCGATAGATACTGGTATCTTTTACTACAATAAAGGGTTTCAGAAAGGAATCTGAAGCTGTCGTGGTTAGCTTTGGTAATCAGCTATAAGCGCATATAATATTTTTCGACTGTTTATTGTTTTTATGAGTATAAGTTATTTTAGTTAATTGAAGATAAGAATTTTAAAGCAAAAACAAAGAAAATTCCTTAAATTTTATTAACGCAACTCTGATTAGATTAGTCACTAAATAGGTAAATAATGTATAATATAAAGAGGGCAATATTGAAATTGACTTGAAAATTTTAAATGTATATATTTTTGGTGAAAGTTTTAATACGATTTTCAACTTATTAATTTTTATCTTCTTGCTATCAAAGATATAAGTTTACTGATTTCACCCTGCTTTTCAAGAATATAGTTTTCATCAGATCACGACGTTTTGAAGATTCTATTCTAACTATTTTTACGATGATGTCCGTCCGTATGGATGTGTTGATGTGTGTATGTAAAACTCTCATAATTTAAGAATGGATCGGAACCAAATTTGCAGTATTATAAATTTCTACTTTTAATCATTGTTCAATTTTAAAAACTTCAAAAGCCCTAAAAGAAAAACGTTTGAACATTTCTTTTTTGGCATAAAATATCAAAGGTCATACTCGTAAGTGATTATTATATAAAAACGTGCAAAAATATATAATATATTTATTAATAGGACAATAAATATTTATGGTTCGTGGAAAAGGAAAATCACCTAAACGTACAATTTCACATTTTTCTGGGTTTTTATTATTATATTATATATTTATTGAGTAGTACATATTTGAAATACTTTTACAGTGCAAAACGAAAAAAAAAATAACCATATACGGACACCACTACGTGATAAAAGACCAAAAAAAGAAGACCCGTGTCTCCCAGTTTGCACAAAGTCATGCCCTTCTTTTATGGGCCCCAAAGATTTAGGGCCTCGGTGTCATTTTTGCAAAATACTGATCATTTTCTCAGACTCATATCTTGCAAATCGTTCAGAATTTTGATTTCCTCTCTGAGGCAAAGTTGTAGATCTTGTCATAAGGAAGGAAGGAAAAATTGTGAACATATAAAATCAAAAAAATCTTAATCTTCAAGATGAAAATCGCGAAAAATTAAAAAAAAATAGATTTTTTTTTACCTTTTTTCCACTGTTCCGGTCCATAAGTAGCAAACTATTAAAAATTCAAGAAAACAATCAACTACAAAAATATACCTAAGATCCCAAAAACAATTTTTTAGAATATATAAACTTCCTAGGAATGATTCGAAATACCATTTAGGTAGCGCTCAGGTAGCCGTAAAAGTGAAAAATTTCCGAAAAATTTATTAATTTCATTTGGTTTTTCTTTATTTTAACATTGAGATACATACTATGCTATCTATTACAAAAATGTTTCTAAGATCTCAACAACTTTCTAGAACATATGAACTTCCTAGGAATGAGTCTTAATACCGTTTAAGTAGCCGCAAAAGTGAGAAATTTCCTGAAAATTTTTTAACAATACCCAATTTTATGTGGAGCGGTGGCAGAAAGATGTCTTGAGTATTATGATTTTTTTTATTTATTGGGTAATTTAGTAGTATTAAAATACTTTACAGTAAATTCTTAAAAAAATATTATTTTTGTACTTAAGTTTTCATCAAAAGCTCTGTAGAATATCATTATTTCTTATAAAATATACAATTTTTCTTTTAAAAACATTAGTATTTGTTTCTGATTTTGTATTGCTTGGAAGCATGTTATATAGGTAGAAAAGTGAACGTTGCCTTGCAGTTGTTGTTGCTTTTGGTAGTCGGAAATTATCAGCATTCCTTAGTTGATACGGTTGTATGTCTCCAACATAATTAAGTTGTTCTATCAAATATTCTGGTGCATTTCCCGTTTTAATTTTTTGTATAAAGTGTAGTGTATTCATTTCAAGTCTTTGTTGTATATTGAGCCATTTCAGTGCGCCAAGCATATTTTCAATTGGTGTTAAAATATTACATCTTAAAATTGATCGCATAGCTTTGTTTTGCAGTTTTTGAAGTCGTTCTATTTGTGTTTCTGTGCAGCATGTATATAAAATTGTTGAACAAAATTCGAAATGTGGTTTTACCATTGTATTAAAAATATTTATAGCCGTTAGTACCGATATTTTATTTCGTATTCGTTTAAAAAATCCGATTTTTTTACCAATTTTTTTTTCATATATTCTCTATATATGGAGGGGCATTCTTCAGTCTATGTTGTTTCATTTGTTCTTTCATACTTCCTCTTGGTGTTCACGAATTACATTGGAATAGATTCAGAAGTGAGCGTGAATCCCAATTACAAAGAACATAAAAGAATTTTGGAAAGCCCTTGCAAAATTTCGATGACCTTCAAATCACAGGAAATCTCTCAATGTTTCACTACTTTCTTTTATGTTAATACCCATTGCTAGCGGAATGGAAGGTTTTCGGTTCGACGCATGTAACAACACTGCTTTTAAGTTTGAAACAGAACCAGCAATAAATAATTTCCACACACTAGCGATGTAGTTCATTCCCATTTTTACCACCAAAGCTTTTATATCGCTGCAGTAAGCGAACGAATTGTCATCATTTAGAGTTAATATTAGCATGTGTGAGTTTTCTTTGCTGTAAAAACGCTGTCAAAAATATGGAAAGTAGCTGCGATAGTACCAATGTGGGCACAATGAAATCCATTTCCATTTGTGTTATTAGTTGTGGTCCTTCTTTCCCTGTTGGGGCACAATCACTATCAAATGGATCTTCATAAGCAACATCACCTGCTCTAGTCATTCCTGTAAATTCTGTCCTACGATCTGGAGTTGGCTGCCTTGGTGATACAAAATTTTCAGGTGCAAGCACTGGTAGTGTGGCTGTTATAGTTGCTTTATAAATTTTGTTCTTCTCAGCATGTCGATTTAGACGACATGTGTAATTTACGCATGCATAGCAACTGGTTGCATCATGATCACCTGGTCGATTAATCCAGTTTACCGGCTTACAATACCAAGGCCAAGAAAATCCTTTTGTCTGCGAAGCCGTTGCTCGGAAAATATTAAGCACAGCCGAGTGCGGCATGTGCAGAAAATCTCTATGTTTTTATTAAAAAACCAAAATGCACAATCGGCAAAAAAATATTTTATGATTTTTGAGATTTTCTAAGTTTGGATAATCGTTTCCAATGAACAATTATCATAAATTTCAATAATATCGAAAGAGCGAAATGAAATGAACAATCACCTAAATTATTTTTAACTTTTTTGTGTCTTTGTTCACTGTAAATAACATCCACAAAAATATGCGATTTAACATTTAGCTGTTTTGAGCTATTTTGCTTGGGGTGATTATTCGTACAAATATTTTGCAGTTCAAAAATAAAAACGCATAAAAACCCATAACAAAAATATTCTTTCAATACATACATATGTACATACATACACACATATACATATTGAAGCAGTTTGAGCTAATTATTTATACAGTAACTAAATTGTCTATAATCTCTTAGCCATATGGGGTAAAAATTTTTAATTAATACGTAAATACGAGAACTTGAATAATATATTCAAATACATATATTTTTTATAACGTTAAATGCTAAATTTTTCTAAATATCTGTGCTTTAAGGTGCCAAGGAAACATCTTTAAGAAGAACATGCACCTCAACGCTTTCAAATCCATTCCTTATTACGGCAGACTATCAACAATGTAGTCTAACAAAATAGTAGTCTTACCGTCAACGATATAAAATAAATATGATCATTATAAATAATAATTTAAGTCATCTAAAATAAATACAGTTCGTATCAAACTCGGCCCTATCTCTTTGTTCTATTTTTGTCGTTTGTACTCGTATGTAAATTTTTTTTAATATAATTTTGTTACACAAGCAAATATGATTTCTAATTGCTAATGCTTTTAAGAATTTATAAAAACCAACAAACATCAACTGAATAAGCTAAGTTATGTACATAAATGGTAGACAATATTTCTTGCAAAAAGTCAATTGAAAGAAAAATATTTTAAGTTATTTAATTAAAATAAACAAAAACTAAAGTTAATAAAAATAAGTTAACAGCACTAAACAAAAATGGCAGCTGCTGGCTTTGCATACCAATGAGCTGAGTTTTGAGAACTCTAAAAATTTCAACAACCATTTCCACGTACAAATAAATATTCATAGAAATAAATTTATGCGGGAGCGGTACTAGAATTACCAATAATTTTGGTACTTTTCGAAAAAATTACAATTTTATATAAAGTTTGAAAATAAAATATTGTTATGTATGTATATATTTTATGCGAAGAATTAGTCTTACCTATATCCACTCTTTTAGACCGAAACCGATGTTCGCTCAATATTTTCTAGTATAAAAATTGAAAATTGTGTTTTTAATTGTATCATAATTTCTATGTATCAAGAAATGGAAAACATGATTGATCCTTTTTTAAGAACATAATGATTCTCTTGCTTTAGTAAGTTATTTTGACACCGCCTTCGTATGAAAACTAATACTTAATAGGTATTATAAAAACAAAAAACAATCGCTAGAAGAATTTAGCCTTATTTTTAAAAGACATTTTTGTCAGCATTGAATCACAAACAGAACACAAAAAAAATTTCAAAATATGTATTATTATATGTATTATTGACTGTATTGTTGATGTTGTTGCGAATTTGTTTAAACCATCAAACAAAAGATAATCAGGGTTGTCAAATTATCCAACGTAATCGGAATTGGATTGGAAAAGTCGACAAAAAATACTTTTGTGTGTGGAATTTCAATGTTATCGGTTTTATGTTCAAACCGATAACATTGAAATTCATCACACTAGAGTATATCTTTGTCGTCTTTTCAAATCCGATTACGACCTCGTTGGGTTCTGTGACAACCCTGAATAATTGTTTGAAAAGAAATCAAACTAACTGGGCAAGAATTTATTTTTATTTGGCCTATTTGTAATAATAAAGACTTAAACAATGTTTAAATTTTTTTATAATTTATATTGTTGTGCTATTATTATAATCAGGGAAACCCCAAATATGCAATTGCACGTTTCTCTTGCAAATTGTGGAGGTGGAGATAACATATGTATGTACATACATAATTATCAGTTTCAAAAATTTTCCTGCTTAAGCACTTCTTTTGCATATTTGCAGAATTTATTAAACATATTCGAGCTTTTTAGGGCATATTTTAATATTTTATTTCTTTTTAAATACTTTCGCCACGGAAGCAAAAATGTTTTTCTATTTTAAGTATGAATTTCCTTAAATGTGCGCCCCTATTGCATCAGTACACGCAATAGTCAATATTTTGTTGTACATTACAATAACAACTACCAATAAAAAGCTTATCTTATTTCATCCAAAATTCGTAATTCTAATATTGAGATAGTTATGTCCACAGTGGAATGAGCGGACATGGAAGGGACCGTTAAAGTGTGTCCGTACAAGGGGACTGTCCGGCCAAGAGAAAACTACAAATTTAAATCAACAAAAAATTGTCTAAGATTGTTAGTTTTTATTTAAAAATACTTTTATTAAAAAAATAAAATAAACAAATCAATTGGGTTTAATATCAAAAAAATCATTAAATGTAGCTCTATATGTAATAAAAGTTTAAAATGTTTTATGAGTACGCACCACAAAGCATAGTAGTTTGTGGCACGCACATTTCTGTTATTTGGGGAATCCCCTAAATCGCGTAAGTAATAGCATAGATTACAACCTGTTGATCAAATAAGTTTGTTTGTTTGCAAGAATTAGTATTGTCAACTCTCCGAAGCAGAAGCGTAAATTATAGAAAAAACGTTAGATTGAAAACATTATGTGACAGAGAAAATTTTTACAATACCCACATTTATCTATGTTATGTGATGTAGTAAATATGATAAACCGTGTCCTGTTGTTAAAGCGAACAAATGAAAAGAGTCTTGGCAAGATTATTTTTTAAATTGTGACATGAAAAAATCGGAAAAATAAGCTAAATGTACGTCATAGAGAATTTTTTTTATCAAGCGGATGTCCGCGTCCGCTCATGAGAAGCGTCCGTTCAAGGGAAATCGACTGCAATGCTTTTCTTATGGAGCGCTGCAGGGACCTGGCAAAAATGTCCGTCTAATAGGGGTATCCGCTTATGGGAAGTGTCCGTTAAGGGAGATTCCACTGTATTTAGAAATTGAAGTACAATTTTTGTTGTTCTTTTAATGACCTTTACATTCAGAAACAGTCGCAAAGAGCGCAATTTGGAAACTGGTGTATTTTTGCCATCGACACTGAAAAAAGAACCATCTGAGCATTACCTTTAAATTACTTCGCCTACAAAAAGAAAAAGAAATTAAAATATCTGCTGTATTTTAAAATCATTTGTAGATTCGAAATTTTTTTCTTAATAAAAGTTTTTACCTGCCAGTTGTTTTGTTTTTAATAAAAATTATTGAAATATCAGGCACGAAACATTATATATACATTTAATTAAATGGATAAATAGCAAATTAATACTATATTTAATTTCCTTAAAAAATCTTTAAGTTTTGAATTATGAAAACATTTAAAATAATCATAAATGCTTTATGATACAAATTTTATTTTACTGCTTTATTTATATATTTTTGTGTGTGTTTTTATTAACAAGTTGATCATGTTGCTTAATATTTATTTCGACAAAAAATGCTTATCATTACATTGTTAAACGGTTGAATAAATAAAATGCAAAATAATTTAAACAAAATAAAACTATATCAACAATAATGCATGAAAGAAAGAAACTTGAATCGTAAGAGCCGGCAGATATAAAAATATCTATGTATGTATATACAAAACTTAAATACATATGTATATAAAAACCATATAAAATACGCGGATTGAAAATTGCCTTCACTTAGTTTAATCTTACATTTTTAAAAAATGGAGTTGACAAAATATGAAAATAAATAAATGAAACATAGTAAGAACCCCCTAAAATAGTAGAGAATGTGCTTAAAGAAACAGGCTTATAAGTGTAATATAAATTCAATTATTTTTACGTATACATATCGCCCCATTATTGCAACGTAGTCATATCTAAAAAAAATCGTTCTTCAGAAAAGTATTCACCCCTCAACAAGTGAATAGAGTTGACATTTGTATAAATTTTGTACGCATTATGAAGAGAGATACGAGGACACAATTCTGCACAAACATCACGTTTTTTTACAGATGATTACGTTGAAATAAAGGAGCGATGAGATATCACGTGTCTATGGGTTCGTTGCACATGTGCATTACTTCTTGTTACCTTTTCGTCAAATTGCAGTCCAATAAAGCCCTATTTCTCAGGCTATCTGATTCTTTTTATTAAAACACCTGGAGTCAAATTACGGCATTTGATATCGAACGAAATTTCCATACAAACTAAAAAAAATTTTGTATATAATTTCGTTCGATATCGAATGTTGTAATTTGTCCCCTGAATTATTTGTAAAAGGTAGACGGACATTAAATGCTCTATTATAACGTTTGAAAGTTGAAATAATTTCTTTACAATGAACCATCCATTACCAATATCGAACCTTGATGAAACTTAGAAAATCTATTGTAATATATCCTCATATAAAACGTAAAACCATGTAACCACACTTTTTTCGATTTTACAGGAGAGGGAAGAAGTTTAATAAAATATTTAAGCAAGCAACCTGAAAAAAAGTTTCTTCAAAACTTGCATAAAGTTAACAGACTCACCTATGTATATTTTGACAAAATATTATATTTTGTAGGAACGCGCATATTCACATGGTACACAATATTCAATAAAAAACATTTTTTGAAATTTATGTTACTATGTTGCATTTTTATTTCTATAAAATTTTCTTTTATTTTACTATAGTTTTTAACTTATTTTTTATAATATTAAATTTTTTGTGCAATTAAGACTTTTTAAAATCTCTTTTTTGCAGACACCACCACTACTGTCGATTGCACCATCAGTTCCGAAAGTAAAGGCCAAGAATGTCTCGACAATGTTTGCCAACGTTTACTCATCCAGCAACCCGAATTCTTTGGTCTACGCTATATCGTCAAGGGAAAAGAAGATGAAATGAAATGGGTCGACTTGGAACGTTCGCTGAGTCGCCAATTGGAAAAATATGCAGCCGGTACAAAAATTTTCTTACGTGTACGTCACTATGTTACAAATGGCGTGCGACACCTAAGCGATGAAGTTACGCGCTACTATTATTTTCTACAGTTAAAGAGTGACATAAATGAGGGCAAAATTGCTTGCGATATACGTACCGCCATACTTTTGGCATTACACTGCCGTCAAGCGGAATATGACAGTTACCAGAGTGATAAACAAACGAAAGATTATTTGAAGAAATCTTTGGTTTTGCCAAAAAATTTACAGGGTAAGAAAGAATTTTACATTTATAAGAAGAATTTATAAATTTTCTAAACGACAGTTTATTTTATTAAAACTTTAACATGTAAACTTGTTTCTCACTTTTTTCTTTTTACCATTTATTAAAGCGATAAGTTTAAGTTTAAAAAATTTTTAGTGAATCATTATACTTGAATGATATATTATTATACCTAACGTCAAATTAACTAAATTTGTGAGTCAATTTGTCTAGCTTATAACAAAGCACATTTTTTTACAATAAAATGTTGAATTTATGAGTTATTTAAGATACACAATAGAATAAGCCATTTTTTAAATGATAGTTTCGGGTCACTAGTATGTACATTCCATTCGTTACTTTATGATTTTTTAGTTTGATAGACTTTGAGACTTAAGCTTCATGAAATTTCATTTGACTCTTTCTTTCTTCTTTTAAATTGTCAAATATTTTTATAAGACTCCCACGAAGTTTGGCAAAAATATTGTATCTTTTTTAATTTATTTTTCAGGTTTGGTTAACGATGATAATCTTTTAGACAGTTTAATACTTGAAGTGTTGCAACAGCATTCGGGCATACAAAATTTGACCACCTCACAGGCTGAGGAAATGTATATACAATGTTGCCAACAACTGGAAGGATACGGCGAAGAAAGATTTCAAGCTAAAGACAATTTAGGCAATGATATTAACTTGGGCTTGGCTATAAATGGTATGGTGGTGACGGCGGAAAATGGTCGTCAATATTTTCCATGGAAAGACTTTCATACCGTGACTATAGAAAAACGAGCTATACGTATTGTACAAAATAAAGCAGACGGTTCACAGTTTTTGGGCTCATTTATATTCTCTGAGACTGACACAGCTAGATATTTTTGGAAATTATGCATAACACAACATAAATTTTTTAAACGTTACATAGACGAGGATTCCTCGTCTAGTATGGGCGAAGTGGAGAGTTCTAATGGCATTTCTATTGGCGGAGCAGAGGCAATAAATGCTTCAGCTTTTAGTGGCTACGATTTGAGCGACTCTCGCGAAGATTTACTTTTGGAACAACAAGCTACATATGTGCCAGGTGCGGGGACTTATGTACCCAGTCAACAAGCTACACAACAGTCACAAGAGTATCTATCATCGGCTCAATCTCAGTTATCGCCCCATGGTCTTATATCAACAGCTAATTCGTCGTCTGCCTTAATGTCATCTAATATATCTTTAGCTGCTAGTCATCATTCGGGCAGTGGTCGAGCTGATGGAACTGGAGTGAATGGCAGTACTCTACATATGGGTCACCATAGTGGGGGAGGGCAAATTGGTCAGAGTTGGATGAGTAAGGTATGCAAAAATACATAAAACTTTGCTTGTTAATTAATAAAGTTATATTTCGGAATTAATTAGCTTTTGAATTAACGAAGTCAGCCTGATTTTATAACTTTCAATTAATATTTTTGTATCTTTTTAGGAATACTCTCATGACTATGTCTCCTCTTCGCAACATCTTTCGAATAGTATATTGGATACTCGGCTACAAAGCAGCTCATGCCAGGACTTAAGCAATAATAATTTGCATACCAGTTCTAGTTTCTTGGGCCACAGCAATAACAATCATCTTTTAGCAGCTGATGCTCACGAAAGAGAACGCCTCAAAGCCATGCTTCCGACATATAGACCAGCACCAGATTATGAAACAGCCGTACAGTTGAAATATAGAACTCCCTCAAACGAATTGTACAATTTAAATCAATTGCAATATCAAGCAGCTGCTTTGGCAGCTCACAATTCTGCAGCTGCTTACTATGCTGGGTCTCAACCTGATGTACATCAAGCGGGAGATGGTTTATTAGTGGGTCATATGGCAACACATCGTTACCCCGATGTAGCCCAACCAGCTCAAGCCATGCATGCTCAGTACAATCTTTCAGCAGCTACAGCAGCTGCTTCGGGGTTGAGCTCTACACCTCATAATAACATTTATGGAGATTTACCGCAACGCCTACACATGATTAGAAATAAACCACCTCCTCCCTATCCGGTTAACAGATTAAGCTCTTCTTCCACTCCAGATTTAGCAGTAGCCTCTCATCGCCCTTTGTTGGGCTACAGAGCCTATGTTTCTGGCTCCTCGCCCGACTTGGTTTCTAACAGAAATCTTTTGAACTCTCAATATTCCTATAGTGGACATCCAGCGGGCTTAGTAAATCCGGGGCAAATAACTACTTCTTCCGGAGCAACAATGTTGCATCAGTATCCCTATATGGGTCATATGGGACATTCACAATCGTATCTGCCACCTCATGGTACTTTTGAAAATCTGAATATGATTGAAGAACAACCCTCGATTATGTCACAATTGAGACAATCAGCCTTAACTCAAGTAACAACAACCCATCCGGCAAATAACACACAAAGTTATGAACAAAATTCTCCCACATTGCCCCCTTCCGGATACCGTACATCGGCAAATCTACAAACACCTCAAACAGCAGCGCTGCAACGAAATGCCATTAATGGTTCAATAGAGCCCATATATGAAAATGTGCCACTGCCTCAATACACGTCTTCATCATCAGTGACTCCGCAACGTAGTACAGAGCAACGTTTATCGGGGTCTTCCACTCACAATACCGAAATAAGAAATCGTACATCGTCTATACAATCTGCGCCAGGTGGTATGCATAATCAACCACCCGTACCAGCGGCCAGACATCATCATTTGCAACATAGGGAACCAGCTGTGGCACCTGCGCAACAATTGGTACAACAACAAATACATCAATATTTACAGGCTCAAGATGAACCTGACGAAATTTCCATGAATATCAAAAAGTTTAACCATCAAACACAACCCGACAGAGCAGCTAGTACTGATGCGCATTTAATAGAACCCACACCGCCACAAAGAGCAATTAGGGCAGTATCGGCGACGCCGACACTAGGACAAACTTCGTCAAATCAACAACAAACATCTGTAAAGATGACTCCACCTCCTAGGCAGCATAAAAATCTGAAAAATGCATTATCCGTATCGACAGTTGATGTTGTGCAAGCCTCTTCACCTATGTCACCCTCGGCGTCTTTATCTAATACAACCATGAATTCTACACGAATGACATCTTCCGCATCTCATGATGAGTCGTTAAGTCACCATTTTTCAGCTATGAATTTGTCCTCTACATCATCTTCCATGTATAACAACACATTAGATACTACAACGCAGAGCTCAAGCACAGCGGGTAACACATCCACAAAAGAAAAGCGTAAAAAACGTTGGAATTTCTTAGGAAGAAGTAAAACTCCAGACAAACAAAAGTCAGCGACGTTGGGAAGGGAAAAGACATCCAATACAACGAAATTGCAGAAAATAAAACTAGCACAAGATGATCTAAATTTACATCATAGATGGTCAACAGGTGCACCGAAGTTACAACCAATATCGGGACAATATTCCAAAGATAAACTGGTAATATATTGTTATATACATTTATCAGTTAATATATAGTTTTGTTTCCCATTATTAGTGTCAAATACTCACTGATAAATTAACAGACTCCCAGCTATTTATGGAGTTTGAGGCCATACCCAAACGTAGGGAATTGGCACGGTATGATTGTGCTTTGAAAGAGGAAAATGCCATAAAAAATTCAGATCCAAATTTTCTACCCTACGATGACAATCGTGTACGACTTACTCCTACCATGGAAAATCGTCATGGTTATGTGAATGCTTCTCATATATCGGTAAGTAAAAAATGAATCTAGTATTCAGTAATGCAGTTCAATTTGCTTTAAATATCTCTTTTTAGGCCACAGTGGGAAATAAACAACGATTTTATATAGTTGGCCAGTCGCCACATGAGGAATTGACCACACGCATTTTTTGGCAATGCGTTTGGGAGGCTGATGTTTATTTAATAGTTCAATTGTCGGACGATTTAAATTATGTACCGCCCAATACAAATCAACGCATGGAGTTTGGTCAGGTCAGTTTAAAATCTGCAAGCAGAACTTTAAGTAGCGAAGAGTTTGCTAGACCATTAGTTCGGTGTCGCGGGTTTACAAAGGGCGTATCTAACATATACAAAATTTGAAAGTATTAGTTAAAGAACATAAAAAAAACTTATATTAGAAGAAGCATGAGAAATGCAGAAAATGTACAAATTAACAGTTTTTATAAAAACAATAAATACGAATCTTCTAAAAAATTTTTATTAAGATATTTTCTCCTTCTGTATATATTTTTTCAAGTTAGATATTGTCTTTCATAAATTAAGGCAACGATATATATATTTTATAAAATATATTAATTGAATTCTATAGAAAATAAATGACTTTCGAAATATTGAATTATTTGAACAATTTAATTTTCCCTAATATTTGGTTAAATTTGTTTTAGCTAGAAAATTATTGACGCATTTGATCTTCTCTAGCGTTATTTTTTAAATTAAGTGACGCATAATTTTTGTAATTATCAGTTAATTTTTTTTACAATTTATCGATAAATTATTTTTTTCTGTAAAAGAGTTTTTTAAAGTTTTTGTATAAGATAAGAGGTTTGAAACATTTAAGCTCTACTGATGATTTGGCCTTTTCACCAATCTTTGAAAAAAGATATCGAGGCAATCTCGATTAATAAATTTAATAATTTTTTTGTAAAATTTAAAAATATTTTTTTTAAATTTTTTTCCAGTTCCAAGTTTACCAGGAATTTTCACAAACTACCGATCGTTGTATTACCAGCAAACTGCGTCTTTATCACATACAATCAAGACGTTATCGTTCTGTTTGGCATCTTAACTACACCGATTGGGCCGAACAAAATTGTCCGCGTGATGTAAATCACTTTTTAGACTTTTTAGAAGAGCTCAATTCAGTGCGCATGGCATCGATAAATGAAGTACCACCCGGTCATAATACGAATCCGCCAGTATTATTGCATTGTCTAGAAGGAGGTGGAAGATCTGGAGTAACCCTAACGGCTGATTTACTTCTATATACATTAGATCATAATGAGGTTCGTGTTTAACTGCGTAATGAATATTTTGTATTTTATAAATTTTGCAATTTCAGGATTTAGATATACCTAGAGTTATTGGAAATTTACGTCATCAAAGAGACAGCATTATACCTTCTCTGGCTCAATATAAATTTATTTATAGTCTTTTAATAACGTATTTAAAAAGAACGAGATTAATTTGAATTTTAACAAAATATCATCATCGTTCCATTTGTTTCTATATTATAATTATTATCATTATTACAAAAAACTGAAAAACTCTAAACGTCCATTTGCCCACTATTGACGTAATGTTTTATATTTTCCCTACTTCGCCTTGTTGCTATTATTTGGCAATAAAATTGCTTTAATTAAGTTTAATTTATTATTTAAAAAATTAACGAATAATTGTATTTTTTTACATATTTTTTATATACAGGGTGCTTTATATTTGTGTTTTATTTAATTTTATCTACGTTTAGCTTGTTTATTTTCTCGTAGTATTTTATCGATATCTATCTATATATTCTCTAACTTTAATCTAAATATTCATATTTAACTTTTCTTGTATATAGAAATCATTATGCGATAAACAAACGATACTATTTTTATATATTTATTCTTTCTTCTATATACATTTTACAAACCAAAATTATATTGTTTGCAAATTTGAATATACACTTCCATATCATTAATTGTTAAAATTGTTTCATAATCCATCAAGTTTTCTTGTTGTTAGTATTGTAAGCTATAAGACAAAAACTATTAATTGTGCCTTGTATTTAAAGCAAAAAGAAAAGAAAAACTAAATGTTTACAAAATATTATACATATATACATACAATTAAATAAAGAAAATTAACAAATTTATAAAATTAATGGCCAATAAACGCCCATTTTCTGACACTGACACACAAATTTATTTCTGGATCTTCTGGAGTTTGAGGATTTTGTTATTTTTCGAAACACAAAATATGTACATATGTGTTTTCGATGCAAAAACCAAAAATGGAAATCAAAAATTAAAACGAAAAGCTTGTGTAGTAATCGCTTTAAAGGCTCATTTTAAATATCACGCAACAAAAAACACAAACTTAGGTGAACTAAGGAATGTTTTCAATCCAATAGACAGTCTAGACCCAGCCAGCGTAAGTACGTGAAAATTAAATGAAAATGTGTCTTTTTTTTATAGTGACATTTGCTTAATTTCATTTAATGTATTAATCTTATTGAATGTAACCAGTACTAAGTGAACATTTTATAGATTTTTCTAGCATAATGAAAATTTTTCGTTAATATTTAATTACTATAAGGCGGTCAATTCGCCGCCTACCGCTGGACACACTAGTAAAAAATAAAAGTATAAACAACCGATTATGTTTGAATACTCGACACATGCAGACTACTAGTAACACAAATTTTCGAAGATCAAGTAAATCAGCTGTTTATATGAAATTGCCAGAGCTTAACAAAAAATTTACACAGACAAATTGATAAACCAAAACAAATCTGGGGTGTAATCGTCGTTTTCGATAAGAAGCCTATCGATCACGTATTTTACATTCTTGAATAGCGAATACCGTAATTTTAAACTAAAATACGTGATCGAAACAGCTCGTTAACGAAAGCGGAATTGTTTGAAAATATTAGTTTTTGGTTTAAATAAAAAAAATTATGCTTAATTTAACTGTCGTGTTGAAGTCGCCAAACTTCTCGAGGTTACGAACCGCAGAACACCTATTTTGCGATTTCAACTCGCATCTCATAAATGTGCACTGCGAGTTTCAGAACATGAGTGAAATATGTAAGTTTATATTTAAGTATGTATGTAAATATTTGACAATCTATTTTTTGTTTTTTTCGTACGCATATGGTCTAGTTACCCGGTGCCTTTAATTTATATTTTGCAAATTTATTTTACAAATTATAAGAATGTAAATAAATACTCACCCTTATTCCATTTAGCGTCATCAATACGAAACGATGTCGTTTTGCGTCGATTGTTGTAAATCGGTATGCCCATCATCAATATCAAATTTTATCGATAAGCGTCGATGCATTTTTCGTATGCCGTACGCAACGTTAACGACGGCGTCGATTTAAATTGGCTCTGATTTTATCGTCGGTCTGGTTTGTGTCGAAACAGTTTTAGTGTTTTTGAATTTTTTTGCAATAGCACAATTTTAAGTTAAAAAAATGGAAAAAAATTACAAACCGTATACAATTTAATAAATTAGTGGAGGAAATGGAAAAAAATCCACCACTTTCCAAAAAGGCAGTCTTCCCAGTGACTTCAAAGAGCAGTGGAAAAGAATTGCAACGATATTAAATGGCCTTGGTAAGAAAAATAGTTATAAAAAGATTATTGCATATTAAAGTTGTTTTTAAAGGTTTGGCGGGATTTAAAATTCAAAGTGAAGAAAAAATTAGTGGCAAAAAATAAGGCAGAGTGTACGTCTACTGGGGGCGGAATTTATAAACAAATGATACTTAGCCCGCTGGAAGAAGCCGTGGCTAACCTGCTTCAATTTCAGAAGTTAAAGTTATATGAATAATAGTTTATGTTAAAACTGTAGGTCCTTTTCGCTCTCCTTCAAAAAAAAACTTTATAAAAACTGAAACAAAAAAAACCAGCCGTCTAAATTGTTAGAGATGTGCTTTAAAAAACGATAAACCATCGACATCGTTACACTGCTCTTATGGCATACTAGTTTTGTATTGAATTGATGACGATGTCGATAAAATTTGAGATTGATATCGAATTGATGACGATGACGACGACGATAAATGGAATAAGGGTGACTATGTAGATGTGTGTTTGATATGTTGACATAAACGATAAATCGTCTACGTCGTCGTCATCCTGTTATAGAATGCAAAAATGTTATTGAATTAACGACGTTAAAACAAAATGACGGAGACGTTGACGACGACAATTGGAATAAGGGTAATTTTAATAAATACTTCAGTTGCGTTTCCCGTCAGCTGTTAAAAATTTGCGATTGACAGAAAAGTTTAAACAATAGCTGATATTGAATACTCAGTTGCCAGTTGACATGTGCAATATTTTTTTTAACAACTTCCAACCCAAGAGGTTCGTCGGTTGCCATCCATAATCGACCCCTAAAAATCCTGGAAATTAACGACTGTATTTCCTAAATATGTATGTATATTGAATTATTTGCTGTAACGGATTATAATTTAAGGTCAGTATACCAGTGTGAGTATATATTTCGACTTTTTTGACTGTTGTAATTAAAAAAAACATATATATGTGAGTACACAAACCATGATGAAACAAACACAATACATTTTATTATTATTACTTGAATTGGGTAAGTAATTTTAAATAAAACTGATTAAAATAGCACATTAGGAAACACCTTGTAAAATCGTTATTACAACTCCTTAAATTATGCATCACTTTCAGTCGTATGTTTATAGTTGCCAGATGTACTTTTTATCGATGACGGGATATTAACAGATTTTTGCCATAAATTGACGATTTTTTAAAGCACAATTTTTTGTATATTCATATTTTACAAACATTTCCATTAAATCACACAAATGCATAAATATTGTATTATTGAGCTAGTTCGAAGGGTATTGGAAACTTGTTTCGGGATTTATACCGAAATTTTTTTTAAATGGATTACGAAAAAAGAGCGCTTCTAAGAACAATTGTGTTACGTAATATGTGAAAACTCCTTCAAGAACTGTTTTAGAGAGTAGTTTATCTGAACCAGCGTTTAAAACTTTACCCCTTAGTGACTGAACTTCTTAACAACATATTGTTTCGTTTTCTAAAAAGGTGGCAAATTATGGCAATCGATACAAACGAAATCTCATAAATTTTTTTTTGAACATTTCGTTCGATATCGAATGTCGTATTTGGCCCCAGGTCTGAAAATTGCATATTTAGACGTATTTTGTTTTAATTTATTTTGGTGACAGCAAAAATGCCTAAAAAAGCTTTTGAAATGAAACATTCCACTTCAAATTCACAAACAGTTGGATTGTGCCATTTTCGAATCTGATAAAATTTGATATGACTGTAGATTTTCGCAATGAAATGAAGACCAAATAGTTTATTGTGCCAAGATTGTCCGGCTCTAAAAATTTCACCCATTAAAATTGACAGGAATTAGACCATTTTAAAGGATTGATTTCTTATTGAAAACATTTTAATTCTATTTGTGAGTATACTTTCTATTTAAAATTTTGTTTTAAATGTAATTGTACGAAAGAACGAATACGTGTGGCATTGTGGGCCTGACAGTTACGCTGTCGTATTCTAAAAAAAATTTAAGCCTCGAAATGTATTAAGCATTTCTAATAAAAATTTGTTTTAAAGTAGTTCAAGTCTACTATAGGATTTTTTTTATTGAGGGAAACAAAATATAAGTGGTTTTTTCTTTTCTCTGCGTTTTCGAACTTTATTTTGCGGTATTGGAACAGTACCTACTACTTTAGAGGAATATTTTCAGTAACACAATAATAGAGATATGAATATAGTCCTCATAAATGCATTTTTAAGAAATAAAACATTAGATTTTTTTTTATAAATATTTTGTAATTTTTACTACAACTCGATTTTTTAAATATTTATTTGACCATCAATTTCTTTTGTTTCTTTTATTTTTAAATACAATGTTTTTTATTAAAAATATAAGAATATTTTTAAAACTGGTAAATACAATAATTGTTATATTTAAACAGGGATTAATAAAAATTCTTTGTAATGGATTTTAAATATAAATCATTTTTGTTTTACCATTAATATGCATATAAGTATGTATAACATTTATTTATTTTTTGTTTGTTTTTTATAGTTCATTTATGATTTTCAATATGGAGATTTTGGCAGCTTTTTCTCTAATGGGAACAGGATAATAATTATGTTCATAGTTTTTAAGAATACGTATAATTTTTTTTAAAAGCTGTATAACGAATAGAGGCAATTAAAATTTTATATTAAAAGTATGGTAGTATTTCAGTATATAAATTTTTTTAAACATTATAAAGCATTATATGTGGAAATAAAATGTACTTATGTTTATATATTGTTCACAATTTACAATTGATAATAGATAAGAGTGGCAAAAAGCGAAAAAATTAAAGAATTCACTTAAAATTAAATAATTTATTTTAATATCATAAATTTAACATTGGTACAAAATTGTAAATCTTTTACAACATGGAAAGGACCATAAAACTTGTACATAAATGACTGACTAAATTATGATATACATACAGTTGCAAACATGAAAATAGCAGTACCACTAGTATATTTTTTTTAAACGGTGTACTTTGTACTTAAAAAATTTTTAAATCAAATTTCATACATTTTAGTAATCTGGCAAGTCTGTTTATTGTTTTCAATAAATTATTTTTGGTGCAAGTTTCGTAAGTCTGAAAATAACGGTAAATTATATTTATAAAGCGTCTTTTTTTGGTAACATTGAAATAGCAGTGCTAAACGACCGAGTCATTTTTCTTTTAATTTTTATATAAAAAATATATTTTTGTGGAGAATAAAATGAAAGTAAGTTAAATAATATTAGTTTACAGTATATTTAATGTTAAATACACTTTTTCCCGATAACTTTTGGCTTTAGTGGGTCGCGCTAAACATTACACTATTGAGCAACGAAAATTAATTTTACAACTGAGGAAAGACGGAAAATCTTAGTTAGATATTCAAAGGGTTCTATCATGATCTGCAAAAATGATTTCAAACGCAATAAAATATAAAGACAAAGCAGAAAGTAGAGGCGGTAAAAGAAAAACTTCACCCCAGGACGATCGAAATATCGTAAGGGCTGTCAAATGTAATCCCTTTAAATCAGCCAGGCAAATAAAAAGCGAATTAAATTTAGAAGTTAGCGATATGACGGTCAGAAGACGACTTCTAGATGCAAATTTGTTTGCGAGAAGTCCTAGAAAAAAGCCACTGCTTAAAAAAACACATGGAGATATCCGTTTGGAATTCGCCAGAAATCACGTCGATTGGCCTGCGAGCAAGTGGCGAAATATTTTGTGGACTGACGAGCCCAAAATTGTTCTGTATGGAAATTCTGGGTGTAGGCAATATGTTCGCCGTCCACCATCTTCAGCATGTCAACCACAGTATACGGTGAAAACTGTTAAGCACGGTGGATCAAAAATTATGATATGGGGTTGTTTTTCGTATTATGGTGTGGGCCCCATACATAAAATTACTGGCATTATGGATCAACACGCTTATGTTGAAATTCTGCAAAATGTAATGTTACCATACAGTGGTGAGGAAATGCCGCTGAAATTGGTCTTCCAGTAGGACAACGACCCAAAGCATACTAGTAGAAAAGCTAAAGATTGGTTTCGTGTCAACAACATTGATATTATGCAGTGGCCAGCGCAGTCCCCCGACCTCAACCCAATTGAGCATCTTTGGGGAGATACTAAAAAGCTGTACACGACTTAAAACCATCTAGTAGCGAGCGGCTTTGGGAAGTTGTTCAAAAAGCCTGGAAGGAAATCCCAGTAAGTCGATGTCAAGACTTAGTAAACTCAATGCCACGTCGCTGTGTTGCCGTTATAAAAAATAAAGGATTTGCGACAAAGTACAAGGCAATTAATATTAAATCTAAATTAAAAAAGTTATTTTCTTCCGTGTATTTTGGAAAGAATTCGAAATACCTGTAGCCACTGCTATTTTTATGTTAAGTATGAATACCGTTTTTTACTGTTAAGTTTTGTTTTTACCAACGGGAATTGAATTTTCATACATTTTATTTTCTGTTATAATATATATTATCTCTTACAATATGAATTAAAAATAAAAACTTTGTTATCATGCATAACTTAAAACATAATCGAAAATGTAGTGGTACTGCTATTTCCATGTTTGCAACTGTATGTATGTAGTGGGATAGAAAATGATTTAAATGTATTTAAGATATGATTTTGTTTTGAAATGAATAAAAATGATATAAATAATTTAAGATTTCATTCAATTCCTTTACTTATCAATTTAATAATATTTATATTTTACTGAAAACCTTTTATTTTTACATAATTATTAACATTACATAATAAATTTTAATATTTTGCATTTTTATTTCAATAAATATTAAATAAATATATTTATAGAAAATACATTTTTTATATATTTTTATAATTAGGGGGTATTTTTATTTAATTACATTTGTATTTTATTTTAAAAAGTCCTTTGAAAATTTAAAAATATTTGTATTATTTCATTTAGTTAAATATTGCTTTAACAAGCTCTTCTTTTATCATAAGATATTGTTTTGTGATTAACTTCCTACTTCATATTCTCAATTATGTTTTGTGTCAACTTCGGTTCCCTTGGATTTGAAATTTGTGAAAGAAAGGGGATGCATGTAAAGGGTACTTTTAAGCCCAATAGATCTTTGTAGTTAGTTTGGTTTGCCATTTTATGGTAGGTACACACTTTGCAAAGGGTTTATGGAACATATTTAATACACACTGCAACCAACAATGAAACCATAAACGCAACATCAGTTCTGCATTTTGTATTCACATTGAACATCGCGGGAGAAACTTAGAAACAAACACACATATGCACATCTTACTTATTTTCAATATACTAAAACAATAAACAACGATATAATAATATAAAAAAAATATTTTAAGACCACGAATGCAACACGAAATGAAACCATAAGCACGACTACACACTATGCAACCAAAACAACGAAACATGCCTGATTGCATAAATATGTTGCAAAGTGTGTATCTATCATTAGAATGAATCGATGCACGCTAGACCAATACTTACAAATTGAAAATAATAAAAAAAAAGTCCAAAAGAAGAAAATTTCACGTGTTTTTTTTTTAGTTGGCCATTAAGATAAGCGATATGTCAATTCACTTGTCTTCGCCGATAATTATTATTGCGAAAAGTGTATGACAATTGTAGATCCAGATTACGCCATCTACGCGACACCCGCGGCGGCTACATATCGTAGCCGTATTAAAACAATGGCAAAAAATTATATTTCGAATGAAGCCAAATTCATGGCAATTAACACAATTTATCTCGTGTTTTATTTTAATTGAGGGTTCTATGGGTCTTAAAAAATACTCTCTTTATGTATAAGCAAACACACTCATTTTGTTTAAATATTTTATTTGTTGTATATTTCACATAATTCTATTTTTTTGAGAGTAAGATTTAAATAAACTAACGACAGAATTTTATAATTTATATATCTAAAAAATAGCAAGATAATATAATTGTAAGAGCTGATTTTAACACTAGAATAAAATGAAAGTTTGAAGAGAAGGTACATGGAATCGTAGTTAGTAAGAGTAGGCCAGTTTCTTCAACTTATTTCATTAATGCACTTCATCATCTACAAGTATTTAAATTGAAAATGATATCGCGAGTAGCTTTTCAGTCATGAGCACAAAATACATACATATATCATATGTACACAATTTTTTGTGTTTTCTTGTTTTGCCCGTGAGACCGCATGATCATGAGTAAAAAGTTAACCAATTATATTTGAATTTTATCCCCCAAAATGCGAGTTAATTTAACATTTTTCTGGTGTGATGCTTTGGAACAATCTGATTAATTAAAATGCTATATGTATAAGTATTATATAAATATTAAAATACATTTAATTTTATATTTATTAAATAAATTCACTAAAAACCTACTGATATTCGCATTCGGTGTGAAAAAGTGCGTTCGTTCGGACACTAATAATCACTATTATATAATATTAATATAAAAGTGATAATATTACCTAAATTTGCTACAAATTACAATTATTTTATTAGAACGTGTTATAAAGCTTAATGAACAGATAGTAACGGTTATTAGTTATTATTCACATTATGCTTTATAACGCATTCCAATAAAAAAAAATATGTTAAAAATATTCATCACACGATTAGAATGCGTTATAAATCATAATTGGGTGCTATATTGCATTAAAACACAATTTAAATGGGAAACGAATGCATCACAGTATAATTATAACACATTATAATAAAATTATATCAATTATAATAGGGTTATGCGCTAAAAATATGTGTTACAGGTTTATGACATCATCAACCCATTAAATTTCATCATATCTTAATTACGAATCATTATATATAATAGAATTATAAGGGACTTCATTTAATCTGCTAAATGCCTCAAAAACTTTAAAAGCTCTATCTCTATCCCAAAACTCTTTAAGAAGTATAGGAGGGATTTAGCACATTAAATGTGTCCCCTGATGTGTTATATTGCATTAAGCATTTAGTTGCAAACTAGATATTAATTACCATTTGAGTCATGCCAATTATTATTTTAACACACAGATTTCAATGTATATTTGCTATGTTAGAAATTTAATTGTCAAACAAATTCTAGGTCATTTTAGAATAGAAGAATTCATTTAAGAATTTAAATTATTTTAATAAGAAGTATATATCGTCCATTTACCACAAACAACATCGAAACACAAAAAAAACACCAATCTTCAGAAAATGAGTTTAAAGTTTTTAATTTCTTCTCTCAATAGGTGAGTAAATAAGATGTGTATATGAATTTTTTACGCAAGATGAGTATCGATACCAAGAATAATTCTACATATTTTAATAAAAAATCACGTTTTTTATGTTATGATGTTCTTTGAATAAATGGGCGATATGTACTTCTTTTATTTAGTTATTTTAAAAATTTATTGGTTATAGAAAAGTACAAAACAAAGGTACTAATTTACCGAAAGCTATTGTTAGGTCACAGCACTTTAATTTTGAAATCGAACATTGCGATACGCACCATTTTACCATTCATCCTTATCATGAATAAGAGGCGAACATTTTGTTCACGTGAAATAGTTCCAACAAACAAAAAATTATGAAAAAACGAATAAAATAAAAATAGAATAAAATAGTACACAAACACAATAGCAATACATAATTGACGATTACAATTTTAGGGAAAGGGAATACATTTCACTTGAACTTTTATTCCTGATAAGGATGAATAAAAATATTTTTTCGAGAATCATTCTAATATGTATATATAAATGTGTAGCTGATCCGAGATTTTTTTAAATTTAATCATGTATGTATCGAATGAAAAAACCAGAATATGTACCTGAAAATTTTTTTTGTTCGAGGGAATAAGAATTTGAGAGCTTTAAATAGTGCTTTATAATATGTATCTAAATCAAACGAAATTCATTGAACTTTGTTGACCACTTACAACATTTAATTAAAAAAAATTAAATATTTTCTTTAAACATTATTCGCAGTATTTTTTTTTTTGGTTTATAAAACAAAAGGCTGTTAAGAAAAATATGCAAAAGTTTTTATGTGTTAGGAATATTTGGAAAGTTGCTTTCATTTTAATTTAGGGGAACTTAAAGTAATACTTGTCTTTATTTTACATTAATATATTAATTAAAAATAGCCTGATTCGAGATTTTAGTTTTGTTTTTGTTTTAGATTATAATACTAAAACCGTTTTATATATATGCATGTATGTACTATAAATAACATTTCTGAACAAAGTCAAGTTAATATTGGATTTTTAAAGTTTTTGATTTCAAAAATAGTAAGAGAAATAATATTGAGTTGATTATTATTGTAAAAAATTGTACATTTGGTAAGTCTTTTTGAAGTTTTCTTGGTAATTTTAAACTACAGTGGCGGACAATTCTATTCTAGCGAGAGCAAATTGTAAACGAAATAAAATTTTGTTTCTAATTATGTATATAATATATGGAGTTGGTTTTAACTCCATTATTATAACCGAGAGTTTTAGTTAACTTTAGTTTGTCATTTAATATTTACCGATAATTTAAAAGAAAAATATATGGCACTTATTTTATGCCAATATAAAAAATCACTTTGAAGAAAAATATATTAGAATATATAATGGTACTATTAATTTGCATTTGAAACTTTATTGTGACAATACTTATCGTGAGTACCGGTATTGCGTATACTTATTATGTAAAAGAAATTCTAATATGCATATACATATGTATGTACATATATAGTTTTTCAAAAGTTAGAAATTATATTGGAATTTTTGAGCACGATAAAATTTATATAATTTTGCAATTCGTGATAAATAAAATAAAACAATATTGCGAAGTTGGCTCATAAAATTATATTTTTTACACAAAACTTGACTTTTTGGTATACAAAAATTTTAATTTCATAAATTCGAATATATTGCATGAATTCATATGCTACCATTCATACGCACAAAAAAGAAAAAAATTTAAAACATGGGTCTTTCAAATCCATTTTTATATAATTTTCAGGAATTACAATTAGGTTATAGAATTTTCTAAACATTTTAATACCTTAAAGCCGAACCAATCACATTGTTAATTTAATATAAATATTTATTTTAATTTATTTTTTATTTATTTTACTTATTAAGCATGAGATGTAAATTAATTTTGCAATAAAACATTTACAAAATCCCAAAATAATAATTTTTAATATTGTTTGTGAATTTTTGCCACATTTATTGCTAAAATGTGTTTAAGTTGTTTGGTTTTTATCTTCTGGCTTGCTGATTGAACAGAAAAATTTGTAATTGATTCAAAAATTATTTTTAAAATCTTTGCAAACTCATTGTACTATTTCGAAACGTTTAGCAATTTATATTAGTTACCTTTATGTTTACACATATGTAAAGCTATTTCATTCTTTTTTGAGAATTTTATAAAGAATGAGAATCGAATGTTTTGGTGAGGTGCATTTTAACGGTAAAAATAAGACTTTTGGAAAATAATAGAGAAATTATGTATAATCTATGTATATCTGGGAAGGAGTTATTAAAGAAATATTTATTTTTTTTTTCAATTTGATTGTGTTGAAAAAAAAACTATATCTAATTATTGTCGTTAACTTTTTTGGGGTTTTGATATAAGAATGTATTTATTATTGGTTTGGTTTTTTATTTTTGACATAAATTTTATTATACTTTTGAACGAATTTGTTCAACTTTTTTAAGTTTCAGTTTAATCGAAATTGTGATGCTGTTGCATTGTCCGTCACTGTATTTATGTATATTTTCTAACGTTTGCTTTCATTTTTTGTAAATTTGGCTGAACTTTTTGTATTTCTTATTTTTCTGATAAATCTTACAGGTTATAAAACAAAAATATATGTTTTTCATTATAGTATAAAAAAAGTGTTTTATAAATATGTATACAAGTAAAAGTAAAAGATCATTTAAAGTTTATAGAAAATTGTCTGAGGACAAAGGTCCGCCTGCAGATTATTTATTTGATTGGTTTGAAGCGACAAACTAAATAAAAAGTTTTTCATACGTCCATCATTATAATTATTTTCATGATCATACATTTATGCGTTTTCTAACATTTTACTCCACAACCTTATTTTATTACTAGTATTAATATAATATATATTTTACTTTTTAATAAACAACATTGATTTGGCATATATTTTCATTTCTTCATTAACTAAAGTTAAACATGGAATAAAAATATTTTATAGTTGATAAAAATGTTATTGAAAATATTTCAATTGAGACTTACCTTTTTATATATTTTTTATATATAGAATTTATTGGAATTTTTATTGGTTCATCGGTGGCATAGGACACATGGGACAACCAGGAGCACCTTTAGGAAAAGAAAAGAAATTCAGAAGAAAAGTTCTAATAAATAACGAAAAATGTATTATTATTAAATAAAAAAATAAAAATAAAAAACACGATTTAATTTTTTTTAAATAATTGTGAGAAAACTTAATTTTTAATCACACAAGCAATTGATTCAATTACGAAATTAATTGAAATCAATTTTAATGAAATCTTTATAGGAATAATATTTTCTGTGTGAACATTCCTTAAAAAACGAAAAAAATTTATAATTAAAACTGGTTTCAATTAATTTTTTTAATCGAATCAAATACTCGTGTCATCAAAAACAAAATTGTTTTTTAATATTATTATTTTTCGAACAATTTTATTGTTAGTATTTTTTTTAATCCAAAGTGATTATTATTTTGGCTAAACTTCGTAACGTTTTTAGTCAGAAAGAATTGGACATGAGACAACATTCCAAAGCAACAAGGGAAAATTTTGACACCAATTAATTTCAACTTACATGGCAGAAACAACGTTGTTTTTCGGGAGCCGCTACACTCCCATCATCAGTGTTCATGTGTGTTTCCATGTATCCGCCACTGTTTAGGTGGCTCGGTTGAATGTGATTTCAAATTTGTATTTATACAAATAATGTCTAGAAAAAGCATACGAGAGGTATTTGTATTATTAGTTGTTTTTACAGTAAATACTGCTTTACCACTGTCAATATTCAAATTTTACCATCACTAATTAACGTTAAATTAACCCATTGTTACACGTTGGTTTCATCTCATGTACCAGTTTTCTTTCTAATTTTTGTTTTTACTTAAGACAAACATTTTTGGTTTGATTAATGCTTAAGTATTATTGCTTTTTTGTTTTTTGTCAACTAGTTGAGTTTAATTTTAAAAAATTTCGAGTAATTGAAAATTTGTATACTAGTAATTTAATATATGGGTTCGAATTCTGTCAAAATCTCTAATATGTTTTACTACAAGAAGGGAAGTTTGAAAAGGATCCAGAAGAGTAACGATTTGCTTCAGAATTTCCCCTACACATACCAATGTACATATTATAACTAAAAACATATATTTCACAATAAAAAAAAATAATTTTCATAAAAAAATTTAAAAAACTTAAATTTATGATTTGTTTGTTGGAAAAAAATTTTAAATTGAAAATTTCATATACAATTTATATAATTTAAACTTTAAATTATCAATTTAATTTAAAATTTCCTCAATTTACACTTGAAATTATCAATTCAATTGAAATTTTCCTCCATTTAAACTTTAAATTGCCAATTTCACTTAGGATTTTCTTAATTAAAATTCTTAATTTTATTTTTAACTTTCTCAATTTCAAAATAAAATCCTCAATTTCATTTCGAATTTCCTAAAGTCTGTATTTCGACACGTCATATCTTATTGACATGATTGCTACTTTATAGGCGAGAGCGACGAGGGGAGAAGATACGAGTACACACATGCATGTACTGGAATTACGCTTTGTTTTCTCATTCGTAATTTTAAGCCTAAATGTATTTGCAAGTAAATCTCGTCAACATGACATGATTTATGTTAACAACAATGAAAGTTCAAAGAAGAAAAAGTAAGACATGACTCGTCTAAACACATTAGAACTTTAAATCAGCTTACGCAAGAGAGAAACACTTCGAATTTTGCAACCTTTGCACTGGCTTTTGTACTTATATATAAAATAAAAACTAAAATCCTTTGAAATACCTTTCATTTTTCTTGTGAACGTGTTTAACCAATATGTATCTGTCCTGATACCCAAAAATGGAACTAAAGGTTGAGTTACATACCACGCGTTAACGCCGCAACTGGTTTCGAGTGTGTTTCAAGGCTTCGACGTTTTATAAACTGCAAGTTACACACCACGGTTTAAACACACATTTTTGCTGGATTTTCTTTCATCGGCTGTTTAAGAAAATATGTTTCTAATATTCTATTTGTTATGAAAATAAAAAACCTCGAGACTTGCAAATAAACTATTTTTTCTTTTTTTTTTACAGAAATCTGTATCGCATTGCAGCGTCAAACGTGTGTGTTTGTAACTCCACCTTAATCGCTTTAAAACTTACCATGCATATTGGAATGTCTATGACTGTGATGTAACATAGCAGCTGCTGTTGCGTAAGGTGGTGGCATATTAGGTTGTTGCAATGGTGGCGACAACGGTCTGTTATGCAGATGTTGTGGCAGTGGATGTGGTCCACCACTGCCGCTATTATTCCCACCATTCTGTATGAACATTTGTAAATTTTGACCACGCATTAAATATGGAGGTGGTGTTGGTGTTAAAGTTGATGGTGGTGGTGGTAGCTGTTGTTGTGATTGGGGGTGTGGTAATAGTTGTTGTGGTGCATTCAAAGTTGTAGCAGTTTGTGTGTTTGCTGGGTGTAAGGTGTGTGGTGATAAAGCTCTTGTACTACATGGAGTATTTAAATTACGCGTTGCCGCCGTATTAGAAATTTGTTGTAACAAACGACAATCAGCTGCTGTATAGACAGATGATGAAGAGCTGGTATCATGTTGGCCATATGAACAAAGCCCACTGTCATTAGACGATACAGATCCTACACGCATACATTTTGGAAAAAATTCGAAAATTCGTATATTTGTACAATCAAATTGTGTGAATTTATAATCTTCATCTATTTGATTTTATTTAGTTTATCGACAAACAAAACAGTTTCGATAGTTTTAGTTTTTTGTTGTGTTTTATTTAGAGATTGAGTTGAGGAAATACGTTGCAGTAAACATTTTACAATGTGCATAATTTGTGTTTTAGAAGAGAGTAATAAACGTGTGAGAAATGTGTAAAGAAATTAGAGAAGAAAGTGTTCAAAAAAGTAGTTGTGAAGATAAAGTAAGCACCACACCATGATAGTAGCATAAACTATTATTTTTTGATAGCAGTACATAGCAGTATTAAAAAGCAGCAAATTCTTAAGTTTATTACTAAAAACGAACCAAAGCCATTCATTCCAATATGCATAATTTTGAATGTTAGAATTTCTGAAATTTTGTTTGTTTGTGTATATTAAAATTTGGAGTGTATTAATAAATTGTATTATTATATGCAAACTACTTTTTTTATTTAAGACTAAGACATAATTACTAAACAATTTTAATGTGTATTTAGTTTATTATGCGGTTATCCTTTTTAGAGCAAGCAACATCAATATCGATATCTAACCGTGATAAAATCTTAATTGACATATTTTTAAAATGTGACTTTTTGATGCAGACTTGTTCTAAAGCTTCTTCGTGTGAACGGAAAAATAACGTAACTGACATATAAAAATTAGTAAAATTAATTTATTATAAAGAACGATCAATACATATTTAAATTTTTTGTTTGTTTGTTTTCCTAATAATAAAAATGGCAAAGGCAGCTCGCTAAAAAACCAGGGTATCCCAAGAACTGTCAAGCAACCTATACCTCCGTATAGAAAGTGGAATCCCTAAGATCCACTCCTTAAGTTTTTTATGGTCTCCGCCAGTATTGACTTGTTTGAAACATATGCACGCGGTAATATAAAATTCCACAAAAAACCCCGTTTCATTGGATTGCGTTCATTTACTTTTAAATGCGATTTTTTTCTTTGTTTTCAACCGAAAATAATAATATAAACTACTGAGTATTACGAACGCTCAAATTTGTGGATTAGTTACACTAAAGAGCGAACAAAACTAACCTTTATAAACTGAACGAATCTTTATAAAAATTAACGAAAAACAAAAACAAAAATCTTGAAATTATATTTTTAATATTAAGAATTCTAAACAAGTGTATATACTTAAGTTCTAAATTTAACCTTTTTACTGATAGTAGAAAACAGGATATTAAAATTAAAATTTTTTTTATAATAATGAATACAAAATCGAGTAAGAAACTAAAAAATTCATGAATTAAACGCAGGAAAAGTAAATTACCAATATAAAAAATTACGTTTATTTCGTTAACTTTAAGAAAAAATGGATTCCAAGGCACTTCGTAAGCTACGAAGTTGGTAGGGAATTTATATTGCCTTTTCGTGAATTTTACAACTAGAGGTGACACAAGGAAACAACTTTTCCTACCATTAAAAAACTCTTCAAACTATTGGGTTCCGTTCCTGCCAAAGTCTATATTCCACTGCAACAAGCTTAATCCGCCCTGCAATTGTGTATTATCTAGAAAATTAAACTTTAAAGCAGGGCGGTGTAACCATTCATTTGCGTAAGTTACCAAGTTGGTCGGCAACAAATAAAACAAAACAATTAACTTTTAATGTGAATTAAGCATTGTTGAATTTACTGATAATACTTTTATAATTCTTGAAGACCCATTTTTATTTTCTTTTTCTATAAAAATTGCAATATACTAACAAAGCCACTAATTATTTCATAAACAAAAACATATACATTTTAGTTTGATCAGATCAAGCAGCGGCCCCAATTACAACAACCAGCAGGTGTGTCATTCTATAGAGTTGGAGGATAGCGGATGTTTTTATGTTTAGATTGTAAGCTATATTTATTTTACGTGTGTATAACAAATACACAATAACTTTTATAACAAACAGCAAGAAGTATATAAATTTAGCTAAATGCAAAACAGCAAATAATTTCTCACTTATTCACTTTCCTCTATTTGGTTAGCACTTTATTAGACTTTTTACTCAATGATTAATTCTTTATTTGAAATTTTAGCCCATCTAGAAACACAAAGCCTGATGACATTTACTGGTTTTAATTATTTATAAAGATTAACCAGGTTATAAAAATCATCAAAGTTACCTACATATATACTAACATTACTTATTGTTTACTTGAACAACTGCCAGACAATATGGCTATATTAGGCATCAATCAATTGTTGGGAACATTTCAAAGAGAAGAGTCTGAACTTGTAGACTTTAAACTAAAAAGTATTATAAAATCATTTTGGGTAATAAAAATGTGGGAGGAAATAAAAAGAAAACACCAAAAACACTGCATCATTATTAAAATATTTTATGATTTAGAAAGCAATATGTATATTATTCCAATATTCATTTACTTTTAAATTTAATACATACTTTGAACATTTGAAACTCTTCAGATTTATTGCAAAGTATCATAAAGCCAATTCTTTTTTCTTGACCATATTTTTGTCATTATTACATACACTTTTATTAATAATGTTTCAGTAGCTATATATAAACTTTATTTATATTCCAATACTTAAAACCCATAACATCTTGTACTGTTTCGACCTTTACACAGCATAACACAAGCTCACGGTTAGCATACTATCTACGTACATATTTATTATTAACAGCAGCGGCATTATTGAAATTATAAAAATAAATGACTTTTGAATGTCAACTAAAGCACTCAACTTTAGACTCTGTAATTATAACGAACATATAAATTATACTACGTTTTAATAACAAACAAATTCATAAACCGTTCGTTCCCCCCGCAAACAAGTACAACGAAAGCAATCTACTAAATATATTTAGCCAGTAGTAATTAAAATATAAATTATTAAAAAGTTAGTAAGCCTAAAAATGAAAGTAAACTACTGTATTTATAACTACGAGCAATGAAATTAAATATTTTACATACCACTTACATACATATGTATGTCAATATAGAAATTGCATTATAAAAATATAACTTACCAGAGGTAACAGATTTCCTTAAAGGTAAATCACGAAATGTGGTAACACTACTACTTTCTAAGTTTAAATCCACCGAAGGCAAAGGCGGTGGTGGAGCGGGAGTATCAGAATGCGAACGTTCATGTATAGAGCGTGGAGGAGGGATAATAGAGGCTAAATTATAATTATATAAGTTATTATTTTTAAACATTTTATTTAAAAAAATGTGTATTGCATACCGGGCATGGAATTACTACCGGAAGCTAAGCGTCTATGTGAGCAAGGACTTGGTGTAGGAGTAGAAGCTGCCGCTAGGACCGCTGAAGCAGCTGGGTTTAAGACATGACCGTGCAAATGATGAGGCTGCGCCAATAGTGGAATATTGCCGGGTAAAGTGGCTGCCGGCCTAGGAAAGGGTTGGTGAGGCCGTATTTTAGTTGATTCAGACAGCGATAGTATCTTACGCACTGCTTGCGGGGACGCTGTGCCAAATTTTGGACAGTTCGGATTCATATTGTTGCGACGATTGTCACTGGTCGACGAGGTAGACGAGGTGGTGGAAAGTGTAGGTGACGAAGGATGTCTTCTTCTTAAAGATAACGAAGAATTCGGGGCCGAGGAGGAGTTTGAAGTATGAGAATAAATGCTTAATTGATCTCCTCCTGCTCGCGATGAATTGCCACCATGTTGTGACGAGGTCGAATTAGTGGAAGTATGGGAGGGTTCACATTCTAATGAGAATTTATGCAAGATATCCTCATCGTTAATAATTTTTAAATTGTTGAGATAAGCTTTCACCCGTCTAACCATTTGAGCCTCTTCAAACATTTTCTTAGGGTTGGGTGCTGCAGTTGACTTTTTCCGACGTTTAATGGTGGCGTTGCCAGCATTTGCCGCTATTATGGTGGGTCCTTGATTGGAACCACCCTGCGAAGTTGACATTTGATTTAGTGAAAACATTGCATTAGAAGGTGATTGACCTTTGAGCTCCAATATGGCTAGTAAATCATAGGGAGAAGAGCACATGTGCGAAAGCAGCCTCACCTCTTTGGCTATCATGCGTAGTTTTTCGAAATTAATTAAATCTTCTACAAAGGTGTCATTGCCCAAATGTATAAAGGTTAAATCTTTACGTACTATGGGATAAAATGGTAGTATAGGATGCTGATTGAGCAATTCCGAAGAAACCAATTGTCGGTATTTTGACATATTTCGTGAGGGATCCATGAGATCTTGCAGATCTGAGAATAGTCTTTGATATTTGGAGGGTAATTTTTCCCATGTCTGTCTAAGGCGGGAAACTGCAGCATGCCCTAGACCCGATATTATGGCAAACATTGAGTTGAAATTACGACATTCCTTACAATGGCGGGCAATTTTGATAAATTGTTTTACAATTTTCATGCGACGGACAATATTGTGCTCTCCACAAATTTCGGTGACTACCCAGAACATTTCACGATTTACCAATTCGGAAAATTTACTTAGCATGGGAACGCCATATTTGGTTTTCAAATTGAAAAGATCATCCACATATTCGGTAGATTCAATCTGTCGGAATATGCTAAAGTCTTGTAGAGTAAGTTGAATGGCCAACTCATAGGCATTGAGTTGAAGAAAATGAACATTGGATTCCCTAACCAATTCCAATGCCAACTCATCGGGCACTAGGGTTTCGGAAATGCCATTCGTTTTTAAATAGTATCTAGAGGCAAAACTTATGCGTTCAGCTAAATTCTGCAACTGATCTGGTAATCTGCGCTGCTTGACCATGCCGCCTTCTCCCACACTAACCTCACACAAAGAGAAATTAGAACTAGGATCGTGGATACCAAATTCTTGCAGTGCCAACATTACCACCTCATGGGCTGTTGTTTCTTTATTGATGAGTAAATATTTACAGGTTTGATCTGCTTTAAATACTTTCAAAACATGTTCTGGATAATCGGGCATCAAACTGCCAGTTGCTGACACAGCTGAGGGTCTGTGCACTGATGCTGATAGATAATTTCCAGGATGACAGATGTTTAATGCGTTATTGTTCGATGCGGAAGGCTCGTCATACTGCATTGAGGTCAAATCAGGATTTGATTGAGATTGATAAAGCCTGCCGGTTCCATGCGAGGAAGAACTGGCACTACTTAAAGAGCCTGATTTTTGTTTATCGCTGCAGCCCACATTGAGTAAAGCATCGCTGGAGTCATTAAGATTAGAAGCTTGCAGTCCGGTAACATTTCTGTGCAACAAATTCATTTTAGCTAACGCTAATTTTAAACGTCGCTTGGGAGCTAAGGTCATAAAACCACCTCCTTTGGAATCGCCTTGCAAGCCATTAGTGTCCTTTTTTCCGGAAGCATTAACACTTTGTAAAAGATTGTTCATAAAATTAGAAGCCAAATTACCGGAAGGCGTTTGTACGGGAGTACCAGGGCTTTGTACAGACCTATCGGTTTGATCTTCTCCTAGAGAAGAGTGTAACAGCATATCAACGGAACTTAATCTAACAATATGAGCACGATTGGCAGCTGCTGAGGATAATTCATCGGTAGTTGAATCAGCTCGACCATGTAGTTTAGCGACATCATTAGCGCATATACGTCGGGGACTTCTCAGGGACTTGGAGCCCAAGCCACCAGCTACATTACCATTAGTAGAGTTTAATCCACCATTAGCTGTTAATTCAACAGCCTGTATCATTTCTTTGAAACCTAAAAGATTGCTTTTTACCGTAATACTTAAGTGGGTACTACCCATTAGTATTTCTAGGGCTCGTTTGCTAGTAACGTGTTCAAAACTTTGTCCGTTTACTTCGTGTATTTGGTCTCCTCTTTTTAAGCCAGCATCTTGAGCCTTCGAGCCCCTTTCGACATGAGAAATATAAATGCCACAACCTCCAGTAGCTACACATGCTCCTCTCATTTCATAGCCTCCTATAATTTTAAAATTTAACGATTCATCCCTTGAGCTTCGCGCTAAAATGCAAGATCTCATGCGTGCTTTAGCCGCACAAGCTATATGAAGCAAACGTAGTTGACTCAATAGTTTCTTCCTTTCTAGACCAGCCTCAAATATTTCCAAAAACTCCATCATTTCATAATCAGCCTCAAAATCGGTAAAATGATTATTTACCCATAACAATACAACTCGAGTAACGCGGTCCCTAATTTCCTGAGCCGTAGCCTGACTGGCAAATTTAGGCACAGTTTCGCCACCATTTGCATCTGCCTCAAACCAAGATAACAGTTTATCTGTCACTTCTTGAGAATTTTTTATAAAAATTCTGTGAGTCAAAAGAAAATCTTCTACATAGAATGGATCTGTCATGGAATTTTCTTCCACCAATTGCTGCAACAAGCGCACGGGTGTACCTCTTATAACAACATGACCTCGTTTAGCATTAATGCCCGTTGTAGCTGAACTATTTCCCGTCGTACCGGGAGCATCATTTGTACCTATCTGTCGCAGTTCTGTAACCATCACCACTTTACCCTCTTCATTTTCATGTCTTCGTATATTTTCTTCTCCCTGGTGTTGTATACGATAATAATCCGTTTGAGTTATACATACAAACTGACAATCATCACATTTGGTACGCATGACACCCTTGTGATACAGTTTATCCATGGTGGGTAATATGCCAAACGAGTCACCGACTTGAAGTTCTTCACGATCGCCATTGGCGTGTTCAATTTCAACAACACCATTGATTAAAACGGACCAAGAATCAAGTTCCTCACCATCGGACATAACGACAGTACCAGCTTTGTCGACAACAGCAAATACCATAACCGAACAAAGAGCTCGCCGTACTGCAAGTGTGATATTTGTGAAAGCCTTAAGGCCTTGTGTGAATTCCAATAGAATTTCAACATCTTCTTCGGTACGTTCAGAAGGATCTTTTTCCAAACAATCGCGTACTGCATCGCGGACATTAAGACTCTGTAACGAAAGTTAAACGATTTTAAATATGAATAAAAATATATATACATATATGTACATATATAAAATTGAGAGGGGTGTGGTACATAATTAATATTTTATTCGACCTTAAATTCAATTTATAGAACAACTCTTTATTTATTATTCGTTTAACGAAATCACGTGATTAGAAATCGGTTCATTTTCATCACATAGCTAAATATATGACAAAGTAATACGAAACCAAAGCTGAAATAAAGCAGCGCTTTGGTAAAACATTATTTTTAATACACAACGCAGATAATTTATTTACTTATATACTCGTTGATGACACTACACTACCATATACATATATTTCTTACGTAGATCCATATTGGCCATAAAGAGAAGAATACACCACAATTATCTAAATCGAGCCATTTCAAATCGTTTAATTTTGCCATTAGTGGAAAGAAAGTCCTTCTCACAGAATAAAGTAACTGGACTGAACATTGATTTTTAAGCATTCCCATAAAACGGTCAAAATACACTAAATTATTTTTATGGCTGTGCTTTAAAAAGTTGGTTTCATATATTAAAGCAATAATCTGTAATAGTTTTTGTTTAAGCTCCCTTCTGAGTTTTAATCTGATTTCAATTTCTAACTCTTAAAGTGGCTCATACATTATACAATATTATTGTTGATCATATTATCGTAATTTTTCCCTATACTATTTAATGAGTGGCCTAATATCTTAGAATAAAATATGGCGCAACTATTCTCACAACAGGAATGTAAACATAACACTATACAGTATACCGCCGTTTTCTTGGTTTTGCGATAAAAATCAAGTCATTTAAATTTTTCTGAGTTTGGACGAAATGTTAAAAAGTTCATACCAGTTGGTCTATTTGAATTTTAACATTTGAAAGCAGATGAGAACTCAGACACGGCAAACATAGGTTTATTGTTTTAGCCACTTTAATTTTTTATTATATATTTACGCAAATCTTTTATAATTTTACGAAAGTAACGAAAAGCTATATATCTTAGTTTGTTTCCTTTATTAAAAATAAGATTTTATATACAAAAATATATTTATATTTGTTTATATAAATTTAAACAAAACATTCAAAAGTTGTTAATCCTTAATTGCACATTGGGTAGAGTAGATGTTTTCAAATCCAACAGTTTAAGCTTTTATTTTTTATACACAGGAGTTTAGTATATTTTCCAAAATAATTTGGTTTGCGAAATAACGAAACATTTTGTAATATGTATGTACGTCAGGTTTTGTTCATACGTTGTACGGTTTATTTTCCGTGTACGAAAATAAAACTTTTGATAAAAAGATGTTTTGGTGTTTACTTTTTGGCGATCACTGTTTGTAAAAATGTTTATAAAAACTCAGGAGAGATCAGTCTTAATATTAGAATATTATTCGAGTTTTGAACAGGGATTTATCAGCCTTTTCGTTCAAACCTAAAACAGACTAATTCAATTTATATTAATAAAAAGTGTACTACAACTTGGCGCAAAATTAATCATCCAATTTTGTTTTTGAATAACTTTAAGAAAAACTGATTTGGAGTGATGGAAATCTTTATTAAATTCTTTAAAATTTGTCTGTTAAGTGGGAAAGATAAAATCCGCTAAGTGGCTGCCTTACTGTTGATACACATTTGTGCCCGTTTTATAGTAATTTCTATTTTTCTCAAAATTTCTGGCGATAACTCTTCGGATTCCTCTCGAACAATCTCGAGGGAAGCGATTGTCGTGGGGCAATCTTGTTGGGCATGCCAAATCGCAAAACGGGATGTTACACATCCAGAAAATACTTCGACCCAATTATTCACGCTCTTTCGGAGATAGCGCTCCATTGTGTCTGTTTGTATTCTGCAGCTGTCAAGTCCACAAATGCCAAATATGATTGACGTAAAACGACATTTGCAAAAGCTATTACGCTGGCTACACACATTGCAATGTGTTTATGCAAATAGGCTTGTTTCATTGTAGGTTGCATAGTCTGTAGTCGTGTTGATGGTTTAATTGCGTGTTGCATTCGAGGTTTCATAAACATCAAAATATTTTGATATTTTCTGGTTGCATAGTGTGTAGTCATGTTTATTCTTTTTACTGGTTTAGTTCATTGAAAACCAGCAAGGTGTGCATATGTTTGTTTGTTTTGTCGATCACGGAAAAAATAAATGTGTGTTGTAATTTTGTGTTTTATCATGTCTAATAATTTAAGAAAACATTTTTCATCTATTCGCACATAATTTCTGTAACCTTTTGGATCATTTTCTTCTAACTCTTTTAACAGTTTTTCATTTGAAAACTCTACTTTTTTTAAATACCAATTTTTTTACCATATCCTTTTTTCTTTGATTGTACCTCATTTTCCTCCTCTTCATAAAACAATTCATCAATGATAATAATTGCTGCTGTTTCACTTAGCTGACTTTTTTCAGCTACATATGTTTCTTGCTTGCGCGATATTCAATGCGAATACAAAATATAGAAATGATGTTGCGTTCATGGTTTCATTCTTGGTTGCAGTGTGTGTATCAAAATATGAAACATGAACGACAAACGTGTTGCGTAAACACGTTGCAATGTGTGTAGCCAGCATTACATCTTACGATAAGGTGATTAATATATGTATGTATATGTACACAAAGGGTATTCCAAAATTAACACTAGATTTAAATTTTCGGACATTTGCGCAGTAAAGTATTATTAAGCTTAAAAAAATAATTTGACAGCTGACAGTTCAAAATATTTAAAAAGTAATGGCAAAAACTAAAAACTTTGTTTTCTATTTAATTCAAATCTTGCGTTAATTTTGTACCCCCTTTATAAAAAAAGGAGGGATAAAGAAAGAAACATTTAAAAAAGTTTATTATTACTTTTCCATACACAACATTTTCATATATGTACATACATATGTATGTATATTGTATGCATGTAAGTGCATACTTACATATTAAGCATATTAAATTTTTATACAAACAAAAAATGATTTCGCTGGAATATTACTTTTGTCACTAACCAACAATTGAAACTTTCTTTACATTGAAGTGCATTTAATTTCATTTCTTTCCACTGGCTTCAAGACTAAGTAAGTTGTCACTTTGGATGTTGTCGCCAACAATCAAGTCTTTATGCAGTTTTTTTTTCTAAGATAGTTGTGTACTTTTTTTTGTTAAATAATTTAACTAAATTAACAAAATATTTTTCATTTTCTCATACGTATGTACATACATATTTTATGGTATACCATAAATTTATCTAAAGGTCTACGATACAATAAAAATTGCTTTTCTTTTCAAGTTGGATGGAATATACATATGTATGTGTGTGTTTGTGTATTTGATCGGTTTCTTTAATACCTAGCACATACATTTAATACAGTTACTATTTTTTATGATTTTTTAATTTTTTCTCTATTTTTGCTTTAAATTTTGTTCATTGTCCCACTTTAGGTTAATCTTGTACGAATGTGTTTATATACATAAATGTGTATTAAATTTTTTACACCATTTATTATTGTTTTTTATTATTCATACTTTTTTGTCATTCGTTGTATATGCTACATATATTTCGTTCTTGCTGTTGTTACTTAAAATCTATAGCAGATTTGTAACATCAACATTATACAATCGCAACATCTTAGAATATAATAGTTATACGCAAAATACGTACTTACATAAATATTATATACATGTATAGATATTATACACCGGGTGATCCAAGTACAAGTATCTTTTTAAAAATTAAATGAACCAAACTTCATTTCTTTTGGTATATTATGGCTTTATTTGAAATGACAAACACTCCTATGATAGGAACACGATTTCATTCATGTAGCTTACCCTGCCAGGACAATTTTTAAAGCCTTTGTAGATGTTTTCTGCTTCTATCTTACGAATGGCTGGGGCGATATTACCGTTAATGTTATGGATTGCTTCTGAATTATTCGCATATCATCGGGTTTTAACGGCACCACCAGAAAAAGTAAAAAGGGGTCAAATAACACCTCCGAGGAGGGCGGCAATTGACATCGCCAAGATGGCTGGTAACATTGTTTCGACCAACTTCGATGTGCAATACTAATTTTACGATATTTGTCAAAGTTGATCAAGCATAAAGAAATATCTTTGCGTCAAAATAAGCATTTAAAAGATACCTGTATTTCGACAACCCGATAAGTATGTATGTTCGTAAAGATACTACCTACCTAGGTATAAAGTCGTGCATATTAACTATTAACATTATCAATTTTTGCAATTTACTATATTATTTAAGGGTTTACAAACATCCAGAGAGATAATTATATAAAATCACTACAAAACGCAAAAAAGTGTCATGTGTTTTTTAAGCACATAAACAATGTGTAATCATGAAAAAAGAACCACGTGATTTTTATTCAAATTAGATTGAATTTATTTTTATAATTTTATCACTAGATATTATTATTATTTTCAAGTGAAACTAATGTTAATATGTATGTATGAAAAATATATAATATACAATTAGTGTAAGCGCTGAGCAAATCGAAGCAGACCACTACTGCCTATGGTCGCTTTTCAACTCCTTGCCGTCAGAATTTAAATAAACTACAGTTGCAAAATGATTCGAGCTTGAATTTGACTTCATTTAAATATTATTTATTTCCTAAAAATTTTAGCTCAGTTGTACCATTAACACTACCTGTAATATGAATTCACCTTGAAATACATTTTTCAATTCAAAAAATATTTTTTTTTGTTTCTAAATATAAAATAATTCCTTTTAATTATATTGTCTTAGCGTTTATAACTTTTAAAATACTTTGTGGATATCCGTATATATTTACTTTTCAGTTTGTATATTCAAAAATCTACTTTGTATTTTGGCCCTAAAAGAGGTAAAAATATCGCCTTGATTATCAATTACACATGGTACAAAAATTCAATTATTACAATAACACTACCATAGATATATACTACTAAGTGCATTTACACGTCTAGTATTTCTCAGATGGAATGACATTTTCAATGTCTGAAACGCGTAAACGCACTTTAAACTATAAGTAATTAGTAAATTTTTTATATAAATGAAAATATTAAAAAAATAAACTTACGTCCATAGACTCAGCCAAATCTTCCTCATCTGAATCAACTGTTGATTCGACCAAACCAGAGAAATCAATCTCTTCACCATCCAGTGATGAACCGTAAACGGATGCCATTGTATCACTGCCACTGTATGCTGAACTTGTATCACTTGAATGAGAACCTCGATTGCATTTTTGATGCAATTCTGGTCTAGAGGGTGGCTGATACTATAAAAGTAAAAACAAAATAAAAAAGCAAATTATTTAATATTATGTATTATGATTTATTTATACCAAAATACAAAGCAATCTCTTTCGCACGTTCAATTTGTTTCTTTTTTTTGTGCAAATGACAATTACTTTACAACTTACATGTTGTCGTATATGATGATATGGATCCATTAGTTGTATAGAGGCCACAACTTTATAAATATGCTGTTGATTTGTTTTTGTTCTTTTTTATTTGTTCGAAAGTAAACGATATTTTGTTTTCTATATTTATGTCTATTTATATTTAAAATAAATTATAGTGTTATTATATTCTATTTAAAAGTTATTTTGTGATATGTTTAAATGTAAAAGTAGTGATTTATTTTTATTTCTTTAATATTTAAATTTGATTTGTACGTTGTTACGCTTGTTTTCTTTAGAGTCCTTCTTAGATAAAACGACTTTGTTGTAAAACTCTTGTTGATTGGCAAATGACGTATTAATGAAAAATGTTATCTGCAAAATAAAAACAAAGAATTTATTAAAAGTTGAAAAGAAAAATTAGCACATACATATAAACTAAATATAGAGTTGACGTAGAATTAGTTCTTTATTTTTTAATCAAACTTAGCTTAATACGACAGCTTTACAACTGAAGATTAAATTCAGCGCCCCAAAAATTCTAAGAAACAGGTTTTAGGCACTAATGCACAAACTGTGTATAATGTTGTAATTAACAAATCTAAATCTTGTATATACGAGTAGGCATAATACAATATAATATATATGGGAGATGCCTTTTTGACGGATGTCTAGACCTCTAAAGACTAGATATAATACTGAGAAAACTTGGGCGATATTGATAATTTTCTGGCGCATTCAAAGACTGATACATTTGGATTTTGGTATGGATGACACTGAAAAATTGTCGATTTTGTCATCGATTTCTAATAGCATATTGTATGCTCTTTTATATTTAAAACTTAAAAAGTATTTTACTCTTGATATATTGCAACAATTTATTAAAATTTGCACAACATTTCATTATTCGCAAAATTGGTACTATAGTTTAAAATTTGAAAACAAACATTACAAGCAATAAATAAAAATAAAATAACTTTGAAAATTATAGTAAAGTGAGAAATTATGTTGTCTACACTCAGGATAGATTAGGAAGGGAAGTGCCTACAGCTCTTCCAGTTGGATCCTATAAAGACCTATCTATCTATACCTTAAAGGTATAAATGAAGAGTGAAGACAAAGAAGACGTAGAAGAAAACGAAATGCAAACGAGAAAAGGTACCCAGCATTGTCTGATACTATACTTATCCAGCAATTCAGCGATAATACACTTACAGTTGTGCAAATAAACAACATTGTAAAACTCTCGCAATCTGTAGTGTGCATATACAATAATTTTATGATGCAGTACACAAAATAAAGCAGACACAAAGAAGCGATATCAAATATTTATTCCTAAAAAACATCAAACTCCTGTTAAAGTTGGTCATTAAGATTATCACTTATCATCAGACTCAAGAACGTGCTTAACGTAAAAAAAACATAAAATACTATGCCGTTTCCTTTTCTAAAAAAATTTACCATTTCTTTTCGATTTTATAAAAAATTGCTATTCAAGTTTTCTTAAGACAAAAATGTTGCCTCGTAAGTGATGATACGATAACTTCTTTTAAACTCACTATTTAAAAAAAACATTGTATTGCAAATTTTCAAATAAAAAGTGAAAAAATGTTGCAGCTATATAAGAAAATAAAACGCCATTAATAAGTGCCACATAGCCAGAGATGTAAGAGATTGCCATCGATTTAATTGAAATCACATGATTTCGCCGATACAATATTTTTTAATCAATTCATATATTAATTGTTTGCAATCAAATATAATAATCAAAATCTCCGTTTTCTTCAAAGGAAATTAATTCTTCTAGTAACAAACTTGACTGATAATTTTGAATTATCTATAGTTGTGATTTCAGGAGAATTTATTGGAATCGCATGATTTCAACAAAAACTTTATTGCAATCGAATTAATTGCAATTAAATTAATTGCATTTAATGAATTAAAAGAAAATGATTACAATCACAAAATATAGCGATTTTGAAAAACAAATCTTTTTTAAATCTTAAACCTTTTTAAAATTAAAGAGTGATGTCAGTTTGGTTGAAATAACTTAGTTTTTAATACCAATTGATTGCAGCTTTCTACACGACGCTTACGCGTCATTTATACTAATCCCGTGAACAGTGAGTAACTTGGTTCAACAAAAAAATCCAGTTTAAGATTCCAAACTAAGGTACAGATTAAAAAAAATAACTAACATCTGTTATGATATAATAGAGACAAGTTATTATTTTTAATTATTTTTAACAAATTATTAAAATAACAGATATTTTTTTACTAAATCTGCAAAGAAAAACTGGATAAAAAATAAATTTATTTTGTGCATTCACCAGGTGCATACATTCATAGATAGGTACATATGTACATATATGATTATAGCATCGATAAAGAGGGGTAAAATAATTTTTGAAGTCGGATAATAGAAACAACATATGAAGTAGTGTTTTATTCACCATCATTTCAATTGTACTTAAATTTATTTCTTCTAAATCGAAATAGGTATGTATATTTAAAGCCTGTAATATAATTTTTGTATCCCTTCTTATAATATTGATATAGGCAACATGTACTATGTACATATGTAGGCATAGGTATTTTGCATTACATTCAGGGAGTGCAATATTTACTTTCGCTAGATTAGGTATTTCTGATGGTAAGTGTGAAAAGTTGACACTTTTTTGATTTTACCACTAACAAAATGCAGCACAAATTGATAATACCCGGCTGTATATAATTATCGATAACTATGCCTTTGAAAAACAAAGAGAAGGTAACATCACTAAAGGCTGAAAAACACATCAACAAGAAGTTTTATTGAGTACTACTAAATGTTAACATAACCATTTAATAAATGCAACCATATTTAACAACAATTGTGGGAATAATGTTTTTATGCACAAACAACAGTAAAATGAAACTGTAAAACAAATTAAAGGTGGGCGGTTTTTGCTAACTTTTATTCATAAAAATACAAGCACAAATAATAAACTTAGCAAGTCAATCAAGGAAACTAGGGCGTTATGCGGGGGTTAATATTTTATTTAATCATAATCAAAAAATTGTTTTTATCACAAACATTAAATTACTCACGTTGTTTAAATCTATATAAAATTATTATAAATTCAATAAACCACATTTTTGATGCACTTTTTATATTGAAAAATTTTTTAAGAGTATTATTTTTTCGTTTATAATTTTCTTTTACATTTTCCATTTGTTGTAATCAAAGGAATTTCTCTACATTTTTTTCGTTTCTTGCATTTGTTACATATTTTCCTAGTTTTTTAATGTAATATACATAAGTAGTATATATGTATGTAGTATGTATGTTTTAATCGCTGCGTTCACTTTTTTCTACTTCACATCCATTTGCACCATCGAAACTCTGTGTATTACAACAATAATAAACTACATACATCTATTATTGTTACGCTCACACACAATACGGGTTTTTAATTCATCTACACCAACACTACGATGATAATGAAGTAAATCACACACAAAGGCACGGAGTATTAAAACTCTATGCATAAATACTTCATTAGAAAACGAAAAAAAAATCATGCAACCCAAAAAAAAATGCGTCTCGTTTTAACATGGTGGCATTTGGAATTTGTATTAATTACTTCAATAAATTCATTCTTTTAACATATGTTTGATGTTTATCGTCGATATTACACTTCACAAAATTTTGTTAAGCTATTTTTAATAAATAATATGCACTTAAAAGCTTAAATATTTGAAGAAATAAAGCAACACAAAATCTTTTCCTTATCGACGCGTCGACGTTTTCGTTTTCTTTTAATACATAATTCTTTGGTTTTCTCTTTTAATATTCAAGTACAGGGCTGTATTTCAAGAAAGTTTAAATAGCTGCCAGACTGTTAGTGTTTAATAGATTGGAACAGGATGGCTCGAATACATTTAATAAGTTTATGTTCAAGTTTGCTGGTTACGAGAATCGTTAATACTTACAATATTTGAATTTTGCTTTAATTATTAAGTTAACAGCTATTGAGATTTCATTTAGCAAATATAATAAATACGTTGGTTTCACAGTCATAAAAGTTGTTGATTATCGAATGGCAAGTTCGAAGTAAAAATAATTTATTTGAAAATTTTTGATATTGGCTTTAACCCCCATTTGACTCTCCACACCTCCAGCTTGGCAAATAGAAAAGATATGGAAAATTCAATAACTTAATTTTACTCTTCATAACGTTTGCTAGTCTTAACACTGGACATTCATTCAAAATTCCAGTCGATATAATTAAATTCCCTAGTCTTTGGAAAACGTTCAATGTAAGCTTCAATTTAGTAAGAACAAATTTAAAGCTTAACAGCTCTCCCTTATTTTTTTTATTTGATAAATTAGATTTAAGATATTTTGCAAAAAGTCCCCAGAATTTTAAATCCGTTTGTGGTTTATTAAGAGCGCAAAATCAAGATGATTGATTTTTATTTTATTTTAAGCCACAAACACTTAAAAAAGTAAATTGATTTCTTTAGTCATTCATACCTTTGACAATTTTTTAAATTTTTTCCATTTAAGAACAATAAAACCATTTCGAGTGGTTTTTTTAAATGTCCTGTATTTTCTTATCAATATCTTAAAGTCAAAATCCATTAGGCTTATAAAATAAAGTAAAGTATACCCTTTTTCTGACTCATACTCATACTCACAATCTTTATGGGCAATCAAAATCAATGATATTTGTTTTTGATAAATACACATCTTCCTCCATAAAATCATCTTCTTCAATCCCAATCAAACAACCAGCTGGAGGCTTAAGAAATAGAAACACAAACTCTTCCATGTATGTAGGTTATTTGTCTCAGTAATCTCTAAACAATCTTTGATTTGTTTTCTTAAAAACAAAAATACTTCCATTGAATAAGAAAATAAAAACAGAAAAAATTCCTAATACCGGGTATCACAGGGGTGATAAATGAAAAATAGTATAAAAGACAAAATTCCTAATGTGCTTCTTTATATGAAGCGCAACTGGCCTAGTAACGTAATACCCCAGAGGAATTGCAATAAATAGAAACAAATAACTAGTATTGAATATAAAAAAAACTTTAGATAGAAATATAAATAAAGCAATAACACACGAGTTAATTCTAGGATGTGGATTTCTTTTTTTCTTCTTTTTTCGGGGTTAAAAGAAAATATTATGCTCAAATCTTTGTTAGATACTCGTAAGAAAAAAAATTTAAGAAGAAAAAATAAACAAGCAGTAGACTTAGGAAATCTTCTTATAAGTTGCATTAACAAATTCCCTTAAGTGTTAAAAATAAATAAAAGAAAAAATATTAAATATTAAGAATTATGTTAAAGTTACAAACAACATTCAAAATAAAGTAAAATTTGAAATAAATTTTGATGTAAAATTAGACTACAAAGCTTTTATACATACACCAACCTCCAGCCACGGAAGGTGACATCTGTAGAAATAATATCTATTATTAAGCCCTGTACCGATCGGTCAGATGTGCATAAATATATTGGAGCTTTACATACATATATGTATATGTACATATGTATGTATGAAGTTTGATATGTGATAACAATTTATAATTTTTTATTTTCTATAAACTGATGTTGCTATTATTGCTGTTGTAACTAATCTGTTGCTGTAAGAAACAACTTGATACAGCTGTTGCTAAGTGGACAAATCTCTCAATAAAAGAACCAAAAACTGAATAATTATATCCAACAAATCGTTGAACATTAAACAGAAACAAAATTCCGAAAAGTTAAAAACTAAAAATTAACGCATACATTTTAATTTCACCAATAATATAGAAACTTTATACATAATAAAAAAATATATATTAATACCTATAAGAAATATATTTTCTTAATGAAGTATATATTATTAAAGCACTATTTTGTTTAATTTTAAAAATTCAATAAAAACTAAAATTTAAAAAAGAAAACCGAAAATTTATGAAAACTTATGTTTTCGAAAATTCACGTAAATTTAAAGTTAAAAATATCTAAACTTCACAAAAAAATGTGAATTAAAAAAAATTAATTAACTCCTCTTAAAGTAAAAGGCAGACGCAAACTTTAAAAACGCCGATAAGTATATTTTTTTACCCCGTTTCTAGAATCAGTCGTTAGAACTTTGTAATTTTAAAAATCGTTACTGCAACAGCTTTGTTTCTATAATTTTTAATCGATTTATTTTATTCTAATAATTTTTAATGAAACAATTTTTAAAAATTGTTTGAAAAAACTATCTTCGAATATTATTATTCAAATAATTTTTATTCGAATAAATTTTCAACCAATATTTCTTAAAATAAATTGATTCGAATAAATATCTGATTAATTTATTAGAATTATTTTTATTCAAGTAATTTTATTCAATCATTTTGCTTTTCTATAAATATTTTTTTTATTCAATCAAAAGTTTCATTCGCATCCTTCTGGATTATATTTAATTCGAATAATTCAATTAGAAAATTTATTATTCGAATATTTTTATTCGAATAGTTTTTCGTGTATCATTTGATTCGAACTTTTTTGCCTCGCATAATTATATTAATATAAATTTTAATATTGGAATAAATTTATCGCACACAATTGTTTTGAACAAATTTAATTATTAAGTATAAATTTATTCAAAGAAATATTCTTCCGATATTGTAAGAAATAATTTGACTCGAATAAACCATACAATTTAGCTTTGTTGCAAATCTAAAACAAAATATAACAAAATTCAGAAAATTTTAAATTTCACCGAGTCGAAAACTCAACAAGAAATTAAAAATTCACTAACCAAAAAAAAACCAATTCGCCATGAAATCTTAAGCAATTAAATAAAACTATATAAATAAATGGAAATCATACAAAAATGAGTCTATATTCTTTGCAGGAACTACAAAAAAGAAACTAACAAAAACAAAATAAATAATCTTTGCTTCACTAAAAACAGAAAAAAATTGGTTTGATCATTGAATTCAGAAAAAAACTAAATTTTGTCTAAAATTCAAAATGGGACTGCCAGCGTATTGTAGAATTTATCAAAAACAAAATATTGAAAACTACGGAAAAATACATATTAGCGTCCGACCGAACACACAGTGGGGCCAATTAGAAAAAAAGGGTAATAAATATGTATCTTTGAAACTTTCCATCCGATTACAGAACAATGTATGTAGGAATCATAGAGGAGGACCTATGCTTTAAGGATTTTCTCATTTAAAGTACCCTGTTGAAACATACGGTGGGCTGACATACTTGAAAATAGTACACTTTAGCTGAACTTCACACGAGATGCCTGTTTTGTGACCGTTTTATTTAGTATCTTAAATCATAAATATACATGTGTTATATACCAGTGGACAGGTAGAGAACTGTGTTTTAATATTTTGTATGAATTTAGATCATTTTTAAAAATAAATAAGGCATTTGATTGAAAACCCTAAAAAATAGCCATTCGTATTTTCTTCACATATTTTTTTTAGATTTAAAAATTTATTTAAAAAATTCGTTTAATATATCTTTCCAATTTTTTTAATATAAGAGAATTGCTATGTTTTAATAAATAGCGAAGAAATAAAAAAAAAAAATTAAATTTAGTACAATTTTCATGCAGGTATATTAAATGCTTCTGAAAATTTTACTATTTTTAGTAAATCTGCTGTCTTCGCCACATTTTTGACCGGGTGGGTAACAATAAAAAGTCAGATACATTGTTTTAAATATATCTAATGTAATTTATAAAAAAAATTTTAAACTCGATGGGCATTATTTTTTGTTAAGCGATTAATTTACAATTTTGTTAACAAATTCTCCATATTCATCCCATGCTGGATATAGCGTGCATGCTGATATATTGAAAAAGAAAAATTTTGAAAAAATGTTGAGAAAAACGTCGAACAATCAAGCAACAATTTTTATCAAAAGTTAGCCAATTTTCACACTAATTTAAAAAAATTGACTTTGATTTTTTTTTCACGACTACATGAATTGAGATCAATTAAAATTTTTTTTTCATAATATTAGAAATTGTTTAAGAATCAGATAATATTTTCTTTTTATCTTTGCTATTACCGGAGATATTGACAAAATTGCGAGCAAAGTCAAGGCGAAAAATCAAAATTTAAAAATTGAAAACCAATATCTTTGAAAATATTGAAGGAATTTTTGTAAGACAAAATGTATTTTCTTTATATATTAAAAAGCTTTACAAAAAGCAAAAATTTTTTAAAGTCAAATAATATTTGACTTTATGAAGCTAACAAAGTTTAACATGCCCGAGGTAGTCAACTTAGACACCCTGTATCCCACCGTATGTTTCAACAGGGTGCTTCAAATGAGAAAATCCTTAAAGTATAGGTACTCCTCTATAATTCCTACATACATTTTTTTGTAATCGGATGGCAATTTTCAAAGATACAGATTTATTACACTTTTTTTCTAATTGGCCCCACTGTGAGAACGTCGCGATCGATGTCGCAGTTAGAATTTTTTTTATACTTGTCTGAATATTATCAAAAATACACAACGTTGTAAAAATGAAATATTTTTATGTGTGTTAATATTGTTTTAATAAAATAAAAAAATCTCCAAAATTAAAACTGTTTACATATTCATTGAAAAAAAGTTCGGTTTCGAGCTCGGTATTCGGGTTCGTTTTGAAAAATATATTGAAGTTCAGGCTCGGCGTCAAAAAATGCGTGCGACCGAATACTAAAAAAATAATACCAAAAACCCAAATTTGAATGTTAAATGACATTGATTTTCTGTACCAGCATTCTTTGTTAACTAAATATCAACAACCTCTCAGTAACGATATATTTCTTAATAAGTTATTTAACAATATATCTACTTCAACTAATTTTATTAGCAACTCGTAGAAGTATAAAATTAAAAAAAATGCTTATTTGCAGTGCATTAAGAAAGTAAAAAACGAGAAGTTACCAGAATAACTATAACATTACAAATATTTCACCTTAATTTTATTTAATGTACATCATATTTTTTCAATTACATAAACCGACAATGTTACGAGGGGAAAAAAATTCAACACAACAGAAAGTTACCACCAACAACTAGTAATGAAATTTAATTCAATTTCTCTTTTTATATTTTTTTAAGGATAAAAATAAATTTGACTTTTACCACTCCACCCCCCAACAAAAAGCAAAAAAGTGGCAAAAGAAAACATCAGGTTGTTTGCAAGTTCTTAGTTTTTTTTTCATCCATATGCTAGAATTTTTGTTCGAATTTGTGTTACAACGAGTACATGTTAAACAAACAAACAGTCAGGATAATGAACAGTAGTCATAAAATGAGAGTAAAATATGTTCCATGTTTAACATACTTACATAAAAAAGACCACCAAAATCATACAAGGTACGAGTTGAACTATCAGCGTAAGATAAATGGAAAAACAGCATATAACAAGCCTATCCTAAGGCCACTTACTAACCCCCGAAAAGTCTTAAGGATACAACAGCGACAATACAACGAGTCAAATGCAACTGCTATAAATCGCATAATTTTACACACCTTGGGGAATAATCTTGCGTCCCCTTTCTTAAGAAGTCAGCATAAAAAAACATTTTTTACAACTATTAAAAAAAACAAAACAAAAAGAAAAAATACGAAGCTTAAGAGACAAAAAATAACTGTCATTTGATGTGTTTTTGGTTGTTTTTGTTTTTTTGCAACATTAATTTGTTGTGTTTTTTGAGGTTATGTTTCTTTAACCGACCCCTTGGTAAGATTCCATTTAGTGATGTTATTGTTTTTTCTTCTTTACTATTTGCTCTTACAGACTTAACCAATATCCTTCCTTTGGATATTCCCCCACTATGATGTCTCTTAATGCAGTCACAGGGTCGTATCAAAGAAGGTATGAAATTTTTTTAATTAAACTTTTGTTCGCTTAAAGATTTTTATTAACTTCGAATTTTCGAAAATAATAATATTACACAGTTGTTTGAATAAAGCCACAAAAAAAATGTGGCATTCATGCTGACATTTTTACGGCAACGGAATGCTGTTGCATGACGACCAGCATGGAGTCTTTAATTCTAGTTTAAGTTTAAAATTATTCGAACAAAAAAAAATATTAAAATCAAATTATTTAAATATATGAAAAAATATTCGAACCAAAATTATTTAAATAAAATTCTTCGACAATAAAGTGATCGAATAAAATAGTCTTAATAGAAATTACTGAAATAAAATGATTCAACTAAAATTGGTGGAATGAAATTATGTATTTGAATAAAAATTATTCAAATAAAATTATCCAACTAAAAATACAATTATTCATAGTAAAACTATTTACAAAAAAAAAAAACTACCGACTATTCAAATTATTTGGATCAAAGTTGTTAAAAAAATTACTCGGAAAAATATTTTAGAACATAATTTATTGGAATAATAATTTTTCGAATAAAGTTTGCAATAAAGTCGAAAATAAAGAGGCATAATAAAATAATTCAATCTTAATTATTGATATAATATCATTCCATTATAATTGTGGAAATGAAATTATAAATTTGATTAAAATTGTTCGACTAAAAACTATTTGAAAAAATTTTACATATAAATTATTCAGATAAAAATGGTTTAAAAACTTTTGTTTGTTGAGGGTTTTTAGCTAGTCTATATACATGCATTTCATTGGTGCTTAAGCCAAATCATCAGTAGACCTTAAACTTAATTTTTAAATGTTTCAAACCTCTTTACTTATACAAAAACTTTTAAAAACTCAATAAGAGTTATAAAAATTACAATAGTATAAGCATAGTATGCTTTGAAACTTATTCAAAAATCCCAACAAACAAATTATTATATTCGATATGAATCTATTTTATTTTCTTTACAACCTTTTTTACAATTAGACGCCCTTTGGGTGACAATAAAAGTATTTAACAAGGCAAAACGGAAAATAAAATGTTAACTAGGTAATTATGAAATTTATATTAACATAAATTTGATAAAAATGGTTGGAAACAAAATACCCAAAAAAAATAAAAATAAAAATAATTGGGAGTAAAAAAGCGAGTAAAATTATTTGTAAAGGAAGTGGTCGAATAAAATAATTTTTTATCATGTTTACATTGTCAAAGGTGGCTGAATACTAAGAAAGTAAGTTATAGAAGACAAAAATAAAGCAAACAAAAATGTAAAATAGCTTGATCTCAGCAGCCAATGGCTCTGACAAAAGCGGGAGAGTATGGAACATTTGCAATAATTAATCATCAGATTTAAATTGTAAGAAATGAATAAGTTGCACTTTTCGTATTCTAATTCGTTAAATAATACGGTTAAATAGTCGATATTCCTTGTCAGTAGTATCCACCGTCAAAAGTGGTAAAATCGAACAGAGAACACTGATCAGATGGTGTGGCGACCTCGAAATCACTATTGATCCGTTCTGTTAGACTGATGAATAATTAATTGTTCCAAAAAAAAGTACTACTCTCTTAATAAAATAATGAATTTATCCAAACAATTTCTTAAAAATTAAGAAGAAATGGGTAAATCAGATTTATACTCAAACCAAAAATTCATTTCAATATAAAAAATAAAAAAATAAAACAAATTTTCTCTAAAATGTCCCTTTAAAAAAAATTTATTTTGCGTCTCTGTAAAAATGTTTTACACGAGTATCTACAAAGGATAATAAAGGACTATATGTATGTAAAATATTTGTGCTGATAGGTGTTGTAGTTGTATACACATTGGTAGTTGTAGTACACGGTTCTCGTATAAAAATTGGTGGTTATTCGTATGCAGAATATTTTCGTATTCTTAAGCCTTATTTTGCCATTTTGTTGTCAGTGCAGAAATAATAAATTAATGAATGTCGGAAAGTAGTTGGGGGTAGGATTTTCTTTTAACATGTCATCAATAACACTAAAATTCATTCATTTAATCCAATGTTGTCTTCTTATTGCTACCTTTTTTTGTTTGTTTGTAGCGCAGTTCCTTTTTTCTCTATATTTATCCTCTTGGTCACATTGGTTGCCGTTTATTTATATTAAAATAAAAATAAAAGAAAAAAACATTTTGTATAGAGTTTGTATTTTTGTTTTTTTGTGGCTGGGTTGTTTGGTGGGTGTGCCGTACCTTTGACACTCATTTCGTAATACTTTCTTTTATAGATACACTGTCTCTTGGGAGCTACTACTTTCAATAAATAAAAATTTGTATTTATTTTGGATGTTTTATTTTGAGTATTTTATTATTTATTGGTTACATTATTGGTTTTTGACAGCGCTGTAAAATACTGTGAATTATTTGTTCGGCTTAAATGTCAAAAAGGTGCATTTCCTCTCAGTGCCATAAGTAAATAAAGTATGACAATAATTGAAATGTTTTAAAATGTTAAAAAAAAGAATAAATGATTATGTTCACTATGTAATAATTTTAAAAGGTACTCAAAGAATAAAAGTTTAAAAAACGGCGGCTCCGGTAAAACAACGTTGTTTCTGTTCTGCCGCGTAAGTTGAAATTAATTGATGTTTATTTTTCTCTTATTCCTTTGGAATATGGCAATCAATGCAAACGTTGATGATAACGTAAATTTTTATACTTTTCTACGCGATTCCAAAGTGCGTAAGCCTATAAACAGACATTTGGACTCGTAAGGAACGGAAGATAAATACGTAAGCGAGCATGTAACAAATTTAATGAACATGCGCTGGAGTCTTTCAATACGTGAGATATGATTAGCAATATGAGGATTCCATATCACAGCAGCATATTGTAACTTAGAACTTACAAAGGAGGTATAAATATACTTCAATGTTTAAAGGTTAGCAAATTCGGAACAACTCCTCTTCAAAAAGCCAAGCATTTTATAAGCTCAACATGGACCACAAATGATAAAGCGCTATCAAACACCACCCCTAAGTCAAGTTTCGCATTCGACGTGCTCAAAACGATACCATTAATATTAAAAGCAAGGACCGTGGGATTTCGAGACTTATGAAAGGAAACATGTAAATATTTACTAATATTTAATTACAAACAATTAAGGCTGCGCCAATCGAATCTAATTTCATACAAAATTTCAAATCGTCAGCGTATAAAAGATATTTCGACTTGAAAAAAAACAGGAACGAATATCATTAATAAAAAATTAAACAATAATGGTCCAAGTGTGCTACCCTGAGGTTCACCCGACGTTAGCAAATATGGTTTAGATACAAAACTTTTAACATGCACCGAACAAATTCCGTTAGATAGGTACGACTTAATCCATTTCAAGAAATTGGAACGGAAGCCCATTAAGTCCAACTTAGACGAAAGCATGGTATGCGATAGCTTATCAAACGCTTTAGAAAAATCAGTATAAATTATTTCTAGCTGACTGCCATGTTTAACAGCATCTAACCAAAATTCACTGAAGGGGGTTAAATTTGTTACCGTAGACCTACCACCGTAAAAACCTCGCTGACAAGGGGATATCCACGACTTATGTGCGCTTCATAGAATCCAAGCAATCGACATGAGTAGAATAACTGAGTGGTTTTCATACAAATTTTTCTCTCAATTCGATTTCTTGGATTCTATGAACAGTACATTAGTTTGAAAATTTTTTTTGTGTGAATAATGTATTCAAAAATTTTAGAAACAGGATAGTTTGGAAATAGGCCTACAAGACGATACATCAACCCTCTCACCATCCTAAAAAACCGGGTGCAGACTTCCACCTAATCAATAAATTCTCTCTCATGAAGTGATAAATTGAAGATAAAAGTAAGAGCAGGTATTAAAGATTTAGATGATTATTTTAGGAAATACGTACAGAGACCATCGTTTTCGGATCTATGCGATTATCCTTAAAGTTTTAATTTCAATTATATTTTTTTTTATAAAATGTGAGTTACTATAATTTTGGGAAAAGAGGGGATACGACAATGTATGTAAAGAGTTTGTGTCCAATTTCAAAATGAGAACACAAATCTGTAGTTTTTATTTATAATTCATTTTATTTAGAGTTATTTCTGTATTTAGAAATAAAATGTTAAGGTTTCAAAATTGAAGTGTTTTTTTAGTAAATTAAAATAATGTTGATTTCATATGAAAATGTTAAGTTATGTTAATAGTAAAATAATAGTAAACTTTGGGCAACTTTTAAATGATTTTCGACTCTAAACTGTGGACAACTTTTATATGACAACTTTCATATAATTTCAACTGTAAGCGACTTTAAAGCTCAAGTCTTATTAAAACAACTTTTCTCACCAACGGACAAATTAATACTCTTCATTACTACTTTTTCTTTGTTGCTTGTGGCTTTCAAGGTATGGTGAAAAACATCGAGTTAACCCATTGAGGACCATACATGTAAAAGTTAATTGTACCTGAAAATAGCAAACCAAACCTTGGATTTGACTTTTTAAAATTATTTGCGCAAATAGTTTCCAAGTTATGGAGGCCGCGAAGTTTAAAAATCAAATATTTTTTCTTTTTTGGAAATATTTAAAGGGATATACTCAAGTAAAGAAATTGTGATGACGTTTTTTGTTCCGACTGCATCAATGATTACACATTTTTATTAAAATTTTTCCCTTGAAATTTTTTAGATAACAAAAAGGATTACTGTCTATTTTTGGAAATAAAATAAAATTTTTCAGTTGAGAGTTTAGCTAATAAACACATTCATGACAGCACGATACCGACTACAATCTGTCAAAAATAGAATACATGTGTGTATATAAAAATGATAATTTTCACGACTCCACGGCTGCAGATTGCTGTCCATGCTACTTTTGCCGTGTAGTCAAATTAAATTAATTTCTATTTTTGTTGGCTACGAAACAAAAACAGTGTTGACAACATAACAAAATATGTAAAGCAAATATGTTCTTTTTTGTAGTTATAAATATAAAAATAAAGCCGATGGAATTCCTGCATAATCCTGCGATAATCACGAAAATACGCGAAATTTTCTCAAATTTAGAACAAGCTGTAAAATCTTCTAAAACGAGCTACAAATGTAAGAAATGTGAATGTATATCACATTCCTTAAGTTTTTACCTCCATTTGGGAAGTTTTAAGCCTTTTTGTAAATTTTTGAACTTTTTGCGGCTTTTAGTTATTTTTGCGCTATGAGTGATTCTTTGTTATTTTATTACTTCACTGAATCGCATTTGTTGAAAAAAAGTAACTTTAAAAAAGCAAAAAATCTAAAGTGGCACATTGAAGGGCAACATATGTAGTCATCTAGTCGTGTAGCCTGCTGCCGTGAATGTGTTTATAGCTTTTATAATGAAAACAAAAACAATTTGGAGTTTTTGTTGTTGTTGCTGTTGTTGTTGTTGTTTCAAGGTCTTATTTTGTAAAAGAAAACGATTCTAAACGTAGAAATTCGCATGGAAAAAAACTATTATTTAAAAAAATTCTGATTGTTTCTCATAAAAATTTTAATCGTTTAGAAATGTTAAATTTTGCAAAATGATATCTTTAACATAAATTGCCAAAGGAAGATTTTTATTTTATTTTCAAAAACAGGCAGTTATTTCCATTTTTCATATATGAAGATGGCCATCCCTTTGGTTATTTTTGTTTTTATCCTAAAAAAATTGGCGGACATGCTATCAAACATTCCAAAGATCTCCAAAAATCTTCAGAATGCATTGTTTATAAGGAATAGAGTTCGGCAATATAAAGTATGAAAATTATATATTTAAAAACACTAATCTCAAAATATATCCATATAAAATGGTAAACTTTTAAACTTGATTTGATGTAATTTAAGATACATAGCACTCTCCGCAAAAAGGGGATCTAAATTCTCAAATTGAGCAATTGACTTATTCTCAAATTTAATTTCAAACTTGGTTCTCAAATGCTTTTCAAATACATATTCTATGCAAATGTGAACCATAAGTGTTGTTAATTTCGTTCCTTATAGTTTCTGATCTTATACATTTATGTTATAAAACGTCATCTTTCCAAAATTTAAGAAAAGTGTTTGTGATTTGTACTTTCAATTTATTTGTCTGCTTTTGAAAATAAAATAAAAATTTTCAGTTGGGAGTTTATATTTCCAAAAAAACAATTTTAAGTTTCTTTAATAGTTAATTCAGTATAAATTTCCAACGGAATTTTTCATATTATTTTTAAAAACATGCAGTGAGAGTTTATATTTTAAAGATTATTTTTCTAATGGCGTTTTCTTTTCTAGAAAAAAGTGCAAACCTTTTTACCCCTTTTGTTGAGAATTTGCAATTTGATTTTTTAAAATAGAAAATTTATTAGACATGATTCTATCATCACTTACAATGCAAAACTTTTGTCTTCAGAAAACTTTGAAAAGCATTTTTTTATAAAAAGTAAAAGAAATTTTATATATTGAAACGATTAATTTTGGCTCAAGTTCAAACCTGAGTTTACCCATTTATTTATTCTAATTTTTTTTATATTTTTTTTTTAAATTTTTATTAGACATTTTTTTGGATAAATTCATTATTTTTATTAAGAGAGTACTATATATAGAACAATTTTTATTATTCATCATACTAGAAGAACGGATCAGTAATGATTTCGAGGTCGCTACACCATCTCATCAGCGTTCTTTGTTCAATTTTACCACTTTTGACGCTGGATACTAGTGATTAGGAATATCAACTATTTAACCGTATTATTTAACAAATTAGAATACAAAAAGTACAAACTTATTCATTTTCACATGTCAAATCAATTTCGGTTAGTACGAAATCCCATCTATGATGAATAACTACTATATATATTCCAGTCTCTCTTGCTTATTCAGCGCCATTGGCTGCTGAGAATAAACGGTACTTAATCATGTTATCCAAAAAATTTTCTAATAAAAATTAAAAAAAAAAAAAAAAAAAAAAAAATTAGAATAAATAAATAGGTAAACTCGGGTTTGAACTTGAGCCAAAATTAATCGTTTCAATATATAAAATATTAATAAAAGTTCGACTAATTACTTATAAACATTAAGTAAAAGAAATGTTAAATTTTTTTTAGAAAAGAAAACGGCATAGGTTGATCACTTTGAGGTTCGAAAATAAGAATTTATATGAAATTGAGATGGTATTATTCGGTAAACGTTGTTGGATATTCGTTCGCATTTCTCTCTCTTTTATAAACGTTAGCCAACCAAAACTCTGTCTATGTTTGAAGGGAGTTTCAGAATGACGTTTGCTTTCAAGTTATAAAACCATAATCTTTCAAACTTCTGCCATTTTGTATTCAAACTTATTACTTACATCACTTTGTGGCCTACTTATGTAAATAACCCTTTTATTTTAAATGCCAATATAAATATTTGATTTAATGCAAAATAGATTTTCTTTGACGAAAAATATTTTTTTGTGTTAAAAATTACTAAAAGTTTTTTGACAACAAATAGAAAAGTTTCCGCTTTAAAAGAATCTTTTATCAAACATATTTAACGACAAACATTTTGTAACTCAAAGTCGTAGAAATCCTACAAAAGCGCACATCACCAGCTGAGTTTTAGTTAAAATTTGTAAAATATAAATTATATAAAAACAAATGATTACAGAAGTTGTTTATTTCTAAACAGCCTCAATAAAAATGTTCAATGACACCACAAAATTGTATACAAACTACCCAAAAGCTTACAGAAAAATAAAAGCGACAACCACATAAAGTATCCTCTTGTTTTATAATCAAATCTTTGCTGAAATAGAGTTTTGTAAATATGTATATTTAAATAGAAACATATAGACAGAAAAAATCTACCAAAAAACACAGCAGGTGCAGGAACACATTACAGCCTCAAACATTTTGGAAGTAAATTAAAATCCAACAAAATCCTTAAAACCAGCAAAAACATTAATACAAATAAGCCTAAAAAATAACAAAGTTTATAAATGGAGAAAAAATAAGATACATGCAACAATTTTTCCCTTTCAAAAAAAATCACTGTTTTCCACCACAAAGTCATTAAATAGACCCCACATCTACTCACACCCCATCTTGGTTATTTTTTTATTTTTATTTTCATAAGCAGCCCAGAATTTAAAGAAACATCTATAACAATAACAATGACACTAATAGAAACAAAAACAGATAAACACACATACTCTTACATACTTGTACATTTGAGTTAAAAAATGGAAAGGGACAGAACAGGAAATAAAAAGCTCCGTTAACTGTGTGCTTCTATTAGTGATGCAAAATGTGGTACAAATTTACTTTAAAATTGGGCAAAATTGAGTCCCAACAAAATATCTAACTCAAACGATTCTGTTTTAAGAAGTATTCAATATTTTTTGGAAATTTCTTAATTTATCTCATTTTGATGTTGCAGAAATTTTGCTTATAAAATCATAAATTAAAAAAAAAAATTTGGCTTGATACTTTCAATGTTTACCGTACATTGTCTTTCGTTGGTAAGTTGCTGAGCTCGCAGGGGCAGGTGTGCGTTGGCATCCGCTTTCGAACCCACTGAGGAGTGCAATGCTCACATCTACAAGTTCCTGGAGAAGAACATTATGTGAAATGAAATTTAAAAATAAAAAAATATATTCTCTCTCAAGCGAGGAGTAAACAAGATGAAGAACAAAACGAAAAATAATTCTGAATTTTCAGCTCAAAAATCACGTCTATTGAGTTGTGGCGTTGTTTCAGTAAGCGCACATAAGTAAAAGTACTTATTTATTTTTATTATGGTACTATTTGCAACTATAAGTTCACATTGCTCGTGTTCGTTCCATTACACTAAACCGAAATAGTAGTCGGAGTAGTTGGCATCAACAGAAAGAGCTTATGTATTGTAATTTAACTTCCGCCGGAAATACTTGCTGGCTGCCTTATTTTCTATACTTATTTGTTTGTAAGTTTGTAATAGCTGTGCGTTTATATGTGTAATAGAATGAATGTTTTTGTATATTTTAGTAACTTGGCTTTGGATCAAAATGACAGAACTATTTTGATGGCATTGTTGCTATTGTGTTCTTTTATATTCATGTTATTGTTATTATAATGTTGTTGCTGGTGGTACGCTGTTGCTATTGTTATTTTTGTTGTAATTGTAGGTGGCAAACAACCAAAATGAGTATTTGATCCTTTTTATATCCTCAATGTTTGACAAAACAGATGAGGTTCACCATATAGACGGGCACAGACATACTCGTATATTTAAAAATCTGTGTAGTTAAAATGGTGGTGGTGGTGGTGGTGGTGGTGTTGGAATTGTACTAGTATCTTATTCTTAGGTAAAAAGATAATTTGTATTTTCATTGACTTCGAGTAGAAAATAACGCGGTACAGTTGCAGTCTGCAAATAAGGTTAAATATCATAAAAGGCTAATTAATTATTATTTTCATAGAGTTGGGAAACGTTTATGTGGTTAGCATTAATTGTGCATGACCAAGCGTGATCTTGCATGATCGCAAGTAACTTTCTTTTTTACTCGATCGTTCTTTAGCGTGAGTATAAAAATAAATGGACATGATTCAAAAACTATTTTATACTTGGTTTTAATGCAACTGTATTTTAGTCCGCTTTTTATTAGTTATTATCTTCAGTTCGGGAAAAAATATTTGCAATGAATTTAAATGATGAAAGAACAAAAGATTTCTTTATTTTTATTTGCGTGACTTAAGTTTGATTTTACGTGATCTTACGATTTTGTGTGCGTGTTTATGAGCATGTATCAAGATAGGCCATGAAGCGGCATGATTAATATGACTGCTTTTCCACGGTCAAAGCTTAGTTTGCAAAGTCTTGGGTTTGAAGGTTCGTCGTTTACACATACTTGTATTTGGTTGCATGTGTATGTTTGGTTTGGTTGCTCATCCAAAAAACGAAGAGAAATTTTTTCAAAGTAAACTTTGCGTGTGTAGAAGCAAAACAAAGTTTAAAAGAAACTTGAAAAGACTTTGTCAAAGTAAACTTTGACTGAGGAAAAGCAGTCTATTTGTTGCTTGGAATCGTGCATGATTTCTTCATTCTCATTACTAAATGATGGTAACTAATTTTTTTTATTTTTAAATTAAATTACAATACTTGTAATTATGACTTTCGAATATCCGAATTAAATATCGCAGAAAACTGTTTGTATTATTTTTTAACTTTTTGTTTCTTATGTATTTCTTGCGATGATTTTTAAAAACCTCTTCCCTAAATCATATGAAATTTTTGTTATGTAACTCAGGAAAGAAAAACTCCAACTATATTGGAAGTTTTTTTTTTCATATATAACATCATGTATACGATTTAATTTCTTAAAAATATGCTTTTATGCCCAGGAACTCAAATTATTCAGATTTAATGTCGTTGAATCAGTGTAACTGCTGCAACTTCAATTCACGCCAGGACATACTTTGATTTCACGAAATTTTAATTAAGGGTATCCACTGAATCTGAAACGGCACTGTTTTGTATTCCAGACTTTTCTCGACTGAGATTACTAAGCCTTCTCAAAAAGAGTCGTACATTCCATTTGTCTCTTCAGGACTTGCATATCTAGGTTTCATGGAATCTGATCATGCCCTAAATCACTACATTTTCCGATTCTAACGGCTGTCCTGGTAGGTATACATTTAATGAAAACATCAAGAGTAGTTAAGTCTTATTGTACCAGTAACTACGAGATATGAAAGTAGAGTATTAAAAAGAAGACTTTTTTGGGAAACCGGGTTTTGAATTATTCTTATTTCACCAACGATTTTTAGTTACAGCCATACTTAATCAGAGCTTTGAGCGTCGCGTTAGCAACAAATTGACTCTGAATGTACTGCAAATACGTACCCTAACGCGACGCTCAACGCTCTGATTTAGGTAGGGCTGTTACAAACAAAGCTTGCTCTACTTATTTTTTCTCTTCCATTTTTCATGCTATCACACTAAATCTAAGAAAAACTACAAAACCAATTTTTTTTATAAAAAACTCACAAATTGTTTTCGATGAAAAACCGGTAGACGAGCACACAGTTTTTTTCGGCTTGTCGAATTAATCGAAAATATAAATTATTTAAACCCCATGTTCTGTAACTCCCGCGTCGAGAAACTTTTCGATTGAAATGTGTGAAATGAAACAAAAATGCCATAAAATGATTCAAACAGCTGTTTTTCTCACTAAACTGTGTCTGTAATTTTTTTGGCGAGTAATAGCTGTCACCTAAGCAAATTACTCGCCAATTTACAGAAAAAGTGTGTCTGCAAATTTTTTGGCGAGAAAAGCTGCCGTTTTCAAATGTCAAATAAAAATGCAAAACATATTCAAAATGGAAAATGTAAAGAATAATAATACGGAAAAGGTAAGTAAGTATCCTCTTCTTAAATCTTTTATTCATTGTTAAATTCTTTTATAATTTTAGGAAAATATGCGAATTTTTAAGCATATTTTGTAAACAATAAACATTAAAGTCGCCACCGTCGTTGACATTTTTTTAATGTTAATATATTTTGGGCGCCGTCAACTATATTTGTGACTAGCGTTCTCAACGTATAAAATTTCACTTCAGCTTGGAGTTGTATATAATGAAATTTCTAACGTAACGCCGTAAGCTCTTTTGATAGTTTTCGACATGAGTTACGGACACACATTTTTTTCTCACTTTTCGAGAAACGATGGAATATTTTCTTTCATATCTTTTTGAAGCAAGAAATTCTCGCCAAAGTTTACGATTTTCGGTTCTGGTTTTTGCATACTCTATAATAAAGCATTTGCATATCGCATAACGAAAGACCTATTTTATTCATGTACTACGTTGCTGCGAGAGTTTAAAGACCAGTATTTTATCGAAGTCTTTGAAGAGCTCCAAAAGAATATACATATACATTAGCTACAAGGACTTGTACAAAAATGTTAAAGTCAACTTTTGAATTAATTTTAGATATTGCAATAGTTTTTTGTTATGTAATTAATTTTTTAAACTTTTTAAATTTTGTGATTTCTTTAAATTATATTAATATTTGCTTGGTTTTATTGTGGACTAATTTTGGTTTAGATTATTTATTTTTTAAATATCAGTTGCATTCGCAGTGAAATCTTTGCAAAAGCAACAGCCCATTGCAGGGATTCAAACTCATTGAAAATTATCTTTAAAAAGGAAAATCTGCACTTAAAAATGCATTGAACAACCTAAACAAGACTTGAAAAATAATTTCTATGTTTTATACATATTTAATTTTTTTTAGTTAAGTTCTTATTCAAATACAGTCTCGTTATTATTTCAAAATAACTTTCACATTTCCATTGCACTCGTAAATATTCATTTAAGGTTTTTACAAAGCTCATTTGTTTCATGTTCTTTCTCTCCAAAAAAAAAATTAATTGAAAATCCCCAACGACAAATTCACTCGCGTACTATTTTTTGTTTGTTAAAAAAGATTATATGGATCTGGGTATTATTCTTTGTTATTTTTTCAGTTGCATGTCTTGTTATTTAGGAACCTCAAATGTGTCTGTTATATTTTTTTTTCATTTCATTATATTATCTTGTTGTTCTTGTTGCTCTGTTAGTGCCAGTAATTTCTGTTCTAAAGTGCCATTGTGCGTACAACTATTCAAAAGTCTTACTTATTTATTTTTCCTGGATCCTTAAAACATATTTTCAAATGAGTATGTATGTGATTGTGCAAGTGTGTGCGTGCTCTTTTCTATTCTATTAGCTCGTGTATATTAAAAAGGTGTTTTCCTTGTATTTAACCATAATGACACTAGAAAAAAAATTAATCAAGCACAGCTGTGACGCATCATTGTCTCCTGTTTTGTAAATAAATATTTTGAACATTATATGACTAGTACGTGTAGTATAGTTTCTTTCTCCTTCGCTGCCTGACTGCTTGCTCATTGCCAATCCTTTGGGGAATTGAAATACACAAAGATCGTATGATACTAGCTTAGTTATTATTCCAACCAATTGTTGGACTTAATTTGCTTAAAATTTTTGTGGTTTTATGGTGTTTTTCTTCACGTATTTCCAGTACTCACTTTCATTTCCTCATTCTATTCAAACATTTTTTTATTTGAAATATGGTTACTCATACTTTTTTGTTGGAATTAAGGGATTTTTCATTGTTTTTGTTATTTAAATGAAACGTTTTGATAATGAAGTTTTCTTTATAATAATTTTATTTTGTTTTAAATAATAATATTCAATAATAGGGGACTTGGAAGAAAAAAAGATGAATGATATTATTTAAATTTGCATTTCAAGAAGATAAGAAAATAAACGTTTAAAATAAAATCTTGTATATATTATTTGTAAAATTATATTATACGATAATACAGAAAGAATATATTTTTTGCAAATTTCCTTATTAAAGTTCTTGTTTAAATGAACTCCAACACACATTGTCTAAAACACACGGTATGCTGATATTGAATCTCCTAGGGAGTCTCAGTTTAGAGTTAATTTTTTATATTCACATTCTCAGTACGCCCTGAAGGACATCTTCCGTTGGTGATGCGTTTGAATTTTTATTTGTATTTTTTATTTTTATTCGTTTTTGTATTTTCTTTCTTCTTATTTGTTAAAAACGAACGTCGCCTCAAAAATTTTACGTTAACACCATGATAAGGAAATGCATGCTATCGTATAAAACATTTTTATTCGAAATCTTTTGTTCAAACAATCTTTTATTCGAATAATATTATTATAGATTTAAGAAATTATTAAATTTAGTATTCGAGGTAGCTCTCAATATCTTTTTTAAAAAAATTTCAATAATATGATTTAAGGTCTACTGATTATTTGGCATTAGCACCAATGAAATGCATTTATATAGACGAGCTAAAAACCCTCCACAATTACAATTTTAAGTTTTAATAGTTTTACTAAAATAATTTTTATTTGAAAAAATTTATTCTATTTTTTATTTATTTATAATTTCTGTTTTTCATTAATTTTAGTCATTAACTTTATCCGAATAATTTTATTTGAGTAATTTTTATTCAAAATAAATTTGTACAATTGTACAAATTTATTCGAATAATATTTTATTAGTTTTTGTATTCGAAAAGATTTAGTCATATAATTTTTATGTGAATAAAATTAAATGATAATAATATAATTGAATAAATAATTAAATTTTAGTATTGTATTTGAATAATTAAAGTCAAATATTTTTTATGTGAATAAATATATTCGAGAAATTTGTTCCAGTTTTTTCTAGGTATATAAATAATTTGGCAAAACAAAAGGAATTTTATGGAATTTTATTTAACCGATTTTTTTCGAATAATTTTATACGAATAATTTTTCGGATAATTTTATTCGAAATATTTTAATTAAATAATTTGTTTTAATTTAGTCAAATAATTTTTTTAATATAAGTTTTTACAAATACTTTTATTCTAATTTTTATACTTGAAAAATTTGACTCAAACACATTAATGCAATAACTTTTGATCAAACAATTTTATTTCAAAAACTTTTTAGACTAATTCTGTTTGAATAATTTCTATTCGAATAATTCTATAAGATTTCTTTTGCTTGAGTAATTTTATTCAAACAACTTTTATACGAATAGCTTTATTAAAATAATTTTATGCAAATAATTCATATTCGAAATATTTGCTAGAATAATTTGTTTTTGGAATGGACATCGTTTAATTTCAATAACATTTATTTGGACAATGTTATTCGAATAACTTTTGTTTGAACAATTTTTCTTCCAATAATTTTTAATCGAATAATTTTATTAGATTTGTTTTGTTTGAGTAATTTTATTCGAGTAACTTCTACCAGAATACTATTCTGCGACTAATTTTTATTCGAATTAAAATTAATGTATATTTCTTTCTCTTCAAAACTTTTTTAATTTAGTAGTTGTTCTTTATTGACATAAATGAATCCTTTATTTAAAAAAGCCTTTTTTCCCAAAAATTCTATTCTATTTTATTCTGAAATATTCACTAAATTTTTCCAAAAGTACGAGTTATCTTGATTGAATAATCTTGAAACATAAATGCATTTTTTGTGGAAAAATATTGTTTTTTACAAATGATACTGCAAACTGCCAGATTCCTTTTAATGTTGTCATTAATAAAACTTCAATAAAATTTGTATATTTTCATTTCATCATTAAATGATTTGCTTTTATTAATTTTAGTTTTAAGTACTTTGAATGTTTTTTTTTTCATTATGATTGTGCTTAACAATTAATACACCATTTTGTTTTGATTAACTCAGGTTTTTCGTGTGTTGTGTGTGTATGTGATATTTTTTCAAAATATTTTTCTCTGAATTGGTGAATGCATAACTTTAGTTTTTTTTGCAAACATTTATATATACATATATGAAGGTTTGTAAAATACTAAAGATATTTAATAATTTATAATAAAATCAAACAATAATAATGTACAAATATTGACTTGGAAAAATTACACTTGAATTATATATATCAACTGTTGGAAAAATTATTTTTTATATATACTCGCTCTGTTTTATTATGCAGTATGACTTTTTTCTTAACTCATATGACTTTTTGCATTAAATAATAGTGTTTCGAATTTCAATTTTTATTATTAAAAATAATTGATTTTGTAGTTTTCGTGCGTATTAAATGCACAAGGACAGTGGAGTGAAAAAATTACCGAAATCAGAGAGATTTTTGAAAGGAGTTAAAGAATCTTTTATTTCAATTTTTTGAGAAATTTTAAGCAATTAAAATTATTAGCCAGTTAACTTTCTTAAAGAGCTTGAAGCAAAATCTTAGCATATGGCAAATTTTCAATGATATATAGTTAGTAAGAATGCAAAACCACGTAACTGGCAAATGATTTTTGGATGGGGTTTCCATTAATTACTATTTCTTATGTTATGCATTCTGGGTCGATGGTCAATTGCCAACAGACATCAAAAAAGGTATTATTAAGCTACTGAAAAGGCGACCTCACCAAGCACGAAAACTGGAGAGGGATAGCTTTGTTGAGTATGGTATATAAAGTTATAGCTAACATTGTAAACGCAAGACTCAATGCATTGTTATGTGATGATCTAAGATCAGAAAAGGCAGTTTTTCACCCCGCAAGATCCCGCATTTCTGGCATTTGCGCAGTCCTTTGACACCCTGTCACACGAATCAGCTTAGATGGCATTAAGATGGGTGTTCCCGAAAAGATAACACATCTTATAAAAAGCCTCTATTCCGATGCTAAGGAAGGGTGTTAGACAGGGTTACGTGCTATCGCCACCCAATATTGTCTGGGACAACATCATGGCCAAAGCAACTCAACCAAATAGAGGCATTCCTTGTAGCCTCCAGAGGCACTTGGAAGATCAGGACTACGCAGATGACATCTGTTTACTCCCGCATAATTTCAACAACATGTAGGCTGGCCGCTAAGGTGGGCTTAAAAATATATTCCCTTAAGACGAAAAACATGCAGATCAATGCAGAAAATACCCAGCCATTTGCGTTGTCTGATGGCTCCCTTGAAGACGTATTGTCTTTTTATATTTAGGCTCTGTCATTTCGAAGTCAGGAGGCTCCTCCCAAGACATAAAGAACAGAGTTGCAAAGCCAAAACTTGCGTATGGTATCCTAAACGCAGTATGGGGCTCATCCCAACTCTCCAAAAGCTCTAAAATTAGAATATTTAACAGTAATGTTAAGTCCATACTGTTTTACGGCTGGCAATCATAGAACGCCGCATCAAAGGATGTTGGCACTATGCAATCATTCGTTAACCGTTCTGGGCTGCTACGTACCAAGCCCTTTTAATGGTAGGAAGACCAGCCCACAATTGGAGGAGGCAGCTTGAGAAAGAAGTCAGGTCGACAGGACGCCGCTGGGCCGAAATAAAACACCTAGCTAGTGATAGGATTGCTGGGAATAACTTTGCAATGGCCCTATGTTACTTATAGGAATTTATTCCTGAATTGAAGGGGCTTGGTGCCTAGTAGCCCCTATATGTCATAAAATATACAATAATGAATGAGAAACCGATTCTAATTTTTTCATTAGTTACGTAGTTTTAGATTTCAACTAAATGAACACAAAATTGTGAGTGAAAATAAATATTAAAAATATTAATAAAATACGGAAATTTGTTTTTGTCTCAATATGAATTCTCACTCACAATTTGGTTTTTATTTTCTAAAAACAGATAGATTGCTTCTCTTCTTTCATGCAACATTGTCATATCTTGAAAAATTAAAATTTTCAAGATACTGAAGTAAGACAGACGTCTTTATCTATAGTTTGAGGAGTTACTGACTTGATAAATGTTGCCCCGACTTAGCTAAAATTGCAAGATATATCACAAAGGTCCGCTAGAATACCAGCGAATCCCATTTAATTTAACTTAGTTTGTAAAATCGTTGATGAAATGAACTCAAAGTATGTAGTTCTATTTCTGGTGAAACATCAATTAATTACATCTACACGGCCGCGGCGATTGTTATGAGCGGGCGTGATCTAAAGAGATGAACGTTATTTGGCAAACAATATTTGTAGAATATTATTATATTTGCACTTATACTTTTTTGAACGAAAAGAAAGTGCCATGCCTCTGGAAGATCTTTCAATTTTAAACAATAGTTAATTGTGATACTGATTCAGGATCAGAATTTGAATTTATTAAATTATAATTCAATAGCTTTGAATATATTAAAGCTTAAAGATCTTATTCATAAAAAACACTTTTGTCTAACAAAAGGTTCATCCAACAAATTTTGTATGGAAATCTGTTTTATAAACATTCTATAAATCAAAAAGAAAAAAAGGAATAAGGCGTAAGAAGATGCTGATTTATCTTTCGAAAAATTTGGCTAAAACAATTTGATATTTCGTATTTCTTAAATTTAAATTATTCTCGAAATACTTTTCGACTCTCCACAATTCATGTTTTAAAGACCCACTGTTGCTTTAAATTAACATTCCAGTACTAAATAATATTATTTCTGCTAATGATTAATTTTAATTAATAGCGTCATGTATTTTGGTTTATTTTACAATTAAAATGCGTGAAAAAACATTTTTACTAATTATACAATAAATTAGCCATTATAGGACATGTTAAGTTAAAAATTGAACTGAAAAAAGTTTTTAAATGAATTAATTAATATTCGTTGTAAGTGAAACTATACATTTAATCATTATTACCATCATTGTTTTTTAGCACAATGCATATTAATAATACAACTTAATGAAAGTAAATAAATGTTAGTATTGAATACTTGTTTAAAATTTTTATTTTATTTATTATTTAATAATTTTCATATTTGACAATTGAAATGAATGCGCGTCTGTGTTTGTTTAAAACTGACCTAAATATGTAAATGACATTTGTTTTGTTTTGTTTTGTTTATTGTTAAACTTTTGTTTCATTAAAAACTATTACAATTTATAAAAATCTTAATTAATATTTAAAGTTTATTTTTTGAAGGTGCGCCTTAAAATGGAAAAGGGTTTTTATTTTTTAGCTGTTTATGCAAATAATTTTTATATATTTTATATTAGAAATTTTTGAGCAATCATGTTATTTTTTAGTATTTTAAATTTTATTCGCAATTTTTCCCAAAACTAATATTTTACATATTTAGTAAAACATTAATAATTTTTTTAAAAGCAAATTGAAATTGATTATTCAGGGGTATAGCTTGTTCGTATCCATGTTATTTTTTGTTGATAATATCTAAAAAGAAAATCAGTAAGTGCCCTTATTGTTATGGCGCGCACCTTATTAGTTTTATATTTTAGTTTTAATTATACTTTTTAGTGATTTAATACCTGTTCTTTGCAAAACAATATTATTGTATTATACAAAAAAAAAAAAAAAATAATGAATTAACAAAAAATATTTTTGCAATTCAATATTTAAAAATATTTTTAGATTTTTTATATTTAATGTGGTTTAGTTTTATATGTATCTAAAAACTGTTAAGCACTTTATCAATTAGTTGTCTCATATTTCTGTTGCTTTAGAGAAATTTGAGTTTTAAATTGATGTGCTTTTTTTTAATTTATTTAACTTTAGTTTTATATAGTTTTAGCAAAATTATAGATTTCAATAAATGTGGTTGTTTAATGTTAAATGTATTTTACTTTTTTGTTTTTATTAGCGAAACCTTTGATAATAAAGCTTTAATATAAAGAACAGTTAACAATGAAACTTACAGGAAAAAATGAAAATTTTTTTGTTAGAAAAGAAGTTTAGAATTTTTAAAATGAAAACGAAGAATGTAAAGTACATATTTATTTTAGCAAAAAGGCACCAGGGAATAAGTTTAGCTCAAAAATTTTACGGTAAGTTATGAATGAATTGACATAAAGTTAAGTTAAACTAAACAGTAGATGCTAAAAAATTAAGCGAATTAAGTCTTAATAAAGCATTATTAAATTTCAAGTTAGCTTAAGTTACAATTATTGTGAAGCACAGCTAAAAAGCCGTTAGTGTATACCGAGCTATATATTTCCAGAAACATATTTGGCTACTTGAAAAATATATGATCAAAATGTATTTAAAAAAAAATACGAGACGAATCGCATTTTGTTATACAAATGTACATTGTTAATAATAAGCATTTTGGCTGCTCAAAGCCTGGACATAATTTTTGCAAAGCTTTAAAATCTTATTGAAACTTTAGAAACAAGGAAGAAACATTAGCAAATTATTAAAAGCGTCAGTAAAGCTTTCAAATGCTGCCGGTAAGACTAATTTGTCAGATTTTGCAGTTTTTCGCAAATAGATTTTAAATAAATACATTTTAAAATAGATTTTAAGAATGATTCAATCCAATTTCTTGACTATGAAGCAAAATAGTCATCAAAAAAGTATCTTGAAAAGCGTAACGGCTCTGTTCGAAAAGAATTTGAAATAAATATATTTTATTTCAATTAAATTTTTTTTAATTAATAAATTAAATTTTTACAAATTTTTACGATCTAAAAAATTCATCTGTTGATTCTGATCTAAAGCAAATTTTTTGTTTTAATGCAATAACACTTGTTTGGATGTCCACAAAAAATCTTAATAACTCATCAAAATATGCTTTTAAAAATGTCAAATATGCCATATCAACTAAAAAAATGATGGAGATATGATATTAAAACTAAACTATACAAAAAATGCTATAAAGTGTAATACATGCAAAAATATGCACTAACAAATTGATGCCAAAACTCTTAAATATTTCTGAAACGGATATATATTCTTTCTACAGTCGTTAAGCAGCTCTGGGTTGAAGAACAGCTCTCGCGTTATCGTAATAATTTGTTAAGTGCCTTCGAGGGTTTTCATCTCACTCGCACTGGTTGACTGATTTGCTACGGATAACCGTATAGCCTTGCGGTTCTTTTGTGTAATTTCGTTGACAACCACATTGCTACTTCCTATCTGAGGGCATATGTCGGGTACAGTTAGTTACAAGAACATCTTTAAGAATACTGTTAATAACATCATGGTCTAGTTACCGGCGCCAATTTTGTGTAACCATATTCTGCAAGTTTACTTTATAGAATATGTACCAGAAGATAAATATTCTATCTACGCCTCCACAGTTTGCACATGAAAAAACATGGCATATTTGGGGTTTCCATGCTAATGATTTTTTAAGAGAAGTAACACTCAGGCAATTAGTATGCCTACCAACCCGTAGGTGTGTTACCTTCTTTGGGAAAGGGAAAGTGAGAGAGGACATATGGTGAAAGAGAAAGCTTAATTTTTACAACTCTGATATTGCGCGCCGTGTTAGTTTTTAGATCAGTGTTGCAGCGCCTCTGATGTCAAGTAGGTGCATTAAATGTGTTTTAAGCTGTTGTAGCCATTTTATTAATTATTTTACTTTGCCGGCGATTTTGCTACAATACCGACGAAGGAGGGCGCTGTGATGTACGCTAACATACACCAGTATCAATTGCTGCCAGTACTGTTCAGTGACCAGTGAAATGTGCTATGCCTTCATCACTTAAACACTCCGACAACAACAAATACAATGGCATACTAATGCACATCTAAAAAATGCTGGAAGTTATGACTTGTCTGAAGCTGGGCTTGAACTCACGTTCTTAGACATTATTTGCTTTGTAGTCAACGCGCTAACTACTTCAGCCAACACCACCTCAAAATGCTAATAAACATAAGAAGTAACTACTTTTCACTACTTTTACTTTGGCACTTTAACTCATTGCTTTGACATGGTAATTCCATTAAAGGCATGTACTTACCCACGTCGGATTACATATAACGACTTAAAAATTTTAGAAATCATTGTTGAACTCGTGTTTAAGAAATGACTATTGTGCTTGAAGGCAACTGTTTTACTCACAGTTCTATTGCACAACTATTTTATAATGCACTAAAAACTTTTTTTCACAAACACATACACAATTAAAAAAATCCTCTTTACTTCGCCAGCGGTTGAACTGATGATAAGCATAGACTCTACTACAGCGACTCTCAGAAAATAATCTACTTTTACTTTATTTATTACAAAGCAGTTATGTAAATGCTGTAAAGTAATGTAGACTAATTATATGTGTGGACGGCAGGAGTGTTGATTTCAATTCAGCATTGTATCAAAAATATAATAGAATATTTGTATTTAGGCATTATTTAATAAATATTGTATCATTATTTAAATATATTCAAACTCACAAGCTAAATTTATGCTGTGCATTTTTTTCTTTTAAAGCTCTGTAAAAAGAAAATCAATAGGAACTTGGAAACAAATTTTGTATCATTGAATTGGAAAAATGTTATTGTTTAACAAACAAAAATATTTTATTTCAAAACTGTACATTTCAATATGTTAAGAAAAAATAAAAAAATTAAAAAAGCTGTGAGCCACTGTATATTATATACTTTTATGTCCACAATTTCCTCGTGGAGCATTGAATGTATAATAACGAATTTAGCATATTAATTTTAGTACGATTTCTTTCTAGAGATTTAATTACTTTCATGGTACGAAAAAGTTTTTAATTTTTCTTCAAAGGTAATACTACGGAGAGGTCCAATAAGACGTTTTATTTTCAATAGCATGCTATTTTAACGGTTATCATGACTCAACCTGTACCCATGTTGATATTATTAAAATATGGTGAAAATTTTGCAGTACGCAAAACTAAAATATTTTGTGTCATCGTGAAACATTTTCTCGATGAGGGATTGTAAAACTGGTGAAAAAAATTTAGCAGTTGGGGTAAGTCAGTGATTTGAAACATTAAACTCGCGTACGTCGCACAACTGAGAATATTGCTGGCATCAGTGCTGATGACCTTCCACATTTTCAAAGGACTTGACCATCATGAATTTACCGATTTTTAAGATTCCATGACCTCTAAGTTTGACTTATTATGAAGCATTTTAAAAATATTTGACATGATTTGTTCATGTATTTTAAAATTTTCGACAGAATATAAATACAAGATTTGGAAGCTCCAACAACAGCTTGTGGCAATAATATATTGCTTGCGCAACTATAAAAGCTTAAGAAATTGTATTTAAATATAATATATTGAAGTATAAAAAATATCTTATTGAAAATTTAGCTTGCGTGGAAGGAAGCATTAAGAGAAAGTAGACAATTTAAATTTTTTTCTTGGAAGCTGAACCTATTGCTTCTAGCTGCTTCATTTCGAACATTAAGCATGCACTATTCATGCGCATCACTAAGTGATGCTGTAACATAGTATCCTTGATAAAATTGTTTCCAGGCAAGTAGTAAAATTTGTTGGGTTGCTAAGTGGCTAACTGACAAGGTCTCTGGGGACAGTGAATTTGTATGTGTTTCTGTATGTGAGACTATGATAAGTAAGATATATGGTAAAATATATTCAAACTACCCAGACAAAGGACGATAATACAGTGCGTCCTCGTTTAACGCAACTATTGGAAATTAAGCAGTTGCGAATTGTAAAGTTTTTGAGCGGAAACCAAGTCACAAATTTGTTTGGGCCAATTATGTGAATTGCCTATTCTTTTCTTCCTCTAGATATGTATTAACGGTTTACGCCAAATAATAAATAAAAATAATGGTGTCGTTTCACCACTTGCTCACTTATACTATGTTCAGACATGCATGCTTAATTGAGTAAATATTCGGTTAGTTGGCAAAATTATTTTAGTGCTCAGACATACAGAATTTAACTAATGTCGTTTTCTTTTCTAAAAAACTGTAGTTTTGTTTACTTTTTATAAAAAAAATTGCTATTAAAAAATTTTGCCTCTTCAGTGATGATACAATAATTTCTAATAAACTCGTTATATTGAACATTTTCAACAAAAACGATAAAAAATTTTGCTTTGTTGATATTGTCTTAGAAAAGAAAACGCCATAACTCAATAAACATTTGACAACTGGAAAATAACACTGTTTTTACTTTTATTTTGAAAGTGAAGAATTTGTTTCAAAGTTTACAGAAATGGAAATATATTCCTCTTTTAAAAAGAAATTGCTATTATATAATAGAAACGCCGAGCTGTTGCGGTTAGTACGATCGATTTTTGATTATAAAGTTGAAGCAAAAAGAAAAATTTGGAAATCCTGTAAATTTAAAGGAAAGAACAGATTTTGCTTCTTGAAATATTAGAGGAAAGCGTAAATCAAAGGACTTTACGGAAATTGGTAAGTGAATATATGAAAAATTTTATTTAAATTAGTTATTACATTTGCAATTTACAGAATCGCCAATCTACATTATGGGAATTCAATTGCCATTGAAATGATGACCAATATTTTAAAAAGCACTTCGAATTACCAGTACCAGTTTTGACATCCTTTGTGGTTTGTTAGGGAAGTTAAATAAAGTCGACACAAAGTGGCAAAAAGCCGGAACACTACAAAATTGCGTAGCCGTCGCTTTATTTACACTCAGTTCATCTGGGGAGTACAGAGTGGCTTCTAAGTTGTTTGCTTGAATGTCTCGAGGGCTGACACCCTGCTGGCTAAACTCATCGGTCATCTCTGCGTAGATCCAGCTGTTTTTTCAGTGTCCACGAAACCCATCCTTTTTTATTGAAGGGCTGCCTCAATTCAGCCAATTCTCTTTTTCTTTATTTTTGCACCTATTTATTTATTTATTTAAAAAGAACTTGGTTATTTTTTATAGCTAGAAATTTAATATTAATAAATTTACCTACAACTTGACCTGCCATTTTGTATTGATTTTTTTTATATACTTTCTTCATATTTGCCACTGTATGGAGTTTTATTCACTAAACACACTTTTGAACAGTGTTACATTCCAAGTTTTACTCAATATTTATAACAATTTCACACTTATTGAACAATAACTAAATTAACCATTTCGGTTATTGAACGTTTAATAAATTCCGCGCTACCGGAGGGTTAATAGGAAGGAAGTGCTTACCAATTTCTTGCTGTTAGCTTTTATTTATTTCAATTTATTTTAATGTTTATGCGTAATTTGTTGAGATCAAGCTGAGATCTGCAGCCAATGTCTCTGGAAAAAGCGGGAGAGTATGGAACATTTGGAATAATTAATCATCGGAGATGGGAGTTTCGTACTAACCGAAATTGTTTTAACTTGTAAAAATGAATAAGTTGCACATTTCGTATTCTAATTTCTTAAACTATACGGTTAAATAGTTGATATTCCTAGTCACTCGTATCCACTCCGTCAAAAGTTGTAAAATCGAACAAAGAACGCTGATGAGAGGGTGTAGCGATCTCGAAATCATTAAAAAGTACTCTCTTAATAAAATAATGAATTTATCCAAAAACAATTTCTTAGAAATTAAGAAGAAATGTGTAAACTCAGATTTGAACTCAAGTCAAAAAATTCATTTCAATTAATTTATTATATATTGAAAGGAATTATTTGGCTCAAGTCCAAATCTGAGATTACCTATTTCTTTTAATTTAAGACATTTTTTAATAAATACATTGTGGTTATTATGATTTATCCAAAGTGGTAAAATCGAACAAAGAATACCGACAAGATTTTGAGCGACCTCAAAATCACTACTGATTCATTCTGCTAGTCTGATGAATAATAAATTGTTCCAAATAGTACTCTCTTAATAAAATAATGAATACAGTGGACCGACGAAAACGTGAACTAATTTTCTCGTTTTCATATTTGTTCATGTTTGCGTTTGTAAAAATTGTAGAACAAAAAAAGCACGTTTTACCACCAGATATTAGCTTTTAGCAAATAAATCAGAACCAAGTATTCTAAATTAGATTAAAAATTAAAAATCTTTACATTTATTCACTTTATTAAAAAAAAAACTTAAGGTACGGTCACATCTGACAAACATTCGCCGAAAAAAACGTAGCCAACGACAAGCGAAATTTTTAATTTTTTAATTTTTTAATTCTAATATTTTTTTAAATATGGGTTCGCATTTATTAAAAATAATGTAAAAATAGTATTTTGCGGCATAATTGACTTCAATTTGTGATACAAAAATCAAGTTAAATCACACTAACCTTAAATGTTTGCCAAATGTGACCGAACCTTTACGTAAACAACTCATGCAAATCAGATGTTTAAAATTTTAGTTGAGCAAATTGAGGATTTTGCCACTTGATATTTCTTGACTGAGCGAGCTACACTGCAATCTATTTGCAAAAGGTCGTCCACAATACCTACTTTGTCTTTCAGACTCAAAAATTTTGGCTTTTTAGAAGACATTTTTTTATTCTCGATCACAATTTATATTTGTACTTTAGCAAAATAATATGTATGTAATTCTTAACTTAACCGTTGTATGTGCAGAGCTCAAATTACATACAACAACAAAATCAGAAGAGGTAATCCAATACGAATGCATATATTTGTTGAAAATACTCTAATGTAAACATAAAATATGTATTCTAATACGCTGGGATTCAAAATTAAAAAAAAATGTAACAAATAAAAGGAAAAAAAAATTTTTGTTCACGTTTTAGATTAGTAAATGTAAAACTAAGTGTTTACATTTCCAAATCGGTTATATTAACGGGTATTCACGTTTTCGCGATTTCTCTATATATCGAAAAAATTTCTTAAATTAGAAAAAGAAATGGGTACACTCAGAGTTGAACTTGAGACAAATAATTACTTTCAATATAAACCAAATATAAGTTCGACTAATTAATTACAAACATTAATTATTTTAATTTATTTAAAATAGCTTTTTCGACAAGCTGTTTGTATGGGCATAATAAAATGTAAATAATTCGCCTAATGAAATTAGTATTATTTTTTAAATATTTCAAAATACAGAATTTTATCCCGCTTCATAACATAAACGTACCACTTATCAAGAGTTACCCAGCCTCTGCTAGTCTACTAGCCATTCTGTGCACAATATCAGCAGGATATGCTTGGCGCCACTTGCTTATTTAAATAGATTAAATACACCTTTTTAGCATCTACTGTTATTATACTTAAAAAATGAAAAAAGTATTATTATTTCTTACAAAAAAATTTAAAATAAAGACTGAAAGCTTAAGATTTTTTTAAACAAAAATCCATCATTTAAGTAAATGATTTCTCATTCTTTGAATCTTAAAAACAGTTATTGTCAAAAACGTGAACATGCAGGTTTTAGATATTAAATTTATGAGTTAAATATATATAGTTATAGAATTTTATGACTAGATGTATGATCATTCGGATAAAACCTAAAAAAATAAATGAGTTCTACAATGTATTTTTTTGAAGGATTTCAATATGAGGTTAATGTTCAAGGATATACGTGTGGATAAGTATGTATGGCTTGTTTTGTTTGTTTGTGTGTAAATTTAATTGAGTGAAATGACAGGTCAATTAGTAGGATATAGTTTTAGAGGTACTTAATTTATGACACATTTAGAAAGAAATACATCTATAATTGAGATTTCAATATTTGTTTTGAAACAATGTGTGGACTTTTATATACAAATTTAACAACAAGAATAATGAAAATGATAAGCGTACTTTATTTTTTGGTTTTAAGCTTAAATTTAACCTTAGATTGATTGCTTAATACAGTATGTGTTGCATAGAACCTTCAAAGCGGTTCTAGTAAAATCAAAATTATATCATAATATATTTTGTCATTTTAGAATATTCTTTTTAGGATTGAGATTTCATTTTACATTTTTTATCTTTTTATGTTTTTTTTAACTTTTATTTTAAGCCTAAATTTTCTAGTTACTAAAAGCTTAACTTGAAAAAATATTAAAAACTATAATCTTATGCTACTTTATGTATATATTAAGTGAGTTTTATTTCATTTTACTTACAAAAAAGTCAATTCATAATTGATATTTTGGTTTACTTTGAGTGATATTTTTTTTCTGAGTGTCTTTAGGTTGTAAATTCGTCTCATTTAATATGTCATTAAGTTCGGTTTGAATCCTAAATTTTTTCTTTGCAAAAATAAATGTATCTCTCTAAAATTAGGACGATTTGATTCATTGCGTTGCCAACATTCACACATCAGATCATAAATTTCCCGGGGACAATTCATGGGAATGGGCAGCAGTAGCTGAAATAAATGAATAATTAATTGAAATAAAGTTTTGTGTACTTGAGAAATTTATCAAAATTGCATTGAACCATAATTCTAAGCAAACTCTTTTAAAATCGTTAGACAATTTTATATTCAATTTAATTGTTAAGTAAACTTACATATTGATTATCATCTTGATAGATATGTCCTATATTTTCAATAACTTTAGCATCATTTAAATGTTCGTAGGGCTGTTCACGTGCAAAGGTTAAAATTTCCCACAAAGTTACGGCAAAAGACCACACATCCGATTTAGAGGTAAATTTGCCCTGAAATAAAATGATATATAAAGATGACATTTAAAACAATCAAAGAAATCTAAAGATTTTAACAAAACCAATTACATCCTTTGTTTCAAAATAAACTAATTATGTATTTCTCATAGTAAACTGCCTGCCTCACATGTACTTCTGTTTGTCTTCATACAAAAATCGTTTAATTATTTTCAAGTTGAAAATCCCTTTTTTAACCATAAATTTTTTATTTTAAAGTTAACTTTATTATGTTTTTATTTTACAATCAAATACTCGTCCTATCCTTGAAAATATAAATTTTTCCGTGCGGTTTTTTAATCATGTGATTACTATTGTTGAAATAAAGAAGCAGAAATTAAATAATGGCCCGTAATATGAAATATATGGTATGCTTACACATGCTCAAATACTCACATATGTCTGCGATTGTTGAAAAAGAAAAACTTATAAATTCCCAAAAGCGTAAAAAGAGAAATAACCACACTAAATAAATGAATGAACTACACGCTAACAAGTAAAACGCACACGCTTGCATACTTGAGTTTGTATTCGGATGTTAAAGCAAAAGGAAATGGAACAATGCAAAGCATACATATGCAAATATTTATGCACTTATACACAAAAGAATTCTTACAAATTAAAGAAGAGCTGATTGCAACTTTGACTAAAACGAAGTATTTGGAACCCTAATGTTTTTCAACTGATATATTTCTTGATTAATTGTTAACCTTGTAGTCAAAATTCATAGCTTCCCAAAAAACTCAGCGAATAGTTCAGAGAATATGAAAATTATTAACATCATTTATGAAAAGTGTAAGATGCTAGAAGATTTCCACACCACTCAGGGAGCTTAATTTTAGTCCACTGTAGTGGCATTCCTCTTCAAATTGTACCTCTTCCAAAAAAAATTTGAAAGCCTTGCTCCTCCCCTATTGAATCCTTGCTAATTTCAAATTTATTTATATTTATTAAAATTTATGTTGTAAAAAGCCCCACTGTGCACTGTAGGGTATTGCAACTTAACGGGATACAAAACCATATGTATTAACAACATAATTTTTGTCTTGATCACCTTTTTTTGGTTAACTAAAAGCCTGAAACAAGACTTGAATGTAAAATATAAAAGGAAATAAAAATTATAAGAAAAATACAACAACAAATAAAACAAAAGCAAAAGAATCACAAGCATATAAAAAGTCAACAACAAAAACAACAGCTCACGGAGTAGAACATTATTAAAGCTTACGGGCATGACTTCAACCGGAAAAACACACTTACACTTCCTCACCCATACATACACATGCAGGTACTTGGAAAATTTATGTATGCGTGTGTTGTAGTATCAAAAGATACAAGATGCACGCAATAGCGATATATTCTGGACGATTGGGGGCGATCTGAAAAGTACTTTAGAGATATAAAAAATTACATTTGTAGGATATTTGTGGGCCAGAATTTAAGAACACATAAACTATCGTCCATTGTTACCGTCGTATTAAGTTATTTTCTTAATAAACTTTTCCCAGCTTAAGGTCAACAATAACACAATAAAAACTTTATTTCTTCCAATATTACGCTATCTCTATGGAAAGCTTCTTAAAGGATAGAAATTAAATTTATAATAACAATTATAAATAAATTATTATTAATTTTATTTATATACCTGAAGAAGCTTAATTAATTAATAATTGTTATTATTAATTTTATTTATATCTCTGCAGAAGCTTTCCATAGAAAAAGTGAAATATTGCAAGAAATAAAGTTTTTATTTTGTTATTGTTGACCTTAAGCTTGTAAAAGTTGTTTAATAAAATATCAATAAAAAGGTCGTAAAATTATAATAATTTTTTTGTCATATTCAATTGCTGAAAGTGAATTTCTGTAAATAAATTGTAGGCTTCCGTTTAAATCTTTACATTTTTAAACGTTTCATGTGCAGCCTTGTATATATTTCAACAATTACAAAGAAAATCTTTAGAAAATGAAAATCACCCAGCGGTAAAAATCAAAATGTCTTCAAATATCTGCCCTTCTTCAAGGCCTGTAAGACATTATTTGTTTATACAATTAAAATTCTAAATTTTCTAAATGACCTAATATTGCCCTTCTAAAAGATTTGATAATACACATTCCAACTTCTCTTCCATCGTAACAGAGGGTGGAAGTATGATGTTGCAAAAGTCGCTACGAAAACAAGAGGAATTAAAATAAATATAAATAAATTAAATTCATCTTGTTGAGTTTTAAAAATGCTTTAACACGATTAGGTTGAGTTTTTAATAAATGAAAACTTAAGAAATAAAAACTGATGCAGTTTGTGCTAGCAACCTTTACATTGAAACCCTTCTAGCGAACCTTCTTTTAAAGACATTTTCTAAGACTTTCATTACAAGATCTTCTTTCTATTATGCTCTCTATTGAATGCTTTTATATTAAACCTCTTTTAGGGAAGGCATTCTGAAAGACTTTCTTACTTAAGCCTTTCAAAATCCCTCCAAGTGAAAGCGAGTGTAGAAGGCCTGTTGCAGAAGGACAAAGTGAGAAAAATGATATGACTATTGAATGGTACCTGGTGTACTCATGTCTGCTAAGTGGGGCCTACTATGAAGGCCTCTGTAATTTGACAAAATTTACACAAATGCTACCATATGAATAAGATACAGACACATATATATTTCTAAGTATTCGTTAGATTGTTGATGATATTTTTTTTTTGTAAAAAGTCGTTTTAGGTACACATTCCTTCATGGTAATTTATTAAAATAAAACGTCGGATTTTTCATGTAGTGTTTCTGGTTAAAGATTTTAAAAGAGTTTTTGTCCATGCCAACTGCTGTAAAAGTACATTAAGAACAGTCACAGAAAGCAAAACAACACTGAGCCAAAATGAGCAGTAACAATATGATTGAGTTGACCATAATGTAAGAAGAATATGTAAAAATTGAACAATACAATGTTACACTTGCGTCGGATGATAAAAATCTGAATTAGGCTACTACATTTACTTATGTAGTAAGAGAGCGTTTCCAGTTTTTTATTAGGGGTTCTAGTTTTCTTATTAAAAGACTTCTCAGTCTCTTAGGAAAGAATTACAAAATTTTTTTTTTTAATTTTATTGTTATCCTTCAAAGCAAAAACTGATTCAGACATATATCCTTCATTATTATGTGAAGTTTTCATTAAAAAAATTTTGGGAAACATTTAAATTGACTTGAATATGAGCAGTGGTCTCTAAATCGGAAGAACGTGAGTTCGTATCACAGCTGCGATGAACATTTACACAAGAATTTCGTATACTTTAATTTTTTTTATATAAACCTTTTTGAATCGAGCCTACGAGCCTTAGTTAGTGGCTTAGCACACTGTCCACCAGGCTATGTGTTGTAAAGTTACGAAATACTGCATACAATATAAAAAAGGTGTTTTGCATACATATGTTGCATGATTTTTTAATTTTTAACTTGGACCAGCATATGCGATGCATTGTGCCGGAACTAGGAAAATTGGTTATTGAATAGAGCACATTCCATTGTAGTAACGTAAGACAGTTAAATACATCCCACATGGCGTCGATGTTCCAGTGCGTTAATAGAGTTGGATACCCTACTGTCACCGATGAGCTTCTACGCCCTTCCCTATACCCGGTCGAGTATTATCAAAATAGACTTTGAAGCACCGGCCCATAAATGAGAGTTGTATTCCATTTTCTGTCGGATGTAGGTGGTGTAGATATTAAGGAGATCAGATCATTTGCCCTTATTGTAAGAACTTAATTTTTCCACCAAAAGCATGTAAATAGTGCTTTCTATCTTAAATTGTTAATATTCGTATCGCATGAAAGAGACAAAAGAACTATTTTATACAATTATTATTATTATTTTTATTCCTCTAGGCAAGAAAATAGAAGGAATCCACTTTAAAAAACGTTTCTTTCAATATTCTTTGAAGTTTAGAATAATAAATTTTAAGAAATGTATATATTGAGGAGCTGAATTTATAGTGACAAATAGCAAAATCACATACTAGTTTAGTTTATTGTGATTTTTATCATAATAAATTTAAAAATAGGAATAATTATAATTTCTTCCAGCTTATTCTGTAACGGTGGAACAATTATTTTTTTCACGCAAGCAGTTTTCAGAAACGCGGTATTTAATTAACCTGCCAGTTATTTGCACCCTAAAAACGTTATATATAAATTCCAAACATAAATAAAATGCTAATAATTTTTTCTTCGTTCTACTTTCTTTTGTTAGTTTAACATGTACAAAATTTTGACTGCTGTTTCTCTAGTGAGGGCTGGAGTTTTTAAATGGCCTGTTTGTTTTTGTTGTTTAATCAAAGTTAAAATTTCATACATTTCATACAATAAATAAGTTTAGACCTTTGCGCAAATATGATTAAGTATACAAATAAACATTTTAACATACGCACACTTCTTCAACATTTTTGGCAAAAAAATAAAAAAAGAGTGTGTGTTTGTGTATGTACTCGAAGTTGTAGTGCGGAGTAGTTAAAACACTACTGTGTACTGCATAAATACTTTTATGAATGTGTACAAAGGTTTCATATTTATATTTACTTTATGAAAGTGTGTCTATGTATTTGTACTGCCAACAATGAAATTTATACGGGGGAAGAACTTTTGATATGGCTTTTGTGGCAGTGGTAACTTTAAAACATCTGTTTCTTTTCCCTTTCGTAATGAGCATGGTTAAAATGAATGACAAAGTGGTCCTTTTAATGGAATATTTGAAAAGGACGGTATGAAATCTATATGTATAGGATGAAATTAAAATACATATGTATAAGATAATTAGTAATGATATGGTTAAAATTATGTGGTTGGCTTTTAAGTAACAAAGATTTTGTATGGTTGTTTGAGTTTTAGAAAAAGAAGGTTAAGTGAAAAGTCAACGGTTTCTAAGAAATTTCTGTAAACATTAATAATAGAAATGATTGAATATTAAAAGTATATTAATTGCAACTGTTTTTCTATGTGTCTTTCTTATGCCTTTTTAGGTGAAATAAAGGCTTTCATATTTATCCTTTTACAATAGGAACGCCAGTCATGCTTTTCTATTATTTAACTAAAGTAACACTCTCTACGTTGCTGGACAATACAATAATATACATTTACATATAATATATATTTACATATATTAAAAATTAAATCTTCAGTTTTATATGGGAAAAACACAACAGCACAAAAGTGTGCGCGTATTGCATATATCAATCAGAGAAAGTAGACCTTTCCAATGCACACATTGGCTTGTAAATCGGTTGTGTGGTTCTTGAGTTATAAAATGACGAGCATAGGACAACTTGTATATTTATATATATGTATATAGATGCAGTTTCTCTGAGGACTCTATTCCTAATCTTTCTAATATTCATCAACCTTAAAATTGTTGTTTTTCAATTCTTTTTATCGACGTTTATATTTGATTTTCTATTAATTTTAAGGCACAAATTTTTATGATTTCATATATTCAATTATCAATTTTCCTATGATTCTGTATGAACACAAATTTTTCCATTAAACATTTTAAAATAAAAAAAAAATCTTATTACTGTGACCGATTAGGTAGTAAATGTATTAATCGCTACCTTGAACAAATTCAGCCCTTTATGTTATTTTTCCTTTATTAGTTTAACAATAATGGTAAAATTCGTATAAAAAAACTTATATTCTCTATCTAAATCCTTTTCAAAACAATTTTTTTATTTTTCCAAAACTTATGTTGAATTGGGGGAAACGAAATCCTTATAATTCCAACAAAATATAACACTACTCGGACTCATTGCAGCATTTTTTTACAAATGAATAACTATCAAGTGGAAAATTAGAGTATAAATGAATATTTATGGTTGTTGCGGAAAAAGGATTAAGAGAAAAATGCAGTCTGGCATGAGCACACACACATACATAATCGACAAAATTGTTTGCTTAGGCAATATCAGCAAACAGAAAAACGGATGAAACTAAAAATCAACTAAATATTAAAATGACCAAAAGTATTAAAATAAATATACTGCTAAAAACCTACAAATAAATAATTGTTAAATAAGAAAATTCTAACGAAAAGGTTTAAATGATATCAAACAAAAAATGTGTACATCCATACGTATGTACATACATATATAATATTTTTATTTATAGAATTTGGAAATTTTGAATTTGCAAAAATGCATTAACTTACCAACAACACACTTTCCCAAGCCATCCATCGTATGGGCATTGGCTGAGACTGACGTCCCGAAGAGCCCTCCAGTTGGCAGTAATCACTAGTGTAAGCGGAACGGTTTATCACAGTACCAATTGTGCAGACTTTGACACTATATTCTGGCCCGATAATGCAGCTTCTAAAATAATACAATTAAACACATTTGATTCAATATTATGTTCAATATTAATAGAAAAGTAATTTTCGAATTTTATTCGATATTTGGAAATAATAAATTCTTTTATTCAGAAATTTCAATTTAAGATTAAAAAATTATTATTGTAAGATAGTCTTTTTAAATCTTGAAACATTGATAAACTAAATATAAAATTTGTTTTTTTCTAATGAAGTCAGCAGAATATGCTGGTTGCATGTTTGTGTTATGGTTTGCATGTTCATCCAACAAACGAACAGAAAATTTTTCAAAATAAACTTTGCGTGTGCAAAAACGAAACAAAGTTTGAAAGAAAATTTAAAAGACTTTGTCAAAGTAACATTGACAAATTTTAAAATAGCGCTCACTATCAATGACCAAATAGTTGCTTTTGCAAGCAGTTGCAATGCAAAACTCACTAAACACTGAATACCGCTAATGAGTATTCATAAGAAACATGATATCGTGTTCGTTAAAATATTTATTTTTTTAATAACCAACCAATATCCAACCAATATCGTATCGCACCTTTTAGTTAAGATTTATAAAGTTTTAAGTCGGTAATCTGATGTATGGGTACACTTCAAAACTGAAATTGCAATTGCTGTAAATGGTGTTATAAAGTCATGTCAGTGAATGAAGTGTAATTACTACAGTAAATGTGATATTAATAATAAATTTTTTTTAATTTTTTATATATTTTTTTCTAACTTTTAATAATTGTTAACAAAAAAGGTATTTTAGTATAGAAGGTAAACCTACCATGGTGTACATTTGTAGAATTTAAGGACATTTTAGGTAAGAAAAAGCATTTCTTTCGGGCCCCCCCCTGATGACACTTTTCCACAGTACGATGTCAAGCTTTATATAATTTGGTCAATATTAATAATGATTAAAAATGTCATGAATACTAATTATGACAAAATGTTGTCAATATTAATGATGACAAAATGCAATGTCATTGATAGAAAAATTTATATTATTAAAAGGCAAACACGTTATATTAGATACCTTTAACGATCGTAATACTGATCCGATTTTGGAAAGATTTATATTTTTAACGGGTTTTTACATAGATGTGCACAATCTTAATTTTATTTAAATCGGCGTAACAGACAGAGTTTTAAGGTGTTTGTTTAGATTTTTGTTTGTTTTTGTATTTGATCGTGTGTATGTATTTATGTAAATGTTTGATATTAATTTCTAGAATGCGGTCGATTGAGTCGATCACTGGATACACTGGTAGTCTTAATTTCGATGTGATTTGAAATCATTACTATGAAAATTGCCTTCCTTTTTATCGTATTACACTTGGCATAGTATTGCTGTCTAATGTTATCAATACAGTGACAAAAATTGGTATGTAAGTTTCCATCAATGTAATAAGTATTTGACGTGAATTTATCCTACAATAATTAACTGTCATTGAAGAAATTAATAAGCATTACAATAATATGTTTTTAATTGCAATAAAAATTAAAATCACAAAATTTTTTTATAACAAAAAAGTAAAAACTTCGACCAAACAAAATGTAGTGGTCATCTCCCACCACTTTATTTATTTTTTTTGGCCAAAAATGAGCCTGTTGGTGAATGCGCTGCTTTAGAGAAGTAAACTTTTTTTACGATGCTCATGCAAAACTCTGACAATAAATTTTTGGTACTTTATTCTTTTCGTAATCATTGTTTTTGATGTTAATGGAACACATATTAAGAAAAGTTGTCATATTCTCATTGGCTCAAGTGTTTTGTCTGTGCATGTATGCTGTACTATCTTAGTGAAATAGACTTATAAATTTTATTATTAATTTGTCGTCAGAGTAGTAATGACATCAATGCATTTTACTTTTTTCAGTTATTTAAAAATACATTTAAAAACAAAAACAATAAATAAAACCCAAGTTTTTATTAAAATACTAATTACAAATACTACAACCTCTTTACTTTTTCCTTTAAAAATATCAATAATGGTATCAATTCTATGTCATATAGGAATTAATGTCATTGCAGTGATGGCGTAGAAAACACTTAAAATACATATAAAAAATTCTCTGCTGGTTGGTGACAAATTTCACCATATCGATGATATTTGTCGTATCATTAATTTTATAATTCTGATGGCAGGGCGTCATCGATACGAATATGAATTTTCCTATGAGTGGAGGCGCAAGAATTTTTAAATTCGTGAAGACCTTCTGATAAACGAAATTGTACCAGTAGGATACTTACTAAATACATATACATAGCATATCTAAGAGAGCCCCATTTCCATTGCCCTTGCTTGGCAATCGCTATGCCGACAAATCCTATGATCTCTGAGCATTTCCTTTGGGCTGAGATCTCCAAGTCATAAAATTATTTTGAAATTTCATATGATTTTCTTTTTGAATTACAAAATTCAAGTTTAGCAGGAAGATCAATACATAACATTTTTCCGATACTCTTTTATTTTAAATGTTCGTCCGCGGGCAGAGCTAGAAATTTTATTTACTATGCTTTAAAAAAATTTTAAACACTTTAATTGTAATTTTTCATATTTCACCCTCAAGTATCTTCTTAATGTCCACTTTTATTTTATGCTTCAAAAAACACTTTAAATCTAAATAAACATTCCATTTTAAACCACAAAATTATTATTACTATTTGTTTGTTTTTGTTTTTTTTTTCAAGTGACGTTCCTGCAGAATCAACCCTTAATTTTTAGCCATCCAAAAAATCACCCTTCATACAATTTTACTTCCTGCGTTGATCTCAATCATCTTTATTATAAGTGTTGATTTTTATTAAACTCCCTTCGAATTTTCAGACAATGCGGAAACAAATCTTTATTGTCACAGTTAGTGCCAGTTTTGGCAAACAGCATTTTTGAAATGAATTAATGTTTGTTTTGTTTATTTTATTTCCCTTTTTGCTAAGTCCTTTCTACGTATTGATGTTTTTCGTTCTTTTTGGTGTATCATCATCAAACATTTTAGCTGCTAAATGCCCAGCAGCCGTATCACTCTAATATCAGGTCTTTGCAGTATTTCATAAATGTTTTATGCCCAGGGCAATGGGCGATTTTTGTTTTAAATATCAAAATGGCAAATGGAATATATAATAAAAGGATATTAGTCAGTGAAAAGGAGTCGAATTCGGTGTTCACTAAATAGAATAAGTAAGTTTGATATGTGGCAAAATAGTGTGGAAAGTTTTAGTTGGATTTAATATTCTTATATAGAAAGTTTGTTTAAGAGTTACGGCTCTCTTAAACATGCAATTAATTTTTATATTTAAGTTGTAATATTATTAAGCAAGGAAATATTCAGTAGCATATTTATTAACAAAATGAATGGTGTTTTCTGGACAATTATAGTCGACGCCAGAGTTCTATTTCTTACTATCCGTGAAATTAATTTATTTAACCCACCAATTTTGAGAAATCGAAAGAGGAGGCGTTTTATTTGTTGTATATCTTATTCATTGTATTTATATTCTCTTTTTGGTTCCTTTTTTTATTAGCATAATGTGAAAATATAGGAAATTAAAAACTCTCCCGGTATATCGCTGCAATGTTACTCGAACTCTAAATAGCTAAAGGGTGTTCTAAAACTAACGCAAGATTTGAATTTTCGTCCATTTATGCAGTAAAGTGTTTGACAGCTGCCACTTTAGAGCTTGCAAAAATGAAGCGTTACACGGCAGAAAAACGTGCTTCCATTTCATTTCATATCTCAAAAATAATGAAAAAACTAAATGCTTTGTTTTCTATTTAATTCAAATCTCTCGTTAATTTTGGAACATCATTTAGAAATAAATATTGAAGGAAGTAAATTTATTATTTGTTTTTGCTTGACTACATTTTTAATTTTATAAAATATGGCAACAAAAAAATCGTACGACACAGCGCGACATATTGAACGCACTTCATTTAGTTTTATACTTTGCTTTGTTTAATTATGACACTTAAATTTTTCATAAAATTTCATAAAATTTTTCATGATACACCGTAAAATGTTTTCTTCATGCAATTATTTTGCTGCGACTATAAAATATATTAATAAATATTAAAACATAGAAGTAAAAGTATTACAAACTTCAGGACAAACAAAACTTACTTCATCTAAATTATACAAATTTTTTCAAGTGGTCAATCATGTTACTAAGTTGCAATTGTTGTATAGAAAAAGGGTTGGTTTTATTTTTGGGTGGGTTTAAAATATACTCATACAAAAAAATTATTAATATTTCAGTTAATGAAACCAAAACGAATGTGATCAAAAGTCACCATAAAGTTAAGCAGACTTTATAGAATTTTCAAACGATAAATTTAAGCATAAATAGCATATGCAGAAACTGATTTATAAATTACAGAACAAAGGAATAAAAAGTGCAAACAAATTAAATTAAAAACCATACATACAATTCAGTAACCAGCTTGTTCCAAACACCAACCAGCCTCTTTTAAATTAATTTTCTTTCTTTTGAAATATCATTTCATACAAATGGTATCAGTATTTCATCGTAACCTCAGACGATTACTTACGATTACTTAAGTTTGAATATGTAAATCTTAAAGTTATTTTTACTTTCCATTTTCATATTTCTATTAAACCTTTCTCTTCTGGTACGAGTAGCTTTCATATTATTATACACTAATGCCAAGTTATATGGCATTTTCATTTAATTCTTAACATATGTTGCTTAATACTCCAGACTTTCTTATTGTTTGGAATATTAACTCCATAATATACATAGATATTTATATATTTTTTGTAATTTCTTCATAAAGAAAAGGAAATTAAATGTAACGAAAGGATGTACTCTTAATATCAGTTAAGAAAATAGAGGAAGGTTGAGATTTTTGTACTTGAAAATTTATTTAAATATTTGAGTGATCTAAAGGCTATAAAATATAAAGGTGTGTGAAAATTTCCAAATAAATTTCAAGATTTTTTCTTCCAAAGGAAATTGCTAAATTAAGTGAAGGGGAAAGATAAAAAATAAATGTAAAAAAACTTTTTTCATTTATTATTGATTTTATATTTAATGTAACTTGAACAATAATGGACGTATGCAAAAACATCAACACTGTTCTAAAAGTCATTGCTATGTAAAATTATATAAAAAACTATTTATGAATATGAACATTTTAAAGTAATCACGAACCAGCTTTAAGCTGATATTTTCGAAATATAATTATTCATTTAGAATTTTTTTATTAATAGGAATATATAAAAAAGGGGCTATTCTAACTTTAAGCTACACATGCATACGAAACAATTCTATTGTTTCGGGGACATAATGGGCTACCTTAAGTACGAATGAATGAATATGATTTATTGAAAAGTAATATAACATATTATAATAATAATGTTAAAAGATTTTTAAACAAAATCATGGTAAGACATAGCTTGAAATATTGTGTGTCTAATTGGCATAATATAATATATATAAATTATAAGCTACTTATTTATAAAATTACGATTGAAATATATTTAAATAAATTCAGATATGATGATATCCTTATATTTTAAACAATATAATAAATATTTGTGAAGACGCATGTAATCTTTGCCGTTTAACGGTAACTGACAAATATAGGGCATCTGCCAATCAAATGTTTAGTGTTTTTCTGTTCATTATAGTTACAGAGTATACAAATATTAAAATTGTTTCCACTAAAAGCACGAGTGTTTAAATTAAGACGGCCACCTCTAGCTTTTAATATCAAGCTAACGACGTGTGCTTACTATCGCAAAAGTATGGGCGAATATCATATTGAAGTCTGTGGGTTACATATCATGAAACCTAGAGTCTCTTGCCCTTACAACATATTTCTCGTATTCAGTGATTCTTAGAGATTCAAGAATACGAGTGTGAAAGAAATTAATATTTGTTTTCCAAATCTCAATATCCGCAGTTATACCAAATTCAATAATGATCTCTAATGAGGAAGCCAAAAAGTACAATGCCTAAAGGTCTCCTCGGCAAGCAGTAGTGGTAGTCTACTGACAGGAAGATTTAAAACGTTTCTGATGTAGCTGAAATGTAAATTCAGTGTCTCCGAAAAAAGTGAGGGAAGATCAGTTTCAATATGTATCATATAATCAGGGATAGTTTTGGGGAGATATAACAGTTTCTTCAAAAAGTAGCGCAACAATTTTTCAACTTCGTCAAAGGTTAAATAGCCCTATACCTGAGCACCATAAAACATCATAGATTTTGCTGCGGTATGGAAAATTTTAAGTTTGTTTGAAAAATTAATTTTAGGGTGGTGAATGTAGCTTAACCAAGTGACCTTATAGCGGTTTTGGATAAGGCAAGCTTAGATTCGAGAAGTTTTTTAAAAGACAAATTGTAAGTTAATTTAATACCAAGGTACTTGCAATCATTTACTACATTGATCAGACTGTCACCAAACTTTTAATAAAGACCATGGCTAACTCTTGTACAAGTTCTGAAAGTCATTGACTTTGACTTATCGAAATTAATTTAAAAAGCCACTGATTGCAATAAATATACAATGTATTATCATATTCTGCAACTCCTCTGGAGATTCAGAGACGATAACAATGTCGTCCGCGCATAATAAAACTTTTACAATAGTCCCAGAAACAAAGATGCCACCAGGTAGGTATAGTCGTGAAGGTCGTTCAAGTAGAGGGAAAACAAAACTGGACTCAATAAACCTCCTTGTTTTACACCTTGAATAACTGTGAATGGATCAGATAATGTGTTACCATCCCAAACCTGACTAGCAGTCTGTACAATGTTTGTAAAAGGGGTACTATTTTCCGAGATAAATCTGCATAACATAGCTTATAAAACAATGCGATTCTTGAAATTAAATCAATTCATCCGTTAATATGATTAAGGAATATGCCCGTAAAAAGCTTGTAGGAGTACATAGTATCTAGAAGAGACAGTCCTCTGTAATTTAAAACAACATTAACGTCACCTTGTTTGAGCAAAGGCACTATAATTGAGCTACGGAAAGAGTCTGAAATATATTTTTATTTAATGTGATTATTTTCAAACAATTTTGTTGTTAATGGTTTTTTTAATCCAAAGTGATTATTATTTTTTGGCTAAAGTTCGTAACATTTTTAGTCAGAAAGAATTGGACATTAGACAATATTCCAAAGCAACAAGGGAAAATTTTAACACCTATTAATTTCAACTTACACGGCAGAACAGAAACAACGTTGTTTTTCGGGAGCCGCTACACTCCCATCATCAGTGTTCAGTGTTCTTGCAGGAAGATAACATTAAACAACGTTAAGACTTCGTTTAGAAAATAAGAAGGGACATTTTTATAAAATTCGTAACTTATTCTATTCTGACCAGGGGCTTTATTTGATTTTGCTGTTTGTAGGACTAAATTAAGCTCTCTCATCTCGAAAGGAGAGTCAAGAAATGGTTCCGAGGATAGTGATATATCATAATCAGAATCCTGTTGAGATAAAAAATATAATTGAAATAGTCACAGGAATAAGATATGCTCAGATTGTTTTCTACATTAGGTTGGCAATTTTGTAACCAATTAGCAAGTTTCCACCATTCACTGCTGTTTCTAAATTCATTTAGCTTTAATATGTTATTCCTTGAATATTTAGCTCTACTTTCTATATAGCTTTTTCCTTTTTTCGTGTTTGATTTTCGGTACTGGTCAAGTTTATCAAGCATAATCTTACGATTATTTTCACACTGGGAATCAAACTATTTGTTCTTGGAGACAAAACGATTATTAAAACAATTGCTAGTAGCAGCAGTATGAATTTTTCAGTGCATATAGTAACTTTTTCCTGTATACTCAGGGGAGATCGCCAATAACCAGAGTTAGCAGGTCCTTCAAGAACGATATTGAGTGAGTAAGTGATGCCAGCAGAAATTTAAGAAAATCCTTATATGTCTCGAAAAATTCCCCCTTTTTTCCTACGCACAAAAAAATTTCACTACATTTTTCTCTGCTCTAAAAATTCAATTAATTTAATAAAAAAGAATTTTGTACATTTATATCGCCAGAAAAAAAATTTAATAAAACAAAATAAAATAGATTCATATCGAATATAATAATTTGTTTGTTGGGATTTTTGAATAAGTTTCAAAGCCCACTATGCTTATACTATTGTAATTTTTATAATTCTCATTGAGTTTTTAAAAGTTTTTGTATAAGTAAAGAGGTTTGAAACATGTAAAAATTAGGTTTAAGTTATACTGATGATTTGGCTTCAGCACCAATGAGATACATGTATATAAACTAGCTAAGAACCCTCAACAAACAACAGTTTTTTAAATCTTTGAAATAAAAAAAAATAATATAAATTTATAATTTTAGTAACCTCCTTTGTGCCGTCATAGCTCTCAAACGACTGCACTAATTACATTTCTTCAAAAATGATTTATTTTTTAAGCGAAGTGTTTGGATTGACTTAAGAGCTGTTGCACATATTTTTTATAATATTGCGCATTCATATAGATTTTTACAATTTTTAAAATAAGGATGTAGAGATCTTAGAAGGTATTAAAATCTTAATTTTAAATTCTTAATAAAATGTTGTCCAGGTTGAAAAAAAATATGACCCGGAATTGAAAAATGAAAGCTATTTTTTTTGTTTCTAAAAGCGCATTTGAATATTTAAAATAGCTAAATATATATTTTTAAAAAGTCTTAAGTTATATATTAAACCAAAAAAAAAATCCAAAATTTTCAAATTTGGTTCTATTTTTCATACCAATTTTATTGCCATGAAAAGCGGACACTTCTTTGCCTTTCGTTGTCTCTATATATTATTTTCCAAAAGATGTATTCTATCTGTATGAAAAATCTCGCGTAACACTGTAACAAAATTTTAAATTTATATTTTTATATGTATTATCACTTTTGTGGGGTGTTTTACGCAATTACACCGCAATAAGAAGAAAAACTAAGTTTTAAAAATTCCCTTCATTTTCCTTAAAATAAGAAATCTGTCCTTTTTTCCCTTCCCTTGAAATTTTCCAATGAATTTCCTAAAAAAGAGAAAATTTCCCACTCTAGGTATCACTGGAGTGAATGATCCAGATTTTCCCGCTATATGGAATACAGTGAGTTCTTTTCATCGCACTTTTGTCAACTTAATTGCTAATGATATATGTACCCTTTTTATATTTTTGATAGGTAAATATTTTGGCTTGTTATCTTCCATTATAAATAAAAAAAACTCTTCAATACACTAAAAGAAAGCAAATTGTAGAAAGAATAGCATAAGAATAAAAAAATTTTAATTTTATATATTTCAAAAAACGGCTGAAACTTTTGCCATCCAACTTCACACACTAATAAACGCCTTTCGGATCTACTTTTTCAATGTTTCACTTTACGATCGAACATTTTGTTTGGCGATAAATTGGGAAACATTAAAAAAAGCAAGAAAAATTCCCAAATCAAAGTTTTTTTTAATCTTTTTCTATATGTTATTCGGAAACTAAGCATTATATCACAAAGCAGAATATTAAAATTTTAGATAATTATGTTTTAAGTGAGTAGATAAAAGTTTTTAGAAAAATCTTCATGCGTGTTTGTGTAATTGAAAAACCAAATGAGTAATAGCGTTTTCTTTTCTAGAAAAACGTGCAACATTTTTTACCCTTTTTATTGAAAATTTGAAATATAATAACTTTTTGAAATAGGTAGTTTGTTAAGAATAACTGTGTTATCACTTACAAGGCAAAATTTTTGTCTTAAGAATAATTTGAATTGCTATTATTTTTATAAAAAGTAAAAGAAATGTTACATTTTTTAAGAAAAGAAAACAGCATAAGTTTTGGCAATTATCACCAAAAAACATTAAAATTTATTGTAATACAAAGTCTTTTTGTACTTTATAAATAATAATTAGAAAACACGGAATGCTCAGAAAGAGTGATATTATACGTAGGGAAGTATTCCTATTGGTATGGATTTTCTTCTAAAAAAATGACTGAGGGGAAATAATTACAGGCTTATTGAAACCATTAAAATGTAGAGACTTTTCAATAATGTGGGAAATATTAATTAATTTGGAAACTCTTTTCGATTTCTGACAATATTTTTAAAAAATTGTTAATACGGCAACATAACATATTGTCAAATTTGTTGGAGTTGTCATATTTTTATGCTGCCATTTCAGCTTTGATTTTAAGGTAAATTTTTTAAATATTGGCTTTTTTATATTTATATATAATTACTATATATGTACATATATATTCGCTGAGAATGATGTGGCGTTACAAATGGGCGACCATCTACTATCACTTTTGAAAAAAAAGAACTGATTCATAAACATAAAAGTGTTTATTTATAATAACTTTAAATAAAATTTATATTTATACATTAAACAAAGGGTTTTATTTACATTGATATGTGTATTATCATTTAAAAGTTGTGGGGATTTTTGAAGAGACAATTTTTTAAACGCGTAGAGAAAAATAGGGATTTATATCGGCCTGTGTAAGAACTTCTTAAAAAAGTATGTAACAACACTACTCAGGAGGATGCATTCTGAAAACAAACACACAAAAAATTAATCTTTAGCTTTTTTAAAGATTTGCAATCTTTTCTTATAGACGGTTACATGTGTTAATATATATTAAATTTTCTCTAAATCTATTTATTATTGGAAGCCATTTTTAAGAAAATAATGTATATCTTCTGAAATAAAACCCGCTTATAAATCTTTTTGGACAGTTTTAAATTATTTTCTAAGAATTTAAACTGCTCAAGTAATGTAATCCCAGACACAATGTCGAAACCATCACTCAACATATGTATCCAACAAACATCAAGTGTTTCTGTTCCGCCAGTAAGGTTAACAAAAGTATTGACACATTCAATTATTGTTAAAAAAAAAACTGAAAATCTATTTGGTTAAGAATAATTCAATAGAATAATTCAGGCATAAATTTTCTAATAATTAAGGTAATTTTAATACCAAATAAACACCCTTAAACACAATACAATAAAGGAACACAAGGAATTACATGCACTGTCAAAACTTTAATAAATAATGCCAACACCTCAGCGAAAATTGTGCAACCCTGTAGAAGCTCAAAATATTTCCGATGTACTGAATAATAAGAAAACAGAAGATGATGGGCTTACAAAACTAATCTCATACACTTGACAAGAGGAAATAAACAGAACGACATACGCACATGCATACTTGCTTAGTGTTTTTGTAACATGAGAGATGAAATACAATAATTTATTAACAATAAAATGTGTAGCATATACTATGGCGTGCATAACGTTTTTTTTTAGTTTTTTTTTAATGACCTGGGATTGGTATTTTTGGTTGTAGTATCATGTGGCAGAAGGCGAAATGAAATATACAAATGGAAAATTGAATTTATACGATACATTTTCAATGCAGCTTAAATTCCAGACACATTTATAATCCTTGATCTCATCAACAATATAACGTCATCATAAGGATGTTCGTTGATGGCGATGTTGGCAGATGATGAGGACCTTAAGCATCATGTGCATGCTTCAAGGCAACATCAGAAATGTTGTACACTAAAAGAAATTGCTATTATTTTTTTTCTAAAATAGAAGTATACAATTTTTGCTACAGTTGTTTTTACAAGTGAAGGCATGTTTATGAAAAGTAATAATCGACTCTCGATATCGTTAATAGCTAAAGATAAAATACATATCTAGATTAAAGGACAAACATTTTATTTCAAGAGTGACAGTTTTGTTTTTTATTTTTGTCAATGAATATTTCCATGCCTGTATGTTTCGGTGAAATCTCAACAAGTATTCGATGAAGTAATCAAATACATCGATTTTGAATGCGCACAAGGTGCGTTTTGTGATTTATTGAAAAGTGTACAATACTTATGAAAAAGAATTGTTGACATTTGCGTAAAGTCAGAAGTTTTAAAGAATCATTCAGAATGGCTGGCTACCAAAGTAATTGTTTCCTTATATCTGAACACCGTTTTAGTCGAGCAGCTATTATGGCTCTTGAATCGCCGCTTTTAAGAACAACAATAGCCCTTGACTGCCGATCATCTCTAAGCTAGATGGCAGAGCAATTTGATATTAGGATCAACTGGACCCTGAGGCATAGAGGCATTCAGTGGAATTCTAAGGCTGATGAGTTTGCTAGAATTGGGACAACCTTACAGGTTCCACCTGATTTGAAATGTGTGGGCTTACCCCTACTCTCTTGCGAACTCAGACTTAGGCGCAAGACAGAATATAAAACAATTAGAAAATGGGAGACAAGAAATGATTGCATGATCACCAGGCAGTTATAGACCCATATAAATAGCCGTAGCTGCCAAGATATCGATGATGAGGAGAGTGTAGAATATTTTCTGTGTCACTGTCCCGGACTAGCAAGAAAGAGAATGGCCACAATAGGTGCTCTTGAGCTCAGGGAACTTTCTGACGTCGCCAGTGTTGAACTGCAACGTATTAATAGCTTTCTATGGAGCTCTGGTTCGACGGTGGGGACTCCACATAAGTAAAGTCCCCGTTGTATCACAATGAACCAAAATGGTCTAAGTAAGTCCGGGATTCTGCCTTACCTAACCTAACCTAAACCTAACTGAAAACCGTATCATCGTCACCGAAAGAACACTCATTAAAAGCGAATAAACTTGGTCGCCTTGCATCTGATTTCTTAAATTTTTTAGGTTTGAAACAATAAATTTTTTTATTCATATTTTTTTTTTATATATTTACCCTAAAAAAGCATGGGGTTAAGTGTATCCATGTCATAATTTTTGTCAACAGTTATGGTGTCTTTTTGCTAACACTGCTTTCTTTTTTTGTCTTTTATTTTTGATAGGTAGAGAAAATGTTTGACGGTTAAAAACAAATCATTAACTTAAAACGAAACGAAGTCCCTTTTATGCTATTTAACAATAAGAAAATTATACTTCATAGAAGACAGTAGTATATTTTATACCTTATTTTACTTTTAAGTATTATTTTAAATAAATTAAAATAAAATAGTATAGGTGACATCGTTAGAATAATTTTAGTGAATCTATAGTGAATCAGTAAAGTTTTACTATGGACATTTTGCACAGTGTGTTGATATCGTCAATAGTAATTCAGTACAATCTTACTATCGACATTTTCTCCATATGGTCCCAGAAGAACTATGTAGTCAGTATTGCCGCAGTCTATTGGTAGATTTCGTAGGAGAAGCTTGTGTTAAATGTCAATAGTAGATAGCATTAGTTGGGGTACAATTAGCCAGTAGTACTGGTGACATCGTCAATAGATAATCATATGTATGTATAATAAAATGCAAAATTTTATATGGCAAAAAACATATTTAATCTAAAGAAGGGACAAAATTGTCTTAAAGTATAGGATTGTAAGCAAAATGAAAAATTTTATTATTTTTTCATATACTTTTACACAAATAAATTTATCGAAAGCGAAAATTATAAATCGATTCGTGAGAAATCAGAAACTCATCTTCCATTTGGGTCGTAATTTACATAACACATTTCTCACGCAGAACGAATTTTGATAACAAAGTTCAAAGTTACTGAGCCTTTTTGACATGACCACATACCACGAATATTTTTTTACATTAAAACCCCAATAGCAAAAAATCATCCTTCCAACTTTTTTTCAAGTGTACACGTTCACATGTTAAGTTGTAAGTACGCACACATAAGTATATCTATGTAAATATAGGGTTTGGGTTGTGCAGATTTTGACACATGAAATAAAAATCTTCCCTGTTCGCCATGTATCTCTTTCTCTTTTTCTTAATATTGCGTTGACGCAACACAACTAAAAAGCAACAACAATGTACATATTTGGAAAAAGGGAAAATTGACACGTGTCAGAGTCATTGTCAATACTTGTCAAAATAAAACGAGTTTTTGCGTTCATAATATCTACGAAAATAAAATAAAAAAATGAATATAGAAACCAGCAAGATATCGTTCGTTACTGCTAAGTAGCTGAACTCTTCTATACACTATTTTTCCGTGCTCTTCTTCAAATATGTCTTTATTTACGCTCATCACCGTCGTCATTGTCAGCGCCATCATGACACTTTTGTCTGATAGAATGTCCTGTATGAAATAATCTTTCGTTTACTTCATGTAGCAGCGCATTGGTATATTATTTTTTGATATTTTCTTTACAAAAGTTTGTATTTAAAATCTGTAAAATTAAATAGACACATTTTTATGCGGTATGAAAACAATTCTATTGAACCTATCGCTTGAATCGTACTTTTGCTTTTGTCAAGTTGTCTTTCAGTAAATTAAATGTTTCATTTACTATTTTGGACATAAAAGTAAAAATAACTATGACATTTGTACGACGTGCGTCTTCAGTATTTTCCAAAGTTGTATTCAAAGTGTATTTATTCAAGTACACTTGATTCTATAAGAAAAACAACACGCATTTTGAGTTTGCTATTTCTCCTAAATTGCACAATTCAAGCACCAACCAAATTATTTCAATAATTTTTGCCATTTGCTTATAAATTAAGGCGAATTCTCCCATTTATTGTGGACAAAATTTTTGTCCGGGCAAAGTTTTGTTGACTGAGAGTTTTCTGCAACGCGATTCACTTGAAAAAAATGTCCCGGAAAATCAAGGCTATTATATGAAATACATATGTAAATAAAACATAAAAATCTGTGAAAAATTTTATAAAAAAAATTATAAAAGTCAAGTGATTCTGCTAATAGCTAATGAAGTTAATAAAGCGAATTTGTTTCGCAGGACATTTAGAAACAAAACTAAAAAATGAATGAATTGCCATAAAACACTATACTGTGGGAACTCAGATAAATTTTGTCCGGCCAAAAATTCTAATTAAATCAATTCTGTTGAAATTAATTGCTTGACTTGAGTTCAAAACCGAGTTTACCCATTTCTTCTTAATCTAAGAAATTGTTTGGATAAAATCGTTATTTTATTAAGAGGGTAAATTTTTTTGGAACAGTTTATTATTCATCAGCGTTCTTTGTTTGATTTTAATACTTTTGACGGTGCCTACTAGTGTTTCCGTTAGTACGAAATTCCCATCTAGGGTGATTAATTATTCCAAATTCTAATTGAGAGCTATCAGAACAAAATAATTTCCTTCTCTAGAAGAGAGACCTCAAAATACATATGAAAACAAATTTGTCTGCACAAAACTTGTATGGGTGAATCCAGTTTTAAGGACTTAGGGAGTGTACCTTATAAATAATATACCTTCGCCCTTATATTGTACATTTTGAATTACACCAAAATGATGCATTTCAAAGAAATTTAAAAGAATAAAACAAGACGAAATAATTAGCCGATGCAGCGGATTTAATTGAAAGAATTTCCGATTGTCACACAAAACGACCGAATATATTGAAAATATCAGTCAAAGTTACTGTATATGTTGCTTTTAATCTTGGTCAACGTTGAAGGACAATATTTCGATTGAAAACTTTGTTAACCTTGTCAATGCATATTTTATTCTTAATATTTTGAAGTTTTTCTTTTACGTCTACTATAACGGATAAACTTTCATTAAAGGGAAGTCCAATTTGATTGTACTGTGGCAAATACATTCAAAATTACAATTAAAATTATGTATACTCAATCTGTTTTTACGGATGAATTCCTAAATAAAGCACTTGCATTGCATATCGACTCTGCCCCATCATCAGTAAGCTCACTCAAAACGCTGCTTATTTCTATTAACCTGTCGCAATAATATATAGCAGTCTTTAATCAAGATCCCCATCTAGTGGTACAGGGCTTTGGGGTATTGATCATACTTGGGTACATAGAATGCATTACATTGATACAAAAGGGCACCTGAAAATTAATTCAGACAATAAGTTTATTTGGAAAAATACTACATACTATTTATGCATGTAGTTCTACATGAATAAAAACGGCTTTGAAATCCGTAAAAAGTGAGTTAACATTACAAAATGTAAGCGAACAAAATCTGCAATTCTATGCAACCCATTAGCCAGACATGTAACATGCAACACTTTTGGGTAAATAATTTTTAATGATCACATAGCGGGGACCAATTATGGAGACGTGTCAGTCACCACAAACAATTTTTGTTAACAAGAGTTGCCAAATTGCGAAATGTGCAAATTTATGCAAGTTATATCAAAAATGCTTTTTTGGGAAAAAATTTAAAAATATGCAAATGCATATTTTTCATGCAAACAGTATAAAAAATTTGCTCTGTTTATTTTGATTGAATTTTTGCTATATTTTTTTATGAAGCTTGATATCCATCGTACAGTAAGAGTGCCTATTGTTTTTGTATTGTTGTATTTGTTGCCGTTGGGCTATCGCCTTCTGGCCTTGGCAATATCATATTGTTACAAAATTTTAATGTAGATTCAACATAACATAAAAATACAGCGATAATTAAGCACAGTTTAATCAACCGTGTGCCCAAACTTGGTAGCATTGAAATTCAAAATAACGAAAATAACACCGAACCGTCTCTACTAAGAGCTATCTAGAAACTGTGTTATTTACTATATAAGAAATTGCTGCCTATCCACGGGAATCAGTTGCGAAAGAGCTTTTAAATGTTAACATTCGTTCATAAGCAAGTTGCTTTGTGTATTTTGTTAAACAGTGGCATTAAAGGAAATAAAACATCATTAAGTTCAAAATCAATTTCCGTGTTTTTATTTTATTTTTGACTAATTAAAAGAACTCAAACAAGCACACGTTATCGAAAAGGTCAAAACGTAACAATATAATCTTTATACTTATGAATAAATTTCTAAATGTGACCAAAGATATATTGCCCACATTCTGGTCAAGAGAGTGACATTCTTGCAGGATTCAATCATTGATGTTTACTGTGGTATCGGCCTGAAAAAAGCATACTATCTACAAAACGAAGCCATCTGCACGGTAACTGGACTAACATTGCTCAGATTGGAACTGGCCTACTTGTTCATCCAAAAGCATCAAAATTCCTTCACACCAAATGCTTTGATATACGAATCTAGGAATTTAAATTAAAAACAAAAAAATTTTCAACATTAAAAACGAAAATTGAACCACAAATCTATTAACATCCATTCATCGTTCAATTGATTTTTATATATAAACGAATTATTTTTATACAATTTTATAAAACTTCGCATAAACTGATGTGGAAAATATACGTTATAATATTTACAAACTAAAAGAGATAACACCAACTCCATCATTTATAATTCCCTCAATGACACCGAAATATAAAAGCTAGGGAGTTGGAGTAATAACCAAACAAACTTTGAAATACATTTACACTCTGAAGAAAACAGAATACGCCAACCAACACACATGCAAATAAAGCATTTTTCTGTTTTATAGAAATCATTCGCATCATACATGATGCATCAGAGATGGGATAACAATAATTTTGCAGGCACTATGATACGAGTATTCCATCGAATAACATGTATCACTTAAAGGACACAACACTGGACCATACAGTAGTCTTGCACAAAGGGAAATATGAAGTAATATGAAAGCTATTCATTAATGAATAAAATGTTTGCACTCGCATGCATCTTTGTTATATATTAAAACAAGCTAACACTATTTGCCAGCTTCGTTTCACATACGCTTTCAATGCTATTAAATACATACACAAGCACACACACGCACATACATACATATATCTCATGGATGGATGGATGGCCTTGTCAGGAACATCATATCATCTGTAATAAAATCCCAGATGTAAATTTGCTACATGGGTCTGGTCTGCAAAAATATTTTATACAACAGCATGCCACGAAATTCCCCACATTCACTTGTTTATTGCGAAATCCTGTCAAAGCAGAAGAGAAAAATAGTTTGGGGTGCAGACAAAGAATAAAATAGGTGAAAGATTATGATTCTATTAAATTTTTATTTCGTTTGTACAGTTTTTGTATTTGTGTTGCTGCAGCATATGTGAGGTCTACTAAAAAAGTGGCTGTTGATGCGTTGAATAGTACTGGTTGGTTGGTTGCATACTTGCCTTCCTGCTGTTTGGCTACACGACTGGCTCGCTGACATTATTATATGCCCGATGCATTCCATTTATGATGGTTTTTAATACAAAATGTCATTAAAGGTACTACGAGTATGTGTAGGATGCATGATAAAATTGCAACGGAAAGTTACTTTAAACTGATGTTGTTTGGTTTTTGTTCTTGCAACTATTGCAGCTACTTCAATTGATGCTGTTCTCATTTTATGTTGATGACGTTGGCATAAGTGTCAAAACAGAGTGAACAAAATAACGCGTTCAGTTTATAGTGCAATAAGTTTAACCCGTTGTTGACGATGTAACGGCGGCAGTTGTTCATAACTACACATAGAGAAGAAAAGAAAACCAGCATATATAGGAAAAGCAAAGTAACGAAGTAAAAACAATACAATGGAATATTGAGCCTTGTTCAAATTTGGATATTGTTAAGGCACGTTACCTGCTAATATGCATTTGCAATACCAAAATGCGCTTATGCAAAATATTATAGCATTCAATAATTATTTTTAATAATTTTTGGAGAGGTAATATTAAAAAAAATTTAAACAGCCCAGTTTTTTTATTACCTACTAAAAAGCTTTAAAAATAAAAGTTGGAAAAAAGTGAAAAAAATTTAAAATTGGAACCCTCGAATATGATTTTTTTGATATGTCGTAGTGGAACTTTTATTTCCTCAAGCCAAAAGCATGATGTACATGCTTTTGTCATATCATCAGTAGATCTTAAGCCGTATTCTTGAACATTTTCCAAACTCTCAACTTATACAGCAAGTTTCAAAAAAATAAGAGTTTCAAAAACTACAAAAGTGTATGAAACAGTAGGCTTTGAAACTCATTAAAAAACACCACAAACAAATTATATTCGATATGAATAAAGCGTATTAACCAGGCGACGGCAGCTGATTTCTTTGTCTTGCTTATGCCTTTATATTTTTCTGTGTTTGTTTTCTGCAGATTTTTTTGACAGAACCGATATAAAAAATACCTGTTGCTCTTGTATTGTTGTAATTGTTGTACAAATAATTTCACCTGTTTAATACGCCTTGATATGAATCTAGTTTGTTTTTGATTTAAAACTTAAATTAAACGATAACTCAGATATATAAAATGATAGCTAAAGGTATGTCTCTAATATTCTTTATGCTGAAGCTCACATATTTACAGGTGGCAGGTTCTCGTCCGCAAAACGTCGCAGTAGATCATTATTTTACGAGTTCAAATTATTAAATTCAACCATCTGCATGATATTCGAACTAGAGCTTTCTCCATTTTGCAGCTGATTTGGCTTACATCTGAAAAAGCCTTTCCACTTAGATCTCTTCGCTGGTCTTCGGAATATTGCACTGGCTCGGCAATCTATCTAGCTGCTTTAACATCTTCTCAATGTATTTACAGTCCCTGTCAGTTTCAGTCTACTCTCAGTCTTTCACGTGTCTACCTGATTGGATGAAATACCGACCCATCAAGGCAGATCCAACTCATGGTTGGAGTGAACTAAGAGAATAATTACTTTAGCTTACAATTCATTGTCGAAGGATCTATGTGTTCTCAAATGGTCTCCCTCCATCGTTACATTTTGATGAGTCACTTGTGAAGATCAGGCTATATTAAGCCCGTATAAGGACTATCTTTCCTTTTCACAGTTATACGGAGTAGTCAGCTCTCGGTTTTATGCTCTCCCTTATCAATATTTCAACCATATTTAACCTCTGCTTGATAGACTTACAAGCCATGCGGCCACACGCTGTTTTCATGATTTGAAACGGCTTTTAGTTTGCAGAAGCTTATATCAGAAGGAAGCATGATAATAGGATTTAGAAATAAGTGGACTAGATTAGACACGATTATGCAGAAAAATATACTAACTGCCTGCCTTAAAATTTATCGTTGGGAAATTTATATTGAAACAACAATAAAAAACTCAAAATCGTTGTTTTTTTCAATATGAATTCTCAAGCGAAAAATTTCATTTTATTTTCATCTCATGACTTGTTTAATTTCAGATCATTTTCAAAGAAATTTGAACTTTCACAAACATAAACTCAGCATGTTAATAAAAAGCTTAAAGTAAACCTTGTGTGTTAAAAAAGTTAAAAATGCCGACTTAATTTACTAAAAATTTTGTGATGAAAAAAAGAAAAATCGGAAACTGAAGAAGGTGAAGCAAAATTGATCGAAATTGTAAGTACTGAATTGAAACCATACCCACGGAAATGTATGACTGACTAGTTAATTTTAAAAGTGAATTATTGCTTTACAATTTCTACATTATGATTGTAAAACTGAATAAAAGGGGTTAATGTTTTGTTGCTTTTACTGAATTGATGGTTTTATAAACAAGAGCACATGCATGCATGTTGAGGGTTTAATATGAAAGTGAACGCGTTGGAGCGATGTTAACATTAGCATGGACGATTATAATGGTTCTTTCAAAGCCATAATATTATGAGAAATGTAATAAAAATATTATTATGTCATTGTTGTAATATACGAGTATTCCTTTGGCATGCGAGTATCCAATGGTGACATTACTTTTAACAGATCACTAATTTTAATTTTTCACCTGTATGAGTTTGCCTGACAACATAATTTATCTAGCATAGCAAAGAAGCAGGCATGGATTTATGGGTCATAAAAGTAATAAAATAGTTTTTGCTTAAAACTGATAACGAAATTTTATTATTTATTAAATTAACAAGTATTCGGTCTATAATTAAGCCTTTGGAATTATTTAAATTATATGTTGTATACGTTTTATAGCTTCAGATCTAGCACACCAAATTTAAAGTCTATTTTTAGGATTTGTTTCAATAAAACACACATATCGTTAGAAATCCTTAAGAAAATTACTAGTAAATCCTACTAAAGCTTGTACTTTATTTTTATGGCAAACAGCTTTTTGCTTAAACAAGCAATTTAAATTTCAATTTAAAACTTATCGTTCACATATGCATACAAATACACAAACACAGCAGTTAGAAATCAGTAGCTATACACACGTATACGTACTTAAGTTAAATAATTCTATAACTTTGCTTTGCTTTCCTTTCACTTTTTTCTTTTATTTTTTTTGCACAAAATGCTTGTGAAATAAATATGTCACAAATGAAAATTGCAATTAATTTTTGCCAACAATACAATCTATAACAGTTTGAAGAAACAAAAAAAAACTAAAACTACTGACAAAATATTGTTTTGTATGAGCCTTATTTATTGGAAACATGTATGAAAAAATCTACTAAGGAAACAAGAAAGCAGAACAAAGAATCATTGCCAAAAACATACAGATTATTTCACCCATACGGAAAGAAGAAAAATTCACTATGACACACTTGTTACAAGGACTTTTAAAGATTGCAAAAACGTGTGCACACATTTTTTCTTAAATCTTTGATTTTTTTTCAACGAAAGATTTTATAAATTGAAAGACTTTTGCTAAATTTTTTTATAGCAACCAGCTAGTTGTCACAGTGGATTGTAACAGAGAAATAGTTTTTAATGAATAGTCAGGCTTAGGATCATGGCGGGAACTCTACTAAAAACTCTAGCCTACTCTACTAAAATTTGTGAAAGTCTATTACCGGGCAAGATATATTAAGTTACAATGTATTTTGTTATAAAAAAAAACTGAATTAACACAACTCTCTTGAAAATTGCTTTGGTCCCACAGTGCAGCCTGTTTTTAAGGAAAACTTAAGACTTATAGCATAAAAAATTTTAACTAAACCTTTTGCATGTCCTTGCATGTTATTGCATGCGTTGTTCAATACGTTCCTGCAAAAATACGAACATATATTTAAAGTTTCATAAAAATCACACGCACACACACACACTGAACAGTTTAATAGTTTGTTACAAATTTGTTAGATTTCCACAACGTTCCTTTTAGTGCAACATTTATGCGTGTACAAATGTATGTTGATAACAAAATTTGTAGCCTGAACAAATGAAACAATGGTGCGAGTGTTGAGCATTGAAAACCGTTAAGAAAGTCTAGTAATAACAATAAATTTAATAGATTTTCTATTTGTTTATTTCTAAAAGACTACTTTTTTACTCACTCTACTTCTTTGTAGAAATGTATGCTTTCGTATAGATTTTTACCCAAACAATACCAGAAACATTCCCGCTAAATCCAACAAATTTGTAGCTTTTATATCGAAAACAAAAAAGAAAAAAGAAACGTAACGAAAAAAAGGAACGTTTTAGCGACAAAGTGCTCCATAGACCAGGGATAAAAAACAAACATTTAATTCTTTTTTATTAACAAAACGTGCTGTTTTTCATGCATTCATGCATGCCTGCATACATGATGACGATGGTGGATCATGTCGTTTTTGCTACGAAATATTTCATGTGTAACTGGCAAAAATCTAATTAATGACTTGTGGCAAGTTTGTGCACTTGTTGTATGACCAACCATTAAATTGTGGCAGTTTTAAATGTAAAACGAAGGAGAATTACACATTTTTTCTGTATAATTCTTACTAATATGGTTATGGGTTTTTGTTGTAATATTTCTTATGAAAAGGTTTTAATTTCTGGGTCATGAGTATATAATTTAATTTTTATTAAAACGAAAGGAAACAGGAAATCGGCTTTAAACATTTAAAATAAATCTTGTAAAAATTAAATGCATTTCACATGTTGTTCATAATAAATTTTAAAATGCTAGATTTATTAGTACACAATTGCGTCTTATGTCCTGCTGTGAACAAAGGCATGTGTGTGTTTTAAGAATTTGCCACAAAATGGGTGTTTTTCATTCTAAAAATTAGCTTGCCTATTTAGTTGGCTAAAGTACTTAAGTATGAAAAATAATATAGTTTCTAAACAGACTTTCGTCACCATATTATACAAATTTTAATTATTTTTATTTTGAAATTTTGCGAAAAAAAATTTTATAGTCCAAATGTCATGTCACAATTTCTTTGTATATAAATATGTATATTCGAATTCGAATATTCGAAAAGAGGGTAAAAAACCTAGGTCTCAAGAATTTTATTGTGTCTTACAAATACTTACTTACTCTCTTGAAAAATTAATAATGATTTCGGTTAGTAAGGCCTTTCCAAATAGCCGTACAGATGACGGTTATACAAGGGTTTTATATTCTATGGCATTTCTATATATCTCTTCGCATAAAGCTCAAAGAATTGAATTGTAATTGGGCTGTGGTTGTACCCAAAGAATCTTTAATTTGTGGTATTTCGGGTAGTGGCTATCCTTCGTTTTTTCTTGCTATTGTTTTGTAAATCGCACTAGATGATGGTGATTAAAATCATTTAAAAATTAACATGCTAGTGCTCTTAAATAAGTTTTAATGATATATCTAAATTAACTTGCAATATTAAAATGAATCTTGGAGGGTTAAAGTTCAGTAATCGAATAGTCGTGAAATTAAATACTTTAGAGGCAATTTAGAAAGACTAGAATTTATAAAAAAATAATGAACACATAAAATTTATTTTTTATAAGCGCGGCTTAGCTTTATGAGAACTTATTTTGTTATCTTACTATATATGCCTGCGACTGGGCTCGCTTAAAATTCAGTTTGTGAACAAAAGAGTGTCTGTCAAAGATCACACCGAATTTTATTTAAAAGTTTCCTTAGAAAAAACTATACACCGCCAACAACTTAAAAAATACACAATAAATATTCCTTTTGGCTTTCCAGCATCCAGTGATTTGTATAATCAGTAAAATTGGATAATTGAGCTCTTTTGTCTATATTTTTTATCTGTATATCCATAGTCACCAAATATAATTTATGGTCACCAAATTTTATTAGAATTCATTCAGCAGTTTTCGCATGATGCGTGTTCAGACAGGCACAGACAGACAGAGAGACATACGAAAATTCCAAAAAGTGACATTTTGTGTTTTACCAATATTTTCAAGAAATATTTTATGTACAGACACGGCCTATTCACAATTTAATTATATGAATGCAGTAGTTTTTATTTAGCTGCCTTTTGTTTAAGAGCACTTTTGACCTAACTGCACAAAATTAATAATTACTGGCATAAAAATTCCTTTTTTAATGCCCTCTTTGTAGATACACATTTAAGATAAACTTTTGGCATTTTAAAATTATGTATTTTAATACAATAAATCAACGTTAGCTCCGTTAACTGCCCAAAAATATATATTTATCTGTTATCTGCCTAAAACTTGTTAAGTGCATTTTGTATACCTAAATATTTAACATATTTTTGCCAGTTCTATAATATTTTCATATAAAGTTAGCTGCACACATTAAAAAAAATGGTGGTCACTTTTTTAAATAAACATCCAACTTAAGCCATTTATAATTTAAAAAATCGCTAACAAGTCCCACAAATCTCAAGTTGTCATCATTAAAATACATTATTTTATATGCATGTACATACCGTACATACATTTAAGATAACAGCATTTTGGACTTATTTGAATTGATTATGCAGCCAAGTCAAAATTACTGTAGATAATGTTATTAATTGCTCATTCGCATTTAAAAATCCAATTCAAAAACTTTAGCATACTTTTTGTAAAAACAAATGTTAGGGTGCGTATGCTTGTTGAGAAATATATGTACACCTATAAATTGCTCATACGTACGAGTGTCATTTAAATACTCATCATCATTTATAACGACTAAATTATAAAAAATGTAGCATACTTATTTGTATTTTTTGATAATAAGTATGATTAACGAATAATAACGATGTACCTTGAACTTGACCCGTCATATTATATTTACTTTGTCATAATTGGTTGAATACTAAGAATAAAAATTTAATTACGAAACAAAAAAGCTAAGTAGAGATAAATGAGAGAAGCTTAATATCTCCAAACAATGGCGCTGCAAAAGCAGAGAGAATATTAATTAATACGAGATATGTTTAATAGAAAAGGTGAATTTTTAAATTTCTCGGGCTACCTGCATTCGATTAGCGATTTTTATTTATGTTGGCACACTTTTGTCGAACATATGTTCTTAATTAAATTTTTGTGTTTAGTTTCGTCTGTTTGTGACAGACATAACATTTAGATGTGTTTTGATTGTTCGGCAATTTTCTGCAGTGGAAAAAAGGTCGAAGAATTTTGTGTAAAAATTGAATTAAATGCTCAAAAGCACTTGAAATGTTGAAAGTGGTATATGGTGATTATACTCTGAGTCAACGAAATGTTTACAAGTGGTACAAGCTTTTCAAAGAACGCCGAGAAGATGTGAATGACGACGCTCGTCCTGTAAGCGCCATCGCTTCGAAAATTGATGACAATTTTGAAAAACTGAGGAAAATTGTTATGGACAATGGTTGAATCACTATTAGCAAAGTTCCATAGCATGTCGGCATATCGGTTGGCTCATGCCATAAAATTTTTTTCGTAAATTTTGGACATGAAGCGTGTGACAGCGAAGTTTGTTCCGAAATTGCTGAATTTTAAAGAAAAAAAGCTTCGCATGGAAATCGCTCAGGAAATCTTGAATGACGTAAACGATGATCCAGAGTTGCTTAAAACGGTCGTAACTGGCGATGAATCGTTGGTACGTGGCTATGACATCAAAACCAAATTCCAATCGTCCGAATGAAAGAGCCAAGGAGAGCTAAGATAAAAAAGCACGCCAAGTTCTACCAAATGCCAAGATTTTAGTCACTGTTTTCTTGAATTACCGTTGCGTAGTGCATCATCGTAGTTCTTCCTACATAGTCGTAAGCTTAATACGTTATGCGTAGGACAAAATACTAAAAAAACATCCTGAATTGTGGAAAAACAATTCATGGCTTTTACAACATGATAATGCACCTGCTCACTTATCATTGCTTGTTCGTTACATTTTGGCCGAAAAGAACATTGCAATCAAGCCTCAGCCCTTTATCCACCAGATTTGGCACTTTGCATCTTTTTCTTGTTCCCAGAATTGAAGAGACCTATGAAAGGACGGCGTTTTACGACGATTGAGGAGATTAAACCCTAATCTCAGAGAAAGCCTTAGGCCAAATTAACACATGTGGTTTTTATATTAAAATGAACCGTGCAGTTAACCGAGTCTGCTGTTTCAAACCAATTTGGGCCTTATTCTTATTTCCGACAGAAAGCAATAGGAAAATCAATTCTTCCAGTAGACTAATGCAAGCCGGGACGTTCTATGGCTGCCCCAAAAAAGAAAGATATGACTCAGGGGCGTTGGCTTAACACTTAAGGTTTTGGACCCTAATTTCGAAAAAGTCATATTCAATGCGAAAATCTACTCTGTCCTATTTGTATGTTGGGAAATGTTTGAGCAAAAGAATAAAGGATTTCTCAACTAATAACAGATTACCAGATAACTCTCATTGCATTGAATCAGTATTTAAAATCAACACTAACTTCTCAAGTACATTAATATTTTTGTAGATAGCTACTTCTAATGAAAACCATCAAATCTAATGTGCTGTTCATAGAATCCAAGCAATCAACTTGACTAGAAATTGTTAAACTGCGTAATTTATTATAGTATAAAGATTATAGAATCCTAAATTTGCTGTTACTTTATGTTATTAACTCTTTAATTTTATACTATTTTAATGCCATTTGAATTAAAAATGTTTTGGTATTTATAAACTTATAAAGTTTAGTTTTTTTACCGAAATTTTACAAAGTTTTCGACAATTTTTTTTTCTAAATTTCACTCTATTGAATTGTAGTTTTAGTACCATCACCCATTTATAGTTTGTATTTGCAGTCAGTTTGTATTAGATCACTAGAGCATAAAAAATTTTATTACCAAAAAATAAATTTTTTTTATCATCATCGCAAAAATATAAAATAATGTAAAAAATAAACTTGTTGTTCCTGCTACTGTAAATAACTACAACATGAACACGTTTTGTGGCAGCTTATAAGTACGATTTGGTTTTTTTCTACTTTTTGTTTTATTATCTCTAAACTATCTCATTTATAAAATCTGTGTAACTTCTTATGAACGTATTATATATTTTGTTGATGTTGTTGACTTTTTAAGCCATGGTATGCATTAAAGCCATATAGGAAAACAACATTGAACAATATTCACTAAAGTCGTATACACTTATGATGATGACCTTAACATGGTCATAAAACGAAGTGACCCTGATGTTTGAATATTTAAATTACCATGAGTAGCAGTGTGCTTTTGTGAATGAGTCAGTATGTCGTTGCTAATAAAAAACAAGAAGAAAAAAAGATTAAAACAACAAAGCGTTATAAAAAATACACACATATGGAAACTCTTGTTAAAAAAGCAATAGTTCGTTTGGTTATCATATGAGCAATATCCACACACAAATTATAATAAAAAAAATATATTACACTATTTCTAAAAATGAATGGAAAAAGGTTCTAAGCAAAAAAAAACATCGATGCGATGATATCGGATTATATATATTTCCTTTTCTTTTTCACTATATAAACAGAACTACGGCAAGAAAGTTTGCTTTGTCCCAATTACTAATTTGGTAACACCTATCTGCCCTCATATTAATTCCAGTTGTTCCTATAAGGAGGTCATATTTATTTTGAGCTAATAGTTTGGTGAATTATTGGTATCTATGATTAATTGTTGGCGATCATTAAGAGAACAAATCTGAATTTAATGTTAATGATCCTGGAAAATGAGTCCCATAAAAAATGTAGAAGTTTCTTTTCGTAACTTCGTATGCAAAGCACTTAAACAGTTTAGTAAACGAATTTCCTCTGAAAGATTGTTAGTTTTTTTTTTAAATTTACTTATATTCACTTTTTGAACTTTCAAAGCTTTTACAAAATTTTTCATTAAATGTATTGTTTGAATTTAAATAGAGCATAAGCTTAACTACATCTCATACGAGAAAAAATAATGCAAAAGCTAATAAGTTTTAAAAATTTGATGCGAGCATTCAGACATTGCACTGCCAGAGGACGCTCCCATAGACTAGTAGGTAGTGTGCGAGACTAGTAGTGTAGAGGTTGAAGGTGCAAATTCTGGTAAGACCCAAATTATTTCTACAGACAAGCCAAAAAGGACTGATCCAAAAAGCACTGAGATTTGTGGCAGCTGCTAAAAAAAGGCATTGAAGGCCGAGGCACATAGAATTCATCGTACGTTATGCGTTGCTTTTTCCAACTGACGATAAAATAACGGCGGATGAGGTCGACACAATGAGTTCTTTGAGTACTGACGGATATTAAATCATCTTGATTTGATTAAAGTACACATTTTCAATGGAATTCTGGAGTTCTTGAATTTTTTGAATAGTAATTTTTAGTTAATTTTATTCAATTATGCTAGGAACACAACTGAGACGAACTACGAATTTTTGGCCGCGAATATTCGTCGTCAAAATTAAAATACATTAGTGTATATGAAAATACACACAATCATGGCGACGGCGAAATTCGTCGTACACGGCGAACTTTGCAATAGATTTATTTCTATTTCTTACGCCGGCGAACGACGAACATATCAGGACCATGTGACCATTTTCGTTTTTAGTTTTCAAGTTTCTTAGTAAATAAAGTTTTTTATTACTTTAATCGTTATTTTATAACATTTGAATATATAAAATAATTAACTTCAGAAATTGGTTTTAGTTGTGTTTTTGTCAATGTTTCTTTTTTAAGTATGCATTATTTTCTTTAGTACGGTCACACTACCAGCTGTTATATAAAACAAGCAAACAAAATTAAATTAAAAAAAATATTTTGGTAAATAATTTTGACAAAATGGATGCTTGTGAGATAATAATTGAAAATGTGAAAAAACACGAATGTTTGTATAATCTTGCATATCCTCATCAATAGGCTTTCGCCTTGAAAATTATTGTAATCTTTCCTTAAGCAAAGTTAGCAGAGCATTAAACTTTTAAACATTCTTTCTTGTTGCTGTAAAAAAGTGTTCTTCATCCTTGAACTTCAGTTCTGCAAAACCACTTCTTTGGAATCTAAGGTCGTTTCTATTAATGTTTACCGGCCGTACCCATCATTTTCTTCGTAATTATTTACATACAAGCAAAAAAGCTTTCACCATGATTAATTATTCTAATAATTTTCAAAAAATTTGAAATTCTTTGATTCATTTTTTATTTTATTTTTTTGCACAAACATTAACAATAACTATCAATTATAACAGCTGTTATTTTTTCGTCATTATTGTGCTTCATACGACGAATTTATACAGCGAATTTCCGCCGACGAATTCGTCGCGTTGGACGAAGTTCGTCGTTCGTCTCAGTTGTGTTCTTAGCATAATTTTGTCACCACACAACACAAAAAGCTAAATAAAAACAAAGCAAACTGAAAACTGATAGCTTTCAAACTACTCAAAGTACGTTAAAAATTAAAACTTGCCCAACTTTAGTACCTTGCTTTGACGGAAACGTACGGAATGGGACAAAGCTAATAAAAAAATTGTTTTTCAAGTAAGTTGTCAGTTAAAGAAAGCGAGATATAACGTACGAAGGATTCTGTGTGCCTCGGCCTTTATACTTTCGTTTTGTTCGGTTTCCATAAAAACGATTTAAATCTTATATTTTTATTTTCATAGTTTTGATCATAATAGAACGATTTTCTTTTGTCCACATCAATAAATGTTTTTATTTGGCGAAAAATGGTGTAATCAGTTTAAATATTAGTATGTGTATTTATTTTATAACAATATAATAGGCTTCGGGGGTTGTCCTATTATTGTGTAAGCTTTTTTATATGTTCCACAAGTACGATGATGATGTTGACTTTTTCACTATGCTTAAGGTTAAGGATAATGATTTGGACATGATGATAACAAATAACAGCAAAACTGCTGACGACGATGGACACTGAATGTGAACAAAAAGGAAAAATGTGATACATTCAATGCGTAACATTGATGAGAGTAGGATGTTTGTAAGCATTTAAAGAAATAATAATTGAAAAAAAATTCAATAATAAAAAAATATCAATAATTTTTAAAGTACTGGCTGTAAGATTTGATCGCAAAGGATAATTTGTGTATATAAAACATAATACAAAAATTAAAGTTTTGGTACTTACGTAATTTTGCGAAAAGGGGTCGAGATGTTTATGTCTAATATATTAACTGCCAGGCCCACGATATCACACGTTTTCCTTCTTTCGTACAGTTACATTTAAAACAAAAACAAATTCTAAAATTTTGTTTTTGTTTTAAAAGAATTGTACGAAAGCACCTGGTGGACTGTTGCAAAATTTTAATACATTAGCAGACACTAACAATTTTTTTTGTTAAATGTAGTTAAAAGTAGGCTGTAGCACCCAATAACTTTTACTGCATACTTCTAAGCAGCAAATTAACAAATACTGTAAACAGTCTTTTTGTTAATTTTTTGTTTGTTTTAAAAATGATTTTCCCGCAAGAAAACGTAAAAGTTATTTATCCAAAAATTACATTATTCTTTCGTTAAGTTGTTGTAAGATTCGAGCCACGAGAATCTTTTATTATGAGTAAAATTACAAGTAGCTAACCTAGAGATGGCAGTTAAAAGCTAAAATTCACTCTTGTGTTAGAAGATTTCAATTTGGCTCACAAAAAAAATGCATACATTTTTTAAGAGAGCAAATAAAATTTACTATTCAGGACAAAAAATACTACAACAATAAAAAAACTTTAAAATAAACGTTAAACTTTATAAAATAGCAACAAAAATGAGAGAAACACATAAAAGGAAAATGGAAGAACACGAAATAAAAATTGACTTAAGAAATTTGAATTTGAAAATGCCAAAACAATAAAACTTGTAAAATCTTGAAGAAAAAAGGAACCATAAATAAATGAAAGAAAAAGCCCTTTAAATTGAAATGAAATGCAATTAAAGTACTCGACCTAGAGCAATAACTACAATAGACCAGAGAACAAGAAGAACAAGTGAAGATAAAAATGGAAATTTTGTGCATAAAAAAGCAAGTTATTTTATTTTTGGTTATGAATAACTACCCTACAAGTGGTCATGTGGATTCAAATGGAAATAATTTACAAATTTAGACTTTTACTTTTGTTGATCCTTTTTTTAACAAAATTAGAGATCGTTTTGTAATTTATATCTCTGAATTTAGCTCTTTAAGGATGCAGTTTCTTTTTTCATTCAGATAGAAGAGTTAATTCAGCACAACGTTAGACAACGTGTGGAACAGTCTTTTCTTATATACGAGTAACAACGTGTAGGATGCAAATTATTGTACTTTTGGTTCATCTGGCTATTTACATATGATATCATGTTGAATGTCCAAAAAAGTTTCAAAAAGTGTTTAAGCTGCAGACTCAACAACATATCGTTTGAGAGGTAATAAAATCTCAATCACAATAGTGAAAATTAAAAATTTCTAGAACCATATTAACAATTTTGAAAGACTTTAAGATTTAGCAAATTTAAAATCATTAATATTTATATGCACGTAATTGTTGAACTGTTTAAGGTTTATATTGAAATTAAATTTTTGGCTTGAGTTCAAATCTGAGTTTACCCATTTTTTCTAAATTTTAAAGAAATTATTTTTGGATAAATTCTTTATTTTATTAAGAGACTATTTTTATATGAAACCATCAGACCAGCAGAACGGAACAGTACTGATTTCGAGGTCGCTACACAATTTCAACCATCCGTTATGATTTCTCATTCAATATATTATTACCAGGGCAAGTTTTTTAATCGCACTTGCCAATTATTATTTTTAAACCTATTTTGCCATAAAATGCCATCTATAAAGATTAATTTTTCTATAGAGATATCGAGGTAAATTTCAAGACATCTTTACTTTTATGTTTACTTATTCCTGACATCTTCTACCTTGCAGTGTAGTGGTACAATAAAGATTTTGCCATTGGTTAAGGTCTTGGGGTGCGGTTTTCATTGTATTAGGATCAATGTCTTTTTCATGAAATCGGACCAGGTTAATCTTCTTCATCCTCTTGGCCGTTTCTTATGGGTATAGATTGGCTCAAAAGTTATGGAATTCTGGATTCTTTAATTCTCATTACGTAACCGAACAATCAAGCTTTACATTTATTAATTTTGCTTACGAGGGTTTCAACATGTAAATTGGATCTTATTGTATTATTTCTAACTCTGTCTCTTCTTTTCCTACGAAGATATTTCATCTCCGTTGTTTGTACGCGGTTTTTTCTTGACTCGCAACCATAAGTCAATGTCGGAATGCATGTAGAGTTATTTACTTTTTGCTGACAATGAAATTTTTATTGAGTGCGTGATGTAGTCTGCCAGACGTAGAACTTCGAGCATTCAGGTCTTTGCCTAAATATTTAAACTGTTCTACTTGTCTCAAGGGCTTATTTCCAATGAATATGAGTTGGGAGTTTTTTCCTACTTATGATCATCGTCTCCGTTTTCTTACGTTATTTCGTAGTCCTGTGTTTGACATTTCTGCTATTAGAATGTTTAAATTATGCTGAAGTCTTTCCGTTGAGCCGAAAAAAATAATTCGATTGTCTGCATATACCAGCATAAAGATTTTAGTAGGCTTCGTTTTCCAGTTCCCTAAGCAGTGCGGGAGCATCTTTTCATAAGAAGCCTTGATGATATCCTCCGTCAATATGATAAATAGGTAAGAGCTCAAAATACCTTCTTGCCGTACACCTGGGCAGGTGCTGAACTCTTTAGATGTTGCCTTGAAATTAACTAAATAAAAATGTCAAAGATCACAATGCCAGGCGTATTAACCAGGTGATAGCATTACTACATTGTCTTGCTTATGCTTTCTATTCTGAATGTCAAAAAGGTTTCCTTTATATTTTTCTGTATTTGTTTTTAGATGTTTTTAACAGAACTGATATAAAAAGTGGTTGTTGTTCTTGTATTGCTGTAATTGTTGTACAAATAATTTCAAATGTTTAATATGCCTTGATACTTTGTATTCCAGCCTTTTTAGATTTCAAATCAAAGACAGTTATTAAAAGTTACTGAGCAATTAAAAAAAAGGATTTAAGGTTCAACAATTTTTTATATAAATTAAATAAAACTTTCAACCGAAACAAAAGGATATAACGATTGGCTATTTTAATAAACTGATTCTAAAATTGTTGGATATTCAAAGTCAAGAATACAATCCGTTTTAAAATACTATAGTCATTAATAATAGTATTAATAGTAGACCAAGAACTAAAAATAACTCAAAGCAATAAAACGACATATATTAAAATTGGTAAAAATCGTAGGAAAACGGCTGTTGATATATGAAAAGATATCGAAAAATGTCGACTGCCACTGTTCATTGCCAGTGTACTGAGAAGTGAAAGTTATCATAGCGGAGTGCCTTGGAAAAAAAATAATAATAAGTGACATTAATAAAGCCAAGCGATTGAAGTTGGAAAGTATGTAAATTTAATTTATTTGTATGCGATGAAAAACACAATAGTTGGCGCAAAAAGAACGAGGAGCTGCAGCTCAAAATCTTGATGCCCACGGTGAAACACAGAGGCGGTTGGTTCTATTATGGTTTTGGGTTGTATGTCGCCAAATGGGATAGAAAATTTAGTTCTTATCGATATATTTATTTGAACCTATGCAAGGATAATTTGAAGGAGCCAGTATCCAAAATTGGTCTGTCTGGAAGTAATAGCTAAAAACTAGATAACTTCCTAAAGCATACAGCGGCCAATATGGGTGCTGTTGGCTGTTGTAGTTAGCGTGTTCACTATAACGTTAGTGATGGCTGAGAATGCGGGTTCGAGCCCAGTTTTAGTCAATAACATAACATACAGAATTTTCCAGATGTGCATTATTGGGTCATTGTATTTGTTATTGTTGGACGAAAGACGAATGTATAATACCTCTGGTCACTGAACAGTACCGGCAGCAATTGATACTGGTGTATGCTAGTGTACATCACAGTGCCATTCTTTGTCAGTATTGTAGCAGAATCGTGTGCGAAATAAAATAATTAATTAAGTTGGCTACAAAAATTGAATAAATATATACGCCTACTTGATACCAGGGGTGTGCTGCTAAATTGCTATAAAAAATAAAAAACGCGCAGTAGCAGAGCTCTAAAAACATTTATCAAGCTTTCACTATCTGCCCTTTCTATACTATCCCTTTTCCAAAGAAGTTAACACATCAAAATGGTTGGTAGGCATAAAAAATGTTTGTTGCACAATTTACCAAAATAATTTCATTGAGTTACCTGACTTAATTTGTGGGATGAATTGGACCTCTGGATAAGTAAAACGGCAATAAAGGACAAACCTAAAAATGATCTTATCGAAAAGTGGTGCAATAACAAATTACATATAAATATTAATTAAACAGGGTAAAATTAAAAAAAAATTATATCTGATATAATAGAACAAAATATTAAAAAATAATAGTTCAATGTGTCGCTGAGCCGGAAAATAGAATTATCGCGTACAAGTTGTTTTTTGTATTTTTATAATATAAATTAAACACTATTTCAAAGTTAATTTTCCGACTCTTTCCTACGATATACATATGTATATGGCCAAATAGGCTCAAATTCGTTGTTTTGTTATAGTGCTATAGTATAAAAAGATAATAACAAGTTTCAAGGAAATCGCAAATTGTGAGGTATTTTTCTTAATTTTTTTGGTTGGTGTAAACTAAGGATGCCAATGCCGAAATCGCGATCCCGAAAATTCCGGGATTTGAATTTTTAAATCCCATCATCAGTGCTAATGTGTGTTTCCATGTACCCGCCTCTGTTTACCTGGCTCGGTTGAATTTATATTTTTTGTTTTCTAAAGTGCTAAAAATTGTTACTTTTTAGGCCAATCAAATTCTAACAATTGAAAATATAAATATTTTTATTTTTCATAACATTTAAAATCAAATGCACAATTTTCCTTGTTCATTCGTTAGAAAATAGTTCTGATGTTAAATAGTAATAATTATAATAAAACCCATTTTAATTCAGTTTTATAATTATTATTAGAAATTATATAAATAAATTATTTATTTTTATTTATCTCCATAAATATTTCAAATGCGTTTTTATTTTGATACAGTTTATTTATGCCAAACAAAGCTACTGTGAGACGCTTTTTCAGACCCAAATAGGATGCACTCTAATTTAAATTTTGTCATCTGACTTTGTCCTCTAGCTTTCAAAGAAGTAATGTTTCAAAAGGTTCAGATGTAAAAACATGTCAGGTAAAGGCATCTTTATTTGATTTGTAGTGAGAAAATAGTCAGAAAAAAGCATATTAATTGTTCATTGGAAAAATCATGGATGAACTGAAATTTCATCGATGAACTGAAATTTCGTTGAAGAATTTCACGTGGTAGTAATTCACTGATCTGATCGTTATACGAGTAAAAAATTTACTGCATTAAATGGTGCTGACAAACAACATTTTTAGAATATTAAACTCATTTCTTGGTACAATCCTCAAATTGCTTACTAAATTTGTTTTGCCTTTTTTTATAAGCAAATTCATTATAATTTTCTTCCATATTCACCGTGGGAACACAATTGATCTTTTATATTTGTTTGTTTCACAGTCAATGAAATCGAAAGATAAAAATTAAACTTTGTTATTCTTAATAAGCGCGTCTAACAATTGTTAAGAAATTTTAATGTGAGAAGTATTGAAAATAATTAAAGGATATAAATTGCAGAAAAAATTCTTTTGAAATGCACAAAAGAAAAAGAGAAAACAAAAGTTCGGTGTGGTTTTATTTTCTAGTTGATTCTTTTTCGATTTTTGTATAAGAGAAATGAAAACTGATTAGATTTCATTTTCGTATTTCAACAGACCTTTTTCAAATGCGTTTTTTTAAATAAATATTTATAATGTTGAATGTTATAACGGTGTATATTTATTAAGCTTTCGTGTTAATATACCTTTTTTTTAAATTTTTGTTCGATATCTCTAAAAAGCATATATCTCTTAATATCAAAAAATCTGAATCTCAAAAAATTTAAGAATACCGAAAAATTTCGGGATCCCGAAAAATCTTGAAAGCCCGGGTTGTATTTTTCCAAATCCCGGAAATTGCAAAAACCAGTCGCGATTGGCATCCCTAGTGTATACTTAACTAACGCAGAAGTAATTGAATGAAAAATTCAATCTCCCATTATGCTCACTTATGTAGAATTGGACATACTAAATTAACTCCATAAGAATTTGTATCAAAAGCCATCTAGTAGTTCCTTAGTGATACCTAGTCAGACTGACCAGAATTCTAAAATATTAGTATTCTGTATTCGGAATCGCTGACTATAGAGCTCTTTACCGAAATTTTCAAAAACTGTCGTCTTGTGAGAGCTCAGTTCTTCAGAATCCGACTTGCATCTTGTGTAGACAGTCCATGAAAACCTGATTGCAGCATTATATTATTATATTCTGATATCCCCACCGTACTGCACTCTATAGCATTTCATCCAATTATATAATTGCAGTTTTCATGGCAAACCATTTATGACCAGCCATTTACTTTTTTTAATAGATTTCAGTTAATATTTGCTACTGACTTCTTTTTTTTTTTGCTTTTGGTACAAGTCCAGAAAATAACAAACAAAAATGAAAATTTCATATAACAATTGAGGCGTAATTCATTGGTGGTTTTTGCGTTTTTATGCCATGGGTAATTGCTAAGATTTGAAAAGTAAAACACTGAAGCTATTACAAAGCGCAGAATTTTGAAAAATGTATTTTTTTATAACCAGTAGTACAGTGACTTCGATTGTACGAGTACAAATTTTTCTTTAAACAAAACCATTGACGTTTTTTTGTGCATGTCCGCAGCAATAGAAGACAAGTAAAAAAGGGTAGCAAGCAACTGAAAGAAAGAGAATTGTAAGGCAAAGTGAAAGGAATAGGAAAAAAGGAAAAGTGTTGCATGTTGTGTATTATGAAAGTTGCTATGATTTGCATATATGCAAATTGTATTTTCTTCTTCATAGTTTGTACCAAGTTTACTTGAGTAATTTATTTATTTTTTTTCTATATTTCTGTTGCTATTGTGTCAGACTTTTACGTTGCAAGCTAAGAAGCCATAAAGGTTGCTTCAAATTTATGCAAAATGCATTTTTTTTTATTATTTAGTTTCATTTTATATTTTTTTTCAGCTTCTTATTTTATTGTGCTTTATTTTTGTGTTTAATAAAATGCAAATATTTATTTATGAAACTAGTCTCAACGCTGAAATGTAAGACATAAAGGAAATTAAATTTTTTTTATATCAAAATAAAATAAAATAAATTTAAAGTGAGTTGCAGTTATTTGATTTTAATTTATGGAAGAAAAAGACGCAATAATGTATATATATGAAATTTAAGAGTTAAGGACCCTAAATTGGAAAATGATTAGGGAAATGTTTCAGAGTTATTTTACAAAGATAATTTATGGTACTCTTTAGTGTCTGGAAAAATGAATCAAATGCAAGTTAACGTAATTAAGATATATTGGTTGGGTGACAGAAACACTGTACCAATGAGCTAGCTGGTCGATAATAAATTACAAATGTAACCAAAACACTGCTGTTGCTCCACACTTTCTCATATGATCAGCAATAGGCTGCCAAAGAATCGTCAATGTATATATATTTTTAACTGGCTTAAACATTTTACTACCACCGCGCACTAATACAATTTTAAATAGTAAAATATGTATAAAAACGCAAAAAAATATTAGCTGATAAGTTACCAATATTTTCATCAATTTATCATATCATATTTTGGGAATCTTTTAAAATGAAGGTGTTAAAATTAATAGTTAAGTTAAGAAGTTGCACTTGATCCTTAGCAGAAACTGAAGTTTGATAATTATGCGGTCTATTTAAATTTAAGATGAGGCTCTTATTTATGCATTAATAATTAAAGTCCTGCCTTAAAGCTCTTAAGCTACCCAGCTGTAATTTCTACAATTTTAATTACGTACTTTGTATTCAAGATATTTTTTATTACTCTCAAAGTAACCCAAATTAATCATTGTCATAATTGAAAACTAATGGCAAATTAATTGCTAACTAATACTTACAGTGAAGTTTTAAGCTAATGCTTATATAAAACTTATAAATGTTTCAACAAAAACTACTATTAAAAAGAAAATACACATCCTTTTTAGTACCTGTCAGGATTAAAACACTTTGTCTTCCAAAACAAAACAGAAAGAAGCTAAGTCAGAACTTGAAATTCGTTGTCTTTTATTACTCGTTCTCTTTTGCTCTTTAGTCATTATAAACTTAATACTTTTAGCTACGTTTTTGCTGAGGAAAGATTTCCAAAGCTCTTAGCATTATATTGAACAAAAAAAAAATAATAAGAATAAAAAAGGTAAGATAATAAATAGAACTTCAAAAAAATATATAACCAAATAAAAATCATTACATAAAAATGTTTCAGTAGAATAAGAGTTGGTGCTGGTATTGGTGGTCGTTTTTAGTTTTCCAATTCATTGATTTACAATAATTAGTAGAAGCTTTTTTTAAACGTTTAATAATCACATATGTGTACATAAGCAGTTGTACTGCATGAAAGTACAAGGTCTGGTCACTTTGTCCACATTCAATTAGCGAGAGGGTGATTGTAAAATTCAAGCAAACATACATTTAGGGGAAATTAAGGTCATCATTTTGGCAAAATTAAACAAATGTAATTAACTATTACTTCCTCATACATAATAGGCAGTGCGTGTCGTCCATAGTATATGCCATTTTTATGGATTTTACAATCATTTCAGTTGTATCCCTAAAAAAGCCTTTTTAAATATGAAATGCCATAAAATGCCTAAAGCTGCCCTAAATGCCTTTAATTAAAATCTGACTTATTCTATAAAGTTATTTTTGATTATAAGCAATATAAGATAAATTGCCAGGCATATCAAGTGCAAAAATGAAATTAGCTAAACAAAAATAAGATACTTGATAAAAAGTTCAGTTTTCGAAAATCTTAAGACTAGATGATTCATCGGGGTGCTATATTATGAATATACTAACGGCTGTATTCATAAAAATTACTAATTTTAAGTTTTAAATTCACGTTAGTTATTAAACACTTTTTGTTTTGTAAACCAATAATAAGAAAGAGTATTCATAAATATTTAATAAGCCTAAATTAACTACTAGACGTTTTTATTAGTTTTATAGTCGCTTTTTAGTACTCCTAAGAGCGAAAATATAAATACTTGATTCGCTAGCTCTCTGTGTTAACAAATCTTAATGTAGCGCCTGAAGGTACTCACAATTATTAGAGCCACATAAATTGTCTTTATTTATTATTTTTGTTTTTTTTAACGATTTTAAATCGATTTTTATCGAAAAACAATTATTTTTATTAAGACCAACTTGGTAGAAGTTCCAGAAGATTTATATATATTTCTTTAATATTGTTTTGAGTTAATAGCGCGGAATCACGAATTCTCGCCTCAAAACTTTTGGTATTTTTTTGCATTTATGCAATGTTAACTCCAATATCGAACATATATAAATTTTTAAAACTTACTGATTGATTCCACTGCTATCCAACGCGGTATTTTCTTTTACTAAATCCACAAATTTTATATTTAACTTTAAATTGCTCATCTGTGATGCAGAATATATATGTGGTTTCCTAGTACACTTTTGGTTGCCGATAATTTGATATCTGAGCTAAAATATTTGTGAATATTAGAATTTGTTAGTCAATTTTCTTTTTTTTATTAATAGTACTTCCTATTATGTGAATTGTGTTTATCGAATCCATAATATTGATTAAATCACTTTCACAATAATATTCCCAATAATAATGTTTTTATAATATGTAAATATATGTTTTAATAAAATAAACAATAAAAATTTAGATTTTATAGATGCTTCATTAAACGTTTGAAAGCCTATTAATCATTTTTGATTTTAACTTTATTGAATTTTGCTTAAAAGCGGTTTATAAACCAACTATAAGTTTTTATGCATATGACTATAAGACTTCAAACATTAAAAAATTGTAAGCCCCAGGCAGTTGTTGGAAAAGGTTGATCATGTGGGAAAATCTAATCAAGATGCCTACGACATAAAAATTTTTGATTCAAATTATTAAAACTTTCCCATCGAAACTTTCAACTTTATATGAATTAAGTGAATGCTATTTTGCTCCAATAATATCTTCTTCATGTTCTATTAACCTTGACTGCCAGTGAAGTATAGCGCCTTAAACATCCTCTTATACCGGACTCTATTGTGAGATGTTAGGCTGACGTCATACTAAGAGTAGTTTGCTGCCTGGAGCTCCGTATCAATCGAGCTTCTCCACGTTCTAGCAAGTGAACCAATACGACGGCCTTTTCCCTGCTGATTCCACCGAAGCGCTTGTCGAGCAATGTGACCTTCAAAGTGTGTGACTAGTCCACCGCTATTTCCGCTGACATACCTCCGCAGAGATTTGATTTGTCGGATTCAGCAATTTAATGTTTCACATTCAATTTGGCCACCATATGTTTAATGTCGTTGCTGCCGGCATTTGTTCGTGGGCGTGCATCAATTGCGATTAGGCGCTTCCAAGTTTCACAACCGTAAAACAGGATAAACTTTGCATTCCAATTGTATATTAGCAACTTAGTATTTATTGATATTGGCCTAGATCTCCAAATAGAACAGAGCATGCCGACTGCAGTTGTCGTATCTTATCACCTTTTGTAGTTATCATACCGCCCAGATAGTTGAAGGTGCCTACACATTCACTGACTGAGCTATCCACAAGTGTGGTGCAGAATTTGCGCCATAACCAACAGCAATTATCTTAGTCTTGAAAATGTTGATATCCAGCCCATCTACACGAGACTTAAACCTAATGACATCAATATTTTCCTGTAGATGCTTTGGATCTTGACTCAGAAGACATACGTCATCAGCATATTCCAAATCCTCAAGGTGTTCGAAAGGTTTCCACTGGATACCGCGCCTCCCATTCGAAGCCGAGCGCATAATGTCTTCGATGACGAGGATGGCAAGATACATTCCTGCCAAGTAAATAGGAGCACAGAGCTCGTAACATTGCTCCAGAACTATTCTTGTTATGGTGATAAGATCAACAGAGGAGCGCTTCTTCCTCAGCCCGAACTGATATTCTCGGAGTGTAACAATAACTGAATCGGATATTCGTATCATTATTATGCGACTTAAAATCTTGCTTGGTATTGGAAGTAGTGTTATTCCACGGTGATTGTTGCAGTCTAGTCACCTTTTTTGGTATTCATTCTAAGAAGTTGGCAAAGCTTCCTCTTCCCATATTTTATTTTACATTTAGTCTCAAAAAGGCTATATTTTTATTTTCTACTGAACCCATGGCTACGCCTGTAGGGCCATGTTCTTCTCATTAAATTTTCCATCACCAATTTGCAAAATTTGCTGCTGAATGCTCTCGATAACTTCACGAATCCATTTTTGGGTCTTGAATCGATTGTGGGTCTTTGGGTAGCATCAAAAAAGAAAATCCAAAGGTGTAAATCATAAGATCTCGGTGGGCAATTGAGATCGCCTCTTCGAAAACTCCCACGATCAGGAAACTTTTCATGTCATTTGTGGAATGTCCAATTCCAAAGATCGAGAAGAAATGGACAAGACTGTGATTTCCCCAACACTATGGGCTACAACAGCAGTATTCTGAATTTAGCGAAGTATACGAGTTTTATTTCTCATATCAGTGACTTGTCCCAACTGCTCAAATTTTGTCACCAGTTTCACAATTGCCCACCGAGAAGTTGCTACACGACGACACAAAAATGCTTTAGTTTTACAAACTTAAACGCCAAATTTTCATTATACTTTTAGTGAATTTTAATAACTTCAATGTAGTTCAACCTGTAACCACATGATAAATAATAAATAATAAATGCACATAAAAGTATATAATATATTAACGATATATATTTTTTGTTTGAATATACATATGTATTTAAATAATGATACAATATTTATTAAATCATGCCTCAATACAAATATTCTGTTATATTTTTAATCAAATATGTATGTATGTATTGACTTATATGAATTTAAAAATATGTAGCCTTTTATTCGTTTTTTTATTTGTTTATGTACCTGAAGTGCATTTTTTTAAATTACTCTTAACATTTTTTATGCATTTTTTATTAATAATAAAAAACGTTGAATCGCGAATAAAATATTTTTAGCTTTTTAGCTTTAGTTTTGAACGATTTAGCTTTTTCTGGGCCTTTTAAAAAGCAGATTTGGCCTCTTTTTCTCCATATCCTGGTAAAAATAGCTACAAATGTTATTTGTTCCTGGGGTCTGTTGCGCTTAAGAACTTCAATGGCGTTCCTTACCTCCTGATTTGTTGGTAGGTCGTCCAGAATTCCAACGAATGTGATATCGCAGTTGGTAACAAAATGCACTTTCATCGGTAGTGTTAGTCCGATTGGGTTATTAAGAGTAAACTTGAAGTGCTGCAGCCAGCCTACAAGCTGTCAATCCAGAGTTGTAAGGATAGTTCTACTGCTGTTTAATATGTGACTGTTGGTATAAGTGGGTTTGCCACACAACTACAAAGCATACAGAGGTGACAGAAAGGGAGAACTGTATATGCGCTATTTGCGGCTCACTCTATATGCACAAGCGGCGAAAGAGAAATGAAAAAGTTATTTGCATGAAAAGTATGTAGTATTTTGTATTGAATAAGATAAAAGACCAACACATAACCGCACTATACATTTATCAATGATTTCTTAGTTCAGTAAAAATTCAAAAAAATCTAAATTTTCTTGAATTTGTGAGCATTTTTCGTGTAAAATTTTTTATTTTTGTTTTGTTTATATCCCTTTATTCGTACCATTTTGTACTTTATAGTTGTCTCTTTCTTCACCTACCAGCGATTTAGCTGATTTGGGCCATTTGCAACTGTCATTTTTTACATGTCTGCTAGTAGTTTGTAACACAACGTTCTAGATATGCTGTATAAGGTTTTCATGTCACATTTCCTTTTCTATCAGCAAGGTTCAGCTTGATTCGATTGGTCTTCAATCCATAATCTCCTGTCGCTCCTAGCAGACTTTTTGATACTTTTGGGCAGTAATATCTATTGAAGTCGATGTATTCAACTATTTCAGCTGACAATAGAAGATCATTCCTCTTTATAAATACAAAAAAATATGCAATTCTACTGTGCAATAAAAACGTTATTAAATAAAATTGTATTAAAATTTGATTTTTGGGTAATTTTCAACTATTTGTGGTGCTATTTTGCATGCATTTCTAATAATAGTTTAGTGTCTAAATTTTCCAAAATAAAATTTAAATATTTGTAAGCATTAAACGGAATTAAATCTTTGCTTAATATAAACTATTTGGGTATGTCTGACTATGGCATATATCACGAATCACAAAAGCAACCGTCAACAAATCTATACTCAAAGCCAAGAAACCAAAAAGTTGCCATTTACAATTACATACATTTTATTTGGAGGAGAGAACACATCAATGCTATTGAAAATGTCCGTAAAAGGAAAAAGTTTGCCAACAACTAAAACAAACCAGAAATTAATTTGAGATAAAAACTTCTAAAACATTTTGGGGACCTCCTGCATTTTTATTTTTTTTTGTGTTTTTTGTATTTTACTTGTGTATATTTAGCTGGCTATTTCTTTTATGTTAACATACACATATAAAAATGTATGTATATGTCATACTGCCAGCACATATAATTATAATTTCGCACCATTAGCTTTTAACCTCAGATCTATTTTTCTATTCTTTATAAGTATGCATGAATGTATTCTCTTATATTTCAGTTTGGTTAACCTGAACTATCGTATATACAAATAAAATAAATGTTTGTATGTTTTAAATAGCTGTAATACACTCATACAACCAACTCTCCAGCCATTAACAATAATAATGTACACAAAAACAAACGAATAAGAGAATAATAATGTAAAAAAATAAAAAAACGAATTGAAATTGTATGACTGAATTGATTGTATTTAATGACAATATGTGGCTAAAAGTTTAAGCATACAAAAACGCCAGGCTTCCAATATTTGTTCATAGTGGAATGTATGTATGTATGTACAATGTACATATAAATGAATGAACAAATGTGTATTAATACAATGTTATGCGACATTAAGCGATTAAATTAATGTAATGTAATGTCAGTTTAATCAAAGGTTGATCTATTGTTTTTTTTCTTTGTTAACAAATACACATGAATGCATAATAAATAGCACACGCATGGTCCACGCATGTAGGCGTTTGTGAGTATGTAGTTGTATTGAAACTTGTGTTACGAGAGAAAAAACCAAATAATTGGATAATCAATACAACAACTATAAAATACACAAAGTCTGACTAAAATAATTTAGCTCGTACGCAAGAGAACTCATTAAATAAATACCTGTTAAGCCCATTTAAATCTTTTTGTTATTGCTTGGGAGGGAAAAAAGAAAATAATTAGCTGCAATTTTTCATGACTTCGAAGGCGATTAAAATTTATTTATTTAAAGCGAAAAAGTTAAAACTCTTATTTTCTCAGGACTTAAGAAGAGAAATATTTTAATATATATTGAAATGCTCATGTTTTAAAATTCGTTTAAAGTTATTTGAGTGCAGCGGTAAAATGAGCAGGAAGCGCTACATGTCGTTCGGGTTTTAAAACTTTTTTAAACGCTAAAAGTGAAGCCGAGCACTAAGTACTTTAGAATAAGCAGCTTGAAATGCCTCTCTCTCTCTCATTGGGTGAGGTTTGACAATTTTGTCAAGGTGACCCCTGTGGGAGCGGTTGAAGCGTTTGCCTCTTAGGGAGTCGGGGATGACGTTCGCATCGTTCTGAGAAAAAAAAATACACATTTCTATTCATTTGATTTTTATTTTTTTATGAATCATAAAGTACATACGATTGAGTTATTTATGGAATACCACATCGGACAAATTGCCCACGGCTTTGCATGCACATACACGCTCGCTTATCGAAATTTCCATGACCATTTTTCATAGATGTGGCGGATTTTAGTTGATGCACCGTTGGATCTCTTCCTTTAATTCACGGGTGATTATTGGCTTGTTGGCATAAGCCAACAAATAACGATTTCAATTAACGCTATAAAAAATCTAATGGTTCTAAATCACATGATCTACCGGCGAATTCTAATCACCGAAACGAGAGAGCACACGACCTAGAAATGTCTCATGCAGTAATTGAATTGTTGTACGGGCTATATGGCATGTGTCACCGTCTTGTTGATACCACATATTGACCGCATCAATATCATCCCATTTCGGCAGAAAGAATTGTGTTACCATCTCGCAATATTGAGCACCAGCAACAGTCAGTGCTTGACCAGCCGCGTTCTCAAAAAAGTTTGGTTCAATTATGGATTCAGCCCAAAATCTACACCAAACAGTGACACGTTGTGTTTGCATTTGTTTTTCGACAAGCATATGTGGGTGCCCAGAACCCCAAAAGCGGCAATTTGGACGATTACCAAAGTCATCAAGGTGAAAATATGCTTCATCTTGCTTAGAATATTTTGCTCGAAAAATTAGCATCCTTTATTAGTTATTTGGTCATCAGGCTTCAGTTGTTGTGTTAATGGAATTTTGTAAGCATGGATATACAGATCTTTAGTGATTATAAGCTGTAGGGATCTTCTTAAAATTTGCAGTTTTTGTTCACGAGGACGAATTGAGGTTCCTGGATTGTCATCGACACTCTGATGCACTGCTTCGATATTGACATTTGTGCGGTTTCTTTTCGGGCGACCAGTGTATTAGGCGACCAGTGTATTAGGCGTCTCCAACTGTTCCAGTCTCCTCTCTTTACATTTGACGGAGTTAAAACACTATTCTGACCATATTTTTTATGCAATTTTCGAATTGGGCACCGTGTATCGTGTAACGCTCCATTTTTACTAATCCTAAACGGTCAAGTATCGAATTGTTTTTTATGGTTGCCAACGCTTTACTATACAAATGGTGATAAATTCAAATTTTGCGTACATTTTGGGACACCCTCTATATGACCGGAACTGTGAAATGAATGTAAAATTATGACTTGAGAGTTAAGAATAGATTAATGTACGCTGCTAACACACAAATTGACCTCTAAAGGCCCAACCTATAACAAGAGAAAGCTGTAGAGGTTCTCCTTTAATTCTGTAAGAATTAAATAGGATGCACACTTTAATCTTTGAATCTTAAAGAGTTTTGTAATCGCCGTTTTAACCATCATACGCACCATCATAAAATAATTCAAGACCATATAACGATTGGGAGAAATTAAAGGAGCTCTTTTAGAGATATGATAATTGAAACAGAATCTTTGAAACAATTTAATCCAGAATGAATTGAAATTTGAAATATATCCCAGGAAACATTCGCTTAAATTCTAAAATGAAAAGAAAGAAATACTTTCCAAAAATGTTGTTTGACAATGTTAAAACTTTATCACAACTCTTTTTCCCTTTGTTGCATGCAATTCTCATTTTAACTGATAATTTTGAAATAGAAAGGTCACCGCAAATATATAAAAAACTATGGCCGTGCGTTTAACATAAAGATTGCTCAAATCGCAAATACCATTCCTAAGCATTAGCTATCCGATTTTGGTGACCAAGGAGAAAACAGAGGATATTGCTCATACTAAAACTGCTTTGCAAAAAAAGGTGTCGTAAGTTGTTTTTGTTCCAACAAGGGTGTCACAACAGAAAATGCCGAACGTATAACTCCATATGCTTTCGAGTATGTCTATCATAATAGCCGCAGGAGAGTGACCACCATTCATTAGGCTAACATCATGAAATTATCCGATGGTTTGTTTTTAGAGACCGCTAATCGTGTATACAAGGACTATTCTGATTTGGAGCACAACAACAGGATTATCGATAATACTTGCATGCAATTGGTATCTAATCCTCATCAATGTCAATGTCATGAACATGACTAACTTCTATGGTACTATTGTTTCCAAAGTTATTCGCATTTTAATTGGTGGTGCTGGTCTTTTATCTGGCGGGAACTATGGTGGCCATTATGCCATTTTTGAAAGTGGATCACGTAACGCCGGCACTGCTATTATCGGCAAAAATATTGCTAGTCCAGTTGCCATGATTAATGCCAGTATTGATATTAGGGTCACAAACAACATACGCGTGTTATCCAAAAAGCCAACTATGATCCCATTGTCGATAGGGGTATTAGAACTCCAGACTTGGGTGGCACGAACTCCAGCGCTGATGTGATTAAGAGTATCTCAAACGAATGAGTTAATTGGTCTAATGGAAACTGTTACAGCCAATTTTAAACAGAATTTTATACAAACTGACACCAAATACTAAGACATGTATTTCAAACATACAATAAATTGATATAATCATTGATATTAAACTGTTTTCTTTTCTAACAAAATTTAACATTTCTTTTACTTTTTACCAACAAAATGGCAATTCTTAAGACAAAAATTTTGTCTCGTAAGTGATGGTACAATAATTTCTAATAAACTTGCTATTTCTGAAAACCTTTATATTGCAAATTTTCGATAAAAAGGGCAAAAAAAGTGTTACACGTTTTTCTAGGAAAGAAAACGCCAGTAGAGTATAAGTAAGCAAAAGAATAACAAAATACCAACTTTCAAATCAGAGTTCCCTATTTCCTATTTCTAACATATTGTAAAACCTTGAATATGAAGTGAAATGTTTAAAATGTTCCTGTTTTTGTTTAAAAACATTATGATTGGAAATTTGTTAGAATCCCTAGCCTCAGCTGTTTATCTGTTTCTCACTAATCAAAGTAAAGGATTATTTTCAGATTTGTAATTCTCTATAAAGCTTCTACACAACTGTTTTCTTCCTGTTTTAACTTTAATTTATTTTCTTTTTCCCAAAAAAAATTTACTTTCATGTTCGAATTTAATTTCTTACTTTAAAATTTAACATCATAGCTTTCTTTTATAAAGTCAGTGTTCCTAATTGAATTGCAATTTCTAATTATCACATGACTCCCGTCCTAATTTTTAATTCTATACTTATGTTGTATTATTTGTGATTCTTACTCAAATTGTGTATTTATTACGTATTTATAATTTTGGTAATCAAATTAAATATAATTTTATCGTGGCCATTAGGTTATAATTTCTTATATTTTTCTTATGTATTTAAAAAATCGCTTGTAATATTGACCATATTGATATAATGAAAAAAGGAAACATACACAAGGAAACCAAAAATTCGTATTTCTTTTTCTCTCTTACTTGCGTAAAATCAAAATTGCATTCAACAAAGTTGCGTAGTGTAAGTATGGAGCTTGTGTACACTTACACATTTATGAGAATAATTTTTTCGGAGCAAGGACATTTGGGAATACCCTGGAATTTTCAAACAAATTCCGCGTGGTGCAATTGAAATTTCTATTTAGTGCTATGGAGTACTAAAACTGTATAGTATATAAAATATATCTACTGTATTATTGCGCTAACAAACCTACTTTCAATGACAGATGCTCCACTATTAAATCATTAAACAATTTTTTATTTCCGCATTTTTTTCTTATTTCTGAAACTTGTAAAATAAACATTAATTAGTAATTTACTTTCTTTTTTTCGTGGCCCATTATTCTGATTAGCTTTTGTCACTGTTTTCTTTTATTATTTATTCTGTTTATATACAAAATCCTACGACACTTCGAACAGCAAATTATATTTAACAAACTAGAAAAAGTTTTTACCTAAAAGTATGCCTTGCATGATGACAACTATGAGTAACTTCACTGGTTATATGCGAGTAATAAAATAAATTAAATATAGAAAAAATGCTTAACAAAACAAAAGGAATAATAATTACTACCTTTACATCTACCAACACCATTTGTGGCCATCAAATTGTATGATTGATCACAATTTTCCAAAGTAATTATCCGCAGTAACACGGAAACACACATACATAAATATGTGTATGAATTTGTAGATATATATTCATTTAGCTAATACTCATGAAGAGAAATTTTTTACAGTCTACTTGCTAGGAATATTGTCCTTCCTACTTTAATCATGTAAAAGTTTTTCTATAATATAGAAAACTTTGCTACAAATAAAGTTAATACATTTATAAGTTTAAATGCAGACAACCTTTTACTAGCAACTTATATATATATATATGTTTTGTGTATGTATGTGTGTGAGATTGTTTATACAATTTCGTTGTCCATCTATTTTATGTCCTTCTATTCGTTTGTCCATTTGTCCGTTTGTCTTGCCATCTATTCATAAAAGCTTTATAGCAATTGTGACTGGATTTTGTTGTTTGTGTCACTAATCGTAATTACTTTGTAAATAATTTCATTTTTGTTGAACGAAGAGACGTAGTAGGAAGGCGAGAGGAGTATAATATCTGCACTAAGTACACTATATTAGAGCATACGTTTCAAATGACTTTGGAGTGACCAGTTGTTTTTATTTATTTTTTTTTTGGCTTAATGATTTAGTTAGAACTAATTTAAATTTGATAAATATTAAACATAATAATATCAAACAAAATACAGTCGAACTTTCCTATAATGGATCTGCATGGGACCAACAAATCGCTTCATTATAAAGAAATATTTGTTAAAGTGCTGGGAAGAATTCCAAACTGCTTAGCTATATCTTTTTTCCTCCGTCTTCAACTTTATTAATTAATAATAATTTTTTTTCAAAAGAAATGCTGTTAGTCATTTTTGTTCACTGAACACGCAGGACAATTACTGTCTAAATTGTTATTGATGGGACTTTGTTTCTTTTCGTTGTTATGTTTTTTCATCTTTTGGGAAACCGCGCTTTATACATTACACACAGTGTTTTTAGTATGCGTAACGGAAACTTTTTTTAAATAATTCATTATATGGAGACAAAGGGGCGAGAAACTTAAATTTACATCTAAAAAATTGCTTCTTTGTAAAGAAAAATTCACTGTTTAGAAATTAATTATAAGGAGATGAAGATACACTAACATTGGAACGAGAAAGTTGTGTTTTTGAAATGAATTCATAGTAGGAAGAGCTTCATTGTATAGAAGTTCTCTATAGGGAAGTTCGACTGTAGTTACAAGAATTTTAGTTCATAAAATGAGAACTTTTAAATAAAAACGATTCTATTCTTTTTTATGATCTTTTTTGATGAATGAATTGAATTTATAATTTTTTATTCACGACGATCAAGCCTAATCTGTTTTTAATCTGAATCTCATTCATGTTCACTAGTATTGTTAAACTATTCAATTTGTAAATTGTTCGCACAAAAGTACATCAATTTTTTTTTGTTAGCAAAAACGAATAAATATTAAATATTATTTGAGCATGCAAACGATTAGAGATAATAAAGTTTTATTCGAATAACTCAAAAAATTTATATATTTTTTTGTTAAAACAAAAACAATCTCATAAAAACGAAAAAACCAAATAAATAATTAAAAAAATTAGAATATTTTAAAAACGTCAGATCACATTCGTCAATAAATATACATATGTGAATGCAGGAAAAATTGCGAACAAAAATATATGAAACGATTTCATAAGTCTTTGTTAATAAAAATGGGAAATATTTTAGAATTTATTTATTTATTCTACCAAAAAACTTGAGTTTTAAAATAGCAGAAGTATGCAATTAGTTAAGAATAATTACAAAAAAGAAAAATAAGAAAAAGAAAATGAATTATTGTGATGTAAAATTCATTACAGTATTACAATTTAAAACAATTAAATTTTATAATAATATATTAAGTTGAAATGGAAAATTTTCTTCTTAAAATCGAATGCGTTGCTTGTTGCCCTAATGTTTGCTGGGATAGTATGCCAGAGCTGTATAATGGGTATAAAGAACTGCCAGTCCGAAATTAGCGTACGGTATCTCATAGCTATTATTGTTTTGTTCCTTTCAGATCGGGTGAAATTAAGGCGATTGCACATTTCTTCGGATTGATGAGTGCTGATTATTTTGTGGAGTATTAACGATTTTATTTTCATACGGTCATTGAGAGGAACCCTGAAAATTTGCCTAGAATAGTAGCTGATGTGGTGATGATTTCCATATGATTTGAGGCCAAAGGCGTATCTTGTTATATTATTATATGTAACATTTGCCCTCGATCTGCTTTTTGCATTGCAGTTTGAAAATATTTCACAAGCATATGTTAATTTAGGAATCAGGTAAGTTTTCGCCAAGAGCATTCAGATCATAAATCGGGTACAAAATTGTGTTGACCACACATTATTTTCAAATTCACGAATTAAAAAAATCCAAGTTGCTTGACGAAAGTTTTACAATTTTTTATTGACAAATTCTACAAATTAAATTGTTTTATTAACACATACTGAAAATGAAATTAATACGTATGTAATGAAATATCTGGTTTGCTGGTTGGTGAAAGTTATGAACAAGCATTAGTGATCCGACTATATATTTTTAAAATCGGTTCAGTATTAAAGGAATAACAGCCTCCTAAAGTTGACACCAGTACAACTGTTAAAAAGACACACGTACATTCACTTATCTAAGTATAGGTTCAAGAAAAAGCAATGTGAGTGCTTAAGAGTACTTTTTCCTAAACATCTCTAGAGCGTCTTATCTGTATAATATAAGTTATAGCACGCCTGAAAGATATTTGTGTTTACTCTCAAATATTTTATCAATCGTATATAAAATTCATTCAAATATTGACGCATGTATTCATAAAAAAGTAATTTAGGTTTGATGGAAAATTTTTATGAAAAATATGTCTTAAAACACATTTCAAATAGAAAATATTTTTTATAAATACGGCCCTAAAAGTTTTAGATTTTTTTTTCCAAAAGTAATAATTTTCTATTGACTCGTTGAGTTGAAAAAAAAATTATTAATTTTAAAGGGTATAAAATAATTTTAGTTGAAAAATTAGAGCATAATTTCGTCGAAACCCAACGGAAAGTAAGAAAGTTGTTAGACATTAAGAGAAAACAGCCAAATATACTTTTCATACTATTATTTATCTCCTGCTTGAATATATTAAGTTGTTGCTCATTTAACTATTTTTACCCGAATTATCTCATTTTTTTGGAGCCACTGTGAGAATATAGATTTTATCAATCACTTAAGCTGGTCCCCTCTTCATTTATGAAACTCCACATTTAGATCCATTTAAAGCTTTTAAATATTATTATAGAATTAAGTCTTCTGCGAAGTTAATGTATTTTACAACCCTCCTACCTTTGTTTGGGTAAATATTTTATTTCAGTTACTTTTGTGGTGAGCTTGTAAACATATTTAGCTTTATGTATTCAGTAAACATAATACATACATACATATGTTTATGTAAATAAAAGGAAATGGGAGAGTAGTGCATGAGAGAGTGCTTGCTTGTGTGATACAAGTTCATATGTTTATTTGTATGAATGCAGCATACATGTTGTATTTCTACTTGATTTAACACTATTAAGAAATTATTTGTATGGCATCAAAGATTTATGTCTGTATATTAGTTGTTATTAATTTCATTTTGCCTTGAGTTTTGTACTTTGGTTTTATCTACTTTTTTGTGGTTATCAATGTGAATTAATGAAACAAAGATGAGTAATTGCGGCCTTTATTTTTAAAAGAAAAAATTCTTATTTTTTGTTAATGCAATATGCCAATAAAATTAATTGGTGTTTTTGGCCTCAAAGTTGAAAAATTTCACAGTAAATATATTTTTCTTTTTTTTTTAGTTGAACGTAAAAGAGATTCTTTTTAAAAGGCTTATTGCGATTAAAGAAAGAGTTAAGAAATTATAAAAGGAATTTTTTTTCTACTACACTTTATTTACATTTAGCGCAAATGGAATCATTATATTGTGTGCTTTAATAATATCCCTAAGATTGTTATGCCAAGTATGCTTAATTAGAAATAAAACATTTCCCTTAAAAGAAAATGATGAAAATTTCATCAACAGCAATAAAATACTGAACACGTGTGCTATAATTTATTATACATTATTACCATAATACATGATATAAAATGTTCATCAATTCAAAAAACCTCAAATATCCTTCCATAATAATTTTAATCAAATAATAAACATTAAATAACAACAACAAAGTCTTTAATTGAAAAAACTAACCAACTACTGAACAGCACACTTTACACTTTGACACTTGTGGAAAATGAAAAAAAGAGGAGGCAAATATATGCAAACAGAAGCATGGAAAATTGCAAAAAGTCACCCTAATGCACATTTTTCATTAAACAACGAACAGCACACACAACATACATACACTACACAAACATCCCAAAAACCTTTTTCAAACAGAGAAGGGGAAAGTTGTTAGGAAATGCATTTTATAATATCTTATTACTTGCCGATTGTTATAATAGAAACGTCTGTTGCTTGTTGATTTCAATGGTATTTTGTACGTGTTTGAGCTTAACAATTGTAATTTTGAAATGAAATAGAAAACCATGAAAAACGGAAAATCAACAAAATGAAATTACTTGAAATAACAATTGTTCAGCTACAATTGTTCAAATTGCAACTTAAGCCAAACACATGTACATGTAGACAACGCACTTACAAACATAACTCTCATCGGAAGGTATTAAAAAGCCTATAATTATGCTACATTATTGTTATTAAAAGCAGTAGTGTTGAGAAGTAATTGTTTCTCTTCATATGGGTTGTTGTCATAGTCACTTCTATTTGAAGGTGGGTAATAGCTGCCATATACATTTTATCCTTCAACATATAATAAGAAATATTTTAGTTTTCTTAATAGCAAATTAAGGGAAAGTTTTAATTTCATTACATAGAAGTAATTAAGAAGCGTTTAAGATTGTAGCTCAAATGCCAATATGTAATAAGAGTAACTTTAAGTTCATTATATTACGTGTACTATTCTCGAAAGGTATGTGTACTTCAAATCATAAACCGCAATCAGTGACTCAAATATGATGCTTAAAAATAACTTTTCAGAATATTTTAACAAAGAGATTTACCAACATGAATGACCTTATTGAAATAGATAAATTAAAAGAAATAATGTATACTTACTCGACCTTAAGGTCGTTTAATTTTTATAAAAATCATAGATGAATTTGATTTAAGGCAACATTTCGAAATCTCTTCATTTGTTTCTTCAGGGATATATAATGTTAATTATTTTATTGCAAAAATAGTTTATGTATTTTTAATTTTTCTGTTTTGTCTTAATAAGCAGAATAGATAGTCATGAAGTCTCACCAGGAATCGAACCCGCGACCTCCAGACTAACGGCCTACAAGTCTGAAGCAGCCACGCCAGTGCATTTCAAAATATTGTTGTTAATAATATTGATATTTAAAAAAGACCCCAAGCTCTATTGAAGATATACATTCCATACTCAGACAAGAAATTAAAATATAGTCCTTGAAAAAATATGTCTAAGGCTACGGCTATGGGAAAATATAATATAGAATCACTATAAATATAAACTCCTGTTTGCATACAACAAGGATCTAATTGCTTAAAAACTTGGGAATATTTATTCAAAGCATAAATTTAGGTTTTGCCATTCATAAAATAACCGCATTATTAAATTGTTTTGATCTTTTTTGGAGTTCTTACCCTTAAAAATCTTTTGACACTTTGCCGCTGACCATAATTAACATTCAAATATTTATTCATGAATCCATGTATTTTTATTGTCCCTGATAATTACAGCAGCTCCATACAAAATTTAATTATAAAAGCTGTCATATTAATAACTCTCTAAGAACCAATAAATCAAAATGAACAAAGAAATGAAATATATTATTACAAAAACGGTTTTTGCGTTCTACAATGCGACATTTAAAGACCTGAAAAAGGATGTTTTTGAAAATATATAAAACCGTTTTAAAATATCACTGAGGGTTAAATTTTATTAATTGAGCCAAACAATTGCAAAAATAAATATCCAAACAGCACAATTTTCAAATATAAATAAAAAAAGAGCGGGCCGAAAATAGAGGAACGCCTTAATTTATGCTTAAAAAAATTAATTACCACAAATTGTTAAGACCGCTTATTTCACTGAAATGGAAGTGAAACAAGTAAAAAAATTAATAACGCAAACAAACAGAAATAAAAAAATTATGCAATGAGTGGATTTGAAAGATACTAATTCAATAATTTATGCAGAGATTGAAAACGTAACATAAATATTTAAAGGAGAAAAAGTAATAAAAAATATTTAGAATGGAAAAAATATGAATAATTGTGTTTGTCAAGAAGGATGGGTAAAGTACATAAATAATCCTTTACTTTAATAACGATGTGTAAGGAGATCTTTTTTAATTTTATATTTCAGTTGAAACAAAAAACTGGACTGCATATTTATTTGACAGCTCTATACTAGCTGAAGGAGGTTATGCGTGTTTACTACACTAAGTAATAATTCGGTGTTAAGGACTACCTTGGAAAGTCACACTGACCCTAACTTTTTTTTTACACTGTCGGTGACTTGTAGAGTTATGAGACATCTTTATTTAACAGATTGATTCTTCTTAATACAAACAAATTTTCATCTTCAGTTGTTACTTTCGTTTTTTTGCCTATAAGAAAACTTTGTAATACACAAATTTTTATAAGAAACTCTTAAACAATATTTTGTTAAATTTAAAGAATTTTTAGTCTCGAGTTACTATTACTGAACATCGTTTAGTTTTCTACTTGTCTGCATTCAGATTTTTAAATAAAATTGCTTTTTGCTTCCAGCAGAGGAATATAATTGTGGTATGAACGGAAACCAAAATTTGTAAAATGAAAATCAACATATTTTTTAATTAATTATTTTTTCTCTTTAAACCCTTTTATGGTTATAAAAGTACAACATTAAAAATGCTCTTGTGCACACGCACATACTCACACAGAACGCAGCCACATCCAAATAAGCATTTCCTAAAAGTAGACTACAGTTTCCACTTTAGCTTAATATTAATGGTACCAACTATAAAATAAAATTTGTAGCAGTTTTGTCTATGCAGGGCTAAACTGTAAGTCTGGAGGTGACTGGTGTTCGATTCCCATCGAGATCCTGGGTGTATCTTCAGACAAGCCAAAACGGCTGCGACATATATACAAATTTTTTTATGTAATATTTTTTTTTCTAAAGGTACGGTCGCATTGGGGAAACATTTCATTCAAATATGTTTGATTATGTTAAATCAAAATGTTTCTAAATCAGTACACACACACTAAACACACTTTTTGTCAATCTTTATTTGTCAAACAGCTTTCAAATAACGTTAAGTGCAAACATGAGAAAATATTTTTTTTTCCTGTGGTCACACTTAAATTAATTTTTTCCGATGCAAAAAATTTGATCAAATATTGGACAAAACATGATAAAATCATAAAAATATTTCAATTAGAAAAAATAAGTTAACTGTTCTTAATTCATGTAGTTGTGATTAAAATCAAAGTCAAGTTTTTGAAATGATAGTGAGAAATGTCTAAATTTTGACAAAATAGAACTTGATTGTTCGACGTTTTTCTCAAAATTTTTTCAAACACAAATTTTTCACTTTCATTATTGCAAAAGTTTAGGCTTCAAAAGAGACTGCAGGAGAAATTTTAAGTCGATTAACTCATGCACGCTATATCCAGCATTGGACGAATATAGAGATTTTTTTAACGAAATTCGAAGTTATTCGCTTAAGAAAAAATAGCCCTCATCGAGTTTTAAATTTTTTTTATAAATTATATTAGATATATTTAATACAATTAATTTGGCTTTTAATTGTTACCCGCTCGCTCAAAAATGTTGCCAGGATAGCAGATTTACTAAAAATAGCCAAATTTTCAGAAGCATTTTATTTACTTGCATGAAAATTGTACTAAATTTAAATTTTTCTTTATTTCTTAATTTTTCATTGAAAAACATAGTAAACCTTTTATGCTGTTTCATACTGTTTGTTCTTACAAATACTTTGCAAGGAACTAATAATTATTTGACAAAAAAAGGAAAATATTTAGCACTGGGTGGTCACACTTTGTTCACATTGGAAACATTTTTCTTTGAAAGCAAATAATTTTGTTTGTAAAAATCAACCATTTTTCTGTTTGCCCCTTAAAAATATTTTATGGTCACACTACAGCAAAAAATTATTTCTCGTTTTTCGTCAAATGTTTCCTCAATGTGACCGTACCTTAAATGTTTTGACAAAAACGTGTTACATATTTAAATTTTTATGCAATATTTTGGCGTTGTCATTTGTTTTATACTGGAAATAGTTGCAAAGTTTTTCTTCTATTTAGTTGGTTTCATTAAAAAGAAAAATATATATATTTCCTCTTTGTTTTCCCTCGGTGTTTTTCATAACTTCACATATGAATCTATACAAACGTCATACACAACTTTTAATAGTATTTAATGCATTGTTTTTAGTGTCTGTGTTGTGAAAACCACCATGTGTGTGGGTGCCCTTTTGATATTAAATTTGCATGTGCATGTGTAATAACATGCAACTTTGCCACACATTCACAATGGTATCAAAAATAGTAAGAAAAAAATGTGTTAATATCCGGGTGTGCGTTTCAAATTGAGCGGATTAAGTTAAATTACAATCTTGTTTTTTTGTTCTTATTCCCTTAACAACCGCTTGCATGTCTTCAAGCAACGAATGTGTGTTGTGCCTTTTCACAATTTCTCTGCGTATGAAGTGCGCAGACAACTGTAAGTATCAAACATTTTTCTTCTTTCGTGTTATTACTTTTATTTCATAGTATGTATTTCCATTTAAATGTTAAATTGAACATAACACCCTGACTATGCAGACCAAAGACCAAAGACATCACAAAAATATTGAATATACGGACAAGCAAAAGAACAGACACTGAACTCTACATCGCCACTATTTGTACAAGTTCATGGATAAAACAAAAGCTTTAACGGTCTAACTGAACACCGTTACTAATATATAATTCCCTTTGGTGTAATTGTTAGAGAATTCTAAAAGGTTTTTGTGTGGATTTTTCATTCTTTCTTGATCTAATGTAATGCATTTTATGTACTAGACGAGTTGATTGCATGTCCTTGGCCATAAACATTGTTAAATCCCCGAAACAAGCAAACTAACCAATACACTTAAAAGACAAATGAACAATGCTTTTGCATTGACAATGAAAATAAAACGCACGCTCACATGTACCAAAAAGCATTAGAAATAAAACGAAAATTCGTTATGGACACGTGTTTGTTGTTCTTCACTCATTCAGCCAGTCACTTATTCATTGGTTTGATTGTTTGTTGGTTTGCCCTCAATGTCCTTTCTTATTTTATTTTATTGGTATTTGTGAGAGGTGAAACATTAAAGCCTGCTTATTGAAATGTTTATTTAAAGGTTTTTATCAATCAACCACTTTGGCGTTTTTTGCTTTTTGTTTTTGAGAGAGGAAATTTTGAGGATGTTTGCTCTTTTGTAAGATGAAAGTTTTTAATTAAATAAAACTGATTATTGATAAGAAAGATTTATGTTATTGTGGCTATTAAAGAGTTTTAACCCCAAAAACTATCGACAAAGGTAGAGATTGTATTAGAAAAGGATTATTTTCATAAAAGAAAATTTAATTAAACTCTATTGTCTCAGTCTTAATCAGCGTACAGTAACTGAAATATTTTCGAAATTCTTGATAAATCGCCAATTTATTAAAGTTTTTCCTGTTGAGTAGAGAATTTTAAGCTTTTATTTAAAAAGATTTAACAATACCATAATTTTGTTGGCATTCAATAGCATCCAAGGAAATAATGTCCATAAAATATAAGAAATAACGTCTATGATCATTTACCGTTTTTAAAGGAAAGGCCTTTGGGCTGAAGCATTTTCTCGTCTCCACATATCGAATAGCGGCTTCGCTGAGTAAACATTTCTTGTCTTGTCAGTCTTCTCCTGAGCTTAAGCATTTTATTCTCGTAATAGGTCTAATAAAGTATTCGCAGTGTTAATTTCTTTGGCTTGGCCGAACAGTTTTCTCTTCGTCCTGGCATAAGGATTCTTTTCATTAGTGTCATATGGCAAGCTAGGCAGAAAATCTCTATTTAACCGAGCAATTATATGGCCTACCGAGAGAAAAAATGCTTAAGCAGGTAAGCTAAGGCGGGAAATCTTTACTCAAAGGAGACACAATTCAACACACCGAGAGGAGGAAATTTGAGGAGTATTTGAGACAAAAAGCTGGCCAACATTATTACACGTGTTTTTTGAATTGAAAGATTGAGTTTTTTTGGCAGTTTTAGGTGTAATTTGATACAAAAAATCGAGTGGCAGATTTGTTTTTTTCCTTTTCTTGGCCAGCTTTTTGGCACAAATACTCCTGTGTGGGGCGGTCGAAAGCGAAGACACTATTATACATACCGAGATGTCCAAGAAAAAATCATTTTTTTAATTCAATTTATTGCAAAATAAAAAATCATATTTAAAAAAACTTGAGGAACTCAGCCTCACTTGGAGATTTTTGACAAGAGTATTTTATGCATTAATTCATACAAGAATTTAAGATATGAAATAAAAAAGAGAGATAAAAATTTAAATAGAATCCTATTAAAATAGATTTAAAATAAACAAACGATCTTTTTGTTACTATAAAAAATAAATCAAGTAGTTAAGAAAAACTACGACAAAAGAATTTCCAAATTTCGTAGCAAATATGCTTTTATTTTCTTTTTAAAATCTGAAATTCGTCGAATGGTTTTCATATCCATAGGAAGTTTATTGAATTCTACTCGTAGTTCAATAGTGGTAATTTAATTTAATGTAGTTTTTTTATAGTGTTGTGTACGTTTTTTTTTTTTTTTTTTTTTTTTTTTAAAGAGAAGTAACACTCAGGCAATTAGTATGCCTACCAACCCGTAGGTGTGTTACCTTCTTTGGGAAAGGGATAGTGAGAGAGGACAGATGGTGAAAGAGAGAAAGCTTAATTTTTACAACTCTGATATTGCGCGTTGTGTTAGTTTTTAGATCAGTGTTGCAGCGCCTCTGATGTCAAGTAGGCGCATTAAATGTGTTTTAAGCTGTTGTAGCCATTTTATTAATTATTTTACTTCGCCGGCGATTTTGCTACAATACCGACGAAGGAGGGCGCTGTGATGTCCGCTAGCATACACCAGTATCAATTGCTGCCAGAACTGTTCAGTGACCAGTGGCTATGCCTTCATCACTTAAACAGTCTGACAACAACAAATACAATCGCATACTAATGCACATCTGAAAAATGCTGGATGTTATGACTTGTCTGAAGCTGGGCTCGAACCCACGTTCTTAGACATTATTTGCTTTGCAGTCAACGCGCTAACTACTTCAGCCAACAGCACCCGTTAATTTCACTTTTTACCAATCGAAATAATTTTTAGGAACTCAAGAACAAGTTGACACAAATAAACCTTAAAAAAACCATGACATATTCGAAAAACCTAAAATCATAAAAAACCCCCAAATGATAACTGAAAAATCTACCTGCATATAAAAACTAATTGCATGCAATAAAAGGCTAAGCACGACAAAAATAACAATTGCTTTGTCTTACGTGCATACATAGTATTACATACACACATATATATGTATTTATGTATGTACATATAGTTTATGGGAATCTATTAAACTTTTTCATTCCTTTCTTCTTTATCTCTTATTTTGTTATTAAAGTAACAGTTTTATTTAGTAAGAGAACATACTCGTACCTTTAAAAACCATTACTAGTTCCTATCCATATAAATGCATACTCGTAATTAAATAATTAAAATAAATAACAAAACAGGCACTATATCATCAAAATGCCTATTTATTTATTGATTTATTTAATCATGGTCTATGGACTAAAACCTTTACAGAGGTTTTTAAAGGTACGCCTTAAATCGTCAAACCTATGACAACTCATCAAATCTGGCATCCACGGCTGCAGTGAATGTTGTAAAGAAAATACACCAAATGTTGAATAGATATGCCGCGAATGGTGTTGTTGCGAGCTGATCGTAACACCAACTCGTGTTAGTTGAATACAAAGAAGTTACCGAGTATGAAAGTAGAAAAAAAACACGCAACTTTGCTGTGACTGGTTGTGATATTGTATTTAATTTTTACTTCGCTCTTACTTCTTTCTGCAATCAACAAATGTACAAGTAAAAAGTTATTGTGTGTATTGTCATGCATGATGCTCGCGGCGTATTGAAGAACGAGCGAAAAAACAACAAATCAATAAAAGCGAGTGCTTAAAAGTATCCGAGCCTAAAAATTACTTGGTAAAAAGCGAGTGGGCTCGCGGGTATTATGTATTGTTGCAGATGTCTGGCCGGAACTTCTTTTAACAAATTTTAATATGTAGAAGTATCTACAACTCGATTAAGATTTTTTAAAGAAAAGGAGATAGTTAAATAACATTTTTGAAGATAGTCCATGATTCTCACAGCCTTTCGATAGATCAAGATTAAATAAAATTTCTTCAATTTCAAAGTTTGTGGTATAACCAAAATCAAATGTTGTTAGAGAAAATCGGGGCTTACAAACAAAGAAATAATAAAAAAAATATTATTTTTTTTCATAAAATGTCCTTTGACCATTATTTCCTTGGATTTTATTACACGCCACTATTCTTTTACAGGCTTATACCTTAGCTGTCTAAAATATTTTTAAATTAACAGAATTTAGTGCAAGTTTGATGAGCTTGAGCTAGGAATAAGTGGCATAAGTAAAGAGGGCGTGGTACCTTCCATTGCAAGAAAAAATCAATGTAATTGTTTTGGGTCACAAACATTCCACTGCTGTTGATCTGCAGCGTTAGCCGTTGAATGTGGTGACCTCAGCTAAGCTTCGAACTCTCTCTTCGCATTCGCTGTTATATTCAAGCCCGATCTATTGTTTGGACGAGTATTGCATAATTGTTTACCGAACTGGGCATCTCGAATTTGACCAACACCGCCTCCAAATCGTGAAGAACCGTATCATCCGTTAAATACATACAAATTTGGAAAGATCCGAGTAACATACAACAAGTAATATGCAGTATTACTTTATATGCATAAATCAAAACCAAAACTTTAAACAAACTTTTAACAAACTGTAAACTATAGATTTATGACTTTTGTCTTAACATTATTAAGCATTAATTTATTAATCTGTCATTAAAAGCATTAGTACTTGCTTAAAGTGGTTTCCTCTGAAAAATTTTAAACAATTTTAAAACCTTAATTACAAAATTTCAAAATGATTGATAGCTTTTAAATATTTCATAAATTTTTTATTTGAGTTTAAAACAGCTAACAATCGAACACTGCAGTCAGCCACAATATACTCGTAGTATTGAAATGAAATACATTTTAAATTGACTTACGAAACTCCGTGTTCTTTGAAACTTTAAATTATTAAGCACTCAAAATCATAAACTTCTATGTTCTGTGTTCTGTGTGCTTCTAAAATTAACATAAATCAACAAATCTAAAATTAACACCTCCATGTTGTTTAAGAAAATGAAAGAAGATGTAAGAAGAAATAACACAAACATTGAAAGAAGGCAATAAATAATTTTTCGCTTTTTTTCTATTGCATTATATTTCTCTTCTACATTTTACATTTTATCAACAAAATTTAATAAAACTGTCAAATATTTTGAGGTTAAGTTAATATTATAATATTATGCGAAGGCAAATAAAAGCAGCCATTTTGTATGGAAATATTATTATGAGTGCGAGAGTGATCTGAGAACAAACAGGTTGGTGCACTTTTGAGTCTTGTTAAGGATTAAGCACATCTCAAAATTTTTGAACAAATTTATGAAACGGAATTTTTAGTTGTTTTTCTGCATTTTCAAAAGTTGCAGATATATAAAAGGTATTTGGCAATGCCAATTAGGAAGCTTGTATATTAAAAATATTTAATATCATAAAATAATATTTAAGAGCGCAAAGTATCATGGTTATTTAAATTTTAAAACTTTTGAGATATAAAATTTTAGCTGACTAATGTGGAAGTGCATATCAAATCGCTCAGTTCGCTGGGAAATAATTAAAATTGGGCTTAAATTGTTTGCTCTCTGACGCTCTCAAGAGCTAAATGTCGTTTCTTAAAATAGTTGACCAAAAATCAAGAGTTTCGGCGCTTTCATTGATTTTAAGAATTAATATGTTAGTCCTGGTGTATGAAATTAAATTCCCAAGAAATTATTGTTGCAGTGAAGCTTCATTTTCAAGTGATGATTTTCTGATTTTCATACATGTACAACTACACAATTTGTAGATATGTACGTATTAAGTCGGGTTAAATCTTCTGCATTAAAACATCAAGCAATATTAAAGCAAAACGGCATGAATTTGTGAGACGACTCAAATTTTATTATTATTTAATAAAAAGCATTAATTTGAAAGAGTTCCCATCAGGTAGTCACATGCAAATTTTCTTAAAAAATATAAACAGATCAGTCGTGAACGGTTTAGAAATTTATAAGAAAAATAAAAAACTGTCTTAGGAAAATGTGAAAATAAAATAGGTTAAGGAAAGCTGAACATAGGAAATATTTCGGATGCGATAACTCGAATAGCGCGAAATGTGTTACCAATAAATCAAATCAATTTGTTGGACACACTGGTTGCAGAAGAAGCAGTTGCAGCTTCTACAGCTCTAGCCATATCAGTGTCAACTGCTTCGATTACCGTTACACTTCGATTGACAGCAACTTATTTAGCCCTTTGCTAATGTTACGGTCACACACAGGATGGTTGTTGGTGTAGGCGTACTTATAGGTCAACGTTTAATTTTTATTCGCAACACACCAGCTGTGGTCTAAGGCAAATGGTGTGAATACTATGTTAAACTTTCTTCATGGTACAACTTTAAGTTACAACCGTTCATTATCTGCCACCACAATTATATCACCAGAAGCTGGTCCTGCCAAGTGCAATTAATACATGCTATAATACCTCTTCAATTCCAACTACATAATGCCCTCCAGTTTCCGCAGGTGGTTCAGTTGTTACAATTCGTTTTACGCTGGTTGCTGGTGCTGCCTCAGCTCTATAGTCGGCTGGCATTAATAATCAAAAGCAAATAAGTAATTTACAAAATAGAGCACAATCTAAGAAGTTTTTTTATAAGAAACATATTATTTAAAATAAACAAATATATACAAATAAACAAGTAAAATAATAAAAAAAATTGAGAGCCGAAATACAAGCGAATTCAGCTAGTTGTTGTGAATCTGCCTTGGTTCCTACTTTAAAAAGTGCCAAAAGAATGCTTTGCTGAACACGTAAAGAAGGATTTCTCAATGATTTTCTTTTTTTTTTAATTTTCAAATAACAGGACATATAATTCTGCTAACCACCTTCGCATTATCAAATATTTGGTTTTCCTTACTTTATTAAAAAGAACAAACAAAATTTCTTCTCATTATATTTTCATAAAATAGATATTATTAAGAGTAGAATAAATTTATGCAAATTTTTTTAGTTCTGAGTGAATTTCTTAAAGCTAATAAAGCTCTAATCCAACAGGCATGAAAATAAATAAAAGTATAAATATATTTTAAATAAATAGATGCAGTAAGCTGTTGTTAACCCTAAAAAAACAATTTGACAGCTAACAGTTGAGGGTTAGTAGAAATGGAGATGTTTTCATCACTAAAAATTTTTTTTAAAAAATAATACAAATTGTTTTCTATTTAATTAATATCTTAAGTTAATTTTGGAACACCCTGTATATATATTAGTTGTATGTGCAAATCATTGGAATAAAATATTCAGCAAAAAAGCGAACAGAAACATTAAAACTTGAGTCAGTCACCACCTAGAATTAAATCTACATTGACTTTGTATCCAAAATTTTAACAAAACTGTATATATTTTGCTTTGCCTTAAAATACAGTTTTTTTGTTTGTATCTCCATTGCAGTAAGTTTAGTTTAATAGTCGTACAACGTACAATAGTTTACCCCTTTCTTTTTTTAAATATATTTTAAGTAAGTTCCCCATAACTGAGCCTCTTTCCACTATATTGGCTTGAAGAAAAAGTTCAGAAGTAGATATTTACAATTTCGGCTATTGGTAGTGATTCTAAAAAGAATCTAAGAAGCCATATGTAAAAGTTTTTACAGTCAATTACTTAGTGACCGTTGGTATGGTGCCTCCCCAATAAGGCACCTGCTGGTGCTGTTTTTCGTAAGATGATAATAGAATTACATTCTGTGTAATATACTCCTGCCGTTTTCTTTTATGTCACATTCGATGTGGGAAACTTTAATTATAATATACACAATCATTACTCTCTTTTTCCTCCTTTCTTTTTCTAGCTCCAGCAAAGTGCATTGGATCAGTAATTGTCATCCCTTGAGATCTGCATAAAAAATAATAAAATGAAACATTGCGTGTATATGAACTTTCCATTAAAAGCACTGATCAAAGAGGCAAAGATGATTTTCAAAATCATAAAATGCTATGACTCCTTCATTCAAGGATGCTTCTTTATGTTTAAGCTCAGATAACTATTTGCTTTTTAAACATTTACACAAAACAATTAAGTTTTTCTTTCACGTTAACCATAAAAGTAAACTTCAACTGAACAACAGCAAACCAGAAAACAAAATCTGAAACAATAAATCCCTTGATTAGCTTTTAAATACGGCACTTGAAGTTTCCTTAAAAATCATCATCATCATCATCATTTCATTGACTTGAGTTTATGTTGTGTACATGTTGTTAAGTTTGTTATTTTGCCTGTAAATTGTAAATGTTAAATTAACAAACACTATTGTTAATACCAACTGACAGTATAAGTTCCTAGAATAACAACATTCAAACAGCAAAAACATGAACAGCACAAAAACAACAACAAAACCTACTTCACATAGAAACAAATTTAGTTGTACACAAATAATATACATCCTTATAAATATACATAGAAAAAGAAAAAAACAAAAAACCACTCAATATGCCAATGTACTCGTTTGTTAGTACTTTTCTATATTTAAACATTCATAATTACTTTCATTTAGATTAACTTTCTAAACGCACTTGCGCTTACATACATATAAAAAATACGCAGACATACACATTAACAGGAATATAACATATTTGTATTGCTCTCGTGCAAGTGTAGCCGCTTACATAGAACCGCTCTTGAAGCGCCCTGCCACCCCAAACACATATTCTTAGTTGTTGTGGCAAAAACGGCAAGAGTTTCCCGGAAACAAAAAAGAAACAAAATGGCGAAAAAACAGCCTAACAGGAAGACAAATTTTAGTCCATACCCTGAAAAATAAAATGATTGAACACAAGTGGTGTTTAAAAACAATAATAGCATATAACTTAATTAGTACAGTACTGGAAAAGCGAATAGGACGCGTATTGATTTCGAAGTACATTAGAAATTTTTTTAAAATATCAGTAAATGTTTTAAATATGTAAAATATATGTGTAGGTGTTTTAAGTGATTTTATAGTTTCCAGAATTTTTAATCCTTTTTTTTACGATTAAAGCTTAATTATTAATCAAACCAAAAAAGTTTGTCTTAAGTAAAAAACCAAAAAATTAGAAGGAAAATAGTACATGAGATAAAACCAACGTGTAACAATGGGTTAATTTAACGTTAGTTAGTGATGATAAAATTTTAATATTGATGGTGGTGAAGTTGTGTTGCTGCCAAAAGCAACGAATAATACCTTCCACAATACAAATAACTCTTGTATCCTTTTTCGCGTCATAATTTGTATAAACACAAATTTGAAATCACATTCAACCGAATCATCTAATCAGTGGCGGATACATGGAATCACACATGAATACTTATGATGGGAGTGTAGCGGTTCCCGAAAAACAACGTTGTTTCTGTTCTGCCGTGTAAGTTGAAATTAATTGATGTTAAATTTTCCCTTGTTCCTTTGCAATATTGTCTCATGTCCAATTATTTCTGACTAAAAAATGTTACGAACGTTAGCCAAAATAAAAATCACTTTGGATTAAAAACAACTAACTTTATTTTAACAAAGAACAAACACAACCCGCACAGCCTTTTGGCTTGTCTACACAAACTCCCAGGGTCTAGGAAGGAATCGAACCTGCGACCCCCAGATTAGTAATTTAGTACACTATCTACTAATCTGTCGGGGCTAATTGTTTCGATTATGCTTAGACTCGAGTTCTAGACAAAAACGTGTGATCAAACCCATGTAATTTAAATGGTCGATTATAATTAATGAAAAGGGTTTGTCTAAGACAAGCGACTATATGAGTTCAACACAGATCTATTTTAAACCCTTGAATACCAGAGACGACAAATATGCTTTCCCAACGCTTTTTGCTTTCTAATAGCTCACGAAGTTAGTCAATAGTGAACTTTATTACACGAGAACTCAATTATAGGGTCTTCCAATAAGGTGGTTTATAGTGATATATAACAAATTAAGTACTTTTAAGCAAAATCATCATCATCAGATATATAATTCCTTTAATAATGGAAAACAATATCACCCGGTTGCATTTGCAGGACCATATAATTTTCATGATATTTTCCATCATCAATTCTCACATTTGCGGCATGACTAGACAAATTTCATCATTGAGGTCCAGAATCGTTTGTGGGCGATTATCACAGATCTTATATTTATATATATCCATCAAATATTCTAGATCTTCTGCACGATGTTTAATTTCATTCCAGTTTAGGTTTAACTTGGACGTTTCAACTGCTATTTGGCGTTTCCAGGTACGCGATGGTCGTCCTATACAGCGGCTGCTCTGTATAGAACTTGTTTTGCTATACAATATAATGGTTTTCGCAGGATGTAACCTATCCAAGTCCAGTCGCGCTTATAGATTTCGTGTTGGATCGGGTCATAGGACCAGAACACCTATAGAATCTTACGCAGACATTTGTTAATAAAAACTTGTACGGCTTGTATATCTCATGTAGCCGCGTTCTACGTCTCGCTTCCATACAACTTACATTTACATTTGAATTGAACAGGCTTATCTTTGTATGTCGTGACATATATGACGAGTTCCATATAGGGTTTAATAGGCCAAAAGCCTGAGGTGCTTAATTTATTCGGCTAAATATATCTGCGGAGGAGCTACCACTTTTATCGAGTATGCTACCTAAGTAACAGAAGGACTCTACAATCATCAAGTTGCTGGGGTGTGGTATATTTTAGTCCCCACCCTGTATATTATTGAGGTACTAAAATGTGGTCATAAGTTAATAAGCGCTAACTGAACGTACCGATTACTTTAAGTATATACATATAGATATAATAACTTTTGTAACTCAACGATTGTAAAAGCTGTATATAATCACTCTTCAAGTAAAGGTCAATTAAAGATATCACAGTATGATAAACCTTTGTTCATTGTTTTAGTCTTTTGTATGTTTATGTTCAGACTAACAGATAGTGCGGATTCATAAACTCGTATCAACTTCGCTTGCATATCAGAAAATGTGTGTGTTAACAAATAGATGCCATCTGCGTAGTCGAGATCCTCTAATCGTCCCTGCAGGCCCCACGTTGTGGCCTTTTTCATTACTTCTGGGGATACCCAAGTGACTTTATGAATCCTTGGATGCTTAGAATAATGTGCCACGTATAACAAGCTTGTTGGTCCAGCATGTATCCAAGATCATCTCCCCATTCTCTGTCATATGCCCCATTCCATGTCTACCCATTGTGTTTTCGACATTCGTGTTGTTGTCTCCCATTTGGGCATTAAAATCTCCCATCACTATAATAACGTCACCACGATGAACTGTTGCCAGAACACTGTCGACAAGGTTGTAAGATGCAAGTGTGTTTGTTTTTTGCGGCCTTGAATAAAAAATAACCAACTGACCTTAAATCTAAACTTTCAGGGATTTTTACCATTGTGTGTTGTGCGTATGTGAATATATTTCTGCATTATTATTATTGTTCTTTTTATTTGTTTGTTTGTTTCTTTGCTTACGTCAGTTTATTATGTCCATTTAGTCAAAATAGACGTTTTTCGAGTGGCGCGATTTCGGCTTGTAAGTATTTCATATGCAGCAAAAGAAGTTATAGATATTACGAGTGCGATTGTAACGTTGCCTTTACGTGTGAAAGTACTCTCTTGAAATGTTTGTATATGTTGTTTGACTCTTTGTTATTTTACTTTCCGAAAACGTCAAAAAATTACTTTCTTGAAAATACCTTTGAAAGCTGAGTGGAAAGTAAAAAAGTGTGTTAGTAAAAAAGTGTGAGTGTATTGCGACTTTCATACACTTACTTTTGTCCAAACTCCATTTGAATATTAACTTTATAAAATGAATTATAAAATGAATGTAGACTTAAGACTTCCATTTCGTTAAATCCTTTTTTTTTATCGAATCATGAGGGATATAATCAGAAATTTCGGTTTCAAATACTTACTTTTTACCGACCATCCGATCAACTCCTTAAAATTTAATATTTATCTTAACTTTTGCCCTAAAGTTTGAAACCTACAAATTTAAATTACTACAAGATTTATTATATTTACTTCAAAATTAAAATTTAACTTTAACTACCTTTAATTAAACGCTAAACTAATTTTAATAAATTGAAAATGAATTGTACTCTAAAATTAAATTTATAAATTTAATTTCTTTGCTGTCACTTTCCTAAAGGTAAGCATTGTTCCGTATCAACCTGCATACGAACAACCAACACCAGTTCTAACCTCTTCTTCCCCTCTTAACTAAACTCTAATTATATTCATCCGCGAACGGGTGTCTGTAATTAAATTTCCCTCTGTGGATTGGCTCCCATCTTGCTTACTGTCCCTCTTGGTCATCTACAAAGCTGAAATTAAACACAACCATGCGTGTTGTATTCAACTTTAATATGCAAATGCTATCTAAGAGAAAATAACGTTTCTGTATCCGTTTATTCATCAAGTTTTTTTTTAATTTTGAATCGTGAATAGCAAAATAGTATACACCAATGAGCCATGGTCAAGGAACTGAAATGTGACTTTAACTCGAGAGCACGGACACTTCCAGAAGTAACCAGAACTGGAATCCACTTAACCCCAGATTAATATATACAAAAACTAGAAACGATGTTCACATTGCCGCTCCAATAAAAAGTATAACCGCACAAATTTGTTTTACATTGGACGTAACGTGTTGATTTACTGTACAACATATCGTGTTTATTCCATCAAGTACAATGTGAATTTAGCTTGACGAAATTTCTTCTTCTTAGCAAAAATCCAATGTGAACTTTACTTTAGCCACTACTGTGTGTCTGTAACTAAGAGTCGCATAAAGTAGAGTAAAAATCAAGTTGTTAAGCTTTGTGTCATATTAAAGTTTATATTTTTTTAGATGAAAAAAACTTGTACTCGTATTAAAGAAAAACATTTTTCTCTATACGTTTCACATTGAAGTATGTACTTACATACACACACATACAAACTTCTAAATATAAATGTATGTGTGTGCCTGCATAAATATATTTTATGTAGATATATTTTGAAGCAGCTAACAAGTCTAACGATGAGAGTTAACAGCTGTTAGGAAAATTGTATAAATGTCTATAAAGACAAATTAAAATGCACTTTTTTTGCTGATGATTTTCGTTTTTCTTTAGCATACAACAGAGTTAAAAATAGAAAAAAAATAGAAGTGAATTGAGATTTTTTGTTGCTTTAGCAAAAAAAGATTGAGTCTCAAATAACACTTGGCAGTTTACACATTGGGAATTGGCAAATTGTAATTGTGTCTGTTTGGAAGTTGAAAAAGTGTCTGTGTTTGAGTATGTGAACGGGTGGGTGGCGGAATAGTTTTTCAGCTTAATGTTTCTTTAGATTTTATTCTTTTGATTTCCATGGAGTATTAAAAATCTGTATTAATCTCTTTCCATGTGTATTTGTATGTCGAATTTCTGCAGTTTTTCCTATAACTCTGTTAGCAGGGTAAGAGATGGAATATTTTTTTGTACACATCTTATTTTATAAGTACGCAAAAGGTAAATGCACTTTGACAGCCTTTTAGTATTTTATTACAGCATATGCGTGTCTATGTGTATGTCAATGTATGAAGGGTGGGGGGTTATGTTGGTTAATGTATTGCAGTTTGTTTAATAGGTATTAGTAATTAGTCGTTAAATGTGTTGCTTCGACTTCCGACTTTATTTTATTAAATTCATGACAACTTAATTGTTTTTTGTTACATGCTGTCGTTATTCCTTTTAATGCGGTTTCATTTCAACTGCCAGTTATAAGGTTTCTAAGAGGATTTTTCCTTTAAAGAAAATTATTATTAATTTCTATGAATAGATGGTTTATATATATTGGAATTCTAAGATTGACTATGAAGGCATTTGTATGGATTTCCTTTTAGATTTTAAATGGCGTGTAGACTTAATTTTGTTTTTCGTAAAACTTTTAATTGGCTTTAATATTAATTTTTAAAAATTGAACGCAATGTAAGGAGTATATAGCGATCATTTACTCAAACAACATCATAACTAAAAAAACGTGATTCTTGAGGAAAGAATGCATAATTATTCTCCTTATCGTTTTTCATCTTGTGTACAAAAATTCATACAAATATCTTGTTTACTTAGCTCACGAGAGGGGTAAATTTAAAACTTTAAACTTGTTTTCTCAAGAACGAGCTTTTTTTGAGTTATGACGTTGTTTTAGTAAATGGGCGATATGTAAGTGTTTTCTCTTTACTTACAGTCTACAGTACAACTTCGATAGTCCGGCCATTCGCCAGTCGGGTCACTCCAATAATTCGGATGCTTCTACATTTCAGACAATTTAAAATGTTGATCTCTAAAATCCGGGCACATTTTTTTATGCAAGAACAAAAATTAAAATTCGGGTGTTTCGCTTTTTTAACTCGCATGTTTTGCTATTCATACTTTGATTTAGATTTTGCACTATCATTACTTCAGTTTCGGTTCGTTCTTTTGCAAGCGTGTTTGTCTAACCCCATTCCAGGTGCCATGTTTTTAAATAATAAACGTAAACATAAAACACTTAACTTAAAGGAAAAGTGTGATATTTTACAAAGTATTGATGATGTAACATTGCAAAAATAAGAACAATTTAGAGCGAATACCTATAATGGACCCCATAACATTTGAACCAACATATTTTAAAAACCATTTTAGTAAATGGAAAAGCTATGAAAAAAATGAAATTCCAGAGTTAGAGGAAGCGCAAAGAAACAATTAGAAATTTAAAAAACAAAAGCCAAATTCTTTTATGTAAAGATGACGGGGAAGGATTTCACAGCGAGCTCAGGCTGGTTAGATAAATTTAAGTTACGGCATGGTATTCGTTATCTAAAAATTTATGGTGAAAATGTTTCCAGCGATGAAAGCGTCGTAGAACGTTAAAAAAAACTTTGCTGACATTGTTGCTGAAATGGATTTGAGTGAAGAGCAAGTTTGTGATGCAGACGAATCTGCTACTTTCTGGAGAGTGTTGCCTGTTAACACATGGGTGCATACAAAGGAAAAGTCAGCCTCAGGGAGAAAAATTTTCAAAGATCGTGTGATATTTATGCCATGCTAAAATGCTGCAGGAATACATAAACTGCCTCCTTTGGTTATTAGCGAATCTCCTAATCCAAGATCTTTTACAGGTTATAAGATACCAGTGTTATATAAAGCAACTAAAAAAAGATGAATATCAACGTATCTTCGACTGATTCAAAAACCATTTTATTGAAGATGTAGAAGGGGTTTCAACACAGGTTAAAAGACCATTTCAATAAATTTCAAAGTTAAGTTCTTATCACCAAATTGTTTGAAAATCTTACAGCCTATGGATCAAAATTTAATACAAAACGTAAAGGTTGCTGCAACATATTTTGTCAGAAATCGATAGCATATGTACATATTTAATTATTTCAATATTTTCACCTACTATAGTCCGGACATCTCGTTAATCCAACCGAGCCCACAACTATATCTGTTCGGATATTCGAAGTCGCACTGTATTGTGATTTGATTAAATTAGGATAATTGTTTTCGGTACCCCCATATTTTGAGGTCACGATTGAATAGTGAGTCGCATAATTCATTGGATTCTTAGGGATCCTCTATCCATCCCCACCCGTGAAATATTTTCTTAGTTCGAGCACAATACACGAGTAAAGATTATTCTCTGAGCGCTGGTGCGATTAAAAAGAAATCGGCTACACTCGAGTTCCACTTACGCATGTGGAGTTCAGTATTTGTTTGGGTAGTGGACACCCTTTAATTTTTAGCTGAATTATATATTTTATATTTGTTAATAAAGTGTCATTACACACGCTGTGATAATTTGCAATGCCCGCATGTTTGATGGCGGACATATGAGATTCCTTTTAAGCGCTTGTATACAACTCCCACGATACCCAACAGGTTTTAATAAAACATTCTGGTCTTAAGTTCGTCGAGAGCCACCAATCAAAGAAAGAAATAAGCAAAGCAGTTATCAAACAGATAAGAAAATGATTTTGCATCATTTTATCTTTATCTATTTATATATAAATATTAATAATAGCGTTCCCTATTTAATTTGCCACTACTATCCGCTCTTGAATTGAATTTAATTTTTATCAAAAATGAGATATCTGGCTAATTTTAATATTTACTCTTATAGCAGCCATATTAATACATACTTATATTGTAAAAAATATCAGGTGTCTAACTCTTATTGCTTACGAGACAGATATCTTTGCGAAAACAATGGAGTTTCGCTGTTATACTTTTTGTAGGGAACCCTATAAATATAAAATTATTAAATGGGGCTATTTAAAAAAAGACACGTTTTGAAAGTTTATTTTAAAAAAAAAATTGCTTATACTTTAACTTCCAGTCCCACGATGTCACATATATTCGTTCCTTCGTACAATTACATTTAAAACAAAAATAAAATTTTAGAATATTTTTTTGTTTTGAAAGTAATTTCAAAAACGAAGGAACACGCGTAATATCGTGCGCCAGGTACTAAAGCTTCTTAAATGTATTTGAAAAGAAATTTTTTGTGGGTAGTGTGTCTTTAAAATGAATTCCGATAAAAGGTACTTTTTTAAAATAAACTTCTTTCAAAAATACTTTTCTCTATTTTTCCAAATGTATTTTTTAAAGGTACTTTTTGTAATGATTTTGCAAAGTATCTTTTTTAACCATACTTGTTTTCTAATTAAGTTATGAATTTTAGTCGAACTCTACGGTTTTTCAAACAAAGAAATGTTTCTTTGTTCTGGCTTAAGTTTGTTTTACCTTATGCTGTTTTCTTTTCTAAAAAATTTAACATTTATTTTACTTTTTATCGAAAAATTGCTATTCAAAGTTTTCTTAAGACAGAAATTTTGCATCGTAAGGGATGATACAATAAATTCTAATGAACTCACTATTTAAAAAAATTATTATATTGCAAATTTTCAATAAAACGGGGAAAAATGTCGCACTTTTTTTTGAAAAGAAAATGCCATTCATTTTCAAATTAAATCTATATATAAAACGGAATGTGTGTTTGTTTGTACCTTATTAGAGACTAGACTTCTGGACCGATCTTCCAGAAATTTTCACAACATTTAACTGGGACTCTGGATTGAATTATACGTTACTTTTTTTCCAGCCTTGCCCACTTTTTTAAATTATGTTACTCTTTCCACATAGTTTCTTACAGATTTTATAATATAAGAGGCCTGGCTGCCTGCATGCGCACCGGGTTAATCTAATTATTTTATATAGAAACTAATTCTGAGCCATCTAACAAATGAAAATATAAAGACAATTGGCGATCGACATCATGATGTTCCAAAATCAACCATGATCTCATCATTAGAGTTCTTATAGTGTTTGCTCTCATAGTTCAAATAGTTAATATCCAACCTTAAATTAATTCGAATGCTTTTATAAATAGGAAAGATTTTTATGACAACTTATTCCCACGAGTTTTTGAAACTTCATTTCATTATCATTTTGTTTTCTTGTTACATTATTTGTTTTGTTCTCTTTAAAATGTACTATTTCTGTCTAATAAGTGCCTTTTCTACTTTTTTAAAAGGTATCTTTGTTAAAAGTCAGTTATTTAAAAGGCATGTTTTTAATGATTTTTAAAAAGTATTTCTGTATAAATGTATAGCGTCCAATAAACATAACTTTATTTAAGTTTCAGTTCAAAATTTTCATTAAAAATTTTGACAACTATTGTAAATCACACCAGGAATTTATATTTGGGAAATGCAAAAGAAATAAATAACATCTGAGCGCGATTTCTGCAGCAATATAAATTAGTTTTTCAGATTATAAAGCTGGATTCATAATTTTTTAAAGATTTTAAGTAAAATATGTTGGAGATAAATAAAAAATGTTGCAAATGTTGTTAATTGAAAGTCAAAGCATAAGAGAGATTTTTGTTGGTGAATTTTTAACAACCAAAGATAAAATTTTAAATTTGGTGTTTTTTTATTGTTAATTGCCCTATGAGATTTTTTTAAAGCCTTTTCAAAAATGTTCTTTTTTAAAAACTTTTTTAAAATAATTTTTAGTAAAGTTTTCTTAGAAAATCAAATTGTTCCTCTTTGCTAGTGAGCGAAGGTGTTTTGATCAGTATTCCATTTGATTTTTCGTTACTTTCGTGTACGAGTACCTTTGTTATTCTGGCCGACTAAAAAAAGCTTAGTTTTTACTTTTTGCTCTTTTTTCAGTTTTTTTGCGAATAATTAAAAGTTTTATTTTTTTATATATATTTTAAGGTTCATTTGTATGATTTTTTTGTTGCATCTGGCTTTTTGCTCTGTAATTAAAAACTTATACAGAACAGATTGTTGTTGTTTGATGTTTTCCCTTAAGTTTTCTCAGCATTTTGCGGAGTTGAACTGTTGCAAGCATTTTGTGTCAATTTTCTTCTACAAAAAGTAAGTGGGAGTTTAGAGACATGCATACAATATTGACGTTCATTGAACTTGGCACACGACCAAAATTTTTTTAGGTTGCTATTTTGCATTTTATTTAAATATTTTTCTTTCTAATTTTTTCATTATTTTACTGTGAGATTACATACGAGTATGTTTAAATATGTCAGAAGTTTTTTTTTATTTGTTAAGAAGACTTACTTTTATTTCTCTAACGAAACTGAAGCTTACAAATTGTTGCAATATCTTGAATTAATTTAAGGAGAATGCAACTTAGAAAAAGGATGCACATTATTATCTTTTAGAAATTTGCCAATTTAAAATATTTATAAATTTTAAATTACTTGAAATCTTAAAAGGAAAACAGCAAATATTTAGAGCTGCGCAAAATTTATTTCAGTGTTCTTTAGACTTTAACATTTTTGTTTTCTTTTAAATTAGTTGCTATTTTCTTTTGATAGTTTTATACATTGTTTTGACGCTAAAACACCTTTGAAACTGCTGACCTAAATTTTTGCTGACTTTTGCAAATATATGAGAGGAAACATAAATTTTCATATATTTTGCTGAAAATTAAAGAAAAAACGTCATAGATATGAAAGCAAAATTTATGAAAATTTTTGTTATAAATCAAATTTTATATGTGTATTTTTAGAATATAAAAGAAAGCAGCAGTACTTGTTTCACAAACTGAAGTATATTTTAGTGGCAACTAATTTTTTGGAGTTTTTGCCTGTTATTTATAAAAACAAAATTTGTATGTATTTTTATGTGAGAAGAAACAAATAGTAGGAAAAATGAAGTGGAAACATTAAAAAATCATTACTTGCCAGAGCAAATGAAATAACCAAGACTTGAGCCATTTTGAAATGAAATATGTTTCCATTTTTAAAGTAAATGTATTTTATATTTATATAATTATTTTTATAACTTTTCATTCTCATTATCTAATCAGAAATTAAAAAATTAACCAGATAAAGCTTCCAGATTTTTATTTTGTGTTCCAGTATTGCTTTTAAAGAACTTCAAAGTTTGTAAATTTATTTGTTTTACATAATTCTTTTCTATTTTAAGCTGCAAAATTTTGTTTACATTCCTCTAAGCAAGAAAGGAGACTTATCGAAAACTTGTTTTGCAATTTTCAGTAACAATGTTTGAGAAAAGTATACAGTATGTGTTTAAAACTTGAATATGGAGTAGAAAATATCGAGATTTCATAGATCTAGATTTTTAATGTGTATACTAGTGATGTAATGAATATACATTTTTAAGTATTTGCGAATATGCGCCAATATTTGCGAACACAAAAATTATAATGAAAAATCTCCCTTTCGTATTAATAACTATAACGTGAATAAATTAATACAGGACCATTGGTCTATACTCGTCAGCGTTGTAAAATCGGTGCGTTTTTGGTGCTTTTTAAAATTTTTTTGTGGGAGAAATCGGTTTAGTATTACGGACGACCAAAAAAAAAAGAAACTGAAAGCACATTTTTACTGCATATATAATGTAGTTAAAGTGTATTATGTGGTGTTGCACAGTGCTATATAAATTGGTTAGAACGAAGTGTTGTCTACTCTTCATAGTGTACAAGTAAATTATAGTGATATGTATATAATAGCTGCTTTTATCACTTTATTTTATTTTCAGTATAATCGAACCGAGTGTTGTCAACATCTCGCAGTACTTTGCGAGGTTTAAATATTTATTTTTATTATAATTAATTATTATAGAAGTATTAGGATCTTATGCACAGCCTCTAGTTAGCTAACGACTGTGGTTTAACTATTGACTTTTCATATAAGTGACGCTATCGGGCAGGTTCGATATCTTTAAAAACTGTATGTACACACTAAATTGCTCTATAATTTGGGGCATTATTTCATATGTAATATCCAAATAAAATTAGTCTCAAATGAATTGTAATAATAAACCAAACTGCGTCAGAGGACTTAATTCATAATTATATAACTCTTCAAATTATATGGACAATGTTATGGAAACAAACAAAGTAAATAATGTTTACATGGGCGGCCTTTGACTGGGCTCAAAAATCTTCTACTCTAGATATGTCGAGCACCGGCTTCGGTGAGCAAGGATTTTTTGTTCAACATAGAGATTTTCCATTCTGGCGTGTAGAGTAGTGCCTCCATTGACTGAAGGATTTCTGCGTACCAGTCCTTAGGAAATCCTTGTGCCGCCAAAGTTTGGCTAGCAGAAAATACTTATTCAGAAAATTTTTATAGCCAAAATTTTTTATAGCCTGTAATAAACTCAGCTTTCTCTTAAATAAAACAATTAGAGTTTATTATTTAAATTCTTTAATTTATTAACATTAATTTCAATTTATTTTTTAACCGGCTTGCAATGCCTTTGCTGTACAAAAAGTGAATGAATACTTATAATCTCAAATGTATTAAGAAAGTAGACAGCAAAAGGTTTTCAGAAATCCTTTTGCTATTGTTGTTAAGAAATAGAGAAGTAGATTATTTTATTGCAAGTGTTCATTTAATAACAAAAACTTTTTCATAAAGCTTTACTTCTTGTTAAGAGAGCTTGAATAATAATGTTCTTTATGATAAGTAAATACCCTACATAGCCAAAAAATCTCTACGATGTAAAACTAGTTCTCTTTTTGATCTCAATATTTTTAATTGCCTAAATTTTTGGTCTGGAACTTGACCTTTTCACATTTATGCTTTTGTGCGGATCTGACGAAATGTTCCATTTTCAGTTCTTTCTCATTATTTGCTGACTAAGACCTATCGTGACACCCATATTCAGCTCTCTAGCTGTAGTGGAGGTGTCTGATAATATTGATGCATGCGTCAGAGAGTATATACCAAAATAACGCTCCTTAGTTGCAACGTAATCATATCTCAAAAAAAATCATTCGTCAGAAAACGAACTTAAAGTTTTTAATTTACACACACATCAATGGAGGTGAGTAAAAAAGATATTTGTATGCATTTTTTACACAAAATAAAGAGTGATACGAAGAATATTTCTGCATTCTTAATTCAAAAATCACGTTTTTTGAGATATGACTTCATTGAAATAAAGGAGCGATACGTATTTTTTACACCTTTATATCTCGGAAGTCTATAATTATAGAGCTGTAAAATTTTACACACGAACTTTCTTATATAAGTTTAACTTGTGGATAAAATTCAATAATTTTATAACAACAGCAAGCAAAGTTATGAGGGTTCTTAAAACACGGTAACACGGCAAATGCTTTCGTGTATTATACACACTGTGCTCTTTGGCCTGGCCTAGATCTTATTAAGACTGCTACAAAATGCAGTTTAAACGATATAAGCAATTTTGTTCTTCTACGTAAACCTAATTAAAGCTTTTGTTTTAAGTTCCTCAAGTTGTAAATACTATTTGTTATGCATAAAAAAACATTTATGCAGGGTGTGCTAATTTCGATTGAATGATTTGAAATGCTTATAACTTTTTGATTTTTACAGTTTTTTATTTTATTTTTTTGTGCAGATAATAAACAAATTTATAAAATTTTGTAATCTCAACATACTCAATGCAAGAACGTGTATAAATTGCTCAATATTATTATGTTTCTGGACGATTATTTGTCATAACCCAAAAAAATACCGTCAACATTTTAATACTGCAAGAGGCCCCAGTGTAAACATGATAAGAAATGAACACTATCTCAGATGCACGTTTTGGCATAAAATTATATCTGACAGAACTATCGATTAAAATTTTTTGAAAACAATTGTGGGGGACTGTATATTGGACTATGGTGGAACATTTTTTTACGTCCGGTAGTTCTCAGGTGGAGTTACTGCTCATACTGCGAGATTCACAATGACAATTTTGCGATAAATCAATCAGTCGAAGTTTGCCCATCCTGTATAAAACTAGTTTAGATATGTGTGTATGTCACGGTGTCCGTTCAAATCATGCCATCATATAAAAGTGTGTTTACCGAATTTGCAAACAAGAGCAACAGCATTTTATAGTGAATAAATGAAAATACAATCCGTAAATAAAGTTAAATAAGTGTTAGTGTCACACTTAAAATAATAAAAACAATGTAAAAACACATACATACAGCGTACAGGATGTACTGACTGAGCAAAAATGGAATCACACACATAGTCCCGTAAATTTTAGACATATTTTATAGTTCTTGTTATATTTTCACATAACTTTACTGCCACTACTATCGTATTTACATATTCACTATATGAATTTCATCCCTTTTACCGCATTTAGCCTGTGTTTCTAATGTGTTGAGTTTACGTACATTTGCATTTAAATACGTTTAATTAAATCACTTAAAACAACAGCAAACATTCAAATTCAGCTACAATATTCCAAAAAGAGAAAAAGGTCGGTTTAAACAGTTACAACTAGTTGAACTAGCATAATGACTAAAAACTGCAACAACACATTTACCAAAAGTTCAAATAAAAAAAAAAGTGCCAAAAGCATTTTCATCATCAACAACAAGCATCAGCGCCACTATCATTCAGGATATAAAAAAAAGAATAAACAATAAAAATTTTCAGTTTTAGTTTTGAACAACTACAACGACTGCGTGGTATGACACCCAAAGAAAAATGTTTGGTTCAATATTATTGAACATTAAAATTATTATCAAAACTGCGAAATCGAGTACCTTTGATATGTGTTAGCGGACTCACTATTTGATTTTTGAGTACAAAATGAGAACGGTTTGATAAAACCTGACATTTTCCAAATTTGTCAACAGAAATTTTTCTTCGAGTATACTTTGTGTAGTCAGCATTTGTTGAATTGCTAAAGGGAAATTTAGTATATACAACACACTCAGAAAATGTGAATAATAGCAAAAACAAAAATAACATCAAATTAGTTTTTGTGTAAATTTTTTAGGTTCGTTAGTTTGCTTGTATTTTTCATGAAAATTAGTGCAAAATGTTGCAAACTTATTAACATTTTCTAGTTGTTTTTTTCCTCCATTTTTTTCACCAGAAAATAATGCAATAATAATGACAACTGTGACAAGCGAATGGGAGCTTGAGAGGACTTAGTGTAAACAGAGAGTTTAAAAATAAGGTTAACTAAAGCGACAAAGCTGTTGGAATTAAATGAAATTTTAAAATATAATCAGATATAGAAATTGAAATTTAAATTTAAAAATACGAGAGAAAATATGTAGAAGCTACTGGTATTAGAATTGGGTACTTGAATATAAAGGTGGAGAATTGGGATGAAAGTAAGGAAACCAAGAGCAAATTTTTTCATTCTTAAACATGACTGCCACATGTCGTCTAAAACATGATGGGAGTATTTGGCTTGAAAAGCACGATGTGGATGAAACATGGATCCATTACTGCACTTCGGAAGACAAGCAGCAGTTCAAACAATGTGTTTCTCCGGCTGAACCTGCTCCGAAGAAGGCCAAGGAAAGTTTGTCGGCCAATAAGTTTTTTGGGATCCACATCGATTACCTTCAAAAGGGGAAAACAATAAACGGCGAATATTATGCCAACTTATTTGACCGATTTAATGAGGATTTAAAAAGAAAACGACCCCATGTGGCCAAGAAAAAATTTTTTTTCATCAAGATAATGAACGGGTGCACACGTGTGCAGTCTCAATGGCAAAACTCTATGAATTGGGCTACGAATTGGTACATCATCTGCCATATTCTCCGGATTTAGCCCCTAGTGACTACTTGCTATTTCCAAACCTAAAGAAATGGCTCAGTGGAAAGAGATTTAGCTCCAACCATGAAATTATTGACCAAACAAATACCTATATTAAGGACCTCGAAAAATCCTATTTTTTGGAAGGGATACATAAACTGGAGAAACGTTGGACTAGGTGTATTGAGTTAAAAGGAGAGTATGTTGAAAAATAAATTTTTGTTTTGCAAAAAAAATGTGTTTCATTCAAAAAGTCATTTCATTGATCATTTCATTGATCCGCCCTCGTAGATAAAGCTATTGTAATTAGAATCGGGTACTTGAATATAAAGGTGGAGAATTGGGATGAAACTAAGGGAACCAAGAGCAATTTTTTTTATTTTTAAACATGACTGTCACCACATGTCCTCTAAAACATGATGGGGTAATTTGACTTGATAAGACTTATTTAAAAGCTCTAGAGTAGAGGCGCAGCAGTTGGTTGTTTTTTTACCTTCTGCTTTGAAATGAACATCGAGGAGATATGATTTCTGTTCATAGCATTTCACTTGGGACGTTTAAAGTATTAAAAATGCGTTAAATTAGTCTCTTCGTCCTATTGCATCACATAATTGTATGTATCATCGTTAAATTTCGATGCTGCTTAAATATATTATTTATTAGCTTATTCAATCAGGAACATAAGCTGTTTACATAGAATCTCAATTTTTTATATCTGTTGCACTGTGTCTAAGTTCGTTGAAAGGTTTCCCTGTTTCAAGGAAAATAGTGCGTCTCCAAGTGGTCTTCGGTATTCCTCGCAAGCGAGTTGCTTGTGGGTTCCATTGTAGTGTTGCGTGACATATTGCGTGGTATGGCTTAAGGAGTGTGTAGCCTAGCCAGCAGTATTTTCTTCTTCTGATTTGCGTGTTGATGTCTTCCTGCTCAGAGATTTGTAGTAGTTGTTCATTTGATATTGTTCTTGGCCACCATATTTTTAAGATATTGTGCAGGCACCTATTTGTGACACTTTTCAGTTTACGTTTAATGGAAGTATGGATTTTAACAGGCGTTGAATATGTGTATCTTTGTTTTTGGCGAAAGGGCGTTAGATATCCAGTCCTTTCTCAGATTGTAAAATGCTGCCGTTGCCTTATGTGTTCGCATATCTACGTCATCAATTGCGCCACAGTCGGCTGTGATGTTGCTTCCAAGATTGCAGAAGACATTTACATGTTGAATTAGGTTATTGTTTAGAGTGAATGTTGTTGGTTGATTACTTTTTACTGCGATGCATTTTGTTTTTGCTGCGTTTATTCGCAAACCAAATTTTTCCGCTTAAATGAAATCGTTAAACAACAAAAAACCAAATCGTTTCCATTATTTGAAATTATTTCCATTCCATTCCAGTTCATTCCACACAATAAGCGAGAGATTAAACTATTTTTCGTTTAAGAGAAGGCTGTGTTTGTGCATCCTCGGAAGCACTGTAAAACTGCACATTTGGAAAGTGTGTACATATTCTAGTGCTTTTAGAGACCTAATATGTTTTTGTTGGGCTACTCGAGTTCAACATGAAGCCAAAAATGTATTATTCTTTACGGTTCAAATGTATTACCTTTTATCTAATTGTGCCAAAGGATGCTACATACTAGGAGATAGTACAATCTGATAATAGATCTCCCGAATCGGCTTTTAACTGTAGAATTTCGAGAAAGTAACCAGCAATATTATTATGTTCTATCTATTCAATCATTTGGTTCTGAAACTAATGAGTTTTTTATAGAAAAAGTACCGTCCTCCATATAAATGTTCTTACTCAGAGCTCGCGGTAAGAAGTCTATTCAAAATTGTATAATTGTCAGTATGTAAATTTTTGTGATAATCTGTCGATTGGTTAAGCAGTTTATTTTCTTTGAAGAAATGAAACTTTTCTACTAGAAAGGCAAAACTGGGTATTGAGGCAAAATAAATGAAAGGCACATTTGGACTTGTGCACTAGGAGTATACATAATTTAGTGAAAGAATTGAAGCGTTGACTTGCATTCTGAAATAGTGAACCTCATGCATGTCGTACATTTGAAGCTGCTACTTCAACAATTATCGAAAAAACTCCTTGATACTGTTTTATAGTTTCCATGAGTTAAAGTGGGTGAACTAGTTTTTTTATAATTTTTATTTTTTTTTATTTCTTTATTTCAATAATAGCCACAAACATTAATAGTTAGAGGCTTAGCACCAGAATGAATTTTTTCCATGAACAAAATATTGTCCAGTGAACATTTTTGAAAAAAAAAAAAACAAAATGTGTATGAGCACTTTTTGGTTTTTTAATTAGAAATAATGTCCATGAACATTATTTCTTTGTACGTTATTGCATGCCACCTCTAAAACATAGACTTGCTATGGAAAAGCAAAGGAAAGGTCACAGTTGTACTTTTTGCATATATAGAATTACCAACATAGATTAAAAAATAAATCAATAAAGGAAGAACATTATTCAGCATTCTTGCGCCAATCTAATTAAAATATATATATTTGGCCATAAGAAAGTGATGTTCCACCAATAAAATGTTCAGATGCATACTTTAGCAGTTTTAATGGATCAAAACTAAAGAGTTTAGGAATGAATCCAATTTACTCTCTAGATTTTCAGATTTTACTTTTTTATTCTATTCCCAAAATTCATAAAAATTGCTCGACAATTTTTGAGGACCTTTAGGAATCCTATTTTTCGAGGATTTGTTGAGTTGGAGAATTTTTGGAAAAAGTTTTTTTGTATATTCTACTTATCGACCTACACTCTGATTATGAAAACTTGATTCACAAATATATTTCTTTAAATTTTCTGAATTTCTGAATCTTCCGCATATCGTCACCTGAATTTATAAAAAGCTTATTCAACTTAAAAATAAATATACTGAAGGAGAAACAATTTTAATAGGAAAAGCCTTGTGTATAGTTTCATAACTATTAAAATATGTATCTACAAGTCCTATAGTTCTAAAACTATATATGATCGAAACCGCATTAACAAGTGTGAGCCCCCTGGGCTAACTAAAATGTTTCGCCCGTGTATACATAGTTTTATAAAAATTTAACTTTATTTTTTAATGTCGGCAATTATGTATGTAATACAATATCAGATAAATGTCCGCTTTTGTTAGCCTCACAAATGCGAGCCTTTTTGAACACATTTTTCATTACATTCTCACACATTTCACGCGGTAATACATTAATTTCATCACGAATATTTGGTTGGAGTTGCTCAAGCGTTTCTGGTTTGTTTGCATAAACCTTGCTTTTCAGATATCCCCACAAAAAGAAGTCCGGAGCAGTTAAGTTAGGCGACCGTGGAGGCCAATCAACATCATCATTTCTTGAAATAACTTGTTGTGGAAAGAGGTCTCGCAGTAATTCCATTGTAATGCTGGCTGTATGCGATGTGGAACCGTCTTATTGATACCACATTTTAATCAAACCCAAAGCATGCAGTTGTGGCGTTAAAAAGTTTTCAATAATATCACGATATCGCTCCTCATTCACAGTTACCGTAACATCCTATTGGCATATATACGGCGGCGGAAATGGTCTTGTGGAAGAAGCTCTTGAGTCAACTGGATCTTAAATGGAAACAAATGCAAATCCTTGTGCAAAATTATGGCCAAAGTTGTTCTTTGAAGACCAAGGTCTTGAGTACGGCGTCGAATTGAGGTTGATGAATTGTTTTAAACACTTCCTTGAGCAGCGGTAATCTTTTCAGCCGATCTTGCAGTACGTTGTGATCCATGCTTGGGCCTATCACCTACAGACCCTCTTTCTTCGAAATCATTCACTACACAATAAAAAGTGTATTTTGTTGGCACGTTGTTTCTCCCAAAAATTCCACGTAAATTTCTCATCGTCACAGTAATCGATGATTGATTTTTATGAAATTTCTACTTCACGACTGCCAAATATGAACTATCAGCACTAATGTTTACCAAAATGGCGGCGGACACCCTGTATGTATTTACACAAAAGAAATCCTTTAAAACGTTTTGTAAACATGTGCGCATTAAATATTTAATAACTTGGTTTTAAATAAATTTAATAATGTTTGTTTAACAATGAAAATCCATTTATTCCTGTTCAAGGCCAAATTCTTTTCTTTATATAATTTGATAAAATAAGAACTTTTAAAACCTCAGTTTTTTTTATCAAGTTATTCTCCAACTAAATAAATATTTCACAGAGTCTCACAGAATGAAATGACCATCTTTCCGGGGATATTCTAGGTGACCACATACAATTTCTTAGACATGTGTGGCAATACTGCAATGAATAGCGACAAAAACTTATATTCATATGAGCTGCTCAACCAACTTAATTAAAAAATTACAATAATGGTAAACTGATTGAGATAATGTGTTTTGCGCAAACTTAAAATGTAATTTTGCTTGTATTTATAAAATAACAATAAATAAACGAATATTCTATTGTAAAATGCAAAAAATCGGTTGGCAACCGACTCCGCTAAAAAAAGCAATCAAAATTGTATAACTTTTGTTTCTGGGGCATTATTTTGGTTTTTCTGCGCTTTCGGGTTCAGCCCAATTACCCCTATGGTTAATGGGAGCCAGTTAATGATTATATTTAATAAGTATAAGATTTTTTATATTTCTTTTTTTACGTAGTTTGTCGTCTACTTTGACATTTTATGTACGTGTCTTATGTGCTGTTCATAAAATCCAACCAATCGACCACTCGAATAACTGAGTGGTTTTCATACAAATTGTTTGCTCAATTCGATTAATTGAGTTCTATGAACAGCACATTAGATATGCTTTTTTGAACTAATATTATAAGATACCACTAAACAAAATAAAAATAATATCCGAAAAGATATTTTTCACAGTAACAAAAATTCAATTTAAGATTTTCAAGTTCAATACATTCAACCACATGTTGCCACCATCTTGCTGATAACCAACCAGTTTTAATAATCGATTTGACTTTGACTTAATAAATTTAAATATTTTGCTTTTCAAAAAAAGGGGAAGAATATAATATATTTATTTGTATTGACTTCATATAAAAAAAACACAACAAGCAAACGTAAAATATTGTTGTCTAAATGGCCATTATAAATGGCAAATGCTAAATAAAAAGTTTAAGGGGTGACACTAGTCAAACTGAAAATTTGTTTATCTTGGGAAATTTCTAAGAAGTAAGAAAAACGAAATGCTACATAAAATAACTTTAGTTTAGAACTTTTTCAAAATGGTTTTGAATGATTTTTCAAAAATAAAATCCATAACACTGGCCATTTCATTGCATAAATAAGTCTGATCATTATCCTTACATGTGCTCGCATACAAACTCATACACATAATCGATGAAACATAATTTATGAAAATTTGCATTTAATACATGAACATGTTATAAAATAAAAGACTCATGCCACCAAGTCAGCCGACAGACTGGTTGAATATAAAAAAATGATTCTTTAAACAGGATAACGCACTTACAGCCATATATAAATACAAACCAACACACGCAAACATATACATATAAACACACAGCCACAAATAACATTGAAGAGGGAGGCATTATACCAATTCATGCAAATATATAGATAAGCCGGCGAAATAAAGTGGTATGTAAGAAAATGTGAACTCTTTTACTAACATGCTGACAGCCAAAGTAGTGTAAGTCAGTTTATTTTGCTGCCATTTCCGGTTTTTGCAGAAAATTAATTTACTATAATTCATCAATTTGACTTTAACCAAAGTTCAACAAATGGGGTTAAGTGTGCTGGAAGCATCTTTCTTGCTACAATATGGCAAACGATACAGATACAAACAAAAAAAGGGTTGTTGCTCTTGTTATAGCTGTTTGGTTTTATAAAAACACACATAGCCTCATGCACACATACACTTAGATATAACTTTACTGTTACACAAACTAAAAGAGCATCACTTGTTTTTGACAGTTGAGTTGAAATACCAAATAAACAAAAACAAAACAAATGGAACCTGGAGCTATAGAAAGAAAACAGGAAACTTTAAATATATTGATATTTTATGGTACATTAGGGTTCGGTTTTTGTATGGTATTGAATTAAATATAAAATGGGGATACGTTCATTTGGTTTTTATTTATGTTACCACATTTATTTTATTGAGTCTTCTGCGTAAGTTTAAGCATGACTGTTTGAAAAACAAAACCATTAGATTGGCGTGCAAAGCACGGGAACCAATAAAAGGTGCAAACAAAATGGTTTTGTGGCAAAATTTGTTTAAAAACATTTTATAAAATTATGAAAAGGGTAAACATTTAAATTGTATGGAATATTTTCAATATATAAAAAAGGTTTGAGCGATTTATAACTAAAATAAAATAAAGAAGACCTGAAAGAAGTAAAATAATAAAGCGATTTCAATAAGAAATGATATTAAGTATCAGAGTTGTGGAGGACTTTAAATGGTTTGATCAAGAACCAGATTAAATTGATGGTGAAAGTAATTTTGATGATTTGCCGTTGGACTTGAAAGCGCTTGCAAACTTTAATCTGATGGTAAAAAGTGTTTCAGGAGTTTGGATAACTCAAGTCAAGAAAAGATCAGCTCAATAATGTGCTTAAAAAAAAGGAACGAGCTTGTGAAGAGTGTTTGCATGTTCTCGTGGATGCATTTTTTATAATAATCGGGGACTCAGTGATTTGCAGAGTAAAAACCAACAAAATTGAAGTACAACTGCAATCGGCATCACAAAATTAAATTGATAAGGTAAGAAAGAAATATCACAGCAAACAAAATATTAGGGTTCTGGAAGCTGTAAAAAATGTTCACTGTCTCCAAATGCTTGGTCTGGACGCGGTCTCAAAAATTTGCAAAAACAAAGCAGAAATCTCTCAATTGTTTTTTAAACAATCTAATTTTGTCCATTGCAGCGCAGCCCATACCACAATTATGGAAATTATATCACACACATTCTTCACACCGATTCTTATACTCTTCATTTAGTCGTCGATGAGAAAGAGACGAATGCACATGCGGCGGATGCTTATACATTTTTGTATGTGGTTTTTATTAATAGTTATCCAGCAAACACTCGCGTTTCATTTTAAATTGATGATATGCGAAAAATATTTTATTATGAACAATTCATTTGGTAACAGACGAGTATAAGGCCTTTCATGTTATCAAGTATTTTTTATTTGAGTATTATAATTAGAGAATTTATTTAATTTACACACATTCTTCGCAGAGATTCTTATGCTCTTCATTTAGTCGTCAATTATCCAGCGACGAGTGTACATGCGGCGGATGCTTATAGATTTTTCAAATATATTTTTAAATACTACTTATCCAGCTATCGTTTCATATTTTCAATAGAATGGTGCAATTCGAACGATATTTTATGATTGCAAATGCTTTTAGCAATATGCTAAGTTTAATATGTTATAAAACATTTAAAAATGAGGCGGAAGATGTTTTAAAAAGGCATTTTTATAACTTTCATTTTAATATAAATAAAATTAATATAAAAGAAAAAGAAAAGCTTTTTGAAAACAGTAAAAACATTTTTTTACATAAATTAAAAGGTTGGTTGCTGGAAGTAGAAAATAATGAAGAGAAGTCCACGAATCAAAAACTAAAGCAGGAGGTAGCAAGCCTTTTAAGCTTAGATATTATTAGGCAAGGTATACCATTTTCCGATGGAATTTTTTTTTAAAATATACTCCTCAAGATTATGCAAATGTTAAATTATAGTGTAACTTTTACAGAGTCTCTTCCCTTGTCCCGTGATACTTTTTTAGACAATCAGTTAAATATGTTCATGCAATAGCTACATGATGTATTATACAATGAAAACTATTAAATTCAAATCCATGCCTTTTTAACTGACCTATAAAACCTTCATATTTTCCACACATACAAACGCCAGCTAATTTTTTGGAGTCTACAATAGAAAAAAGTTTTTTATTAACGACATCGAACATTGTTTCAAAAATATTGTACTCTATCTACGCATCGAATACAAATAACGAGTTGGCAAAGATTATTGGTGTTAGTGCTTTCATCTAACGAAAAATAATAAAACTCGCAATTTTTTGGCTCTTTGTTAATGAATGAATACACATGCACCGAAAGTATCAAGGAACAAGGGAAGTGTGGTTCGGAGAAAGATTTTCTTTTTCCTGTAATTTTTATGATAAGAAGCGTTTTTTTAGTTTGAAGGATTAAACTATTACACTAATAAGCAGCAATACAATCACAGTTTAAATTTTGCGCTTCAATGATTTAGTCTCTTATTTATTGAATGAAGGAGAGTTAGGGGTGGAGAGAGGAAGACAGAGAGATATTCAAGGTAATGAATACGGCTGTAATAGAAAAATTTATACGATCACACTTGCTTGATACTATTTATATATTAAAAGGAAATTCTTTTGTAACTCTCTGACTTTCACTTCATTTGTAAAACAAATAATAATGCTTTCTTATATATGTATCTAAACATATATAACATAACGAAAGTATTTGAAAATAGTGCAATCTCAAGATTGTTTTTAAATTTGCATTTACAGGTCTCTAAGCTAATGAAAAAAATTAAGATCTCTAAATAAAAGTGATTTGAAATCACACTTGATACCATAAAATAATTCCCAAAAATTTTTTTATTTATTTGCAAATTTATTATAATTAAAATTTCGATAAATTAAAAGATAAAAGCAGCAATGCCTATCGGCTTTAAAATGCCAAATGCTGGTAATAAAAATTTAAAAAAAAAGTAAAATAATTCCCATTTCAAGAATTTTAAAAGAAATAAAATAGCTCCCACTGAGATAAGTCCAAACAAGAGTGAAATAATTTTCGATACAAAAAATCTCAATAATAATGGAATAAGATCGTGAGAATTGTATGAAATTCAATTTTAGGACAGATAAAGAAATGAAATAAGTCTCAATAAAATAAAATAAGTCGCAAACAAAAATTAATTAACTGCCAATTTAAGAAACCCATTTGAATATTTGAAAAGCATTTGAACCTAAATTTTGAAAAATAGTACTGGGTTTTTCTCAAATTGAGAAATATGTTAATTCTCCATTTGCGGCCAAATATGAATTATAATTGAATGTGAACAATTTGTGATTGAAGTTACATTATTGAATTATGAAATTTATATTAATCGAGATTGCCTCGATATCTTCCTTCAAAGATTTAAAAAACTTTTGTTTGTTGAGGGTTTTTAGCTAGTCTATATACATGCATTTCATTGGTGCTTACTGATGATTTGGCTTAAGCACCAATGAAATGCATGTATATAGACTAGCTAAAAACCCTCAAAAAACAAAAGTTTTTTAAATCTTTGAAGTTACATTATTGAGTTATTTATATTTTTGATAATAAATCTTTTGATTAAGTTAATTACGATACGCTAAGCACGACCTGATACACGAGTTGTTATATATGGGATCTCTTCAAACGATTTCAATGTTAATTCAGGGCTACCGCAATTCCCCGTTCTTTCTCCCACCATTTTTCTTGTTCTCCTATATAACCTTTTATGTCAAACTTTTAATCCTATCTTAATCCTATCTTTTGCAGATGACAGCAGCATGTGCCATTCGTGTTCATTCAGTAAAAGGAAAATCCACAAGATTGTTCCAGAAATCTGTATGAAAAACCTTCATAGCAATTGTAAATAAAGACTAACGCTCTCGACTGGATTACGGTCAAAATTGACATTATAAATTTGCTACTGCCATCTACATACTCCAACCATAACGTAGCTAAATAACAACACAGGCTTACTCAAGCAAGCTTAATCTCATGGTGAGGATTTTTCTACCACGTACATTTAGTAAATAGATATCAGTTGTGAAAAAGCTTTTAAAGTGTTAAGGTCGAAACGTAACAATATTTTTGAAGTTTCAAAAGAAGGATTCAAGTGCATCGGTTTGCTAGGACGGCGCGCCGCGACGTAAGGCATACTTCACTCCATCTGGTCTCTTTAATATTTATACCACCCATATCCGAAATATTTGGAATAATTAAAAATCAGAGATGGAATTTCGTACTAACCGAAATTGATTTAACTTGTAAGAAATGAATAAGTTGCACTTTTCGTATTCTAATTCGTTAAATAATACGGTTAAATAGTTGATATTCCTAGTTACTAGTATCCACCGTCAAAAGTGGTAAAATCGAACAAAGAACGCTGATGAGATGGTGTAGCGACTTCGAAATCAGTACTGATCCGTTCTGCTAGTCTGATGAATAAATTGTTTCAAATATAAAGTACTCTCTCAATAAAATAATGAATTTATCCAAATTTAATTTCTTAAATTAAGTAGATATGGGTAAACTCAGATTTGCGTTGAAGACAAAAAATTTTCATTTCAATATTAAGTTTCAAATTATGTTTTTTCAACACTAGTAGATTTTTTCTATCCTAAATATTGACCACCGGTCAGTGTCATAGCCCCGGAGACCATAATGAGTCGCTTTACTCGTGAACAACGTTAGAAAACATTGTAAACTTATTATTTATTTATTCGCGTTCTCATACAACAAATCTTATAGTCTTAATACAGTGAAATAGTAATAATAAAAACTTTTATAAAATATATCGGACATCGAATGTAAATTGGGCGCCTGGTAACTGAGATTTGTTCGCCCTTAAAGACCGGTGCCATGGGAATAAATCAGAACTAATCGACAACCTTAAGAATATTATTGTCCAGTCCATTCGAGAGACAGAACCAGAAAACGGTACCAAAGCCATGGAAAATTGGAATGACAGGATAAGCTACTGCAAAGCCAGCCACAGAGGCAGTCACATGAAAAAAACTCCTGTTTCATAAATTATGAAAATATTTTTATTTTTGTATAACTTCGTAGTTGTTTAAATGAAATAACCAAAAAGTTATAATTAAATTATTTTGTAAATTCAGTGATCGCTGTCTTCTGTAAATTGTTTACTGCTTCCAGAATCCTTGTATTTTTTTTATAACTAAGACGTAATACCTTTTTTGGTTGAAAATCGAAAAAACTTTAAAATTACTTAAAAATTGTTTAAATTTGTCTTCGTTTTTGTATTTTTAAGATAATTTCAATTTGCTCTGAAGCATTATTTTTTTTCATATTTTTTGCCACTAAAGCCATACTTTCTTTGCTCTTCATTATTAACTGCACCGAAATCTCTTTATGCCATATTTTTTCTCCCTTCATTATGGCTTATTGTGATAATTGAAAAAGTAAGTTTTCTCTATTTTTATTTAAGCTAGCAAAAACAACAAAATGAAACTTGTGGCCAAAAATATGAAAGAAAAAAAAAAACAACACACAAAATATGAAAAGTCTACTTAATACAGACTTAACAGCTTTTAAGTTTTATTTTTATTTTGCTTCTCAACCACACTTCCTCATTCTCATAAATTCCCTTCCTGGTTTGATACTTTTAAAGCAAAAAAAAAAACCAAAAGTTAAATAAAACTTTTGAGACATTTTCTTAAGCACAGATTATCGTTATAATCAGTAAAGTAGGCGAAAGTTGCTTTTAGTATTTCACTTCACATTTATTTTTTGAATATTTTTTTTTGTATCTATTAGTTAGTTTTTGTGCTTCTTTTATATCTTACAAATTTGTTCATTCTACTGTGTTTTTTTTTAATATAGTTTGGTTATTAGTGTTTGTGTGTTTATGTGTTTGCTTAATTTTTTTGTGGATTTCTTTTGATATGTTTGGAGATTTCATAATAATTTGTTCTGGGATTACAAGTTCGTAATATTTAAAAAAGTAAAAGATATTAAGTAAGAAGATCTTAAAACCGCTGAGATAGTAGTTTTTTAAGTTTTTTTCGTGGCAAAATTATACAGAAAGTTTTAAATCTTTTTTTGTTCTATACCTTAGTTTCATATATGAAAATTGATTACTACTAATGTGATGATATTGAAGTTAGTTTTTACATTTATTTTTTAAATAAGCTCATCATAGCTGACTATGATGTAAAATTTAAGAAAACGTATAGAAAAAATACTGCAATAGTCTTATACATATAAGATATAAATTGCTCCAATATAGGATAGACAGACGACAGCGTTAATTTGCATTTGCAATCTTAATTCAAATTAATTTGTGAATTATCCCCATCGTAAATGTATGAAATCAAGTGTTGTGTTTTTCTTTCATGAAATCAAATTGAATTTATATTGAATTTATCTTATTTTAATATCGAATGGAGTGATCAACTCGGTTTTAAAACCGGGTTTTCTGCAGTACGGTTGTTGGTTTTTTCAAAATGTTGCTTTTTCGAATGTCGAATAGTCCGATTTTTTACTATTAAAAAATCGGCTTAGTCGAATACTTTTCGATTTGTATATTTTTCAAATAAAATTAGATTTTACTATAATAAAACGTAGACGAACGTTTTCTGTTGATTTTTCAACTATTTTCTTTTCAGTGTAAAAGTTTTAGGTATTTTTTGGCTATGGCGAAGCAGGTGGGAACAGGGACGAATTAAATTGGCCTTGTTGTGTGCAATAGATATCAGACTGCATATTTGAAAATCGTTATTTAGTTATGTCGACATTTTGCTGCATATTTTATATAGAGTTAGACATCCATTGCAGACCAAAAACGAATAAATGAACGTAGCCTACAAGGTTCGAATACTTTAATACTATATCTCAAAACTCGAAACTTCCCGAAAAACGAGAATTTTATTAAATACTTTTTCATAAATGAAACATATGAAATCCGCCGAGTAACGACGTAACTGCACTTTTATTTAATTTAAAGGAGAGGCTGAACACGTTATAAAGTCAATAATAATAATAGAGTATTCCTTGCAATTCTTTCATATTTTTTTATAATATAGAGTCTTATTTGCTTTTGAACAAGACAACTCAACAAATTTTTTTTTCCAAGAGTGTATGTAGTTACATCTTTTTGCATTAATAAATACATACACTTGTGTTTATTCCCGTTTGAATTTCTGTAATAAAGTGGTTATTTTTGATCGCAGGAGTCTTAAATTGTCCGTGAACATGTAGTTTGAAAAACCATAATCAATCAAACACTCTATTTCGAAAATATGTATAGTTACATCAGTTTGCATATAAGGTGACGATATGAAGTTAATATTTATGCTTAACCTTTAATTTTATATTATTTTATAGTGCTGATATGAACTATTAAGTGATTTTTAATAAAGATAATTAAAATGAAACTCTTGTAAATATAATAAATTTCTTAAGAAAAAAAAAGGTTAAACGAGTTTTACTGATTTTTGAAAACCGTAACTGGGTTTTTCAAAATTTCAAATATTCGAACTATTCGAAAACCGGTTTCTGGAAAATGTCGAATAATCGATCATCCTAATATGAAAATACCGTCGACGGTCAGTCAGTTGTTGGAAAAATTAGAAAATTAAAAAAAATTTAAATTTATTTTAAAATTGAAATGAATATAAATCCAGCAAAGGTAAGTTGTTTTCATTGTTTTTAGCCACAGAAAAAATTACAACTTGCTAATAAAGCCACCCCCTATAATTGAGATAGTCTATTGTATTTCTTTTTTTTTGGCTGAATTTCGAGTGGAAAACCTCATATTGGTGTCCAACCATCTCCATATTTTGAAATTTTTCACACAATTTTTGGATAGCCTTCGAAAGATTACCTCAAATCTGTTATCATCCATTGTAGTTACGTCAAAGCCCCAAAAAGTGCTGGTGCTGTCTTTTAAAAAATGCCATAAACATACGAATTATCCTGCATGAAAAGTTATTATTAAACCTAAAAACTTCCACAGTTGTCTATCTCTTATTTCAGAGTGTCCTACGGCGATCCCAACTTGTAGCAACACGTTCAGATTCATGATTGCTAGTCCATGTATAATTTTTACATTATGGAGCAATTTCAGTAAAAGTAATTTTAGCTTTCTTTCAAAGGAATAGTGATTTTGCACCAACCTTTCTGCCTTCTATCCTTTTGATTTCGATGTAAATTCCAAAAAAATAAAATAGAATTTACTAAATTCAAAAACTATCACCTATCAGGGTAAAATTTTAATTCACATTAATAAATTTTTATTGCAAATTAACTCTGTCGTCTCTCTACCCTATTACTTTCTTAATAAAATTTATTTGAATTTACCAAAAATTTCTTAAATTAAAGAGAAATGTAGCAATGGGTTAATTAAATGTTAATTGGCGATGGTAAAATTTCAATATTGGTCGGGCTGAAGTTGTGTTTGCTATAAAAAAAAGCCACGAATAATGCCTTCCACAATACAAATACCTCTCGTATCCGTTTTTGAGTCATAATTTGTATAAATACAAATTTGAAATCACATTCATGCGAGCCACCTAAAGATTAGCGGATACATGGAAACACACATGAACACTGATGATGAGAGTATAGCGGCCCCCGAAAAACAACGTTGTTTCTGTTTTGTTGTTGTTATTATTATTGGCCAAGTACAATCCCTTTTGTTAATTTTGATTTTTAGATTCAGCTATTGGCCTACCGCTTTTATGTATGTAAAAATACAAATATTTATTTTATATTGTCCCGACGTTTCGTGAATTGTATATTCACTTTTTCAAGGAATTTTGTCTATTTTATTAAAAAGAGAAAAACATCAAAACAAAGTTGCAATAATATAATATTTACAGTTAATGACTCACAATGTAAATAAATGTCATATAAATAATTTTTAAAAGTTTTTAATAAAATTGTTTATATTAATTTAATTGATATATTAAATTTTATTTTTAAGGATCAAAAATTTAAAATTTATTTTGAATCACAGCTTTTTTAACTTATTGCTATTTTATAATTCGCACGAAAATTATTTTACCTTTTTAGTGTTCATTATTTTGCTTATTTTTTGTTGAATTCTGAGACTTTCTGTTATAAATTCTTATGTTGTTTACTTTGTCCAGTTGTTTGTGTTCTGCCGTGTAAGTTGAAATCAATTAGATTTAAATTTTCCTTTGTTCCTTTTGAATATTGTCGCGTGTCCAATACTTCCTGACTTAAAATGTTACGAACTTTAGCGAAAATAATAATCAAAAACCACCAAGAAACAGATTTGAACTTTGAGCGAAACAACTCCTTACAAGGACAAAAAAGAAATGATTTTAGGAGAATTTATTTTCCAACATGGAATCGAAAAGCGAGCTAACTGATTTGAGCTGTAATGCATACAAATGAATCAAATAAGTACCTGTTAAAAGTAAGTTGTTTTAATATATAAAAATATTTTCGTCATATAAATAAAAATGTACGCGGTTATAGAAGAATACAAATGACATTTCCGTAATTTTTTACCTAAGCAACTTTTATGTTTTTCAAAATGCATCATACAAATCAGAAAAATAAATCGAATTTTTCATGCTGAAAAAATTGAGTTTCTTCAACTATTCAACTATTCCATCCTTCTTTAGAGTAAATATGTATATAGGTTCAAACTGTTGCAGGGTGTTATATAAATTCCTTTAAATTCCTATTCCCTTTCTCAATTACTCTTAGAATTACAAATATTAATTACTTTTGGTTTAAAATATTTTCCAATTTTTTTTGTCATCATTTAAAACAATGCAAAATGATAAAGACATTAAAACCACTTCAGTGCTTTTAATCAAACTCGTAATTATTTGAGAAGGTAAATGGACATCTTCATTATTCATCATCACAGTCATTAACAACATCATTTATAATTTAAATAGTAATTTTTCAATGTCCACAAAATATAATTAATAAAATAACTTAAAATTTACTCCTTGATGTGGCTCGGCGCAGGACGGAGGTACAATGATTAAAAACAAAAGCTTGTGCGTTATGTTGGCTTGAAAAATGATATGGAAACCATTTTCGGATAACAAAAAAATTTTGTTTTGTTTTACACGAAAAATGAAAAAGAACTAGGGACAGAAACAGCAGCATCAACTACAATAACTTTAACAACTTCAAAACAACGTTATCACCTGAATTTAAGACCTTTTGTTGTTGCAGCTTTATTAGTTTTTTTTTGGTAACTTTTATAAGGGCCTTCTTTTACAGCCATGCAAAATTTGATATCAGTCTATTCCCTTTTTGCCAAGCCGAACAATAAAAGCAACAAGAACAGCATGACAGGCATGATAAAGAAATCCTTAACAAAAGAGTTTAAAACCAGCCTTTTGTTCGCAATTTTTTTTTGGTTTTGTTGTAGTTGTTGTTATTGTTTTTGAATAATTTTCTTGTATTTGTTGTCGTTTGTGCGCTGTTGCTGAGAGAGTGATGATGAAAAAAGGAATTTAATCATTAAAACCACGCAGCAAGATGGCTTTATCTCTTTGGCAAAGCAAAAAAAAAAGGATTATGATAAAATTTTCATCATAAACTTTTTATTGTATATATAAGGACTGCGAGGAATCAAAATTATATATTGATATAAAAATAAATTAAATTAAACAAACTCTTTTGGTTGATATTTTATTAAAAAATATTTTCTTTAAAGTCCTTGATAAATGTAATAACTGCCTGTAGATTAAATCCAAATTGTGTAGAGAAAGTTTGGAAATATTTTCCATACTGGCACCTGCCGTTTTAAGTATTTCAATTCAGATTGTCTCCTACTGATGAGTAGAATGAAAGCACTGGATTTTCAAAACATTAGGCCAGACTTGACGTATGTATGGTGTATGCCGTAGCTGTAGTCTGTAATAAAGGCACCTTGAAGTTTAGCCATTAGATAAGTTACTTACAATAGTTTTGCATATTATTCATGACTTTGTGTGGCAAAAGTGAGTGCAAGTAATATCTGATCACTTTGACTGATCCATGTCCGCCTATAAAAAAGTTTTGTGGGCTTGTGTATCTTTCTTTTGTGATTAACACAAACGCACTTAACAACGTTCAAAACAAAATTATAATGCAAACAATGCGAAATAATGAAAGAAGCAAAGTTAAACCGTAACAAAAAATCCAAAAGAAGATTTCAAAAGAAATAAAACATGTTGAGCATTGTTGTAGATCTTTGTTTTTTTGCTAAGAAGCCAAAAAGACCAAAAAAAAAGGTAAAAATACGAGACAAAAGTACAGGTAAATGAGTGTTTAAGATAAAATATGGAGTGATTTTTCAGTGCCATCGCTTTCTTAAGAGGACGTCATAAAAAAGTAGTCTTGCGTTGCTGTTCTCCTGTGTATCTGGCTGAATGTTTATGATGAATAAATAATTAATAGATGTAATTTTAAACACAATACAACAAAATGAACAAGAGATTTTAATTATAATGGATGTAATTATAAAAAGCAAGAAAACTGGCTTAAAAAAAGTACTTTCGTATCTATTTTTGTTTTCTTTATTTTGCTGTTAAGTTTGTTAGAAAATATAATATTTAAAAAGTTTATTTTTAATTGTTTTGCTTTAGATATTTAGTTATATTATTAAAAAGTTTTAAGCTTCAAAAGCCTAAATTTGTTTTAAGTAATAAATTAACGCCCTTAATTGCTTTTGAATTCTAGTTTTAGTTTACAATCGATCCAAACAATCCAAAAATTTTATTTTGACTTTATTTTAGTCTTAAAAAAACAATGCTAATAAATTTTTTTATATTTTACTTTAAAGTTTTCTTATAAATTAAATTTCGAGATTTTTGTTGTTGTATCAAATTGTGTTTTAGCTTAATATGAACTCAAACTTGCAAGTAAGTTTTTTTCTTTACGATTCCTGGCATACTTTAGTTCAAAGAAAATATAATTCACATTTAGTTTTGTTACGTAATAGGTTCATATCTGATAATTTGTTTTGAAGGGAAATTAATTCAATTTAAATTCATAGCATTTTTTCGCTAGAGCAAAAGTTATTTAAGTTGCTCCCTCAATCATCACGCTGTAGTATCCTGTTTCCACTACATATTTTTATTTTGCTTGGGCATTTGTTCTCCTCCGTTTTCTAGCGCACTTTGCTGTTTTTTTATTTAAGTGATTATTGTATTCATACTGAAATATTTTATTCTTTGTAGTAATTTTTTGTTCATTTCCTACTGAATATTACATATATTTTTTGCGAAATTCTTTAATATAATTTATTAAAAATTTAGTTTTTTGATAAGTTTGAGAGAAAAATTAGGTAATTCCCCCTCAAAATATATTATGTTGAAATTAAAGATATACGAGTAGTTAGCGTGCAAGAGTAGATTTTTAGCGTGATTGTTTCCTGATTTTTTTTGATTTATTGTAATTTTTTTAAACTATTTTATAGTTTTTTGAATAAGTATTTCCAGAGCGTGATTTTTCGTGATTGTTACTAACTTTTTATTCCATCGTGCATGAGTAAAATTTTTTGTATCGTGAGCGAGCATCAGCGTGACTGAAAAGTTACGCTTGATCTCATCTCTAGTGTAAATAAATAATTTTGTGTATAATTAGAGTGTGAACTACGATTAAGAGCTTGCACTACGAATAAGGCTGTAGTAATTTCTATAATAAGACTACAGGACTTTAAATTTTTATACTGATGGTTCCAAAATAGTAGAGGAAGTTGGAGCTGCAGTCTTCTGTCGGGAACTCGATATTCGCGAATCTTATAATGTTCTCGATTACTGTAACATTTTCGAGGCAGAAATATTTGCAGCCAAATTGGCTGCTGATTTGGCACTTAATCCCAGTACTAGAAACTCACATATAATCTTCTTTATAGATAGTCAGGCGTCAATCAGGACGATATCCGCTGAATATGCATACTCATTGATCGTCCAAGGGTGTAAGGACTCAAGGGATAGACTTAGTACCAACAGAAGCGTACATATCTATTGGGGTCGTGGACACCATGACATAGAAGTTAACGAGGCGGCGAACGAATTAGCAAAACGGTTTGTTCCATTACCGTATAACAGGCATATACATTCCAATTCGAAATATTAAGAGAGATGCAGACTACTATACAGAGGAAGTTTGAGGCGGTATTTCGGGAAATACCGAAACGTGCAAGGTATCCAAAGTAATGCGGAGATCCTATGATCCAAAGCTGACTATGCTTCTCCTATCGCTATCGATAAAAGACTGTAGGCTTCTGGTAGGTTTTATAACAGTTCACTGTTGGACGGCAGTATACGCAAAAAATATATAAAATTTAGTTTATTAATGTTCTTCGAAAGTGGGGTCAAATAAGTGTGTTATAGAAGGTAAGAGAGATGGTAGAACTACTTTTACGAACTTAGGATGAATGTTATCAATTCCTGTTGAATTCGACGTTATTTGTGCAAAACTTGAAAACACTTCAAGTTGGCCAACCCATGAAAACTGAAACATACTTTGATCGCCGGTGTCAATATAATTAAAAAAAGAACTCCTGTCGTATTGCCGGTCGTCACTCGTTGCCATCGGAGCATTAGCAAATACATTATTCAGTTCATCAGCATCAATAGGGCAGCTTATGCCATTTTTCCAATGTCTCTTATAGTGTTCCAGGTGCTCCTAGATTCCAGGGCTGAGAGTAATAGTCAGATTTTGCCTTTTTGATAGCGTCATTTGTATCGCTCCTGGCAGTACGAAAATCAGCAATTAATTCTGGTGTTTTAAACCGCTTCCATCGTGAGTAAGCTAAGTTTCTACGTCGTATAAGGTCTTGTATGCCAGTATTAAACCACGGTTTCCTTGTTCTTGTAAGACAACGAAATTATATTACAAACAGAACTACCTTGTAATCGGTGAAGTTTTGTGGTCTCTTCCGTGAACAACGCTGTTCTGCTCTGGCTGTGTAGTTTGTAAATGATGTACGTTATTGTTTCCATATTGAAATCTTTCTGATTTAAAAGCAATACGAGTTTTAGCCTAATATTAATTACTTTGTATTAAAACAGAGTTCAACCTCTTACGTTTTTAATATTCCCAGTTTGATTTTATTTTGGCATAGTAAGAAGATCGATTAAAGCCTCGTCCCCTCTATTCAGTGACCTTTTGCTCTTGATATAATTTATATTTGTGTCATGTTTGCTTTTTATGTTGCCGTTGCTGCTGTTAGTTTCCATAAAATTCAATCAAATGTAAATAATTTCATTGTTTTAACCTTTTTTCTCTTTACTTTGTTTAATACTCAAGTTTATTTTCTTTGATTGTTATTTCTTCTTTATCTAACCCACATTTTCCTTAAAAGGTGTATTGAAAGTTGTACATGGCTAGAGGCGAGAAAGTTATTTAGACATTTAAAATTATTAGGAAACTATTTTAAATTATATGCCATTTTTATAACAGATTTCATTCCCAGAGATAAATATACTTTCTAAACTAAACGTGTCCTTTATTCAATAAAGAAAAGAAAAATTTGTTTCTATCTAAACATAGGATGAAAAATGACCTAAATTAATTTTTGTCTAAAAATCTATATTTGAAAACCAACCCCAATCTCTTCAACCATTATAGTTAGTTATGTACACTGTGGCCATTTGCAAAATAATAGGTATCGTCTGCATAAAGCTAATACACATCATTTAAGCTACGGGTCAGATATTCTTGAACCTAGCATTAAACTCCTAGCTTTGTTCTTAGGATAATATCTGCTAAGGTGATATTGCTGATCATGGCCGCAGATACCGCTCCCGTTAGTCAACTTCAACCATGTTAATTAAAAAAACATTGAACTTAACTAATTTTATAGACTTTTTTCTGGTAACTGAACTTGTTGTATCCACACACTTTATGAAGTATAACTATATTAAATTATAATTCATATTTTAACAACTAACGACAAAGATATATTTATAGCTTCACAAAACCACAATTTATCGTCTCTATTAATTTATTAAACATCATTGCATCCACTTAAAACAAATGTATGGTGTGGTATTCATGCTGGAAACATCACTGGTCCCCATTTATTTTTAAATGACCAAGGTGTTTGAGTTAATGTCACCGCTGAATGGTATGATGCGAAATTTTGTGAAATGGAAGAGCAAAGACTAGAGCACATGCGGTTTCAGCAAGATAGGTCACAGCACACACAGCTCGTTCAACAATTCAATTATTGAAAGACGTTTTTACACGAAAACTAATTTCGCGAAATGTCGATTTAGCGTTCCCAGCCAGATCTCCGGATTTAACAGCACCAGATTTTTTTTATGGTGTTTTTTTAAATCAAAAGTTCATGTGAATAAGCCACAAGCGATTCAACATCTTGAAGACAATATTCGTGATGAAATTTAAGAAATTCAGCCTGAGATGTTGCAGGATTTCATGAAAAATGATATCGGGCCCCATAGTCGATTTTGGATTATGAACAAACAGTGTTTTAATATAATCGCCGGCTTAAGACGAACTAATAATAACAATAAAAAAACTTAAAAGCTTTAATTCAGTTTTTGTCGCTTTAAAAGCTTGAACTTAATACATGGCATTCCTTATGAAGATAATTTTCTATGCAACCGACTAAGAACGCCGATGTTTTTTCATTTTATCTTTTTGTCTGTCTCTTTCTTTTTCTAATGCCTGTTTTGAATTCGGGATTTGAAAGAAAGTACATCGTTTTTTTTCAATACTAGATTAACCCGGTGCACTTTGCTACCCCCAGCCCGAATTTCCAAGAAAAACATTTTTAGTGAACCTATTCCTTTTACAAAAAAATGAAATTTGGTCCACAAATGACAAAGTTATTTGATAATAAATTTTTGAGGCGGGCGCATTGCTTCCATCCCCTCCTCAATTTCCAAAAAAAGTTAATGGACCTCTTCTTCTCTCTCTCTTATATTATAAAATCGGTAAACAACTATGTGGAATGAGTACCATAATTAAAAAAGTGGGCGTGGTTGGGAAAAAAGTATCTTATAATTCAACACAGAGTTCCAGTTAAATGTTGTGAACATTTCATGAGGATCAGTTCATGAAGATAAAGTACAAAGAAACACACATCCCGTTTTATATATATAACAAAAAATAAAACTTTACCGAAATTAGAAAACATCGTTAGGCAGAATATCTCTAAAAAGAGCAAGTATAAGTCACCTGCTTTCTCTACCTTAACAAATTTAACAAAAACTTTACCAAGTGACCAATAGTACTCCAATACTAAGGTATTGGCGATTTTATCTTTGGGTGAAATATTCTCTGCTAAAAAAACTGCACTTCAAGTCTACTTTATGAAAATTTAACATAAACGTTTTTATCCAAAAAAATATTCTAATAAAAATGAAATAAAAAAAAATTGAATAAATAATAAAAATTGGGTAAACTCGGGTTTGAACTTGAGCCAAAATAAATCGTTTCAATATAAATATATACAATATATAAGTTGGACTAATTACTTACAAACATTAATTACATTTTGTTTTAAAGTAGATTTGATATATAAACTAATTTGTTTTTACCCTTCATTTAACATTCATATTTTTGTTCCTCAAGTAAACTCAGCCGCTCAGAAGTTTGCGTTTTAAAAAGTAGCAACATATTGTTTTTTCAACTGATATTTGATATCATCTAGTTTCATCTTCTACCAAGATCGTATACATTTGTAATGCCATTTTTGTAGTAATGTCGTACATACACACAAATATGTTTAAAGAACTGAAAGCAAATACATATTTTCATTTGCAACATAGTCATACATCCTTCAGCCAGGCATAAAAAAATTTCTCTACTCGCTTCTTGTTCTATACATTCCTTTCCTTGATGGTGTACTTTATTGCAAACACTATGTAATATAATAGTAGACACTTGATGGCGAGTATATGCTACGGTCTGGTTGTAAATATGTCTGCCTTATTTTTATTATGATTATTCTCGTTGTCACCCTAACACATTCTGTTGGCCATTGTCAACAGTGGTATGTTTGTGTTCTTTTTGACAGTATTAAAAATTGCAAGACGTTGAGCGCGTGTCTTACATAAATTTAATTTTCATTTTGTATCTTTAGTTCTTAACATAAGCATTTTTTGCTTCTCATATAATTTATTTAATGACATTATAATTTGACAAATATCTTGACTTGGTTATATTTCTGTTTCTTTATATATGTTGTGTGTTTGCAAATAAATATTATTTTTATTTTAGCATACTATTACGAAAATTTTAGAAAATATTGTAACAAATTTGCTAAGTTGTCAAATGAAGACATTATTGTTAGGGCAATATTAAAATATTGGCTTCGTAAATTTATGTCAAAAGTTGTGGTTTCTTTTTCAATTGTAAGGTTGTGAATGAGAAATATATATATATATATATATATATATATATATATATACATAGTATATTATGGCCTTTAAAGAATAAGAAATTTGAAATTTCTTAGTCTAAAGTTAACATATTGAATTTTAAATTATTCATACGTTAATGATGCTTCTGATGGATTGAAACTGGTTGCGTATGATCATTATTTGATTTAATTCAACTAATTTTTATTACGTATACGTGCTGGTAAGTCTTTATAAAAACTTTGAGGTTAAGATTTTTTCAAATTAAATAAGAATCATTAAGAATTAAAACAAATTTATTCCTCACAGATTGCAAATTTGTAGCAAAATTTGATACATTTTTTATATAATAAAAAATTGAGATAAATTTAAGCTCAAGTAGATAAAAAAAAGAAATAAATTTCACATCAGGATCTAAATGAATTTAAATGTATCGGTTCGATGTTCCTAACCTAGTAGTATTATTGGGATGACGCTGCTAGATTACTAGCCCTAAGTGTATTTCTTCTTATAACGCACATTGTAAGTCTCATCTCTTTTACACTTCTTACGCTTACACTTCTTTCCGTTTATGTATTGTTTTAAGTTTATTGGTGCTTCTTTCTTTTTTACAATGTTTGACATTATAAAATCTTAAATAGCGGTTCCATTTTTTTAATAAACTCCTTTCTCTCCTAAAAGTGTTATTCTCTAACACATACATATGTATTATAAGTGTATATGCAGAGTAAGTAACGGTTGTATATACATAACTTTAAGTTCGCAAGCCCTTTTCAGAAATTGAGAATAAAGCAAGCGTCATTATGAATCTGCAAGTGAATGTCTTAGGATGTGTTTTATTATAAAGTTCCATTACACTAAATGTGAAAGTTACTTGAAGCCCGAAGTTCAGAATTTATCGTGAATGGCAGGTTGCTGGAAGACTTAAAAGAATTTTGCTAACTTTTCGGAGTTGTGTTTAACTCTGAAATTTCGGAAAACTGCAATTTTATTATTTTTCTTGTGAAACTGTGGATTTTTAATTGCATAATCAAATTTTTGTGACTAATCGAATTTTAAATTTTCCGTAGTAACTAATTATCGAGTTTTCAGAAAATTTTTCTTTGATATTTTATTTTAGTGAAATTATGTGTTTCTGTTGGAGTTTTGGGACTTATGGTGCCTACTTCAGTATTCATTGTTCAGACAGGTGGGCTGCTGCTGGTCCTCATTTTAGCTAAGAGCATTTTTGTTGCGTCAATTGCTTAAAGATTGCCTCAGCTCGCCTCTCCTGGCATCAGGCTGCCTTAATTATTGCTAGTACTATTTTCTTATAGAAGTATTCTTGAAAGCAACTGAACTAACTTGGACTGTTTACCTGTTTTATCTTTGGACTAAACTAACCTTTGTGTAGAAGTAACATGGCTCTTTTACCTTTGTGCCGCTTATGCAATGGCACACATTACCTGGAAATTAATTATTTCGCATAATAGCAGAACGCTCTGGGATTCTTCGCTCAGATGATATTAGGCAGGTTTCTCCACCCTTTGTACTGATTTTCATTAGATGAGTAGTATATAGGATTTACTAGTATACAAGAGATACATTACCAGTCACAGGATCTGTCTTTATACCAGTACCTTTCTTATTATATCGTTCATTCATGCTTAGTGGCTGCTCCCATTCCAAAAAAACTGGTCGTGAATAGGTTTAGGAATAATTGACAATTGATTTTAAAATATTTAATCAGTGGATACCTCTACTTTGCGAACCTTTTTAGACTCGTTTATTACACATCACAGCTTAGAAAAAAATTTTTTATGATCACTTTAATATAAATATTTCTGATATTTTTCGCATATTGGATTTAAAAATATTTTTACTCTTTTTTTGCAGGCATAAATAAACAGCTAAAAGCTTTATTTTTTCACTCATAAATGTGCAAAGCAATGTTTATTTTTAATTCTCTCAAAAACATTTATTAAAAAGGAACAGCAACATCTAAAATGTACATACACATCCACGATTGTGCGGTACTATGTGTCATACTTTTAGGAGTATTAGCAGTTTTGAATCTAACTTGTAGGCTGTTACTTTTTTTCAAAAGTTTGTTATTCATTTTCGGTATTTTTGTTCAACTTTATTTAATGTATATTTTATCTAAACTTTAAGTTGTTTTTTTTTTGTATTTTTTTTGTTATTTTTTGTTATCACACAATCCTGCCACATGACTGATTTTGTTTTTTTTTCTTTTTTTTCTATCTTTTGTATAGCTTAAATTTCAGATATATTTTAAGTACACATTTTCAGAAAAAACATTCAAATATACAATCAAAAATTTTTCTACGTTTATATTTAGGATTTTTACAAAAAAAAATCATAATTGTTGAATAGGTTGATTAAGGCCACTTGCCTGTTTGTTTGTGCAGAAAAATGAAAATGTAATTTTTAATAAGCTTGAAATCCATACCAACAAGTAGCTTTCCTTTATCAACTATAACAACTTAAAATACTTTCTTAAGTCTTAATGTTGTCAGGTAACCACGAATTTTGGTATCATCATTTGTACTCTTTTATCTTTTGGCTAAGTATACATTGACGTTTGAAAACAAAATAAGATGTACATAGATGAAAATGTCACCATGGACACAGTAAGCCGAAAATGTTGCTGCAAAAAAAGTACCAAAATAAAACTTAACTACAGAAGAAAATTGATAAGAAGTGGAAAAAAGAACGTAAGAACTCAAACTTTAAACCTGAACATAAGAGATTATTTAACAACTTGGCTGTGATTAAAAGAAATATAAAATATGTATATACAGTAGTAATAGTGATATTTTCGGCCGATCCGAATTCAATATATCCTTTATCTTTGTATGAAAAATATTAATGACCTTTAAAAAACAATTTTGCTCATGATATTGGAAAAAGTTTATTTATAAAAAAATAAAGTTTATATGAAGAAGTTGATGGATTTTTTTTTTAATTTATGATGTAGAATTTTTATATGTTGTGGAAAATACTTGAAAATATCATGTTAGTTAGTCTAGACTATGGTGCCTATTATGAGAAACTTTCGATTTTCGGTTGTGGTCGAATTAACTGTTCGAACGAATTTTCATTTGGCAATATGACGCACATTCGAAAAAAATTCACTATGATGAAATAAACATGTGGCATTATTAGGGCTACAACTACAACAACAAAAAAAAGGAATTTTTGTTTGTGTAAAGTCTAACCCTTTGTCAAAAATTATTGTAAACAAAAATAAAATAAAATAAGTTAACAGAAACCATTGAATTTTTCGGATGCTACAAATGATGAAGACAAGGAAGTATGGATTATTTTGCAAGTATTTGCGGTCCATATAGAAGGTAGTGCCACTCTCAAAACAAACACAAATGTATAAGTACCTATAAGAAATTATTGAAAATTTTAATAAAAAAATAAACACAAATTGAACAAACAAAAGCTTCGATATTTTGTAAATATAAACACGAGTGACTGATTTTTCACTCATGTTTAAGATAAAAAATTTTACTCATCCACGACCTTATATTTTTGGCTCCCGTTCATGCATGCTCACGTGAGTAGGAAAAAAAGTTACGCACAATCTCGAAAACTCACACTCACGAAATATTCACAAAAAAAAGTTTTAAATAATTAAAAAAATATTACTATAATCACTGATCTATTCTGCTAGTCTAATGAATAGACTGTTCCAATAATACTTTCTTAATAAAAATTATTTTAGTTTATCAAAAAAATTTCTAAAATTAATAAAGAAATGAGTAAAGTAAGATTTGTACTTGAGCCAAATAATTCAATTCAAGTAATTTTAAGTAATTATGTAGAAATATTAATTAAAAAAGTATATTAAAAACAATATAGCAAAAAAAATCACGAAGCAATTACGTGAAAAATCTTCTTATGGACTCTCGATTTCTTTGTACAAAAAATTAATTACGATGACTCACGCTAATCATGTGAGTGGTGGCCATCTCTAATGTAAAGAAAACTGACATAAGATTGGAAAAACAATGCTAGAGCAAAAAATTATCATACGGCGTAGTAATGCCATCTGTTAATTTCAAAATATAATTTGTTTGCAAATTTATAAAAGAAAAAAACTGAATTAAATATTAATTAATAATATTTCGACGGAATTATGTTTTCTGCGTGATTTCCCTTTTTCACCGCCTCCACTTTTGTACAAATTTCTTTGGCCAGCTGAGGGTTGCGTTCAATTTGAGAAATAAGAATTTCCAATTGTTGTTTTATACTTAAAACCTTAGAACTGCATGAAATTAAAATAAAATATTTCTAATGTCAAGTTGGTAAGACCAATTGCAAGCGTAGAGGTGGATAGATAAACAAAAAATAAATAAAATTAAAATAAAATTAAACAATTGTAAAGTGGTATCAGTGGCTGAATATTCAACGAGCAGAACAAGCTGGGGTTTGGCCTAAGCTTAAAATCGGCTAGAAGCAACAAGCATTTTTATCCGATTTTCTGGGACTAGATTTTTATCTAGTCAGGAAGGAGGTTCGGGCACTGGCTCAGGATCAAGAGATAGAAGATTCCCAGAGATTATTAACTGGGGTCATACGCTCTGGTTATCATCAGAGGAGCAGAGGGTCTGAATTTTTATCCGGTGAATAAATTATTGAAACAAGGGAAGGAGAGCAGGCACAGTTATGTATTGCCACGGCCAGCCAGCTGACAGTAAAAATGAAATATATTTTTTTCGAGCAAATAAAACCACACAAGAACGAAACAATAAAAAGGTGTTTAATTTTTTGAGGTTCTGTAAGAGAACCCTGGACACAAAGTTTCAAATCCGAAGAGGAGTTACCTCTTAATCGGCTTTCCAATCTACAAGTATTCATTAAAGTTGTGAGTATGTATCTTTTATGGGACTGCAAATGAATAGTACAAAAATTACAAACAGAATGGCACACTTATATGTAACGTTTATTACTATAAAGTTGGTTATAAAACACCAGCAGACTTGTGTAAAACTGCACCTTTTGAAAAAAAAACAACTCAAACCACAATATTTGATGGCTTTAAAGTTATCTACAAATGAAAATTGTTTTCTCCTTTAACTTACACAATTGTGATAAGTTTATTCGGTTTTGAAGGATTCAGAGAAAAAATAAACTTTATTGGCTTAAAAGTTTCACAATACATATTTTGGGTTATATTTATGTTTGACTTTCCTATTAAAAAACAATAAATCTTAAAAGGTTGTGATAGTTGTTAGCTAAAACTACTTACGAGTTACATTAACGATTCAGTCATAACATTTACCTGAAAAGAGATTATACAAAGAGTTTATTAAAGAAAAAGATTAAACAAGTTTTGAAATTTCATGTATAATTTAAATCAATTTAAGAATATAAAAAAAAGTACAAAAAGCTAATAAACCTCACGGTCTTGTTTCAATAAAACTGCTGCTAAATAAAAATAAATCAATTCAGAAATTCTAGGTTTTGCTCAAATAAATGGGCATGAATAGAGGATATAACTTTTTTGTGTTTTATAGTGAGGGCATTTTTTTTGTATACTAGTATATCCAGAAATCAACTCAATCGACCGCATTCCAGAAACTAATATTAAACATTTACATAAATACATACGATAAAATACAAAAGCAAATAAACATTCTTAATCAGGACTGATCGTATCATAGCACAATTGTGCAGAGAGTACTTGCACTTATTTTAAACTTCTTTGATTTAGTCGTCGATGAGACAGCGACGAATACACATGAAGCTGATGCCTACATATTTTTTTATATTATTTAATATATTTTATATATTTTTTCAACCATAAGTATCCAGCAAACACACGTGTTTCATTTTAAATCGAAAACGATATTTATATTCTTCTCATATAATAATTTTTCTGAGAACGCTTCATTGTTTTAAGATATTTTCAAACTTTGAAATTAAGTTTTTAATGAATATAGTATTTTGTTAATTGAAAAAATCAAAAAGTAATACTGTTGAGCTAATGCAACAGTTTTACAGATTGGTTTAAAACAATTGAACTTCTTAATTGAATCCTGATTTTTCTTAATTGAATCTCGTTTTTACTTTTTCCCGTGCGCAATGCTGCATTATATTTCAAACGCTTGGCTTTGTGTTTGGTGGGTAGATTTGTTAACTCACTAATACTAATAAGCATAAACAGTTGGAGTTGTGGTCACCACTGTTCTAAATAAACAACTTAAATTTTTATCTCTTTTGTTTACAAAGTATGTATAGAAGATGCTCTGCCTCATCTCTATGCAAAAGAAAATTACACACATGCACACTTTGAAGCTGATAGATGCATGTGTAATAAGTGTGCATATGTTAGTAGCAATTTTGAACTCTTATAGCTTCCTAAATATTGAACCGACTTAAATACAATGAAAATTGTACTCATCTACGAGTACGTAAAAACTTGTTTAAAAACATATCAATGTTTCCAAAATCGGTTTAGTATTACGGCCGTAAAAGGGATCTAAAAAACCTGTTTGTTTATTAATAGTATAGATTCTAGCATCGTAAGTAATAAGGTTGTAGTTGTGGTGGCGGCGTCTCAGCGTATCAGCACCTTCACAATCCGTTTCGAGAAACCATAAAGAAGTTTAAAATATTTATTTGAATCCATTTTTTTTTGAAAGCAAAACAGAAAATAACAGATGCGTCACTTAGTTTCAGTATTCTTTGTTGAAACCCACTTAAACATGCTCGAGATTTTAACCAAAATTGAACTAGTTTTGGACTGCCTATGAAATTACTGCTAAGCGCACTTCCTTACAACATCCAAATTTATACATAGGCGATGGCCGTATTAAGACTGTCTAAAACTTCAACTATTTTATAAGCATTATTGGAAATAAGAGCGGAGCTAATGAAGACGTAACAAATCGCATATGTTTCGTATTATGCCTGCAAAACATGGAAAAGCACGAAGGCTATTGACAAACGTTTACAGGCATTTAGAATAGAAGAATATAATAGGGGAAGATCTGCTTCAAAGACCGGCGCTGCGACACCTGATGGATCTTTTGTGCCATATATCTGTAAGTTAAATTAAATCAATCTCTGTATGACTCTCCTTCACAGCACAGATATTGGAGAAGCATGAACATAGAAAATCGAAATAAAAAATAAGCCTTCTACTGTCTTCTTGGCATCCGCTAGCCATAAACGTCAAAGGGGTGAACGATTTTGGTTACTTTTCCACAGAGGATAGTTCAGTGCAACGTTATCAGAAAGAGAACCAGTAACAAGCCTATTGAGGTTTAGGATGACATTTTAGGAAAATGGCTGCATCAATACTTTGTCCTGCCTTACACCAGCAGAAGACAGCCACATTTCCTTAGCGGTCGATGTGACATCTACTTTGATCAGGGATGTTACAGTCGGACATTAACTAATAAATGTCTCCGAAATATTATTGGTATATGGTGGCCCAACCAGAATAGCAACACCGCATTAGAACTAAGCAAAAATAAGTTTCCAAGCAATCAGAGAACATAAATGGCGATGGATTTGTCACATACTAAGACGAACCAGCGAAAACATTGTCAGTAAAGCGTTAGGAGAATATCCACAAGGTAGCCTACACATTGGCGCCCCATCAAAAACATGACGCTGAACAATACATTCTGAACTTCTCGAAGCAAACTACACCTGGAACGATATCACTCGCAGTGCCAATAATAGAGTGAGATACAAAGAAAAAATGGTAGAGGGAGGCCCTATGGATAAGGATGACAGAAGAAGAAGTATTAAAGGACTACGAAAAATAACACGTACAAAAATGTCCTTGTTATTTAATTATTTATTTACTATTAGTAAATCATTTTACTTGTATATTTCTAAATTCTGTCCAACTTTTTTACTGCCTTTCTCTACTAACTCTTAGCAAAGTTGCAAACATTTTTTGGTTGTTTGTTTTCTTTTCACAACTGAAATGTGAAAAAAGTACATTTTACATGATTTGCATAAAAATTAGTTTTAACATAATAGTTTTTACCCCTAAATTCTTCTTTTTTTCTGCAACTGTCTTTTTCGTTTTTTTTAATTTTCTAGTAAATTTTGGATTTTATTTCTTTTTTTAACGTTGGACACATGTAGCCGGTTTTATTTTAAAATGTTTTTACTGGCTACTGTATCTACAGTTGTATATAGTTTATTTAAAATTTCCATTTTAGAAAGTGTTTCTAATGGGTTGACGTACATATTTAGTCTGCTTGTGCATTCTGCTAGCTGGAGATAGTGTTAAAAAAAGATGGAAAACAATTTTATTACTTAACCGCAATAAGATATAAATGTACTTTAAACATAAACTTTTATTTTTTATACGTTGAGAATAAAAACTCTAAACGAAAATGCAATCTCACTAAAAACATGAAAAATTAAAAATAAAGTATGCAAGATGATACCAGAACTTTTGAAACAAGATATGAAATAGAGAATGAAATTTAAGATTTAATTAGAGTTTTTAAAGAATTCTCAAATAAAAGGCACATGCCCGAAACATTCAACAACTTGGGGTACGAGAAAAAGTTTGTGTTAAGTTTGGAGGCAAATACAAGGGTTTTGAAATAAAATTAATTTCTGTGAAATTATTGAGTTTTTATGACCTAAGAAAAACTATTTTAATTAAGTTTTTATGATCAAGAAGAAGTTTTTTATGTTTTATGTTTTTATTAAATGAATGGGTAACAAAATTAATTTCAAGTTATTGCCTTTAAATTTTAGCTTGACTTTGAGGCGTTCAGGCTTGAAGTTTTTAACTTTTGACTCATTTTCTGTGAGAGAGGACCATTAGGACATTAAATCTTCTTATCGGTTCTTAATCTAGACAAACGTATGTCTTGTAAATATAATTTTGCTGTACGATTTTAGTTTAAAGCTGGCAAAAGGATTTTTTTATTTTTGAAACAGCATTCTTCATGTAAATTGAAAAGTATTACAAGACAACTTTTTACTGCAAAATAAAACTTTTTCAAAAAACCATTTTTGATCTTTTATTCCAAATTATATAAAATATTTAATGTATCACAAAAAATTTGGTTTTGGAGTAAAAGTTTTTAAAAATTCCCCAAAAAATTCAATTATTAGTTTTTGACTAATTAGTTTCTAAATATTTTTATTTTGTAGTTTTTGTAAGCAAAAGTAAGCAATAATAAATCCAAAATTTGTTAAACATTTCAGCATCATTTGCATCAAAGAAATACTTTAATACTCTTTTTTATCTTATTGGTTTTCTGTACGAGACCGTCTCAAGTGAGCATGTTAATGCATGTACTTTTTTTGCGTTCATTTTCTTACCAACTTATTCAAAAGCTTTAAGGTCCTTGTTATTCTTCATAAGTACGTTAAGGACTTAAAAGACTTTCGAGCATTTGCAATCATGCTGCCATACAGCATGAAAAATAAATTCAATTTCTTTAATTTATTTCAAGGTTAAAGATTTCCAACAACATGATTTTATTTCGATGGAATTATGAAGATTTTTCTGAAATCATAAATATTTTTAAAATGGAATTTTTTTTCAAGTTGTATATGTCTTCTAAATAGCCTTAAGTCATTTATAGGGTGATTATTTTGTAGTTTGTATATGAAAGAACTAATAATTTTTGAATATTATGAAATTTTTATATGGGATTGTGTTCCAATTTTGTCTCAGAGAAAATTCCTTGGAAAGTTTCAGTATAGCTTGCACTCATTTATTTTGTGGTATGAGAAGATTACCTTCGAAGTATAGTAAAAATGATTTTTGAATACAGTTCGAGTAACATTATTTACATATGTTGATACAATACGAACTTTTTTTAAATAATTTTACCAAGTTCAAAATAAATGGTGGTGCTTTTTGTAGACCCTGTTTTATTGTATGTAATTTTCCATGTTTGGCTAAGATGAGAGTAAGAACTACAAGTAATCCCTCATCATATTCGTGTATGGATGCCATGATTGAACCCAGCACAAGCAAATGCTAGGCTCTGTGATGAGATCAGAACTAGAAAATTATCATACGACAGTCATAAATACTTTCAGTATACAGCAAATACTTGAGTTCTCAATCGGGAAATCTTAGATTCAATCCCTTATCTATTTTGAGCAGTGAAAATTAATCGAATAACTCGAGGGAATTCAAATTTTTTATTGCGTTGTTATTTACCATTATTTGATTAGGCAGGCAAATGAAAAGATGAACAAAATAAAAATGCTACCAACATGAAGTAAAAATTTTTCACACATCAATATTAATGATTAACAGGGCAAGTATTTCATGCTTTTTGCATTAAAAAATGCATTTGCATATTTTTAAAATTAAAAAAAGCGTTTTTGCATATTAGGCATGCTGGCAACACTTTTTAACAAAAATTGCTTGTGGTAGCTGACGCAGCTCCATATATGGTCCGCGCCATTCGATCATTATTAATTCTCTTGCCAAAAATGTGTATGTTGCATGCCTGGGTTGCATAGTTGCAGATTTTGTTCGCTTAGATTTTGCAATGTTAACTCACTTTTTGCAAATTTCAAAGCCGTTTCTCAAGGTAGAAATAAACATAAGTAAAATGTAGTATTTTTCCAAACAATGTTATTGTCTGAATTAATTTCCAAGCGTTCCTCTCGTATCAATGTAATACATTGTAATGATCAATCCCCCAAAATCATGTGCTACTAGATCATGCATATGCATGCATATTTTAATAATTTCTGTGCATATTTGAATTTGCCATGATGATTAATATTCATAACTAATCTCTTCAATAATGATCGAATATTAATTTTAGCTGTGACACACATCCCGAACCAACAACAAAAATGTATACATATGTGTATGAAACAAAATAACAACAAAAATAAACACCCTTTATTTATTGAATAAATAAAGATAAAGTACAAGAAAACACACATATGACTTTTGAACTCCGTAAGAGAAGGTTTGTTATGACTTTGTTCAGAAATTCTTTTTTATTCTTTATACTACATAATGCATTTTTTAATCTAACGCTTAAACTTATTTTGATTTTATATTTATTTTTCTATACGTTCTTTTTTGTAGCCTTTTTGTAGAGGTTAACAAATAACCTTTGGCGAAATTTTTGTTTCTTGTTGTATTTTTTTTCTTTTTTAGCAAAATATATATTTTAGATTATTTTTTATTGATGGATTTGGAATATGACCTTCCAACATGTTTTTTGGTTTTTTTTTGTATGATTGTTATAATAGTAACCTCATATATGAATTGCTAATTTTCTCTTTATATCATCAAAAACCAGTCATTTGGAATTTAAAAAATTCATAAGTAAATTTTATATATAATATAATTTAGTAATATTGTGTTATTAGATTTACGAGTCATAAAAGGTGGTTGAGTTGTGCTGATCAAACCGTTTACCGCAGGGTTGGAATTTCAATTGATGATTGAAAAATAAAAAATAATTAAATAAAAAGAGAGATCAGAGAGAGTTATTTAACACAGTACAAAAATAAATAAGATCTTCTGAATCATTCGTTTTGTAAAGTTGGTTGTGGATCGTTTACAAGTGTAACTACAAACCAACTGATCCATGGCGTCCAATCCGGAATTGTTCTTATTGTAATCCAATATTTGAAATCGCTTCTACGTTGGTTTCGATGAGTCTACGGTGGAATCATAATGCTCCGTCGAGACGAGAACCACTACGTTTTTTCATTTTTGATACGTAATTCAATTTATTACGACATTATTGTTGTGCTGAATACTTCTCTTTAGGGATCCAACATCTTCTTTGGTATGCAGGCTCTGTTTTTTTCATGGTTCAACCGTTTCGTCATAAGAATCGAGGCTAAAGCATATGACAAAAACTGTTATTGGCATATATGTATATACATAAATATTTCCTTTTTATATTTTTGGAAAACTACAATTGAATTCTTCTCAAAAAGAAAGATACAGACGTTTAGACATCCAATTCTACTGATATACTAATATTTTGCTTGCGATATATTCAATATGTACATGTTATAGACATATTCCCCACAATATCTCACAAAAAACGCTTTTTGAGTGGTCTGCACAGACCTGGCTATGACGATTGAAACAAAATATTTGTATGTCTGGGTTAAACCTGGACACACAATCGGTATGATTTTTTGCTAATTGTGTCCGGAGAATATTGCTCCAAGAAGTCATGAAAGGATGTGTCTCTAACACTAAAAACAATGAAATTATACACGCTTTTATATGCAAAAGGTCTGCACAGACCTGTTTATACCACCGAATGGGTAAGCTGGAGAGACTTTATCTAGTTGTTCTTTAATATCTTAAGACTTTCGGAAATACAAATTCAGAAAATCTTGAAGAATAACTTCTGTTACAGAAATGACTTCTTTATCAACGAACAACTTTTTTCGCCCAGCCGTTTCTTTATATTTTGAATACAAAACAAGTTGTTGGGAATGGTCTAAACTACTCAACTATATAAAACGACATTATCCTGTCGAAAAAATCATAATATGATTTTAGAAAAATTACGTCGTTTTTGTGGCCAAGTTTGCTTAATACTGGAGCACCAATGTTTGCTATTTTACAATTATCGCCGCTCCTTTTTTGATTTGTTTTGTTTGAATGAAAAACCTTTCTTTCAATTTAATACTTAAAAATATAACAGAATCCTAAAATTTTGTTGGCAAAACAGCATTTGTTTTTACTGGTAAGAAAAAGTGAATTGCAAAAGCCATCATCAATATATCCGCTAATTTGATTAATCCCAGCAATTAGATATCCTGTGGAACTTTATTGCAGAATCATACTGTCAGGCGAAATATTGGAATACATTTAAAAAAAGTACAATGAGAGCAATAGAATACATTTTAAGCCTTATTAAAATACTATTTATTTCTCATCTGAATCTTTTCTAAGGCTATCAAACAATAACTATTAAATAAATTTAAAAGATGGATTATTTGATTTAGGTTTTTCTTACGGAACAAAAACCATTTGATATACATTCAATTACATCTTCTTTATGCAAAACTTACGTCCAAGTTTTGCACAAAAAAGTGAATTTAAAAAGAAAACAAAATCTATTCAAATTTTATAACAACCTAAAAGTAGACAACAAACATAACGAGGATAAAATTTACAGAAAAAAATATTTAAGACTGGCCAAGAAATGAAGTTGAAAAGTAGTAGAAGAAAAAGGCTTTTTATATTGTTAAAAATGCCAAATTTACGTTGTTGTATAGAAAATGACATGATTCTTATTTTCAAAAGTTTAGAACTTTTTCTATTTTTTGTTATGTTTTCAAAGAAAATTGAAATGGGCTTAGCAAGAAAAGTTAATTTTTTTTAACATCATTTTCATTGATGTTGTTAAACAAAGTTTTATTTTCTTAATAAACAAATTTGTAACAAATGGCAGACAAATGTAGGTTTAAAAATTTTTTTATATATAAATATATTTCTATTTTTTGCTGCAAAAAACTTCAAATTAAAAAAGAAATGGTGATCAAAGAACTACACAATAGAACAGATTTCAAAATCTGGCAACTGAAAGTAGGTTTTTCCTTAAAATAAATTTTGAGTGACTTATGCAGATCTTGTATCAGCATAAAATCGTTTGAAAATAAAAAAAATATAAAAGAATATTTTAAACCTATTAACGAAGTTTAAAGTTAAATGAAATATTTATTTATTTATAGTTACCATATAAACAAAAGTATTAAGTAATAAAAAAAGTATAAAGCAATTAACTTTAATTTCTTTTTCGCCTCAAAACATGCTCTACATTTTTTGCTTTCTGTTCTTATTTGTCTCATATTTTTTTATTTATCGTTGATATTAAATGCTGTTTACTGTCATAATTACACACTCATTTTCTGCTAAGTTGCAGTGTAAAACATTATTCTTGTCTGGCAGTTGCACTTCATTTCTTTTCGTTTTTTGTATTTTTTTTATATTTTTGTTACGTTGAATTTCATTGTTTATGACAGACCAAGGCAGAGCAATATAAGAAAAACCGTAGAAAAAAATTATAAAATATTGTATAAAAACAAAATTTACATTTATTCATTTTAATTGTTCGCTGCACTATAGAAACAACTAATAAGATGGGGCTTTTTGTTCTCTCGTTTTTTTGTATCTTCTTTTGACTGCAATCTATTTTTGTAAATGTAATATTGTTGCCTACTTTAAGGCTAATGTGCTCATTTTTTGTAGCTTTTATTACTATTGTTGTCGAAACTTTGGTAAATAAAGATGCATGCATACTGCATTTTATTTAACAACAATATCCAAAGCGCAACAGCTTGAGTTCATAGTGAATGCAAGAAAAATGAAAAGATTAGGAAAAAAGAAGGTGGATGTATGATACGAGCAATTTGAAGGGAAATTGTATTATATATATGTATAATAAGATATTGTATTAGAAATAAACTGCAAGCAGTTTCTGTTAAAAGAGTCACAAGAGTATACGGTGTAAAAAAATCGAATACTTTTAATCTGCATAAATAATTCGAAATATCCATTAATCTAGGTACCACATGTATGTAACAAGCTTGTATACGTACCGTGCAAAAAATTCGTATGACCATAGAATTATTAATGTAGCGAACTTGACAAAGCGGATAATGCAGAAGTGCTTATTTTTGGCCTACTTTCACGTGCGATTCTCAGAACTGAGTCACAAAATCATGTGTTGTACTGTGTAACGCACTGAATATCCAAAGAAAGAGAGTTAATTGATATTTAAAACTTTGACGTAAAAATCCTGTAAATTGAAAAAACTGAGAAGTTTCAAAATTTTTTAATGAATAAACTTTCTATGCAATTTATTTACTCTTATATTGTTAAAATATATCATTCCTCAAATTGGTTGCACCATCTATGTCGGGTACTATAAAATATACTAATTAAGTGTTTTTTAATAATTTTAATCAGCTTTTCAAAAGGCCGGATGTCTACATGAAGATTATTAACTTCTTCAGCATTTTTTTGTTCAAGCACGACTTCCAGGATTCAAACGTAATGAAATCTTATAATTCTTAATTTTCATCAAAAGTTGAAACAAAGCTATAACATTTTTCATTTGGTATTGTTGTAGAATAGCCATCTTCTAAAGGGGTTTTCAACAAGAACTTTGTTTTTCAATTGTGGCAACACCAACAACATGATCGTTTTAATATTTAGTTTTTTGTTACAATGAATTAAATTTAGCTCGAAAATCGCATTAAAATAACTAAAATCCGCTATGAAAATGGTGGATCATTTCGTAAAATTTTCGATAAAATTTCGGAAAACATAATCGTCCTTCTGAGGCCGCTATTAAGGATTTGGTAGTTAAATTTGAGTCGGCAGGATCAATACAAAATGTGCCAACACCAACGCGTGTTCGACCGGGTTGTTCAACTGAAAACATCGCAGCCGTGAGCCACAGTGTTGAAGAAGAACCAAATTTATCAATTCCTCGACGTTCTTATAAATTGGAGTTATCCAAAACCACCACATCGCGAATTTTGCGTAAGGATTTGGCTTTGAAGACTTACAATGGTAAGTTGGTGTAGAAATTGAAGCCGATTGACCATTCAAATCGCTCTATATTCATTCAGGAACAACCCGCAGGTTTTTCTGAAAAAAATCATTTTTTCAGACGAAGCCCATTTTTACTTGTCAGGGTACGTCAACAAGCGAAATCGCCGCATTTGGGCTTTTGAAAATCGTAGAGCGATTATTGAGAAGCCTCAACGTGTCACTGCATGGTGCGCTATCTGGTCTGGAGGCGTGATGGGGCCATTTTTCGAAGATGAAGCTGAAAATGTGGTAACGGTCAATGGATCACGCTATCGGGAGATGTTAACAACTACATTCTGTCCTATTATTGATAACGTGGATATAACTGATATGTGGCTTCAAAAGGACAGTGCCACATGTCATACAGCCAATGAAACGACCAATTTATTGCAAACCAAATTTGCCGATCGAATAATTTTACAAAAATCAGCCAGTCAGATGATGTGATTTAACACCACTGGATTATTATTTGAGGGGCTTTGTTAAGGACAGAGTCTTCATGGAGCTAATCGAATCGGTTGCAGCTTTAAAACTCGAAATCCGTGATGTGATTAACGAAATAGAGCCGCCATTTTGCCAAAAAGTGTTTAAAAACTTTTATAAAAGAATCGACATCTTTCAGCGTGGTAAACATTTGCCAGATATAATTTTTCATTCACAATTACCGAACTTTTTTCTTCGTAATACAATTTTAATCACCTTCATCTAAATTTTTTGTTTAGAAAACAAAGTTCTTGTTTTCTGGAAATAAAAAATTTTTTATTTTTTGATTTTGTGTATACTTTTAATTACTTCATTTGATTCCTTCACAATAATAATAATTTTGCAGCAGCATTCTCGAAACTATTTCATCTTTTATGCTGTCGTGTTTATTATTGAATAGCGAACAATCTAAAACGCCTGCTACTATAATGTTTTCTTCAAGTTTCGAAGCTTTATTCCAAGTAATTATGGCTCTAAAGTAATATTTTCTAATTTACGTTCAAAAGAAGAACTTATTAACAAATAAATTATTGTTGTTAAGTTATTATTAAGCTTGTGCAAACGAACATAATTGTTTCATCAAAGTATGACATGCAAATATCATTATATCTTCAAAATTCTCTTATTGACGCTAGATATCTACTTTAATTTGTGTTAGCAACATTAACAGGTTGTATAAATCTACTAATGTTTGAAAAGAATGAATAATTAATTTCGTACAAAATAAAAATTTTCAGAGGTTTGGTAAACTATTTATTAAAGTTTTTTGAATAAACAGAAATTTACAAAAAAAAAATTCTCGTTTAATTTCTTTAATCGACATGAATTACTCGAATAAATCTTTACTTGCATATTATTTATTTGAACGCACATTACTTAACTTCGACTTTAAGATTATACAAGTAAACATTATTAGAGTGAATACCGTAGCACTCAGTTCTTTATTTCCTCGTCCCAGTACTTTTTTTTAATGTAAAAGTTCTAGGTGTTTTTTGACTATGGCGAAATAATTTTATGAGGTGTTAGCAGGGGCGAATTAAAATGGTCTTGTTGCGAGCAATGGATATCAAAATGCATATTTCAAAATCGTTATTTAGTTTTGTTGACATTTTGCTTCATATTTTATGTGGAGTTAGACATCCATTTCAGACGAAAAACGAGCGAACGTCGCCTAAAAGTTTTGAATACTTTAATACTATATCTCAGAACTGGACAATTTACCAAAAGCGTGAATTTTATTGACTACTCTTTCATAAATGAAACAAGTGAAATCCGCACCTTTTTTTTATTTTTTATAAAGGAGAAGCTAAACACGTTATAAAGTCAATAATAATAGAGTATTCATTGCAATTCTTTAATATTTTTTTATAATATAGGATTTATTTACTTTTGAACGAGAGTAACTCAAAACTTTTTTACAAGAGTGTAAAAAATACATGCACTTGTACTTACTACCATTTAAATATCTGTAACAAAGGTTCTGTTTTTGATCGTAGGAGTCTAAAATTTTCCATGAACATGTAGTTTGACGAACCATAATCAATCAAAAACTCTATGAAATGAACGATATGAAGCTAATTTTTATGCTTAACCTTTAATTTTTATATTATTTTATAGTACTTATGTGAATTAATTAACGAAGCAAATAAAAATCATAACTTTTCTTAAGAAAAAAAGCCGGCTGACCGTTCTTTCCTGAATTTTAAAAATGTTCGAACTATTCGAAAACCGGTTTCTGGAAAATGTCAAATAATCGATAACCCTAAAAAAACCATAATTTTTTATAAATACTTTTAAAGCCGAGTGAGTACCTTATATCAAATTAAATTTTCTATATATTTGCTTTTTTGTTTTGACAATGATAACCTTTTCATTCAAACTTGTTTAGAAATGTTTTTATTTCTTGTGTTATTAACATAAATTTATCATACTCTTGATTTAAAACTCATTTTTGTTGTTTGTCATATTTTAACTGAGCTGCTTTAACTTTAGAAATATTTTTTTCTCGCTCTAAACCATTTATACTTTTTGTCAACTAGAAATGATTAGAAACGTGACTAAGAGCTCAGCTTTGAAAAATGATAAAAATTAAAGCGAGAAAAATCATTGCGACAATATTTATTTAACACCCCACAATTTTTTTCTTGTTTTTTTTTTTTGGTCTAAAACTCACACTCCACTGTTATTTTTGCTGAGTTTGCTGGCATTACAACACTCTATTCTTTTATAGACTTCCGTTTTGTATTTTATTATATTTTTTTTAGTATTTGTTAACAAAAAGTTACCACTTCCTTCACATGGATGCTGCTAAAAGTTTGCTATAATAAAAAACATTGCAATCACCAAAAGAAGAAAAAATTTTCCCCAAAAAATGTGATTGTCGCCTTTGGGTTATTTTGCATGAATGATAAAAATTTCAAATGTTTTTTAGGATACTTTTTCAAATGTTCTTTTATTTCAAATACTGAAACTAGAAAGGATGTACCAGTAATAAAATTTTCTTTATTTACAATTAACAGAATTTTGAATACAACTAATTGTTCATTTCAGAAGCTCGTGTTAACGTCGTATGTGTTGTATAATCGTCTAATTATACAGTAATGTATTTTTGTTGCTCGTAATTTTCATACAAAAGTGTGTTTTAATTATACGTTTGAATATTATACGTTTTATAAATGGTTGTATTCAGGACAGGTATGGAAAAATTCTATTTGTAAAGCTAAGTTTAGACGATAAGTTGTATCAGAATATTTATGCTGAAAAATTTGTCAAAAGTCACCCACATTGCAAAAAACGCGAAATTCCGCCAAAAGTTGCAAAATTTAGAAGAAGTCGAAAAATTTTGTAAAACGAGCTCCAAATGCAAGGAATGTGAAAAACTCGCAAAAAACTACGAAAATGACGAACATTCGCAATATTGAGAAAATTAAAATGTTTAGTATCATTTAAAAGTCGATGAAACAATAAAAAATAGAAAAAGTCACCCACAAAAACGCAAAAATGCGAAATTTCACAAAAAGTTTAAAATTTTAAAAAAAGCCAGAGAAATAAGAATATTTAGTGTTTCAAAACATTTAGTTAACTAATGTTTATTTTTGACTTTCCTTGCTAGTTGCTGCCTAATTTTATGACGTTTAATTATTCACCTCACATTCCGTTTCAAATATCCTTTTTCTATTAGTTGAAATGTCCTCAAAGTAGTTTTTTATGGCCCAACTGTAAATTGCTTTAAAACACATTTGTTGAATAGCTTAAATTGTTGGCTGGCGGCCAAAATAAAACAAGAAACATATACTCATTTCATTTTTGTTTTTCGATTTTTAGAATCTAAGTGCAAGTTAGATTTTTTGCTGTAAGTTTCGTTTTTTTAATAGCTTTTCGTTTTAATTTAATAGCTTACATTATGCAAGTAAAACATTGATACAGAAAAAAACTGCAGTTTGTAGCAAAATAAGCTTGTTTTAGGAAAAAGAAGAAATAATTATTAGGGCTTCATATGAGCAAATAAAAATATGGAACAAATGCTTAATATTTTTACTTTTAATTATTATTTTTTAATTATATATTTAGTAAAGTAACCAGCCGAGCCCTTAGGGTCTTATATAGCTGGTGGTCTACAAGATTAAATTCATATATAGGCAACAACTTATAAACTGCTAAACAAATTACATAGAAAATTAAAAATAATGAAAAGTAAAAAAGAAAAAAATATAAATACACAAAGTTTCTATTTTGCGTATTCATTAATATTTTTGATCTTGCAATAGATCAGTTCAACTGCAAGGAGAAGTATTCACCAAAATTGATCTTGGATGATTAATTTTAAATACTCTTAATGAGCGTGCTAAAGAATTTCAACACTTGGGGACTCGTACATGAAAGGATCTGTCCTATATAACAAGATTTCTAACACGGAATAAAAGCTGTGGGCTTCTGTCAGTCTGAAAAAATACAAAATGTTTCCGAACATACTCAGGGCAATCTGAAGCTTTTAAAGCTACAGCCCAAAAAAATCATTAACATTTATTGAAAAGTTATCATGAATTTTTAAATTGTAAGCAAAACTAATTATTTTGTTAAAAAGTAAAATACACCTATTTAAGTATTCAGCACTACAACCCAAGCACTACAACACGATACAATAAATTAGACAGCAATAAGGAGTGAGCTACGATCTTTCTGATATGAAGTTGTAAATATAAATTCAATGCCTATAGTTTCCTTAGCTTGAAATTAATTTTAGAAATTAATCCACTAATATGGTGCTCAAATCTGAGATTATTGTCTAATAACACACCAAGACATTTCATACTTGTCCATCGATGTTTATAGATACATCAAACGTATTGTTTGGCGGTTTAAAAATTAATGCCTTGTTTGAAGAGTTAATACGAAAATTACACTTTCTCATCCAACGTGACACAATGTACAATAAAGAATTGATATCATATTCGAATCGATCCAGGAGCTGACGATGACCCTTAAATAGTAATTGTATATCGTCTGCAAAGACAAAACACTCACATAAAATAAGCTTATCGAAAGTACCAATCAAAAGAATCTACAAAATCGATTTTAAATATTTTGATTTTATAAACATGCACATTAAAGCTATAAATACATTCAACATAATAAACTGAACGGCTACATGACTACAAATGTCGCCCTGTAGGCTACAACTTAATTATTTTGAAAACGACAGCTACATAGTAAGCAGCTGATTTATTTACATTTCATAGGAGATACTTTAGATTTTTTGCTTTTCTAAAGTTACGTTTTTCTCAAAAATGCGATTCAATGAAGCTATAAAATGACAAAGAATCACTCATATTGCAAAAATAGCTAAAAACCGAGAAAAGTTAAATTTTTTTTTTAAGTTTACTTCCTAAATGGAATTAAAATCTTAAAGAATGTGATATACATTCACATTCCTTACGTTTTAATAGTTTTTTATAACGTTGCAACTTTTTGCGAAATTTCGCGTTTTTGCATTTTTGTGGGTGCTTTTTCTATTTTTATTGTTTCATCGACTTTGAAATGATATTAAACATTTTAATTTTCTCAATTTTTGGAAGTTATTTTCGTCATTTTTGCATTTTTTGTGAGTTTTTCACATTCCTTGCATTTGTAGCTCGTTTTAGGAGATTTTAGCGTTTTTTCTAAATTTTGGAAAGTTTCGCGTATTTTCGCGATTATCATGATACGATTGACTCAGTGGCTTTTTTATTGCCTCATTGAATTTTTAAGATTTTATACAAAGATGAACTCAGAATATTGATCTAATATGCAAAAATTTCATTGCCCTTATTTTTATGCAAAAATTATTTTAATACAAAAAAACTTAATGCCCAAAAAAAGAACTGCAATTTTTGCATATTATTTTATTTTAAATTAATAATATAGTTCTAAGCACTAATTTGCTTTACATATTTTGTTTTGCAGACAATAAAAATAGAAATTAGTTTAACTTGACTACACGACCACTTAATACCGACCACTTCTAGTTCTGGAACTTTATATGAAAGGAACCTAGCAATTTCACAAGGCGTTGTCGTTGAAAAGGGTCAATTAAAGTTTTAAGATCCTAGAACTATCCTCAACTTTATTAAGTAGCAGTTATTAGGCAAATGAAAATATCACGTACACTTCGGATGTTTTTGGCAAATTCGGTTTTGTTCTAAAAAAACACGATCGATATGTTTTTAAATGAGCATGAAATATTTACATGCTTTATTGCAGGCTAGAATTTAAATAAATATATATTTTTTTAATATTTATTATGCTCTGGTGGATAATTGTGTTGTGAAGTGAGAAAAGCCGAAAACGCTTGGGTAGTAACTTAAATTCTATTATTTCTGTTTATTGAAGCGAAAAATAACTAAAGGGTTCTAATATATAAAAAGTATATTTTGTTATAACGGGGGAAGTATATTTTAGCTTCCAACAGTTGCTCGTTTCTTGTTAATAGCAGAACTATTAAAGAATTTGCCATTTATCCGCCTACGTTCTGCCCTGGTGGCTGTGTATCCAAACTTGGAAACTTTATCAGTTTCTGGAGTGGGCCAAAACAACAAAAATATAACTTGATTAAGCAATGATTTGGGGTGGCTTGATTATTAAAGATAACTATATGGGCGGCTTTAAGCCTTTACTTTCCCGTCTATCAGCACTTCAATAACATCTCTCTTGCTGATCCAGCAATAACCAGGATAAGACAAATTCAAGTTAGCTTAAAGGCTACCGTGGTACTAGAGAGAGGTCTTTAAATTTTAGAACCCAGGGCAGGTCGCGGTATAGATAGCCATCTTTACCACAAGATGCAATACTATCAAGCTGTCAGAATGCCTCAAAGCATATTCCCTATGGGCAGAAGTCTGTAATACAAATAAAAAAAAAACTTTGCAATAACTTAGCGATCAAGAAAAGTGATACTGCCGAAGAACATACAAAATATTAAAAAAAAAAACAGAAAAATTTTAGGCATTGCATATTCTACAAGGCGTATTTGTTTGCTCATGCACGAGTCAGCAAAAACTTTGATGGCAAAGTAATGAGTTAAACTGCTTATAAAAATGACTTCAATGCTTCTACTTGAACATTTAAAGAAATTCTTTTAACATGACGATGATATTGGAGGGAAAAACAAAACAAAGAAAACTTGCATTAAATATGCCGAAAATTTTAATTATTAAAGAAATGGCACACATTTTAAACATCATGGCTTTTCAAAGACAAATTTCACACAACAGCCCACATAAGTCCGTCACCTTTCTTTGCTTTTAATGCCATCCTAGAGGGATATCCTTTGAAAAACTTTTATCCCTACATAAATAAAAAATAAAGGTAGAAAAAAAGTAAAAAATTAAACTTTGTTTAACTTCAAACAAATTGTCTATGTGTTTTGTAAAGCACTTGCAACCATGACCAGACATGGTTGGAGTATTTACTTAAAACACAAAATAAAAAAAAGTTTATTTTTACTCATGTGTGGTTTACTTTGGCATTTTACTAAAATTAAGTACAACTCTACTCCTGAACCATTTAAATAGAGTAGGTTTTTGTTTTTTTTTTTGTAGAAGATCCTACTATTGTTGCTTCTGGCCAGACGAATGCATGGGACTCCTAGAACTTTAATGCATGTGCTCATGCAAATATTGTGAGGTTTTTGCACATTTATTCATGTATTCAAAAAGCAAACTAAAATGCATTCTGACATTCATACAGAAATACGAGAAATTAAAGGGTGTTCGCTTTAGAGGTTTAAAACTGTCTTTAAACTTAAGAAATTCTTTATTTAAAAAAATATATTTTATAGAGTTTGATTAAAATTTCCCAGCCAAAAAATTTAACACTGCTTTAAGTACAATTTATAAGTTAAACGATTCTTACATGAACATCTTAAAACCTACTTCAAGCTGAACATTCGCAAAACCTACCTTAAGTTGATATTTTTGATATATAATTTTTTACCTGAAATTTCTTTGTTAATAAATCATACAAGAATTTATTTTGCACCTTAAACTAAAACTTAGAATGTGAGCTCTTACTGCGACACCTAAGTCAGAGCATTGAGCGTCGCGTTAGCAACGGGTACGTATTTTCAATATATTTGAAGAAAACAGTTTACTCCAAATGTACTGCAAATACGTACCCTGTTGCTCAAGCGACGCTCAACGCTCTGATTTAGGTATGGCTGTTAGTATATAGTTTTTCTTTTCTTCTTGTGATGAAAAAAATCACTGCGGCTTAATACGGTTTTGTAATTTTCGCCTTCGACAAGTTGTACTAGATTAAAGAAGCACACAAAATTATTATTTAGTCTAGTAGACACTATAGAAGTCAAAGTCGAAAATTCGACAACCATAATAAGGCAGACCAAACTTTATAATTCAATCAAAATTCATATTAAAAGTTCTTAAAAAGACAAAGGAAAATTGTAAAGAAATATTGTAGTGATGTATATATGGTCAAGACAATAGAAAAAGGCTGCTATTTTATTACTCTTTAATTCGAGTGAAAAGAGTTGTTCGAGAGTTCACATAATTTTGTAGTTTCTATTTCATAGAGAAATTGAAATGATTAATAAAGTTATTAATCGTTTGTGGATAAGGCCACTTAGCTATAAACACATCTACGACAGCACGCTACCGACTACAACATGTCAAAAATAGAATACATGTATGTATATGAAAATGATTATTTTGTTGTCCATGCTACTTTCGTCGAGTAGTCAAATTAAACAGTAGTGAGTTTACATAGCATCGAAATCTTGCAGATTTGATTTGAAATCTTGCAGATTTGATTTGAAATCTTTCTCAAAATCTAGTTCGTTGACATTGCATTTTTTCTTGGTCATTAGCAAGATTTTATTTGAATAACAAAACCAACTGATCAATATTTAAAAGAAAAAAATGTTCACTCATATCTGAAAATTGCGTTTGATACCAAAAAATATCAGAAAATATAGTACATTATTATTATTATTAGTACTTTGTTGATTTTTTTGGCGTAACACAAATGTATTATGAGGAAATAGACATTTAATAAATTATATTACCTTTTATTTATATTAGCACTTCATTTATATATTCAGTTTTATTCATTATTCCATTTTGTTAGCCAATAGGTGCGTTCGAGTACTTTTGCAGTGAAATGCAGTAAATGAGTAATTACTGAGTAAACTGAAATTTGCTTCCAAAAAAAGTTGTTGCACAAAAAAAGTATGTGAATGAAAATTTAAAAAACTATTAAGATTAAAGAAACAGCTGATTGATTGCATATCAATGTGGTTCTGAAATATATTTACACTTGTGACAACTGAACTCTATTTCTTATATCATATTACATTATATTTCTTATATTTATTATATCACGAACATTTCTAGGAAATATAAACAAATTATTTTTTGTAATCTTTTCCATATGTTTATTTTTATTTTATTTTATGTTATTACCTGTTTATGCTATTGATTACCTTAAAAACTAGTGCAGTACTAAGTAACATTATATTTTGCACTTTCACAACTCCAAAGAATTATTTAACAATGATTTGTTAGCCTGAAAGTGCTAAACTGATTTTGATTTGGGGTTCTTTGTTTGAAAGATGATTTAATTGGGAATGTTCTTAATTATGTGTCAATAAAATCGGCTTGGCCGTTTGGATGTTATTTCATATTTTCCAGTTGTATCGTCCTGCATGGACGGTATTTAATACGTTTTATTTAATGTTACTTTATTTTCAGTTTAAAATCATTACAATACATTCCAGATTCTGTGTTGTTAAAGACATGGTATAGTTCGTTGTCCATCTTTAGATTTCGCCAGTTTATTAGCTTTTATAATAAATTATTTTTTATCAGACAACGGTGTTCATGTTCATGTTCATGTTTTAAAACTATTTTCTACAAGTGGCTTTAATCATTTGTCGATATCTTACTTCAATTTGTTATTCCGCAGCTCACAAGGAAAACTACCCGTTGTATATGTATGTGTTTATAATAGGTAAATGAAAGTGTGTGCGTTTTCAGTAACGCATACACTGATATTCAGCACATTTACCGTTTGCTTACATTTCGAAGTAATTCCTAAAATGTTAAATCAAACAATGTCGAAATCCTTTTGTTAAATGAATTCATGCTGAAATCTTTACTTAATTTTATACACAAATACTTGATACTCGAACAACACAAACTTAATAAAAATACTATGTACACTTTGGACTTTTGTGTATGCTCAAGTTGCCATTTAAAATTACGTTGTCTGCAAACAAGGCTCAAGTGTTTTTCCAGATACATACAATCTTTTTACCTTGTTATATTAAGTATCAGTTATAGAACTGATGCTTAAAACGTTAAATATGTGTGTGTTGCTTGTCATTTCGTTTATACAAGTATTTTCTGAAAGAATCTGTTATTGTAAATGTTTACCTATAATTTAGTCTAGAATATTTTGTGTGTAGCTTAGAGTATCTTTGGTTAAAAGTGTTTTTTTTAGTGAAAATCCTTGAATAAAAGTAATGGTTTCTGTGGCTAAAAGTTTTTTTTGGAATGTATTTTTATAAACCTGGATTATTTTCATCATCCCTGTTTTAATAACTTAAATATGTGTTACTTTATTGAAGGAACATTTATCCTAGTGGTGGACTTATTTGTAAATATTAGTAAATACTAAGAAGTGTGGAGTATCAGTAAGAAAAACTTAATGAAGTACTTAAAAAATAAAAAATCTTTATAACAGAAGAACTATATAAATTTGTGATATTTAATTAGAAAATAAAAAATAAAAATACGTAAAAAATTAGTTCTTTCAAAACGATTTTAGGCAGTTTGACTACACGTCAATTTTATATAAGACTTCTTTAAGTAAATTAGCTTTCGTTGAATTGAATAAAATGTACTGACATTATTCATAATTTTGTTATTGTTTGAACAGTTGCGTACAGTGATAGAATAAACGTCATAACGCTGATGTAAAGGGATATCAATACTATTACAAGTGTCTTTGTTTTTAACCCAATAACACATGCCTTCATTGCAATCTCTGCCATAAAATTAGTTGGTCATGTCGTCACAATTGACATTGATGATAACTGTGTCATTAATGGAATGACACACCGACATCAGAGAAATTACCAGTCGGAATCAATTTAGTTCAATGAAAAATAAATGGATTTGGATCGAATAAACTGACGGTAGTTAATGTTTTGATGACCATATTAAAGGACATTTTATTCTTATAGTATAAATTAACTTAATTCCTAGCTTAATTTTATTACTTACAATTTTCTATTTTAAGTTTATTTCTAAATGGCTGGGAATAAAACCTTGGATTCTTCAAAAATTAGGCATCGAGCTTTTCAACTCATATTGTATATGTGATCCCTTAAATATGATGAAATTCCTTGATGCTATTTGTCATTACATTGTTGTTAGCTTTCGCCATATTTATGATATTTTTTATAGCATTAACGCCATCATTCTGTTAATAGGGAGTCATCAATCTGAACCCGAATTTTTGTATTTTTCTACGAGTGTGTAATATATATATATATATATATATATATATATAATGCTAGACTGCTGGCTGTTATCAAAACTTAACAATATATTAATAGAAAATCATTATCCTCAGCACATAAAAAAGGGATTGTACGATATTCTCTTTTATGCGAATCCACTATTGACATTTTAGGATGGAGAATAGAATTAAATTTTGAAGTCGTTTAAAAGAAAAAACTCAGCACGAAATAATCAACTTAAAAGGAATATTTTCTACATAAAGTAGCTATCCTCAGTTTTACATCATCCAGTATCAACATTCTGTAATTTTGATGTGAAACAAAATATTCCATTGTTTCTCGAAAAGTGAGAAAAAAGTGTGTCTGTAACTCATGCCGAAAACTACCAAAAGAGCTTACGTCGTTCCAGTAGAAATGTCATTATATATAACTCCAAGTCGAAGTGAAATTTTATACGTTGATAACGCTAGTCACAAATATCGTTGACGGCGACCAAAATCTGCTAACATTAAAAAAATTTCAACGACGGCGGCGAAAATATAACCATCGGCTGTACAAAATAATATATGGTACGATTTTAATGTGTGTTGTTTACAAAATATGAATAGAAATTCGCATATTTTTATAAAACTATAAAGTAATTTAACATTACATTTTCCATTTTGAATATGTTTTGCATTTTGAAAATTTTATCTCACCGCGTTTTGGTTTGCGAGAGTATATTTGACAGTTGAAAGCGGCTGCTTTTCTCGCAAAAATTTACAGACCCGCTTTTTCTATAAATTGGCGATTAATTTGCTTACGTGAAACCTTTTGTGTTATCTTTTGCAAAAAAATTAGAAAAACCTAATATAAATTGAAAATACTCGTATATATATCTAGTTTGAATATAATTCCTGAACTAAAGTGCCTCATTCTAATAAATTTGTATTAAACTCTCTAAACGAAGTGAATGCTGAAGTATCTTTGCAAAAAAATATTGCAAGTCGTAGAGAAAACTGAATTAATACAAATATTTTGTTTAATAAATCTACGAAAAATATGCATACATGCATTTATTTATGAACTTACTACACTAGTATTATTAGCACTAATAGAATTTTGTTAAACGAATGCATGAGTGCAACTGATTGTATAATATATTTAGTAGTAAATACTAAGGTAACTCAATTAATTAGGTATATGTATTTATCGTTTAATCGCTTTATTAGTTGATCATGGTATCAATTTAAAGATTTATCAATTGATTATTTTTGAACGATTCGTTTAACCGATCTATATAATATTTTTCACAAATTAATTATTTTCAATAAATGACAATACATAAATTTCTTATTGCTACAAAAGCGTCAGCCCAATGGAAGAAAAAATGTTATACCCCAAAACCCCCTGCAAAACCTTGTGCGCCTTAGAATCGGCCCCTAGAAAATATCGCATCAGCATCTTTTCGATAGCCCTTCCAGACCTTCATGCATCAATTGTGCACGTGGGCTTCGGTCAAAATATTTTCTCTCCTATTTGACCAATGTCAAATAGACCTGCACGTATCGATTGCTATGACTATTAACAAATAGTGAAGTGGGAATATTTCAATTAAACAAATTATAAATTTAAATGTTTCAAACCAATTGAAGTCGTTTGACGGAATTAAAAAGCGTTGCAGCTAAAAAATTTACCGAGCTGCATTAGTTGTGCATGTCCTAAAAATCCGTGAAGGATATAAGAATGATAAAGCATAAACATTGATTATATTTTCATACGTTATATCGTCATGTCTGAAAAAACCATTTATTATTTTTTGATATTATTAGTGAAAACACATGAACAAATTTACGAGAAAAAGTAAGTGAGATCTTTTTATAAGTTAGTTTCATCGTATAAGTAGAAATTTTAAATTAATCTTTTGGAATAACTATCAAGTTCAATACTTTAAGTCTTAAAAGACTTTCTATCTAGTTTAAATGAAACTTGATTTACGTTGCATTTACACATACAAGTAATTTGCTACAAGTTTTGCATACGTATTAACAATCAATACAGCAATTAAAATGATAAAAAAAACACTTCGAACTTGCTTGCTTCGCAAAGATTAAAAAAAACTTAAACAAAACATTTTTCTTCATTGTACTGAAATATATATTTTAGTTATGTACTATTGTAATTTATCGGACTTCCATCCCTTCATTTAACAACCGTGATTTAGAGTTAATTTTTACTTTTTTTCACCGCAATTTGTCAGATCAAATTGCATTTAACATTTTTGCTTTTTGGTTTTTTTCGTGTCTCTTTCCCAACAACCTCCATCGAATCAACATTGACATCTACCAAACATGCTATTAACACTAATTGTAACTGACAATTTCATATTTTTTATAATCTATATATAAATAGGCAAAGCCAAATTTTTAGATCCCTTTTTTCCTTTGTTTGCCAACCGATTTTCTTCAATCTTTTACCAAATGGTAAACATTGTTGAGCTTTAGTGACCCGACTATATATTATTTAAATCCGTTCAGTATTAAAGGAATAAAAGGCTCCTAAAGTTGACAGCACTACAAATGCTAAAAATACGCACGTACACGCATTCTCTTAAGTAACTGTTAGTTCAAATAAAAACATAAGCAAAGCAATGAGAGTGTTTAAGAGTACCTACATACATATGTATGTATATGTCTAATGAGATTTTTTATAAATGGGCGGGTTTGTATGCAATATTATTTTGTTTATTGTTTTTCCCATGGGAAAGGGAATAAGCAATTAGGTAGTTTGTTTCTCTTCAAATGAATGCAACTAAAATAGGTATACGTAAGTAATATATTGAACTGAAAAGGGTGATTTTTATTTTAAATCCCGTGAAGATACTGGTAACTCCTTCTGCGCTTAATTGACCCAATGGAATAACACTTCTGCTTTCTGTTCCGCCGTTTTATAGTTCATAGTAAATCTCTTTCATGCGACCTTTATATTTGTGTCCTAATTCATTATAGACTCATCTAGTTTATCATTCCTAATTTTTTATATATGAAATTAATAGCTCTTATTTAAGCACACATTAAATCCTACATTGTCCCTTTTGAGTCCTCTTTTGAAATTTTCAATTCCTTAACAATCTAAATATTTCGATTAAGCTCGTGAGGTTAAATAATAAAAAATTTCAAATATCAAAAAGAAATAAAATATTAGCTCTTCTTTCAATCGCTTAGCTGACCTAAATCAAACGATTTAATCCTGAATCTAAAATAGCCACTTTGAAATTAATCGAACAGTTAGTCGATGAACGGTATTCCGTTTGAATACTCGAGTACGGAGTGGCCCAAAATTACCGTTATAGTGTAAATGCTTCATAAATTTTTTATTTAAATTAGTTTTGTATTTGTTGAAGATTTGTGCAAAGAAAATTTAGAAAATATAAAATGAAACAGAACACAATAGAGGAACGAACAAAAAGTATTGAATTTTAATTTAATTTAATTTTTTCAGTGTCAATAATAATTTGGATATTTGCCGATTTTCGTCAACACGGTTCGACAAAGTGTCTCCTTGATGACTGAAAACTACTTAATCTGTACGCCAACGTAAATATTCAACGTGTATGCGAGACTGTGGAAGAAAATCACAAAACATTAACCAGGAAACGCTCTGTACATTTAGTGCGCTGTTCCATCTTAAATTTCTGTGCTGTTGCATTTTGAATTTACCCAGTTTTGTTTACAATAACTTTAAGAAGAAAGACAAAAAAAAACTAATTTTAAAACAAAAAGTTAAGAAGCATTTGTATCATAACGTTAATTTGGCGTCACCCTTTAAATAGTACTCCTAAGATATGTTATTAGCATGATGCCTGCTATTCAAGCAGTTTATTCTATTGAGGTAACTGTAATAAACTCAGGTTGATAAAACTGGATTTAGAATTTGTGTAAGAAAAATGTTTTCTCTACAGTTAACTTAACATAATCAAAAGAAATTTATTGTAATCCAAGTGAATTATGTAAATAGCGGGTGATGCAAAAGTCCCGCTACCTTGCGCGCCACCTTGGTCATGTGACGTTTAGTTCGGTTTATCGTTAACCATCGTGTTGTGCAGACGTCCAAATTTTATTATGAACAAATATACGTCATAAGAACGAGCAGAAACAGTGACAATATTTATTGAATATAATCATTCTTTCACAGCAGAAATTACGTCAAAAATATCCTAATCGTCCAGTGCCTCACAAAACCACAATTTATCGTTTTAATTAATTCATTAAGCATCATTGCATCCACTAAACACAACTGTATGGTGTGATATTCATGCTGTAAATATCATTGGTCCCTATTTGTTTTAAATGTCAATGCTGAACGATACCAAGATATGATTCGAAATTTTCTTGTGCCTGAAATAGAAGAACAAGGACTAGAGGACATGCGGTTTCAGCAAGATGGGGCACAGCACACACAGCTCATTCATCGATTCAATTATTGAATGACGTTTTTCCACGAAGACTAATTTCGTGAAATATCGATTTAGTTTGGCCAGCCAGATCTCGAGAATTAACAGCACTAGACTTTTCCTTATGGGGTTTTTTAAAACCAAAAATATATGTGAATAAGCCACAAACGTTTCAACATTTTAAAGACAGTATTCGGCACGAAATTGAAATAATTCAGCCTGAGATGTTGCAGGAAGTCATGAAAAATGCCGAAAGTTGCATAGCGAATTGCGGTCACCAATTAGCCGGTATAATTTTCCAAAGATAGCGAAAAAAAAACGTAAAGACCAAATAAACTTTTTATGAAAACCAAACTTACTTTTCTCTTCTTTGAACAAAGTTATAGTCAATCCAAATGGTAGGTGGATTTTCGCCCCGCCATGTACTATGTTTTTATTAAATAAACTAAAATATTAACAAAATTAAACTTTTATATAATTGTATAATAAGACCCTTATTATTAAATTCAAGAGTTTTTGAGATATTTTCTAATCTCACTATAAAAATAGGAAATTCTAACAACTTCGGAATGGGCAGCAACACCGATATTAAACTAGATTTGAAATTTTAAAACTAAAAAGGAGTGTAGCTTATACACACACATATACACATAAATAGAGGCAGTTTTGTCCGAAAGATGTGCCATTGTTAAATAGATGCATATTCTTTTGCGACATCTCAAGAAAATTTCATCACATGAGATACTATTAATTAAAAAACTAGCAAAAAAAAAAAAGATTCCAAATCCAACTTTGATTATTAATTTTCTTTTGAGAAATTTTCGGTATAGCCTCCGAAAATGTATGTCAACAAATTGCAGCAAGCAAAACATGCTGATATCTAAAAGTAAGTAATTTTGCGTTTGCAAGTTTAAGTAAATGCATGTTTGTGAGTGAGTAGGAATAGAAGTGTTTCCACTTCACTTGACGTTAATGACGAAAATTGTCAACGCTTAAGTAGCTGGTAAGTAGCAACCAATCTCACAAATTTTTTATGCTTTATATATTTATATAAACATATCTGTTTGTGCTGAAAGAAGTCATACTGCGTTTTTCGTAAATAATGTGACCAGCTGCTAATTACCTTCTTCGAATAGCTAAAATATAACAAAAAAAACCACAATAAATCCATTGTGTTGAGCAAGGATTTAACATAAACTTAATTACTTTGGTGGGCTTTGAAAGTTGAAAAAACATAGACTGCAGTTAAATGTAAATGAAGCCATCGATAGTATGAAATATTTGCAAGCACTTGATTATATATGTTTAACATTGCAAAATTACTATAATAGCGCTTTTTTGGTCAGCAGTAAGCAACTTTAATAAGTTTTTTTCTTACCAAAATAAACTCAACATCGAGATTTTACAGTTTGTTTCTCTTTTGCTGCCAAATATGTTAATATTGTTACAATGAACTCATTAGTTGGTTTCATTTTATTATTTTTTCCCAACAAAACCCCTAAAAAATAAATAAAGCAAACGCCTCGCTGGCAAGTGCAAATTTTTGTGAGTGCTGTAGGGTTTTTTAATGTGTGCGTGTATGTCTGTAATATAAATGGTTGAACATTAAACATTATGTTCGTTGCTTTTTTTTTCGCTGAGTACCTTGGTGGTTTAGAGCTTGTTAAATACTTGAAAATTATACATGTTCCTCAAGCTCTTTTCTTGCTCTTTCAAACTCGTCTCTGACGCCATTCATTTAACCATGTAGAAGTTCTTTCTTTTATGTATTTTATAGCTAAAAACCTTCATAGAAGAACTACTTAAGTAAAGGATTTAAATTAAATGTACATATAAATATATACGAGTACATATACACATACGAGTATGTTTGTTAAGGTTGCACGGCGGATAGCTTTGTTTATGTTGGGTATTTTTGATAAGCAACTGGAAAATACTTTAAAATACGATGGGTATATTAAGTTTAGCCGAAATTGTCTTGAAAAATTTGTCTATTTTGGAGAGGTCTGGGGAAGCCACATTGCCGACTTGGTTTAGTTAACAATTTTAAGTTTTTTGGAAAATGTTTGAGAAAATTAGTGCAATTATAAATACTTGAGCGTGGCATAGCAAAACCATCACTTAATACAAAAGATTTTATTGTGCATTTATTAAGAAAAAAAAAATTGACTACTTTGAGTTCAACTCGGCCATCTAATTATTTACTGAGTTACATTTTTCATATATGCTATTACAGCGGCAATAAACATTCTGTAAGAATATCCAATGCCTGCATGTTGGCTGGCTATATGTAACTTCTAAGATACTCGTATCCAACCGATTTTATTAAACATACATTTCACACTTAAACTTGTCCATACTCGACAAAGAAAAGAAAAGCAAAAAAATAGCAAATGTTTTTGTATCAATTTACCGATACTATTTATATATGCGATATTAGCAATTCCGATTTCAATTGACACTATTACCCGCTATTCAATAAAATTATTTAAATGTACAGTAGAGTGGGACAAAAAAGTTTTTTTTGTATCGACTTTTAATAGCTTAAATATTTTGCTTTTTTGTCTGCATTAGATCCCTGTAAAATATTATTAATTAATTTTTAGTTTAAGAGCCCGCGCTTTGTTCTTCAATTTTCTTAAATTTTGAATATAACGACCATATCCCTTTTTTACATAATAACATAGTATTGTACTGCAGAAGAGCATATTACTGTATCCTAACGACTTTTAAATTTTCGAGAAACTACATATAGCCAAGTATTAACTACCCAAATTAAAGGCCAGTTTCTGGAAATACAATTTGAGGTACAGATCAAAAATATTTGTATTAAATAACTCTATCTGTTATAATTGGGCACTGCCACGATATGGCTTAGCTAACAGGTCTTCAGGAAAAATATCCCTTGCTTGATGGCTAATAAAACCAAATAAAATTTAACATTTACATATTTCTGCATCAAATCCGACATATCAGCTACATGTATTCGCAGTGTATTTTGTAAAACTTTATGCTCCACTATGCTTTGAAATAAAAAACAAAGCAAACTTGCAAATGTGGATTTAAATTTTTTTTGGAAAGTTGCAACAAACTCACGATGCCTTCGTGCAGATTTAAAGTTATTAATAGATCGCGTAATTCAACGTTACTCCTATTTTTCTCACCCAGAAAACTTGGAAGTTATATATTGGAATCAAAAGATTTTCGATCCACCAACTCTTTGGAACATTATTACTGAAGAACTAAATGCGGTAGTTGAGCGTCAAGGAAGTGACACTCTAATTTTCGCCTAGCTACCGTGTCATACCCATGCTGTGGAATGAAATGTGAAAATAGTGCCAGAAGTATTAATGACTCTATGCAATAAAAAATCAAGAGACAGACGAAAGTTTAATCAAGATGAGAGATGCCCTGATTTGATAGTGAAAAAGATTTTGTGACCAAAAAATAACTAACAAATTTCGTGATTTTTTTGTTTTATGTTGTATAAGAATCAATGGTTATTTTTTTAGAGTTTAATTAAAAATTCTTTTAGTTATAATTAATAAAAATTGATAGTAAATAAAATATTAAAATTTAAAAATGTTTTTTTTTGCAAAAATGCTTAATTCTTAGGAGCTCCGGCGCACCCTAATGAACAGTACTATCCCGATAATCCATACACGCCATTTTTCGGACACATCTATAAACCGGACACTGCTACAAGTCGGACAGTACCTTACTTTATAATCGGGGCAGTAACTTTTTTTCTACATTCATATGATTCAATCATTTTACCATAATATTCGTCACCGTTACATATGTAAGTAGTTCGCAAAATATGTGCTACTTGTTAAAGCTTAAGCCACATATATTTAAAATTTTTCTTCATAATATTGAACGTCGCATTACAATAAAAACTGCAAGCAAGAGATCTAATAAAACATTATCAATAAAGAAGATTTGTGAATTGTTGAATGAACTTGAGACAGGCAAATCAGTAAGTTGTGTTGCAGACTAATGTGGAGTAAAAAAATCGACCGTGTTTGATATTAAAAAGAACAGCTCTGCTTTAGGTAAATTTATTTATGATTTTAATAGAAGTGATAAGAAAAATTGATAAAAATCTTTCTATTTAAATCAAATAAAACATAATCGAGAAAGAACCTGAAAGATGGGGAATATCCTTCTATGGAAAAAACATTAGAGTAACTTTGCATATTGTGTAAACTCTATTTTTGATTTGACGTGCTTCAAATACATATTAGCAAAATTCTTACGGGATTAATTGCAATATGATTGTTAATCGATTGCCTAGCTGCGTGTACTGAAAAAACCGTATTATTTTAATACTAAAAAAATGTATACGTGAAAAAATTTAAACATCCCAAAAATTGCTATTTTTCAAATTGGAGGGTAATGTGGATCCCCCCAGATGGGTAATGTGGAATAATGTGTCATACTACCAGAATCAAAATATAAATAAGAAACCCTGTTGAATTTTTTAGAGAATGTGGTATTTTTCATTGCAGTTAATTAACAATGTAGGACTAAGTCGTGGTTCTACCCCTCCTAGTCCTTTAAATTCTATCAAATGGGGTGTGAACAACATGGTGTTCAAACGGTGGGGTGCCACAAAGCCATAGGACATAAAGCCATATGGCGTTAAGTCCCATTCCATTGAGACATAAGGGCATATGCCATTATTTCTCATTATAATGGGACTTAACGCCATAAATTTTTTTCCGAAAATGAGACATAAAGCCATATTTTTAATAATGATTGCATACCTTAGTTCACATTAGCAATATTAGAAAGCGGCTTTATCTCTCATTTCAGTTCCTGATACACTAAAGTTGAGTATTGAAATCTGGCTTCGCATACTAAAGTTTTTCTGCGTGGGTTTTTTCCTCCAGTAGGACGCGGCAGGTGGCTTCGCTGAATAAAGTTTTCCTGCGTGCGCCACAAGAATAAAAAAATGTTTTCCAATGATAACTAAGGATTTTTCCTTTCACAAAATGTTTGCAGCTGTAATTCCTGGAGCCTACAAATTTTGGATTTTTTTAAATCATTAATTTCATAGATATATAGGCATATTTAGTGAAATAAAGCATTTGTAACGCAAAACATCAAATGGGACATATAACCATAATGGCTTTATGTCCCATTTCACTAAAATTGACATGAGACTTAAGGCCATATCAAAATTATGGCTTTATGTCCGTTTGGATTGAGACATAAAGCCATTATTTAATCTCTTTTTGGTACTACTCAATTTTTTCGCTTACTGAAAATAATATCAAATTATGATTCCGGAATACCAGCCTTTACGTATTCCACCTTAGCCGATTGCCAAAGTTCTGCAAACAAATATAATAAATTTTGAAAAATTTATAAAATTAAAATACCAAACAATTAGAAGTGTTATTTAGTTTACTATTTCCACACTAAAATAAAATATATATATAAAAACTTATAATTTGGAACAAAATAACGGTTTGAATACGAAAATAAAAAAATCAACGCCTCTCATTTTCAATTTCGGCCTAAAAAGAAACTACCATTTCGTCCGTATTCGTGGCAAATCTCGTATACTTAACATTTCTTAGTAAGCGATGTTAACATAAAGCGAGAGCTTCTAAATAACATTTAAGTTGAGAAATAATGGGGGTTCCACATTACCTTCATATTCAACAATACCCGAAGTTACTCTATTGACGTGGTTTATTCAACAAAGAAACCACCATGTCCCTGTGTCAACTGAAATGATTCGATTTAAAGATACGTTTTATACAACCAATAAACAGGGAAGGATGATTTTGTGGCACGTTTGGGATGGGCTTAACAAAAAAATTATTAAAACAGGCTTTCTATACACAATGTATGCAGTATATTTATAGTAAAAAAAAAAATAAAGTTAAAATTAAAGTCTGTTTCCCGCACACTCCACTAAGACGAACATGTTCAGGACTTACCTTGTCTGGATTATCGGGATAGTAGTGTATATTACCAACCAAGATATATTGTTATTTTTAATATTTGTTGTTATGACGAGCATAGTAATACATATACTGTGAAAAATTCTCTACTCTCTCTATTTTATATGGTTTGCGAGAAAGAAGCCTATGACAGATGGACAGAAGTGCAGACGGACGCACGGACACACATCCTAACGAAAACAATGAGTTTTCATTTTAGAACTTTTGTACTAAAACCTAAAAATTCTTGTACATATATATAGTATATATTTATTTTTAATGTTATTCGCTCTCAAATGAAATACATTTTTCGCAACCAGTTCGTATGAGCAATATCCGGTTTAAATATTGAAACATCGCTCATACATAAATATTACAACAAAAGCATTGCATAGTTTTGGGTATGTTCATGAGAGTTTAATAGGTGAGTACGAATGAGTAATATGTGAACACTCAATTAACATACGCATTTCATGATGAGTAATAAAAATCGAAGGGATTTTTTTTCACTGAATATTTTAGTTTTTTTTATTTCGACGTTGAAACTTACATTTTTAATGGGTTAACATTTTCTTGTTACCTGTTCACTTCCGATGCACTTTCTAATTGGCGTTTAACTTCGAATGCTCGGAGAAATAGAGATTTTTTCGGTGAGCTAGACTTTTTTTCCGGGATTTTTAAACTACTTTAGTAAAATTAAGAGTCTTTGGCAAATTTAAGGCACTTTCGCCGCATATTGATATATATATTATATACGACGTATTTTTTGAAAGTTTTCGATATCTTTAGTGAAATATGAATTCTGATAGTCTTGAGATATTATTTGTGCACTTTCAAGTATGTGCTTATTTTGAAGTTTCCTGTAAACTGGATTCGTTTTGTTTCGATTTCTTTATTAAGATTATGGGTTTCTGGTGGAGTTAAGATACTGTTATGGGTTTTTGAATGCGCGATAACTTAAGTTGTTTTTTTTTGGAGTAGTATGCATGCATTTTTCCAGGTATTGAATTTTGTGTCTTTTTGATAAAGTTAACAATATTATCGAATACCTCCACAGGTGAGAATTCCTGGAAATGAATATACAGATATTCCAGGATTTTTTTTGTATTTACCAGGGAAAACGGAATATTAAAAGTGTTCTTTATTATATATGAATGTCTATAAACTTTATTTCATGTTCTTTTTTAATCATGATGATCTTAAATTTAAAAACAAAGTTTTAGCAGACATCACATATATTTGAAAATTATGTAAGTCACAGCAAAATTGATTTGAATTCATATAAGTATTTCTTAAAATCAATTTACAACATTTATTTGAGGCATGACAAAAGTGCTTTTAGTTGTACTAGAGAAGTTATATATATATATATATATATATATATATATATTAAAAAAATAATCCCCTTAGTGGAGTAAAACATGAAAGAGAAATTTTATGGAGATCATTTAAATTTATAAATCATTAAAGTTTCCTGAAGTAGAGCACGCTATTAAACAATTTCGGAAAGTTTAGTTGAAGCTTTAAGCTTTGAAAAAACCGAATTCGCTTTGCATCTTAGAACTTTGAGAGTTTTTTTTTTGTAATACTAAAGGTACTGTTGGGTTGTCATTATTCAAATTTGTTGAAAGCAAGCTAATTTAACTATAAAAACCCCCGTGTTGGAATTGGGTTAAACTTGCAAAGCAATATGGATGATAGGACTTACCTCAGTAAAAGGTAGTTTACAAGAAAAAATTAATGCATTGGCCGTGTTCATTAAAAATTGTAGACTATATATGAAAAAAATTATATTCAAGTATTCTTTATACTCTCTCTTAGTTGTTGAAAGCTTAATACTATGTTTGGCTGAATTCTATTAAAAAACTTTTACTTCTTAATTAAATTGCAATTTTTAAATTTCCGTTTCAGTGCAAAGGTCCGCGGAATACTAAACGTCTGTTGGGATGGATTTCAAATACTATTTGTATATTTTTAAATAAACACATTTTTATTAAAGTAGAGTCAATTTCGAGGAAATCTATATTTTGATTTGTGGATATCAATAACCTGAACGACTGGGTCGTAAATGGGTTAATATGATGCGTGAAAATATTTTTTTTTCCTAAATATAATTTTTGAACTTTTTTATATTTATATTGTTCTTTAAATTAAGCTTGAGGTCACTTTTTTATAAAAATCATCCAAATTGATTTTATCTCGATATTTCGTTACCCTTTGGGTAACTTCTGCAGTAGGAAAAAAATCAATAAACATATAATAATTTGTTAATTTTTGTTATTTAAATTGTTTATTGATTTTTCCTCTTAAAAAATTATCAAAAGGGCAACGAAATATCCAGATAAAATAAATTAAGATGATTTTTATAAAAAAGTGACCTCAAGTTTAATTTAAAGAATAATATAAATATTTCTTTTTAATTTTCATTCACGTTGTTGATTGCTTTTGATTTCTGTTTTTATTTAACTATAACTTTACTAACATACTAACATACAACAGCAACACTGTTCATTTTGGTGCCTGCTTATTTGGCAAAAACATTATAAAACAATAGTTTTTTAATAACCTGCTTACAATATATATTTCGTGACAACAAAAGGACAGATAAGTTAATTTCGAAACTAAAAGAATAGTATATGGCATAAGCAAACGGCTTGAATAATGCACTCACAACTTGAGTGGCCCAGTTACAAAAAAATATGTAAACAGGGCTAAGGAAAGCCATTGCAAATAATATTTAAAAAAAAAAGATATTCCAGATCAGAAATTGCAATTCCAGAAGATGAGATGATGAGCTTTCCTTAATACAAAACATATTTGTGTGTAACTTAGATTTTCGTTTTTATACTGATTTTTCAATTATTCTTATAAATCAACCCTCGTTTCTTAGCGCCAGTACAAAAGCATTCTACTACGCACTTAAACTTTTTACATTCGGAGGCTTTTTCTTACAGAGAAATTGTTATTTAAGGAAATATTATTGCTCTACTGCTTGAGCAATGTTGTTGCTGTCATTGTAAAATGTTGTTACTTTTGTTATTGCAAACAAGTGGCTTAAGGCAATTTTAATGTCTGCAATTTTCCTACTTTAACCATGTTGTACTTAAGATTTTTATTTATTTTTGTGTATTTTTTTCTCGCAGCTAAACTTCTTCTTTAAGAACAACATACCCACCGTAAAGGACAAGTTAGTTGCTTCTTTCTTTAGAATTTATTTCATTTATTTATACACTTGTTCTTAGCATTTTTTACTCCCAGTTAAGCTTTAATAATAGCGAAGAGAAGCAAAAATAAAATGTTGCTGTTGTTCTCGTTTCTATGAAAATTTAGTTGTTGAGCTGAATTTTCATGTTGTAGCTTGATTCTGAACGACTTCTACGTACTTAAGAAAAATGTGGGTGAAGGAAAATGTTGTTGACATTTTATGTGTGTGCGTCTTGCTCGTTTTGTAGTAAGTGTTTAGTTTTGAAGTCCATTTTTCGCTACATGAGTGTGGCGTTCATAGTAGTGCAGCAGCAACATATTTTCACTTGTTTTGAATTGTTATGTTGTTAACGCTACACTTGCTATAATACTCGAGGAAATGTTTAAAATAACATTGTTTTTCAAAGGGTGTTCAAATAGAATGTTTCATTTTCAATAGCTCACCGTTTTGACAGCTACCTTGATTAAACCTGTAACTATTTGACAGATGATAACCAAAAATTACGACCTTAATAAATATGAAAGGATATCCTTTTCAAGTACAACGCTTTTCGGTCGTAGTGAAGCACCTTATCGGTCAGCAAATGAAGTAAAAAATTGAATTCGCGCACGTGGCTAAAGAATATTTCTGTTGTAGCCCACAGTGTTTAAAGAAACCTGGGCTTAAGACCTAGAAGTTAAGGCCTTCATAGCTCAATTAATACAAAAACTTACCATACACTATTTTCCGTTAAAAGTTTTTTGACCGTGCGTTTTCTAGAATCGGCCAGCGAGATCTATTTATTTGGGACTAAGTGCAAGATAAGGTCTATGTTAATGGCCCACAATCGATTAAAGACCTCAAATTTAACACTTGTGAAGTTATAAATGACAAATGTACCGCAAATGTGCGAATTGGTGATGGAACATTACATGATAAGAATATGGTCCACCAAGCGTACCAGTGCCGGCCATTTGCCTGATATTTCTCTCCATTATTAATGACATACCTTTCAGTTTACAATTAAATAAATTTTCGATGATTTCACTTAAAAACACATTGTTTTTTATAAATCAAAATTTAACCTTTTATTGGAAGACCGTTTATTTTATTTTTATTCTTTTAACTATGACGAAGACTAACTTCATGCTTTTGTTTGTTAGAGGAAAAATAAATGCACAAATTGTACGAGTATTAGATTTAAAAATGCTAATAATGTAGATGAAAATGAAAAGTTACAGCAAGAGCAGACATTTATGTGCATATACTTTGGGGACAACATACAATTTCCAACATATTTTGTCTCAGCATTTAAATAATTATGTTGAAGGCTGATTTGTTAAGTTGCACAAGTTTAAGTTGAAGAATTATATAAAATTTTTTTAAACTAAATTTTTCCTTAAATATTTGCTTTAAGGCCATAAAACAACAGTCAATATTTAAGTTTACAATTTTTAAAGAAACATAATTTTTTTTCATTCCAAGCCAAAAGCATGATTTCTCACGCATCAGCATGTCACTTAAGTGAAAATTTAACAATTCATTTAACATATCAAACAATTGACAAAATTTCCATTAATCTGAAATCTTTCTTTGCATTCAATTCTGGTTTTCTTTGAAATAAAAACCTTTCTTTCCATAGCAACTGTGTAACAATACGAATATCGTTTTCGTATTGGTAAAATGTCACTCTAACTTGGCAGATAGGCAGCAATAATAAACTAATACTCTAGAGACACCACAGTATTTAGAAATGAGTGTTTCATTGTGTACTTTGCTTATGATAAAATACCTGGATTTTCCAATAACTGAACGCAAATGGCAGGAAAGTAAATATATTTACATTAAAACAGCTTTGAATTCGTTGCTTCTATTGCTTGGCATACGATTAAGCAGACTTTTTGGTCATTAGGGAAGCTTTCTGACGATTGGCCGTTAGAAAGACATCCTGCACTATTGCATTGATGCAACAAAGAGTAATAATAAATATGTGATATGCATGAACGGAATTGCAATACTCAGTTACACTTTTACGGACGTTCTTGCTGCAAGTTTAAGCCGTCTATTTTGTTTTGTGTATTTGTGCTGTTGTGTATGCATGTGAGGTGAATACATTGTTTTTTTGCCAAGTAAGTGAATGTATACGTATGAGTGTGTTATTAATTTACATTTTGAATGACATGCTGACAGTTACTTTGACACTGACAGCTTCACTTGTAAAAATTTTTTTTTCATTTTATATGTTGAGGCACAAAGCATATAAACATATTTTTATATCAGACAGGGTGGTGTAGAAAATGGTGTTTTTAAGTGTAGTTATGTTACTGATATTTATGGCCTAAGAGCATTTTGCTAAATTATTAGAGAAAACAATCAGGATATATTTATATTTAATTACTTAAATATTAATGGCATTATTCACAAACAAAACAGAAACTAACTGCAAGCGTCGTTTCATGCTGGAAATATTACAAATTATTAATGCATCAATAGGGCAAAGAATAAACTTTAAAATGGATACGGAAAATGTAGCTCAAAATTATAGACATTTTATTTGTGATAATAGAGCAGAAAATTGAACAACTTTCATTATATTGTAATAGACTTAAGTAATTTTGTATTATTGTGTAATTCATTTAAAAAATGTTCACAATTTTTATTTTTTTTTTTAAATTTAGAATAAGTTTTTTATTGGTTTGTTAAATCAATAATATATAATAATAAATATAATAATAAATATATAATTTTATTTATACATATATACCTGAAGAAGCTTTCCATTCAGAAAGCAAAATATTGGATAAAATAAATAATTTATATCTACTTTGTTGACCTTAAGCTTGAATTAGTTATTTAATAGAATCTAATAAAAAGGTCGAATAAATCTAAATAATTTTTATGTCGTCTGCTTATCGTTGTCTTAATTAAGAAAGGGCGTATCAAACTTGCAAGGATATATACAGAGCCTCGCTAGACTAGTTGATAGCGTACTAGACTAGTTGTCTGGGACTCGCAGGTTGGATTCCTGCCTAGAACATGCGTGTTTTTGCAGAAAAGCCAAAATGGCTTCGCGGTTTGTGTTTGTTAAAAAAAAAAAAGAAGAACACATAAAGTTTTACGTTTAATTTAAGAACAATTAAATATATTGGCTACAAATGTAATAGTTCTAAAACAGTACATGTGATTTTCTATATAAAATTGTTACTCGTCTACTTTAAAATTATTTATTATGTTAGATAGATTAAAAGTACGGTAATACCAGATTTACTAAAATCAAGTACAGAAAGATTTTATTAAGTACAGACGGAATGCTCAATTTAATTTAAGAATTTTTTAGTTGATTGAAGATTTTTCGCACGATCATTGTTATTCAAAGTTATTTTGTTTTCGACTAGATTAAAATACATTTTATTGTTATTTGTACTCAAAATGTTGAGTACGACTCGTACTCAAAGTAAGTAGAAAATACTTGAAGTTAGAACGTCGATTTTCTTTTTGTGCAGAAACTTCTAAGCCAGAACAGTTTTAGACACGGACCCATTCGCTAATGGTTATCGCTGGAGACACCAACTCTGATGGGTATTATTAGAAAACAGACTGATCTAATGCAAATAGGCATAAATTCTAAAAATAGTGGATCCAATTTCCATTCACGCAGTGAACAGATGAGGTTTGACATGTTTGATGCAACAATATTGTCATTATGGCAAAAACCGTATGGTTGAGGCTAACAGTCTGTTGTTGTTTTCTATTTTTTTAACATGATCGGATGGATCACAGTCAATATAATTTTATTTGTTTGTATTTTTTAAATTTATTAATCGAGATTGCTTTGATATCTTTTTTCAAAGATTTTCAAATACTTTTGTTTATTGAGAGTTTTTTAGGAAGTGTATATATGCACATGCATTTCATTGGTGCTAATGCCAAATCATCAGTAGACCTTAAAACATATTTTTGAAAAAACACCCCTCAAGAAACAAAAGCTTTTGAAAATCTTAGAAAAAAGATGTCTAGGCAATCTCCATCAATAAATTTTAAAAATACTTAATTAAGATTTTATTTTCCGTTTTGCCTTATTAAATACTTTCATTGTCACCCAAAGCTCGTCTACTTGTATAAAGGTTGTAAAGAAAATGAAATAGATCGAATATAATTTGTTTGTTGGGTTTTTGGAATAAGTTTCCAAGCCTACTATGCTTATTTATACATACTTTTGTAATTTTTAAAATTCTCATTGGTTTTTTAAAAGTTTTTGTATAAGACAAGAAGGTTTTAAACTTTTCAAAAATATGGTTTAAGGTCTTCTGATGATTTGACATTAGCACGAATGAAATGCATGTACATTATAGACTAGCTAAAAAACCCTCCACAAACAAAAGTATTTGAAAATTTATTTGGTAGTAATCAAACTATGACCGAAAACCATGCAATTAAGTATTCGGCTTACACACACAGTCTTATATAATAAAAAAAATATATCAGGCGTACTCAGGACTAATTTTTTTCAAGAATAGAACCTGCTACATTGGCTCCTTCATAATCTTATAATTAAAATAACTCACGTTGATGGGGCCCGGTCACCATTCAGTAATTTATAACTTAAGCCTGTTAATTAATTCCTTTGTGATGTTCTGAAAAGATTACAGTCCTTCCACCGTCTCATTAAACCATCCGGTCTCTCTTAGATAGACGGATAATTTGATTATTTTATATATTATAACATTGCACCATATTATGCTTACTCCCTACCATATTAAAGTCTTATTTAATTTACTTATTATTGATTTGACTTTAACCTTATTCTGATTTGCCTATAAATATGATTCAATCGTGGCCTGTTTCTCTTAGATTATGTTTACCTCAGCCATGTTATTTCTTTGCCTGTAAATTTATACGTATTGTGCAACCCCAGGCATCACAAATTCAAGCTACTGCTGTTTAAAGTGGTGTTAATGACTGTAACAATATGTATATCTTTAAATTTTTTTTCAAAAACCTACTACTTGCTTTTACTTTCTTTACTCCATTTTGTGAAATAAAACTTGTACACATAACAGATGTTTGCTTTTGCTGCAAGTATGTGATTGTATAGAGGTTGCTTTTAATATGCATACAACTCAGTTTTGTTGATCCTATTCGTACACGTTTCATAAAAAGTCCCTTGCTGCATGTGCAAGTGTGTGCATTAATTTTTTGTTTTTGTTTGTTCAGCTGCTGACATTGTTAAAGCTTCTACAGCGTCTGGTAGAATGTGTTTAATGTTAGTTTGCACATACTGTTTGTACAAATGGCCCAGTAAACACACAGGCTATATCATAAACTGCAATGAAATGTGTGCAAATTATTTGAATGTGATTTGAGAAACATACCATTTACGACAAAGGCGGAACTCAAATTCTATAATTGCGAAATGAATTCATTCTCAAACTTAATCATACACGTTGTTCTCAAATGTTCTTGAAATGAAGATTGTAAATGGATGTGGAACTTTAGTAAAGTTAATTGAACTATTTGGAGTTCCTATTTCTGATATATTTGAGTTTTTAAACTTTCAGTTAATTTAATTCCAATACTTAAAGCACGACATGCAGGCTTGCCGAATTTAAGAAAATTGATTGTGATTTGTGTTAAAAAGCATTAGATTTCAATTTATTTTTGTGTTTTTTTTTGGAATTTCGAAGAAGCTTCAAAAAAAGTTACATTTTCTAAAATAATTTTTCCAAATTGATCACTTCAAGGTTTGACAGTAATTTGGTGAATTACTCTTGATATCAAATTGAAAAAGTGTAATCAACTTGGACTCAAATAGTAATCTCAAACCTCTTTACTAGCTTAAAAAAGGTTTGAGGACATAGTTTGATATCAGATAATAAAATCCATTTGATATTTTGTTTGTTGAGTTGCTGTGGGCTTGTTTCTTGTGGCGGTGTGTCTGATTGTATGCTTATGCAGAATACTGTAAGCCAGCAAACCCATGGTTTTATTTCTACCGCACATAATCATCAAGTTTATATCAGAGTTTTTACTTTTATTTTTGAACAGCCTGCACTCATACTGATAAGAGTTATGTATGTATACCGTATGTGTGTATTCACAGTATATGATTTGACAGTTTTTCATAATAATTTAAATTTTCTTTTTTTTGGGCATGAAATATGGTAAATTTTTTTGGGCAAAATTTTGTCAATTTTTCTTTATTATTTCTTTATTAACAGCAAGATGCTTGTCGTGCAGGTTAACAAAGACAGATTCCAAAGGAATCAAGACTGAGTATGTAAAAAGTATGCAGGTCTTACAAAGAAGTGATTTAAATTTATGTAAACTGTACTGAAAACACAAATGATCTTTTGACAACTGAGGTACAGCAAACTAACAAGTAGTTGGTTCTAGAAAAATATAGTTTTTTTGTGTTAATTTGTGTTTTAAATAAAGAAAGTATGAATGAGTAAAGCCGTTAAGGGCTTAAGATTTACTATTTTAATTATTTTCTGTTTTCAATATATTGTGATTGTTTTATACATTTTGTGGTGTAGGGTGTTTGTAAAAGTTTGTAAATACATTGATTTGTACACTGAAAACAGTTCATTTTTAGGCCTTCCAGACCATTTTATTCGTAGCTTCTTGTAAAAACCTTGCAAGCTTTGAAACTAGCGCTGGCAGTTTAGTCTTTTCGATATCAAACTTAGCATTATTTTAATTTAGTTCTAAAAAGGATTTTGTTATCAATTTAGACGTATGTTTAATATCTATTATTTGTGATCTGATTCTCAAAATTTTTGTTTTGTTTGGCCCCATTATTTTTTCCGAAAATCGGCCAGACAATGTTCGCTTCTCTATCAATGGACCAATTTTGTAAACAATTTTTATTTTGTTTTCTTAAAAGTATATGCTTGCAGCTTGGTTATATAAAAATGATAGTGGAAGTGGGACGGTGAAAGTGGCCGCCTAAAATATTGATGAACAAATAGCTCCACAAATAAGATAGATAGAAGTTTTGTTTAAATATATTTAAATCTTGCCTAAGACCCTCCAAAGGATACTCAAACAGAAACGACTAATTGAATATTTGCAGATTCCTGACTATAACATAATGTTGATTTAAATTTCTTCATTCCAGGACTCGATTTTGCAAAATTAAATGTAGCATTTCAAATTTGATAAATACATTTCGTTAAAGAGCTTTCGCAGTATCATTAATTTGTCGATTGTAAAAACTGTAACTCTATGCTTAAATTTTTGGCTTTTTCTTTTTCTTCTTGCAGTTCTTTGTGAGCCGACTAAGCATAATTTTTCGCAATTTCTTGGCAACACTGCTTAACGTTTTATCAAATGAAGTCTAAAAAAAATAATATATGTACTTATAATTTACTTAAATTACTTGTGCTACTGAATCTAGACGTAAATCTAGGAAAGAAAAAGAGGGTCAAAGCAAAAGGCTTACAAAAGGTTTATATATAATTCATCCATCGCATCACTAACTTAGAAACTATACTACAGAATAAATTACATCTCATTTCTTTTGTATTGCTAAAAGAAACTTTTGATAATTGTATGCTTCATTCAACATAAACTTTATAAACTGATTTCTTTAGAGTCTTAATAACACGAAAATACAATATTCAAATACAATGTACACATCTTGCGTCATGTTTTTGTTACGTATGATTAATATCAGTTTCATCTTAATATTTTGTTGTACAATGTTGCTTAATACTCATGAATCGCAGTTATTGCATCATTAAAATAATTATCAATTCCCATGTCCTCATATTCATTAAAGTTTCAATTTTTCAACATTTCAATATCCAGTTATCCCTACACTGCAATGATATTCGGAACAGAAAAACAAAAAAAAAACATAATATTTGTGATAAAACTTTTTCTTCTGCCAACATTCCTGGCTGTGTGTTAACACGTCTGTCTTTGGCAAAAAAACAGAATTAAGTGAAAAATAAACTTTTATAACCACAATAATTGATTATATTTACACAAAAATAAACTACGTTAATAAATTAAATATAAAAGTTATTTTGTTTTAAAGCTTGCTAAAATAAAGACCAATTACAAAAACGGTTGCAATTACCTCGAGAATAAGGTGGAGTGATGAAAATGAAATAATATACCTGTATGAGATTTTATGCAGGTCTTATAAAAATTAATTAGATTTTTTTACGAATATTAAAGACGAAAAAAATCATACTTTAACATAAATATTTATGTACTCATTCACAACTGTTGTCGAATGGAAACCAGATTGTTTTAAGTTTCAAATGGTAGCAGAAAGACACAAATTAAAACTGTATAAATTAAAAATAAAAAATAAAAACCATAAAACATGAACAACAAACTGTAAAAAATTAACAAACTGCTAACAACAACTAGTTGTGCAACAACAACGGTAACACAAAACCAGCAATACATGTTTTACAGTTTTATTTTTCTACATTTAATTCTGTAGAAATTATCATTGCATGCACAGAAATAACAATCAACATGAATTTGCTTCGACAACAACATGAGTTTTAAGCAAAAGATATTTATCTCAGAAAAAAATGCAACCTACACTAGAAGAAAATAGTACACGCTACAGTAGCAGATGTGTAGTTGCGATTCACGGCTAATGACACGTTTCGTTCAATATTTATATAAATGAAATATCAAAGTAGATCCACACTTCAATAATCTTTGGTCCCTAGTTAGTGCTGCTGCAGGCAACAGTTATGTTAACCTACCTTAGAATTTTTCGTCTATATTTTCAATCATTTTCATTAGAGAATTCTCAGAATTTTAAACTTGTGGGCATTGGTTTCCTTATCAAAAGTACCCAAACTTCTTAAAGACCCAGGCTGCAATCATCTTATTTATCGATTTACTAAATATCTCTCTCAGTTAACTTTTGCAGTTTTCCTGTCGTATCACTAACGCAGTTACCCAGTTATTCATGAACGCTGGATCTATCGTTGGGGCAGCAAAAAGTTTGTTGGAAAAGTAATGAGTTAAAGTGTTAACAAACATATGAGGTGCATACTTTTCACTACTTTGTTATTTTAGCTCATTATTTTAACATGGTGATGTCAGTAGAGGCAAGTACTTATCACATCTGGTTGAAAATGACTTGAAAAATGACTTGAAAATGTAAATAACTTGACGTCATTGCAACACAATACGCAATCAAAATTAGGGGGCTGCTTGCCTTTGAAGTATATATTGCGTTTGATGTCAAGTGTTTCATTTTCTGGTCTATTGAAATGTCTTTTTATTATGCACTAACAACTTGTTTTGCAAATACACAATTAATGAAAAATTCCAACCTTCGCCTGAGTGGAACAGCCGACTTTTTAAATAATAACCGCATGCTGTACTACTGTGCCACTCGAATGATAAATAACGTATTTAGTTCCTCATAAGTATTCATATAAATAATGGAAAGTAATGTATACAGTATGCAGTTTGCGTAGAAGTCATTGAAAAGATTTGGCTGGACCTGCAGTCAAATGCGACCCTTATATATCAAGAAATTTATTTTCTCAAATTTATATTGCCGCTTCTAAAGCAAAAACTAAATCGAGTACCAGAGATCGAGAATACGATAGAAGGACTTGAACACCATGTGGACATCTTCAACAAGGCTATTACTAGAGCCTTTAAGATCTCCTGCCCCTTGACAAAAGCCCGGAAAAGCTATCCTCCTTGGTGGAACTCAGAACTCTCTATTCTACGCAAGGAGGTACGTAGGGCTTTCAACACAAGCTACGAGAATAAAATGTGGAAACCCTATCGCGATAAGCTGAATATATATAAAAAAGCTATAAAAATCGCCAAACGTAACTCATGGAGAAACTACTGTGAGTCCATAGACAGTACCAGAGATTCTGCAAGGCTTGCTAGGATTCTGGCTACGAATCACTCTTGTCCAACTTTTATAAAAAGGGCGGACGGCTCCTGGTCAGATTCCTCTTCGGAATCCTTAGACATACTACTCAACACTCACTTTCCTGGCTGCAAGGACATGTATAGTGCGAACAGCTGTATCAGTGGGCAACAAATGACTGTAAATTATGAGATAATATCCTCGGATAAAATCTCATGGGCTATTGACAGTTTCTCACCGTTTAAATGGCCGGGTCCGGATGGCATCATGCCAAAGATGTTACAGAGCGCGAAAAGCTCCATCATCCCCTGGCTTTCTAAATTCTATAAACTCTGTCTCTCTCTTAGTCACGTTCCGACTAGCTGGAGAAAAGTCAGAGTCGTATTCATTCCGAAGATCGGTAGAAGAAGTCATGAAGACGCAAAGGACTTCCGACCAATCAGCCTCTCATCTTTCCTGATAAAGACATTGGAAAGACTATTAGATACCCACATTAAGCAGCGGCTACTGGGATCGTCAAGGCTCTCAAATAGCCAGCATGCCTATCTTAAGGGACGCTCCACAGAAACAGCTCTACACGAAGTAGTAGGTTTCATAGAGAGATCTCTGGAACACAAACAATACACCTTGGCGGCCTTCCTAGATATAGAAGGTGCCTTCAACAATGTATCGGTGACAGCCATCCAAAATGCTCTCCGGGACAATGATGTAGAGGATTACATCATACACTGGATAATAAACATGCTGGGGGCAAGAAATGTCACCGCGAAATTAGGTAACAGCGAGAGGTCTAAATGGGCATGCAGAGGCACACCGCAAGGAGGGGTGATCTCACCCTTGCTCTGGCTTCTTGTTGTTAACACAATACTTCTCAGATTAGATGCCGCGGGGGTTAAAGTTGTGGCGTACGCGGATGATGTGGTAATAATGGTCTCAGGGATGTTCACGGACGTGATTAGCGATATCATGTCCAACGCTTTGGGCACACTCAGTAACTGGGCTACAGACTGTGGGCTAGGAGTGAACCCAAACAAAACGGAACTGATGCTATTTACCACAAAGACCAAGGTACAGGACTTCAGACTTCCTCGGCTGAAGAATCATCAACTGTCCCTATCGGACAACGCAAAATATCTAGGAGTTATACTAGATCAAAAACTTTCATGGAAACTGAACGTTCAACACAGGGTTAGAAAGGCAACGGTTGCCTACTATTCCTGCCGTAGGATGTTTGGCTCAAAATGGGGCTTAAACCCCAACATGCTAAAATGGATGTATACAGCAATCGTGCGTCCAATACTGAGTTACGGCTCTGTAGTTTGGTGGCCGGCCACAAGTAAGAAATACGTGGTAGATCAGCTTTATAGAATACAGAGATCCTCCTGTGTCGGGATAACAGGATGTTTACGTACCAGTCCTTCGGAGGCTCTGAACGCTTTACTTAACCTTATTCCGATTGACCTTCATGTATTGGCGGTATCCTCTAGCAGCGCGGCAAGATTAGCGGCATCTGGGTGGTGGAGATCAAGGCCGTATGGTCACGCCAGAATCCTGGATCAACTACCCCCTACGCTGAGGAAATCCACTGATTACATGATACCTCAACTGAACTTTGATAAGGTGTTAAAAGTTCTATTTCCATCCAGGCGGGAGTGGAAGGGAGGTACAATAGTTAGACAATATGACGTCAGAGTATATACTGATGGATCAAGAATGGTCTGCGGTGTCGGCTCTGGAGTCTTTTCAGATGATCTAGGTATAGAACGTTCCTTCCGTCTCCCTAACGAAGCCACAGTTTTTCAGGCTGAAATTCTGGCTATAAGGGAAGCGGCCAGAATGCTGGTCGACAGGAAGGTACAAGGTAAAGTCGGCATCTTTGTCGACAGCCAAGCAGCGCTTCTATCCCTAAGATCACATACCACCTCCTCTATCCTAGTAGGGCAGTGCAAGAGGATGCTATCTAGACTGGGTGATCAGGCTGATCTCACCCTTATCTGGATTCCAGCACACAGCAATTTCTTAGGCAACGAACAGGCGGACGAGCTGGCTAGGGCTGGCTCTGCTCTGAATGCCTCCAGCGCCGAAACGGTAGCCACGCCGTTTGGCACTATTAGAAACTGCATCTTCAAACATTATTTCCATAAGGCTGAATGCAGCTGGCGCAATATAAGCACGTGCAAGGTTGCAAAGAAATTGTGGCCTTGCTATAATTATAAGCGCTCAATGCAACTAACACGCAGAAACCGCAAGGATTTCTCGAGGGTCGTTGCAGTTATGACGGGACACTGGACGGTTGGCAGACATGCCAGTAGGATAGGTCTGTCCTACAACGAGTTCTGCCGAAGTTGTCGAGAAGAAAGCAAAGAGGAGACAATCTTCCACTTTCTTTGCGAATGTCCGGCTTTGCATATCTCGAGACACAAGTTTTTAGGCAATCATGTACTAGAGGACCTTTCAGATTTATCAGAGATAGGACTGAGCGATCTTATTAGATATCTCAATGCGACGGGTTGGATCTAGTATCAATCACTGTATCCGAGTACTTAGATACGGCTACACATAGTTTGACACCGACGAGTGCAGTGGTCCTTTCAAAAAGGAATCTTATAGATTCTACTTGAATGCCTACGTGTAGTGGGCAGCCACGTAAACCAACCAACCAACCTATATTGCCGCAAGTGCTTAAAATATTACATTTATAATTCAAAAACCTAAAAAAAAATTGAGCACGATCGGACAATTTTTAATTGTGCCTAAGATTAAAAACCTGTTAAAAATTTTGTTTTATTTCATTTCATATATTTAACAACAATAATCTAATATTAAAATTTTTTTCTAAATAACATATTAATATTGATATAATAATCAAATCTTTTTAAATGTGGAATAGTTCACATTATATTCTTTGAATACTTGAAAAACAAATTGTGTGTTAATTTATTAGTATAATCTGTAATGAATTTGGCACCTCTTTCAGCAGCATCGTTTACTACAGATAAGTCTTGAAAAATTTGAGAACCTTGATCATTGCCAAATCTTTCATTCCAATTTGACGGATCTACTTGTAAAAAGTTATTAGAAATTTCTAAGCGATCAAAGAACGCATGTGTGTTTGAATTAACAAACTCGCTTAAACCTTTTTGTAAATATGTTTCAAGGATATTTGTTGGAATAACAATGATTCGCTTGCATTTTTCTTTATTTGCTTGAATAAAAGACCGACTGCTTCATCGGAAAAGTACAATAAGTGATTGCTGACTTTTTACAGCAAAGCAAAATATCTTGTTCGGGATAAGCAATTATATTTTTAATTAAATTTAGATCTTGATTTGGTGCTTCAACTGCCTTAGTACATGCTAACCAGGATTTCGCATAAATGCGAGCTATGAAGAGACAGACACTATGTATACCATTCAGCTCTGTTCATTGTCATTAAATGAAAAATCTATTTATTTTACTAAATATTATATTGCAGTTTTACTCAACCATCAACCATCGTAAATAAGTTTTTCTAAAAGTACTGGAATAAAATTCCAAATAAACAAACAAAATTCGTAACAAAACACTGAACTATTCCATTGGGATTTAGAATGTGTATTGAAATTTGTGACAAAAACCACTACAAGGCAACTGCAAAAAAAACGAACTCGCAAATTTAATACACACCTTAGAAAATATATATTCAAAACACATGCATTCTAAAGTCTTCACACATATTGCCTGATATCTTTATGTTTCATATTTAACATATACATTTTTATTTCTAACTTTTCATGTCTAACATGAAGAAGCACCTGTGAGTACCTGTGAACTAAATAGAGCTACAGCTCCCCAAAGTTTGTGCAAGTAGCTTTAGGTGTTTATTTTTTTTAATTTTTTTTTGCTGTGGCTGTGGCTGCAGCTGAAGTTGTATGTTTTACAGGAATAAAAAGAGGACAAAGTTCTTGTTCCTGCAGTGTCACACATGCACACAAATAAAAGCACTTATAGCAAACAGCACTACGAATAGATTTATATTAGTGTATATTTACTGTTATATTGTATTTTAATATAAATGTATGTGTGTAATGTTTGGCAGTATGCAGTCAATAAACTCCATAAAATATGCAAGGTTTTGAATAATTTTACATATGGTTTTTTCTGATTTTTGTTAACTTTTATTCAGATCCTGTTTTTTTGTCGTTGCCTATGGTGCATTACAAAATCTATGCATGTATATTTATGTATGTATTATTATAAATATATTTGGTAGAAAATTTATAATACATATTTGTATGAAAAGTTTTGCCACAACATGTGTGTATTTGAGCGTGTGAGCTTTGAGAGAATGTGTGTTTCACCCCAAAGGAAATTAGCCTGACAGAAAATACTACAACGTTGGTATTTCGTACTTTTGAATTTAGCTTAAATTGACAAATGTATGTGCGAGTGTGTCTCTGAATGGCGATACAATGGCTTTATAAATACCTACAAACATATTGTATGCTGTGTAGGAAGAAAAGTGCACTCAAATAAATTAAGAATAAACTTAGTTCGTATCGCTGTGATATAAAAGAGTTCTGGCAAACGAATTAAAATTGAAGCAAGGATATTTTCAATATTATCATAACACTTTTTCGTTTCAATGCGGATCTTTGAAACTTAATTGTTGTCATATTATTTTATAAGCTGGGCTTTCAGATTTGAGATAAATTATTATTTACCCAACAGCATGTTACATATTTAAGGTTATTTGTAAATCAATAATTTTCAAAGAAACTTTTGGAAACCAAGTTATATTTCTTAACTTTGCAAAGAGTTGCACTACGAAAATAATAAATAAAGAAGACTTAAATAATAAACACATTTGCGTCGACTATTTTAGCACAACAACAAAATTTTAAATAATTAAAAAAAAACACATTTGTTAGACCAATACGATTAGCGTAACCTTCTTCTTTTTTTTTATTAAAAATTTATTTACTTCCCATTACTTTATGTATTTGGGCCTACGATATATATACGTACTATTTTGCGTTCGATTCAAATAATCTATTATATAAATAGGCAAAGACAAATTTTTAGATCCCATTTTTTATCCATTGTTTGCCAACCGATTTTCTTGATAATTTTACTAAATGGTAAACATTGTTTCGCTTTAGTGACCCAACTATATATTATTTAAATCGTTTCAGTATTAAAGGAATAAAAGAATTTGGAATGAATTTCCGTCATCCCACGTCAAATTTGTTACTGAGAGAACACTGAAGATGGCACATAGCCGAAACCGGTGTGTTTATCAACCAAATTTGACGTGGGATGACGGAAATTCATTCCAAATTGCATCAAACCCCGTCGGAAGAAAAACACAACACTGAATAAAAGAATCGTAAAGTTGACACCACAACAAATGTTAGAAATACACACGTACATTCACTCATGTAAGTATTGGTTCAAGTAGAAACATAAGCTAAGCAATGAGAGTGTTCAAGAGTACCTACATATCGCTCCTTTATTACAACTTAGTCATATCTCGAAAAAAAGCGTTCGGCAGAAAACAAGTTAAAAGTTTTTAATTTACACACACAACAATTAGAAAATAAAAAATTGCTCTCCTTTCAAGAGGCAAATATGAAAAATGATACAATGTTTAAGCTTTGTTGTTCGAATAACTCAAATACCACTTTACAACACAAAAAATAAGTTTCTATGTGTATCGGCGTTTTCGCAGTTATCACCTGAGTCTTATTTTAGAGGAAATGAACTTTCTCCCTTGAGCAGCCATTAAAAATCTTGTAAACCTTGCAGTTAATGTAAAGGATTTTTCACTAAGAAAAATAGGATTTTAATTTCGAATAAGACAACAAAAATTTTATTTGAGTGCTCATCACAATGGGTCCTCACCCAGCAATATCCATTGCGGCAATGGTTAAGTTTGATTGCGTTCATGAAATTTTCTACGTACGGGCTGCGATTGCCATAAGTTGTAATCCATTGAGCAATAATTGCACCACTGATTGCTTGAGCAATTAGTGGCTATCAATCTGTCACCATTTCACTTGTTATTTCTTTTTTTCTATAGTCAGCGAATTTAAATTTAGAAAACTAAAAACTGCTCTTTATTAAAAAACGTAATGGAGTGGAAAACCGACGAAATATAAAAATTTAGCATTTTGTGGATAAATTTAAAATAAAAAGCAGCAAAAAAAGCCACGAAGTTAAAACGTAAATTTGGAGGCTAAAAGGTCAGAAAAAATCCACAAATCCAGCTTCGAAAAGGCTAAACTGGCGTAAATGTTTTCAACTATATATAATTTATTAAACACTTAAAAAAAGTGAATCGTCAAGTTTTGACGTCATAGTTTGTGAGACGGAATTCTTTTTTATTGTTTTAATTAGAACGAATATTGTTTTTCTTTTAATTTTGGGAAATTTTTAAGTGCCACCACAAAGCTTTATGTTAACTAAAGTCTGCTTTATAAATAAAGTCAATAGCATACAATAAGAGCAAAACTTCAGCAGGATGTTTTTCCGAAAATTAGAAAGGAAGAGGGATATGTCTAACACAGAAGTTTCGAACACCTTAATAAATTATCTTTTTTTTATAATCTTTTCTTGCATTTAGTCATTACTTTTATGTATATATATATTTTTTTAATTTGTTCAATTCACACTAAAAGTGCTTAGAACTTATTAAATTTAACTACAACATTTACATTTGTATTTTTAACTGTATAGTTTTAGAAATTTATATTTATGTTATTTTTCTACTTTATTAACGAGCTTGAGGTCACTTTTATATAAAAAACATGCAAATTTTATTCTCAATGTGTCGTTATCCCTTTGTGTAACTTCTTCAGGAGGAAAAACTCAAATAACTATAAATTAACAAATAATATAAATTACTAATTTCTTCTTCCGTTTTTTTTTTTGTATTAAAAATTGGTTGTCAATTGAAATTTTTTTTTAAAATTTAAAAAATGAGGAAATGAACTAATTCTGAAAATTTCAAAACAATAATATTGTACTATTTTATTCTATATCTACTCCTTTAGCCTATAACTCTGTGCTACACTATCAGTATCAGCTCTAAAATTAATTCTGACGGTACATTAACTTTCATTAACGACGATTATACTAATTTTCTAAGTTCAAAATAGAGATACATTATAAAATTCGGGATAGTGATTTGAATTACAACAATATTACGATATGTTGTGTTTTGTGATGATGTATAGTTTCAGTATTTTAGGTTAGATCTATATCCTTTTAATCTAGTTTTAAGTTTATTTTGTGTTGTACTTACATAAACCTTATTACAATTTTCATTATCAGTACCCTTACATGATATTTTGTACACAACATTAGATTTATCTTATCTACGTTATCTAATTTTGGTCTTACTAAATAATTTACGTAAAGTATTATATGTCCTATATGCCATCCCGTATTTGTTATTATCAAAAATATCTGATTTTTCTAATCTTTCCGAAATAAAAGGAGTATATATCAAAGATTTGTAAGTTTTTGTTTCAATACTGTCATTTTCTAAATTATTTCTATTCTGCCTCCTGTACTCCTGAAATGATTAAAACCAAAATATGCTTGATAATCTCTCTGTTCCTTCCGTGGAATCTTACAGCACTAATAGTCAGTGTTCTGTCTATAAGATTGTTCGCCGAATTAATAATTATTCTCTTTCGAATAATCTATATTATTAATAGCAAAACAAATTTTTTTAGATCCCTTTTACGGCCATAATACTAAACTGATTTTTGAAAGATTTAAAGGTTTTTAAACGGGTTGTTACATAGATGTGCACAATCTTAATTTTATTTAAATCGGTTCGATATTTAAGGAGCTATAAGCGTTTAAAATTGCTACCAATAGATGCACACTTATAAAAGATGCGTCCCTGAAGGAAGCATGGCCTTAAGTGTATCCATGTCAATATTTTTGTCAACAGTTATGGTGTCTTTTTGGTAACACTGCTTTCTTTTTTTGTCTTTTATTTTTGATATGTAGAGAAAATGTTTGACGTTTAAAAACAAATCATTAATTTAAAACGAAACGAAGTTCCTTTTATGTTATTTAACAGTAAGAAAAGTATACCTCAAAGAAGATTGAAAAATATTTTATGCCTTATTTTTCTTTTAAATATTATAAAAAAAAATTTTGTACCTGTTTGAACTAAATTGAAATAAATTATTATTGGTGACGTCATCAGTATAATTTTAATATTGACATTTCCTGCAGGTGGTGAATCAGTATAGTTTTACTACGGAAATTTCCCAAAGTGAGGTGATGTCGTCTGTAGTAAGTCAGTACAATCTTACTATTGACATATTCTTCATATAGTGGTTCAAGAACTAAATAGTCAATATTGACGTAGTCTATTGGGAGATATCGTAGGACAAGCTTGTCTTAAATGTTTGGGTATAATTTGTCAGTAGTACTGATGATATCGTCAATAGATAATCAGTATAATTTCACTAATAAAATTTCCTGCAGGGAGGAATTAGCTTCAACTTGAAAATAAACAAAGTGTTCATTTCTGTTTGTCCAATTTGCTGTTGCATAGAAATGAGACAGAGTTCTAAGTTGTTTTTTGCAATGCTTTTTGTTTTTGTATTTGATCGTATGTATTTGTGTAAATTTTTAATATGTATTTCTAGAATGCGGTCGATTGTGTCGACCGCTGGATACACTAGTAATTAATAATTCTCCCAAATGCTGTCGGTTTCTGATACCAATTAATTAATAAACTATTACAATTCTTAATTAACAATGTGTACAAATAAGGAAGTCTATTATCCTTTTCCCTTTTAGTAGAAAATTTTACGTCAGAATGAAATGAGTTAAAAGATGTTTACATATTTACATATTCACAGTCCGAAATAATACAAAATATATTACCAACATATTTCGTTATAATTTTTGTTTTAACAGATAGACTTTCTATACATCTATCTAATAATTCTTCCATGACAATGCTATAATTAGAGATTTCAGAGATCCCATAGGAAGTCCTTTTTGCTGTAAATATATCTTATTATCATACTGAAAATATCTACTATCAACAACTTGAAAATACTTAGAAACAATTCCTTGCTCATATCAGTATGTTCCGCAATTCTATTCTAATTTTCTTTTATAATACTAATCGCTAGTTCTATTGGAATACTTGGAAATAACGAAACAATATCAAATGATACTAATATTTAATTAGATATTATATATCCTAACATTTTCTATTTTTTCCCTGAATTGTAATAAATTTTTAATATTATATTTAGAACCCTTAATTATATTTTTATGAATTTGTGTAATTTATAAATGACGAAATCGGTCTCAATTGAAAATTTTGGAACTCCATATATTCTTGGTGCAGTCGCTGTATTTGTTGTTAAATGTTTTTTCTCTGAAAGAGTGATAATTCAGCAATTTATGCATCTTACAGGAAATAGCGAATTCGTCAACATAATATCCACAAAGTTTTGATTTTTCATTGAAAAATGTTCTTTAATTTTTTTTTTAATTTTATTTATAAACGTTTATTAAGTGTATCACTTTAACTATAATTAAAACTTCTTCGATCTTCTTATTTTTATCATTAATGTTATTTATTAAGCTGGAAACCTTTAATTGACAAAATTTTTTATTAAACAACTTTTTTAGATCCGATATTTTGGTATCACATTGGGTAGCTTCTTCATGGAAATAAATAATTGACAAATTAATATTGTTTGAAAAAATATGGTAAATCAAAAAATTTAAGGATTGTTTTTGTCATATAATAAAAAGAACATTAAATTCAGGAAACATAAGTATCTACAACGAGGTTTCAAAACAATTAAACTTTCTGATTTCAGCATGTGTCATATCTTACTATTCCCTTTCCAAAGAAGGTAACACACTTTCTAGTGGGAAGGCACTATTTGCCTGAGTGTTACTACTTCAAAAAATATATATTTTTTCTAACAGGAGACCTGCCTTCTCCTAGGATGAAATATATTTATAAACAAAACTTTCTTTGATTTTTCTTGCTACTTTCTTATTTTTTTTATTAAAAATACAGTGATGATAAATTTTTTTCTTTAAAATATCATACTTATTTCTTCGTATATTGATTTTGTTCATAAGGTGTTCGTTGATCGAAGTTGTTCCTATTTGTTTAAGCTCTGTAAAATTTCTTATCCTCATTTCTGAGAAATTTTTATGGCTTAATAATAATCTAATTGTCCTTTTTTCTTGTTGTTTTATAGTGTTCTGCGTTGTCTTGCTACTTGTATTAATCATAATTATAAAGGTTTAGAGATTTATGTTATAATATATTTTTTCATATTTGCTTTATGAAAAGAATGGTGAGAGTGACTGAAGGCATTATATGGATTATAAATAGGTATTTTTATGCTGAATATTATATATATATCTCCAGACTTTCACTAGTACTTCGGCACACAATTAGTAAGTATTTTATTTATTTATTATCATTTGTTCAATTGCTTAAGAATGCAGGGCTTTAGGAAAAAAATTTTTAAAATAAAGGAAAAAATGTGTGTTATATGTAGTTTAAATTTGTTGGCTTTTGTTAAGCTCTGTTACACCGTGTAATAGTGTTTGTAAACGACTTTAATTTTTTTCAGGATGTACAATTTAAATATTTTTTTTTACATTAATATAAATCTTTTGCTTTAAATGAAAAAAAAATATAATAATAACAGTGTTCGTTGGAATCAGCTTTCAGATGTTGAAAATCACTAAATAAGAAAATTTTGATTTAATTCTGAATCTTCATTCTGTGGTATATACAAAAGCTTTATTTTGTTGATTGGAAAATTTATTCCCCTAAATTTTTTAATTAGTGTTTGATTTTAATGTATCTTATTCGAAGTAGTTCCGTTTTTTTTCAGTTAATTCTTTGCCTACGAAGCCAGCATAACCTTTTTTTGTCAAGGTTCCTTTGTTGAGATGTTAATTTTCCAGTCTTTAGGTGCTTTTAAACTATTTTTTAAGGTTTCAAATTATGTGCTTTTTACTCAAAAAAGTAGCCAGCGCATTTGGTACCTAAATTCAAAATCTTTGAGCATTTTCTTAAGAGTTTTTACTCTGTGCAAAGCTGACTATTTGTGTTTTCCTACTTTTATTCATTCTTTTCTTCATATTAATAGTTAAAAAAATTGCGTCCTTGGGGGAAACTAGTTTAGTTATCTCTTTCGTTACATTATTTTTTTATTTTTATGTATTTGTATATAAGCAAGTATGTATGCATTTTTTTGGGCAACAAAAATCTTACATATAGTTATTCCTGGTTTTATTTTAGTTTGGTTATTACTTTTCTCATGTTTAGCCTTTGGGGAAATTATTACATTCGAACTTGAATTCAAATATTTGCTTAAAAGATTAGAGGACATTTTTTCTGGCCAATGTGAATTAAAATAAATATAAATAAGATTGAAAAAATAAATAAGTATATATTTGTATACTTTAAACTGCAGTAAAGGTTTTACGATATTTTGTAAGGAACAATAGTTTGTACAAAATACTGAGTGGTACTTGCTTATTGTTTTCAAATTAGCACTAGAAAATGTTCATACAAAGGTTTATTTGAATAAAACATTTGTTTTCAGTAAATGCTCTTAACTGTCCCAGATTAACTTTTTATTTGAGTTTTATTTACGAAACCAACATCAGTGAAAAATTGTTTGAGGTTTTTAAATTGTTATTTGGATTTTATAAATTGATACATTTTTCTTTATGGCCCATTTCAAAAACGCTGCATTTAAATTAGATTTTCTAGAAAGCAGCACGAGTTTATAGGCAAAATGCCAACAACAAAAAATGGCAAAAATGGTATAAAGTGTTCGAGCAATTCTCGTTTATTCTTTGAGTGTTTTTATTGCGGCGGCCATACATGACCGGTTCGCTAAAAACGCAGAATTCAAAATTTTAGAATTTTAAATCTTGGGTTTCTGGAATTTACTTGATTTTGGAATTGTTCGGATGTGGGATTTTTTGGAAAATGAAAAACAGATAATTTATGAGGCAATCTGTAATAATAATTTTTTAATTTTAAAGCAGAAATACTTAAGCACTTGATAAACAATTCATTGAATTAAAATTATAGAAAACAAATTTAATTCATTTATTTAGTGTGATTATTTTTCGAATAATTTTGTTGTTAGTGGACTTTTTTGGACATGAGACAATATTCCAAAGCAACAAGGGAACATTTTAACACCAATTAATAAACAATTGGCTACTGGCATGAGCCTTGCAATGTTTACTGTTCACTTTACTTTATCACATAACTAGTTAAAATTGATCAAATAAATCAAAGAACTCAAATAGTTGTCAAAAAAGAAAAAAGTAATAATACTTAAGTATTAATCAAACAATTAAAGTTTGTCTTAAGTAAAAACAAAAATTAGAAAGAAAAATGGTACGTGAGATAAATGGGTACGTGGGTATAACAATGGGTTAATTTAACGTCAATTAGTGATGGTATAATTTGAATATTGATAGTGGTAAAGCAGTGTTTGCTGTAAAAACAACTAATAATACTAATACCTCTCGTATGCTTTTTCTAGACATTATTTGTATAAATACAAATTTGAAATCACATTCAACCGAGCCACCTGAACAGTGGCGGATACATGGAAACACACATGAACACTGATGATGGGAGTGTAGCGGCTCCCGAAAAACAACGTTGTTTCTGTTCTGCCTGGTAAGTTGAAATTAATTGGTGTTAAAATTTTCCCTTGTTGCTTTGGAATATTGTGTCATGTCCAATTCTTTCTGACTAAAAAATGTGTCGAACTTTAGCCAAAATAATAATCACTTTGGATTAAAAAAGAAATACTAAAATTAATGCATATTGCATATAAATTATAAATAATTACTTATTAAAAATATAAGAGAACAACGAATTAGGGACACATACTCGGATAAAATGCAAAACATTCTAACATATCAAGTACCCGAAGTTCGAATTTTTTTAAATAATTGTAGCGTACTAGCTTGAGACCTCTAATCTGAAAGTATTTTCTTAAAAAAAACTTTAGCTTATTAAAATAAGGAAAATAGAGACTAATAGACGCACAGATTTAATGATATACCAGAACTAAGTGCAAACTGCCATCTTAAATAAGTAGAGAGTAGCTGTTTTAAAATAGAATTTGTTTCATTTTGAGATCGTGTTTTCTTGTGCTTTTATTTTGGAAGGAATCCAAAACCTATAAAGGAAAAAACAATGAGACCGAACTCGAAATATATCCTCTCATATAAAAGAAAATTAAATCGATTTATGAATTTTGAAGTTTTGAGTCAAAAAAAAACTTAAAAATCACACGAAGTGAAATCTTCTCAGTTGTTTTTTTGTACTCAATAAGAAGCGTAAATACAATGGCTTGAAATATTTTCTTTAGGAAGGAATTCTTTGGCTCAATTTCAAATCCGAGTTCACCCATTTCTTATTTTTTGTTATGCTGCGAAATTGTAATTTTTATGCTGGAAGCACCAAAGAAAGAGAATAAAAACAGCAAAACAACAAAACTTTTAATTACGTTTTTGTTTTAAAATATTCAATAGATTTTTCATTTGCCTGTTAGAAAATTTAGCAACTGCCACTCAATCACCCTTATTCCATTTGTCAACATCGACGTCACGTCAATACAATACCAACAAATTGGGGGTTGGCTGTCCATTGTAGAAAACATCTGGCTACTACTGATAAGCTCATGTTATTTTCTAGACCTTAGAAAACCGAAATAGACGGTTAGTAGCCTAAAATTGTTCTCGAGAGCGAGTAGACAAGATCAATTTTTTGTTATTGTATTGGCGTGACGTCAATGTTGACAAATGGAATAAGGCTGAATATTAATTCTTGGTACAATAGTGGCTTTAATTATTACAACACTCAATCATTGTTACATTACAAAAATACAAATTTGTCTCCGTCAGTCTATCGAAATCAAAAAACTAACATCGGACTACACCTGGGTCGTTTTAGACAAGATTTACTACTCTGTTTTTTTTTTTTCAATTAAACTCCAGTAAAGTTTTTGTTTAAAGTTACACATTTTTTTCTAGGTTCGTCAGCCTTTTATACAAAGTATTTACTTAATCGTAAATATGCAGCTCTTCTGCGTAGCTGGTTTAATTTCTTCTGTGACAATTAATCGATTGCTAAAATGAAACTAAAAATCTAACAGCCAAATACCCGTTTTCAGAAACCAAATCTTTTCAAAATATTGGTACTCTTTAAATGGTTTATAAAGGCTAATTTATTTGGTCCTTTATTTTCTATTTATTTCCTTATAATTTCGCTAAAGTGTCTTAAAACAATATCATGTCCAGGAGTACATATTTTTCTGTCACACTGTATGTATCACTAACTTAGGGCCTCATTTTGCAAAATGGAACTTTTCAAAACGTTTGAAATTTCTATTGAAAGAACTTAAATTAGTATTTTTAATTTTTCAAAATCAAGCCACTGGTATTTTTTTCAAATACGTTTTATTGTTTTACCACCTGATACAATTTAAAGAATCAATTTAAATATTGTGATATTTAAAATAATTCTCCATTGTATTCAAATTAAAATATTACATATTGTTATGAAGATAAATTTTTCTTATATATTGAATTATTAATTGCATCTTCTGAAGTTCAATTTACTTTGTTGAAAATATTTTTCCAGCTCTCATCTTGTGTCATTGTAAAGACATTAGAACGTGTGAAAGCACGGTAAGATATTATGTTTCCGGCATTTTGAATATCTGATTCATAATCACGTCTTTTCAATACCTTTTGATCCTTAGAAAAACAAATAAGTGAGGTTTTTAATTTTGATGGATTTTCTTCATTAGATTTTGACACAAGACAAACTTCACTATCTGGAGGACAATCGGCCATACGACACGGAAGGGCTACAATTATATAAAAAAACATTTATAAAATGCATTCAAATATTCTTAACTTAGCTACCGCTTTACCAGGTTTGGCAGGTTGTGCTTGTGAGTATACAACAAAACATACTAGAGTTAAGATAAACAGCTTCATTTTTTTAATAGAGAGTTATTTGCGATCACTTTTAAACTAAAGTTTAGACTGAAATAAATATAATTTTTTTCTTAATTTATATCAATTGCGCTGCGACTAGGAAAGGTTTTGACTACTGCTATTTATTGTTTTACTGTTTGTTCAGTTGATTTTTTATTTTCTTTGACGCAAATAAACTTTGTTTGTTTATTTTTTAATTTCTAATGAAATGTTTATTTACCAAGAAGCTTAAAAGAGAATTTTAATTATAAAGCGGAAGTATTAATTAAAGACTTTTTCCTTCTTTTAGTCAATAAACGACATATTGCAACGCTGTAAGTAGTGAGAAATTAAAAAGCATTGGTTTTGTTGCATAAATTAGTTTACAGCAGTATTGCGTCTCATGGCAGGCTTATTTAGTAAGAGAATATATAAAGCCACATCCTAAATAAGAGAAATACGTCCCCAATAATTTTTTGTTCCCTCGACGTACAATTGTGGGACTAAGGCTCGTTTCTATTTTGGGAACTTAATTCATTAGGGAGTTAGTTCTTACCGTCTCAAGGTGGTTGGACCCAAGTTGCCAATGAACTAAAGTTTAAATGAACTCATTTCGCAATTTTTTAAACAAATTAATTCTCCAAAATAATGAACTTATACCCCAAACAAAAATTTAATAAATCCCCAATAATAAAGGTTGTTTTAGAATTACGAGCAAAAACCGCATAAAAAATTAAATTATTTGTTTTTGGGATTGAGGTCCTTAGGACGGATGTTAGGGGTTCTTACACTCTGCATATCGAATGTTAGCCGCGGGGAGAACCCGGTTTTTGCATTGCATACATTCTAGTTATTTGTTTTTGCAAAAGGAAATCACAGGCTTCTACGTGACTGCGTGCAAGTCAGCCCAAGTTACCAATTTTTTTAAATTAATTATTTTCTCAAAAATAGAACTAAAAGATATTTAGGTCTCCGAAAATCGTTGCTATTGACCTGTGGATAAAAGTATGCAGAGTTAGTTCATTTTATTGGGAATTTAGTTGCTACTAATATCAACAGTTTTACTGGTGTTATCACTGAACAATTCAATATTCCTTCCATTTTCCACTGTTTATTTTTTTAAGAATATAGTCTTTTATATACCTGTCTGCTAGTTTTTGTTTGCTAAATATTTAGGCTATATACATTGTTTTTCTAATTTAGCTGTATATTTAGTAAAAACGAGCGTCTAAATAACAATTAATTTAGAAAAAAAACCGAGGAAGTTTTTAATCAAAAACAACTAATTGTTTATTTTATAAAAGCGCGTGTAAAATTAAAACTTATTTATCTAATACATTCGCAAGATGGTTAGATATTTTGTTAAAATCTGTTTGTATAAGAGTAAAACACGAGTAAAGAATTTTTAATAAGTTAATTTTAAATTGAGAGAAAATAAATTTTTAAACAGCAACAAACTTACTTACGAATATGAATTAATGCCTACCAACCAGTAGGTATGTTATTTTTTTTGGAAAGAGATAGTGGGAGAGGACAGATGGATAAATTAAAAATAATATATAACATATTTAAATGAAATTGTCGGTAATAGATGGAATTTTCCAAGTCCGATAAAGGGAGTGAATCATCAAAATCGATTTGACAAGAACTTTTGGAGCTATTAAAATAAAACGCTTTTTCGAAATATCTGAAGTAGATTGAGTATAAAAGCTGATGAGATTTAAGATTCGGGCAGCATGGTACGAGTAGCTTTGAATTTATTTGAAAGAGAGAACATTTTTCGAAAGTTTTATTTTGGAAAATTTTCAAAATCTATTGAATACTAAAAACTTCAACTACAAAAGACAAAAACCAAGTAAAAATGAATAGAAAAACAGGTTGATTCGGTAGCATATAGCGCTAGAAATGCGAGAGAGTAAAAATGTATGGAATAATTCATGGTCAGAGATGGAAATTTCGTACTAACCGAAATATATTTATCTTGTAAAAAATAATAAGTTGCACTTTTCATATTCGAATTTGTTAAATAATACGATTAAATATTTGATATTTCTAGTCACTGGTAGCCACCATAAAAAGTGGTTATTTCGAACAAAGAATGGTGATGATATGGTGGAGCGACCTCGAAATCCGTACTGATCCGTTCTGCTACTCTGATGAACAATAAATTGTTCCAAATATTACCTTCTTAATAAGAAGTAATGAGTTTATCCACAATTATCTTAAATTGAAAAAGAAATGGGTAAGCTCAGATTTGAACCTAAGCCAAACAATTCCCTTCAATATAAACCAAATATACATAAATTCGACTAATTACTTACAAACATTAATTATTAATTGTTTATTTTATAAAAGCGTATGCGAAATTAAAAAGCAAGTTTAGTTGTAGGTATCTACTTTTTACACCTGAATGAATTTAAAAACAAATACTTGTATGTACTGTAGATAGTTATTATATTGTTTCAATAAATATTGGAATTTTTTCTAATATATGCATCGACTTTCATCAAAATTTAACTTACCGCGTTTGAGAATAGCGAGTTTTGGTTATGAATATCTGTTAACGCCCTAATTTAGCGCGTTTTGACTATAAGAAGTTGACAACGCTGCACTAAGGTCCCAAAAGTCAAAGTTCGGCTGGCATACGACTAAAAAAGGAAGATATTGATGTACATATATTTTTCATTTCACCTTAGCTTGAATTGCGAATATTTGCGATTTTTGAGATATTCATATTTTTATATGCCGTACACGGTGCTCTTGAAGAAACTTTTGATCAATTATAAAAAAATTTTGGTGAACCCATTTCTTAAATTTTTGTTTACTCAGGCTTAAGCTGGATACAAAACTCATATAATGGCTTTTGACACACTTCGTTTTTATAAATATAGCGTTAGAAAATTAAATTAAAAAAAAGATTTGTTGTATATATACAACATATGCATGAAAGTGTTAAACGGTTTTTAAACCTAAAAAATTGATCCAAACTTAAAAAGATAAGCGTAAGATTGCTTGTAAATGCTGTTTCTTTAAAAAAAAATTTTAATTTTAAAATAATTTTGTCCAAATATTTATTCTAGCGAGCCTTATGTGCGCTGGTAGGAGTGTTACTTTCTTTGAAAAATAGATAGTGAGAGAGAAAATATGGATTAATTGAGAAATCTTAAGTATTTTACAACTCGAATGTTGGTGTTTTGTTAATTTTCTGCTCTTTAACTCTGCTTAAAAATTGTAATATTAGATATGCAGAAAGAATTCGGTACAAAGAACTTAGTACTGATAGCACTGTTGCCGTTTACTATTTTTCAAAAGAGGTGCAACCAGTAGTTGTGTTATCTTCATCTGGAAAGCGATGGTAAGAGAGGACAGATGGTGAAAGAGAGAAAGCTTAATTTTTACAATACTGGTATTGCGCGTTGCGCACCGCTCTCAGTTTTGCTGATTTGTCCCCAAATAGGGTTTGCTTTTGTGATTGGGGATAAAAATTTCGGGAAAAATTCAATTTTTTGGGGAAAAAGATTTTATTTTGCTGAGGATTTTTGGGGATAATATATTATTATAAATCGTGTTATTTAGTTTTTCTTATTTGTATTCAAATTCATGTACGTATTGACAAATCATATTTTATCATATTAAAAAATATGCTGGAATGCAGAATGCAGTATGACATATTAAAAGCTCTTCTTAGAATAAATAAATATACACTTTAAAAATAATTCAGTTTGCTGTGCCGAATTTATTCCATCTTCTCAAATGCTGGCATTTTTTATACAACCAGCAAATGAACAAAATTGCATTGGCTGATGATTTAGAAAATTTTATTCTGAAGTCTTTGATGATAAACATTGATATATAGTTGTTGTTTTTTGTGTGTTGTTTACGTTACAGCTTTTATATATTAATACATATTTATGTAAATATTTAGAGCTCAAAGTATAAATTAATTCGAATAATATTACACAAATGGATTAAATTGCTGCCGTTTTCTTTTCTACAAAAAATGTAGCATTTCTTTTACTTTTTATGAAAAAAATTAAAAATAAATGATGCTACAATAATTTCTAATAAAGTCACTATTTTAAAAAACTATACGTATTGCAAATTTTCAATAAAAAGGGCAAAAAATTATGCAGTTTGTTTTTAGAAAAGAAAAACCCATAAGTAAATAAATGTATGCATATATTCCCTTTGGCAATAATATTATTTAATTTTTAAGGTTACGTGGGATAAGATTATTATAATTATTTCGACCTTTTGATTAAGTTCCAAATCATAAATTAACAAATGACAAAAAGCTTGATTATATTCAATATTTTGCAAATTTTGTTAAAAAAAAGTTTTATATTGTTTAAAAATTTTTACAAATACATAAATGTTAAATATTATAGAAGAATGTTGTGACTGAGAAATATTGAACTTTATAACGCTTTCTGTTTTTTTCTAAATTTATTAGCTTGAAAACTTTTAATACAGATCTGTGGGGATTTTTGGGGATAAGAAATTAACTATTTTGGGGTATTTGGGATATGAAAAATTGCAAATTGGGGATAAGGTATAAAATAAAACTGGGAACCATGGCGTTGTGCTTGTTTTTAGATCATTGTTACAGCGCTTTTGATGTCAAGTGTGTTTTAAGCTCTGTAGCCATTTTATTAGTTATTTTACTTCTCTGGTGATTTTGCTACAATACCGACGAAGGAGGTGCTATGATGTCCGCTAGCACACACCAGTATCAATTGCTGTCAGTACTCTTCAGTGACCAAAGCTATGCCTTCGTCACTTAAATAGTCCAACAAGAACAAGTACAGTGGCATACTAATGCACATCTGAAAAATGGTGGATCTTACACATTATGTGCTTTGTAGTCAACGCACTAACTACTTCAGCCAGCAGAGCCCTCAATTCATAACGGTATATATGAAGAGCCTTAACTTGCCGATATGTAGTCATGAGATATGAACAACTGGGGACGAATCGTCACATCCGTGATCGTATCGGCAATCGTACGAAAGAAGATTATGTGATAAGTCAATCAGATGAACCGAATGAAATGATGACTTTCGATTGAAAACGGATTGTAATTTGTTGTGAAAAATTTCAAAGCATACTTAAGGGTGTTTATTTTATATATTGGTTATCAGTGTTGGCAGAAAAATATTATCGTAAAATGTTGTACAGGAAAAAACCCAAATTGCAAATTGTATTGCTATTTCGCAAATACAATATTAATAGATAGAACCGGATGTTCTAAAGACAATACTTGTTTTGTTATTTATTTATTTATTTGTAATAAATTTTAATTTTGTATGAACTTTTAAAAGCTTTTATTTACACTCGAACGTATTTTCACTGACGGATGATAGTTCGTCACCCACATTTTCATAAACAGTATGCTCACGTATGTCATAAGCGGAAAAGTGTTCTTTTACGTGAAGAGTTTTGCGATAATGGATGTTTCGATTTGAGCCCTGAATCTTTAAATTAGTTTTAGCGACTAAAAAGTTTTGTGGTTGTATTAATAATAGAGCTTTTGGAAATGCTTTGAATAAGGATAATCGTTTAATCGTTTCTCTTAGTTATGAAAAATAAAAAATATAGATATATTAAAAAAAGTGATACCAATTTAATACTTCTGACGGCTTTAAGCCCACATTATAGATTCTGTGTTGATCTGAATTAAATACAGTTGAACTTCTATAACTTAAAGTAGGTGAATTCCTTTAGATTTTGTATCTACAACTTGAACTTTCATAACTTGAATTTCTCTCTAACTTGAAGAAAAATAATGGTACAAAGCTTTGCAATGTTTCTATATATTGAATTGTTTGTGCTGCCATTAATTTTACGTTAACAAAAATTCCTAGATCTGCCGCTAATAGTCAACGCATATTTTTTTCTAAATTGTTTTATAAATGATAGTTTAATTTAGGATATACATTGCTAAATTAGCAATACTGTCATTAATAAAAGCTCACAATTTTATGGATAGGAAAAAGTAGCAAACCCCGTAGCTTCCATGGTATTAAAGCGATACGCGTCGATTATAAAAATAACAAAAGTGCTTGGACGACTGGACAAATTTTTGAAGAATGGATGCTCAAAGTGGATAAGCAGTTTTCTGCTGCTGAAAAAAAAATTTTCTGTATTGGTAATTGGCCGGCACATCCAAAAGAGAAATTGAAATCTATTGAACTGGCATTTTTTCCTCCAAATATGACATCAAAATTGCAGTCACTTAACCCGGGTGTAATTCAATGCTTGAAAACTTTTTATACAAAACAAAAGAGAACAAATTCAGCCAAAAACTACTCAGTCCTTTAATATATAACAAATTATGTACACATGCTCAATTCCTTTGTTACAAATAAAAAGAAATAAATGTTAACAACATCTATTTTTTATAATGTGCAAAGTTTTAAATACTAATTCCATAACTTGAAGTCTCCCTAAATTGAAGTTTGTTTTCTAGATAATGCCGATTCAAATTATGAAAGTTCAACTCATGATCCAATAATACAGGTCTGTTTAATAATCCAGCTGATTTTTTGTAGCGTTGTGTTTTTTAATGGCCGACTCCATGTATAATATCAAAAGTTGCGTTTATATGTGCTAGAGATGGGATCGTGAGTGACTTTTCACTCGGTACCATGTAATAGCTACCAAATGAAATAATTACCTACCAAAATGGAAAAAGGGCCACCGGAATTTTGAAACTTAAAATTTATTTTTAGTTTGAGAAACACTATAATTTAGGAAAATGCTACTTTTTAAAAATTGCAAGTTTTGAAGAAGATCAATGTAGTTTAACATTAAGGTCAGAATCAAACATTTACTCTCAACTGAACGTCAATATGATTTTAAACTTTAATCTCAAACCTTTATCTTGGTGTGAAAAGGGATTAAGAATAACGTTAATTTAGTACTGTGGAGGTAAAAAAAGTACTATTTAAAATATTTTTTGTACCGAAGAAAAATTTAATTTTCCATCATTAACATACAAAATACAATTTCTTTATGTTGTAGTCAGCAGTTTTTGACTCAATACATTCCCTGTTGTTTTTTTATTGTCGAATTGTTGTAGTACTAAACAGACCTGTATTATTTGATCATGGTTCAACTATACATTCATATTTGCTCCAGTAACGTTTATGGACATTTAGTGACAACAGAAGGTTATTTCTTTTATATATCACACAAAAGTTTTGTATTATAAAATTTTATAAAATTTTTATTTGCTGGTTTTATTTAATGATCTTTTTGTGTGTCATCGCAAACGTTTTTTAGTGCTATTTGGCATACCTCTTTAATAATGTTTTGTGTCGTTTGAAATTTGCCCCGATAATGGCACATAAATTATCGAGGAAAAAACGCAACTGTGTGCTATATGATACCCGACCGAAACTAAAGACTTATAACGACATCTAATACCACTCTTCTTTTGTTTTTGCATTCGTTGCATTTCAAATGTAATAAATGGTATTATTAGACGTTGATTGCTTTTCTTGCAAACATTTTTTTAATTAAATACAAGTGAAAAAATTTGCCGACGAAAAAAATGCAACGTAATATAAATTTGAAAATTGATAATTTAAAATAAAAATAGCTGTCATTCAGCTAATAGAAAATTCATGATAACGCAGGCTTTGGAACAAGGTTAACAATGAGTGAAGTTGATAATTGTTAAAATATCAAAGGATTGGCGCAGCGCATTAAGATAACGTCAAAGAAATAGTGTGGAGAAGAAGTCAGGAAGTGGTAGACCACATAAATTTACTGCACGCAGCCACATTCAAATGACAATATTTTATAAAATCTATTTAAATAATAAGCCTGTAGATGTTACCAGTTACGCAAACCACAAATTAGGAGTCGCTATTGACATTCACATTGCCTGAAATTGATTAAAAGGTAAAAGAAGCCACTGCTTGACTTTAACATTGGTTCAACGAGCAGTGGTCGAAAGTGTTGTAGAGCGACGAATCCAAATTTAATTTATTTGGCTTTGATGGCATTAATTACGTGCACCGGTCGCCAAAATAAAGATATATCTGTTAACACATGTTAAAAATGGCTGGGACTTAATATTGGTAAAGGATAAAGAATATTGTATTTATGTAAGAAACCTAAGTAGTGCAGGTCCCATTACCAAAATTCAATGAACTATAAGTGCCATTAAGTACTGCGAAACCTTGGAAAGCATATGCTTCCCCATTTTCAATAAAAAATGGCCCCTGGAGGCATATTTCAGTGGGATAACAATCTTAAGCTTACAAGTCGCTTAGCTAACAAGTTCCTTAGTGAGCATGGTGTTCAAGTCTTACGGGGACTCCGCAATCTCCCGATCTTGTTGAGTAGCAAGACAATTTAAAAAGAAACCTTAATTAAAAGAAATTATAAAATTACATTCGCCATGTGTCCCCTAATAATTTAATGGCTATTGTCGCTTGCATGCCATTCATATTGAAAGCGGTAATAGCAAACAATGGATATGCCACAAAAGATTAGTTTAAAGAAATATTAATTTAATTTAAATACTTTTTTTGAATTATAAAAAATTTCATATGTTCTTATATAGTCTGAGTAATAATTTTTGTAAAAAGCAACAGAAGCTGAAATTACTTATTCTATTATAGACATAGTCACTTAATGAATTTAGGAGTATCTGTAGAAAATTAAGCCCTAAGTAAGAGATTAATAAGATGAATAAATGGAGGGCTCAGAGTTGAAGTGAACCAAGTCATAAAATATTAAAAATTTCAAAACTAGTGCAAAATGCTCCGCAAAGTTTAACTCCATTTAGTTCTGTAACGCACTAAATAAAAAGGTGCATTGTTCCTAAGGTAACGGTAAAAACCCCAAGGCTATCATTTTAATGGTAGTTCATTTATTGAAACTCAAAATATCTTCGAATTGCCTTTTTGTGACTTGGTTCACTTCAGCTCTGAACCCTCCAAATAAGAAAAGACATGACCCTGAAGTTTTTTATTTATGGTCGTAGATTACATTAATTAAGATATTATCTGATTAAAACAATGATGCATTTGGTGGTTTAGACCAAAAAAATTTTCAGAAACTTATCTTAATCTAAACCAAAGTTATACCGACTGAAAAGCTAATAAATACCAGCCATTCTTAAATGGAGTAATTGTGCACTAATCAAATCTTAGCGTTCGTAAATCATCACTTCGCAATAATTTTTTTTTGTCAAAATTCACCAAACTCAAATTATTGACCGTGCTGTTACATATCGGTGCAACTATGGCATCATTTTATTTACTGTTGCAATATTTTGCAGACCGGTTGCACAAATTTATTGCATTTACGATTATACCCTATAAAATAATAACAAATATAATACAAATTTTTTTTAATTAAATACAATTTTTACATACAGATTTATTGTTGTGAAACTTTTAGACTCGTTCGCTGAAAGGCCATCGAAGGATTATATATAATACTAGGCCTTAAGGATCTATTCTATGGCATATTCACTAAGGACTATATTTGGGCAGATTACTCTAGGATAGTTCTATTAGCAGTTTTTTTAGAAACCATTACTGGGACTGGTACGAAGAATACCACCACGGGGCAATTACGTAAAGGTTAAGTCTGAAACCTGTCACCGAGTATCCTAATTATGTTAATTGACCCCCTCCAATGACAAAGTCATATAAAAGTTACTGGTACATCTCATATAAAGTTCCGGAACTTGAACCGGTCGCTAGTCCCAGGGAACCAGTCACGAGATATGTCTTGTGACAGGTTCTATTCCTTGTAGGGTAATTATTTGAACTTTTTTAGATTTATGTTGAAAGGAATTGTTTGGCTCAACTTCAAATCTGACTTTACTCATTTCTTTTTCATTCATATTTTTTTTGATAAATTAAAATTAAGACTAGCAGGACGGATTAGTAATAATAATTTCTGAATTATTTGAAAGTTGTTTTCATGAGTATTTTTGGGAGCGTGAGTTTTCTGGATTGTGAATAACTTTTTTTTTCACTCACAGGAGCATGCATGAACGTGAACCAAAAATGTAAGGTCGTGCGTGAGCGTGAACGAATAAAATTTTTTTCATCGTGAGTGAAAAGTCAGTCATGTTCCCATCTGTGTACACAAACAGCCAGTTATTTTACTTAGTACAAATTTATTTAAAAAAAAAACTACAAATTAATTAATTTTCTAGATATTTTCTCGACCTATAAACATATTTGTGATATGTTGTTTGTATGGTTAAAGGGCTGTGGATGAGTTGACAAAAGAACAGTGTAAATGGACAAGTTGATAAACTACAACAAATACAAAATACTAGAAAGTTATATTAAAAAATATATCTTTCTAAATATTCGCTTATCTAAACGTTTGTATAAATGCTGTTTGTACTCTTTATAGATATAAGATAAAATCTGCGTGAAGGTCCAAAATTTATGATAAGAATTTTTTATTCAAATTTGAATTTGCTGCTTTCTTTAGATTAGTGCTTATCAACGAAAATAAATCTTTCCCAGTTTGGTATGTGGCAAAGCATTATTTCAGCTATGCCGTCATGAACTTTTACTTGATATAAACATGCGATGTTCGAAACCCAGCGTTTGATCCTGACAAATGTTTTCCTTTTAACAAAGCCATCAAATAGTTATTGGGCAACTTACTGCAATTATATGCAAAATATTATGTTAACTTTTCGAAATAAAGCAATTTTTGTGTTTACATCATTTAGCATTTTTTTTTTGTTTTTTGCTTACAATTTAGCACGTCTTTATACTACCAAAAATAATTTTTCATTTAAGCATAAAAATGTCTTGCAAGTATACTAATTGTTGCTTTTTTATATTTTAGTTTTACAAAGTAAATTATGCAATGCACTGTCAAATCATAACAACAGTAAACCCATATTTCACGATAATTTGAAATTAAAAATTGTAAGATAAAAATAAAAAAAAAGATTTTTATATTATAATGATCCAACCTAAATAACTTTGGGTTAATAGGATCTTGAAATCAGTACTGATACGTTCTACTCGTCTGATGAATAAGAAATTGTTCCATATAATACTCTCTTAATAAAAAAAATAATGAATTTATCCAAAAAAAATTTCCAAAAAATTAGAAACAAATGTGTAAACTCGGATTTAAGCTTGAGCCGAAAAATTCGTTTCAATATACAAATATATAAGTTCGATTAATTACTTACAAACATTAATTAAAAATATATTTATTAATTTGCTATTATTACTTTAAATTTTATTATATTGCTTAAAAACTAAAAATGTTTGTTCTTTTTTACAAGATATAAAATGTTCTTAATAATTACATAAAAAAAATTTTAAATAAGAAGCACTTATTAGACTACGATTTACTGTATTTTAAAAATTAAATAAAAAAAACTAATTGTACATACAATTTGAAAAAGGACAAAAATTGAATTTTAAAAATTTCGCTATAACTGTGTTTTTATCAAAATTCCGAGATGTTTTATTTATATTGTTTAGTAAGCCATATTTTTCAAGACTTTTTTTTCGAAATTACAAATTTTTCGCATTAAGAAAAGTTTCTAATTTCTTTGTAATTTTATTAATTTATAACTATTTATGGTTTTTATTGTTCTAAGAATTTTATTTGCAAATTTTTTTCATATTCTTGATAAAATGTTTTATGCGGATTTAATTTGGTCTTTCTTTTAATTTCGGTAACTCGCACTGGAACTTAGGCTTATTTTCACATTTATGTTTGTATGCGGATATAAAATAAATACTTGCAACTGTCATAAGATGCTCCTGTTTCTTTCTTTTGACTTCTTCTTGATATTCTTGATAGCACCGTTCTATCTTGGGAGTAGCAATTAAATGTTAAGTCTACAAAAAATACACCACTTTTACATGAAACAAAACAAAGATCAAAGCCCGGGGGACATTCTGCAATATTGCAAACTATTTCTTCTACAAAAATAAGAAGACATTTCAGAAAATGAATTACAAAATAAACTGAACATTTTGTTAATACTCTACCATTAGTAATCTCATTTGGCGCATGTTGAGTCCGTTGCGGAACAAACGATTGTATGAACACAGGCAGACTTAGCAGAAATAATGCATATAACTTCATTTCTACAAAAAATTCCAATTTCTCTTAGATTTACAATTACATTTAAAACAAATACAAAGTTAATATTTATACGCAATTTGTTTGAACTTTAAAGAATTTATTTTTCATTAAGAAATTTTTAATAGTTTTGTATTATTTTTTATTAAACAACCAATATTAGATAACACAGTGTGACGAAAAAAATACATGGGAAGTGATATTACTCATAAGTGCACGGAGGTACGAAAAACCGGGTTTTTACCCGTAACTCCAGATTTTTGGGGGGTGTCACGGAAATTTCAAATACAAATTCTTGATCTACTCGACAGCAACTACAAGAAAAATAATATCAAATCCCAGGTATTTCGACTTCGTTCTATTTTGTAACACAGTGTAATCAAAAATTGGAATTTTCTACTAACCGAAATCGATTGTAAAAATTATTAGAAATAATTCTCGTCTTCTCATTTCTTAACTAAATCGAATAAATAGTGTTTATTCCTAGACGCAAGTATTCAACGTAATAATTAATAAAATTGCACAAAGACTGCTGAAAGCAGTACTGATCCGTTTTAGTAGTTTGAAGATTAAAATTGTTCCAATTTGACTTTTTTAATAAAAAATAATTGAAAGTATCCAAAAATATCTTAGTAAAAGCGAATTCGGTAAAATCAGATTTGAACTGAAGACAAATCATACTTTTCAACTTATACAAAAATAAAATTTCAGAATTTGTTCTTATTTTAAATGTAATTATACGAAAAAAGAAATTGTTTTCACTGTTTTTTAATTTGAATTAAATTTTATTTTTGAACAGTACGCCTGTTAAATATTTACTTCTTTTATGTAATGCAAACTTTAAACTAAACTATTACAATAAGTTCAAATGACAAAAGGTACACAGTCAGACTTAATAGATTTAAGACTTGATTTCAAATGGAAACTTTAGAATGAACTAAATATTTTTCTTTTCATGAATTTATACTAATTAAGTTTCTAACAGGAAGTGTTTTTGACCAAAATGCAATACTGCGCTGCAACAGAAAAGTTGTTTTTTCGATGCCGGCGCAAGTTTAAAAATTATCTTTTTTTTAACTGATTATTATTTTTATTGCATATTTGAGATTTTTTATTCGTTATATGAGCACCAGCCGCTTCACTCGTTTTGATTCCTTTGCGCCAATTTTTTCTCTAAGATTTGATTATTTATTATATAAGTTAAAGTTTTATGGCCCTACCTACCGATGTTTAATTTACAATTGTAAAAGAAAATTTGTAACTTTAGACAAATTTAAAAATTTGTCAATTACTTGTTGCTTACGCTACAACTTAATAACTCATTTATGAACGCAGCTAATATAAAAAAGAACTTTAAAGGAATGACTTAAATGTAAAACACCATCAAGCAGAGTTTTGTTCAAATGACTGCAAATAAAAATAATTACTGAGTTAAGAATTACAATATACCACATGAAATTGAAGTCTTTGTTGTTGGAAACAGATTTATAATGTTACCTAATAATTCTATCAGATCTCAAAGTAGGAAACTCTTCAAAAACTGTTGATCATATGACTGCCAATGTAAGACTTATTATTGCTGAAATAACGAAGAGTGTGTGAAGATTGGATTCAAGCATTAAAGTTTTAAATATATTAAAAACATTTTTTTTTTAATTGTATGAAGGTCAAGTAAAATTGTTGAACGATTCTAGCTAATATTCATTACTAGAAATAGTTATAGGTTCTAATCTATTTTCAGTAAATATTTTAGGAACAAAGTCTTTCCTATAGCTGTCTCTGCGTCTTTGATAGAATACAAAAAACTTTAAATACTTTGATAAAAGTTATCAAAACAAAAGTAAAATATGTATAAAGATAAAAAAATTGCGATATGAATAATAAAAGTTATTTTTAAATATAAATTTGGTACTTTCACTAGATTAGTACACAAAAGCAAACAAAATCTTAGCCAGCAAGATCTCTATTATTAAGTTGAAATACTCGTTCTATCGGAGCGTTCCATTTGCTTATTATAAATATTCTAAAAAATGTTTGGTTTGTATTACCGCAGCGAGTTCTTCGATATTCCTACTTATTGTAGTAAGCTCTTTTTATATCGATCGTAGTGTTTTAATGCAACTTACGACTTTTTTGTCCTATTACAGACTTTTTATATCAAATTTATGTTTAATCGCAATTGCCATAAGAAATACGTTACTTTGAATTGATCTGTTGCATTTTAGAACAAAATAAGTAAAGCCATTAATAGGAATTTCTGAATTCTTTGTTAGACATAAAAAATAATATAGTTTTCTGTTTTCATTAATTATTGAAGATATATTAAATAAACGAGATGATAAAATAATTACAGAAATCTTTACTCGGCGCAGACACTTATTCAAAAAATCTTTATACAGCAGGGATGATTTTATAACCAGAGAAGAAACTTTTCAAGCTAAACCAATGGCCAGCAATGTCGATATTCTGCATCAAAAGAATCCGATATTCGACCTAGCCAGAGAACAAAGAATAAATATAAAGGAACAATCATTTTACGTCTTCTGACATAATCGAAATCATAGCGATCCCTTATAATTCCAAAAATTATAATGTTGAATCACCCGAAAATTTGTTTTCTTAATTTAATCAAACCGTAAAATTTGTTTTGTATTTTTTTAGGTTTTCTATGATGTTTTGAACTCTGACTTAGCTCAAAAAAATTTTCTGCATAGCCGGACTTAATGGGTTTCTTTCTTCGGCTTATTAGCGGATTTGCAGCACAGTCGGCCTTCGACTGGGCTTAACAGTTTTCTCCCCTCGGTATATTGAATAGCAGTTACGATTTTCTGCCCACCAGCCTTTAGGTGGGCGTAATGACCGCTATATGGCATACCATGTGGAGAAAACTATTAAGCCTGGCCGAAAATCAGATATGCAAAAATATTTACTTATTGAAGCCGCTGTTTGTTGCTTACTCGAGTGAAACCAAATCAATTTAGTAATTGGTGCTTTTAGTTTAGGCGATAAATTGTTCATATTTTTAGTGATTTTAAAACTAAATAAACACCCAAGTATATGTTATTTTGGGCGATTATTCGTATAGTAGACTTATTCCCTATGTTAGGATAAAGCGATTAATTTAACAACGTTTAATTCATGTCTTTCATTGCAGGTCCACAAAATATATAACTTTACTGAGTTGATACGATATTTTATTAAAAATTTAATGTATTAAACACCAAAAGTTTTCAATATGTTAAATGACACAGAGACAATAATTTTCGTAGTGTTTGTTACCAGGTTCATTCATATTTACAAAATCTTAATATTGCTTAGAGCACATGCGCAAAGGTCAAACAAAAAAAGCAGCATTAAGTTTAATAAACTTTACTCCAGATAGCCGTAAATTTTTTTTAGTTTAAAGGAATTAGTATGATTATTTAAGACTTCTTAAGGTAGAATTAGTTTGTACGTTCTGTTCTGTTACGAATCATTTGTTTTGTTTCTGTTCGATTGAAAAACTGTATGTGTGGTTTGTTGTTACTTTTTCGTTCTGTTCTGTTGCGGACTATTCTGTAGAAAAAAAATATAACGTTAAGTGACAGTCAAGAGTGTGTATGTATTAGAATTTTGTGGTGTGAAATATTACAAATCTTGTTTTAAAAGTCAGAAAATATTATTTTAATTAAAATTTTTAAAAATGTAAATTTTTTCCCAAATAAAAGACATTTTGCAAAGATTTAAAAGATGCATTCCTATAATTACATCGTCCACATTCACAAGTTCAGACACATAACAAGTAAGTAAGAAATATTTTCTACGGGAAAGAATGTCACGTCCTTTGATCTTAATAAGATTAATCTTTTAGGTGTTCAATATATATGAAAGAAAGCTTTATTAATTGTAATCTTACACTACTTATTCGGTAAACAACAGGTGATACGGTGCACTGAGGAAGCGATACATCATTGGGCGGTGGTGATGCGCTCTAACAACATACTTGTTAGTTACTAAAGTAAGCTTCTATAAACTCTAGTTGGTAAGAATCTAAGATGTAATCGGCAATCTGAAGCACAGCGAGCTCAAGATGTATTTTAAGGGTCGTGAAATCAGTTTGCAATTAGTACAAATTTAAAATATATTTCAAAGAGTTCCAATCAGAAAAATACGTTTATTTACTACGATTTACTAACAGATGTAACGAAGCGAGAATCCGTATCGGTAAATTGCATTGAATGTTAGTAACCAATATATTGTTCGCTACGCGTTATTTACTTATTTATCTATTACTATGTTTGCAATTAAATAGTATTTGTTAGGAGTTTTGTAACAGAAATGATGAATAAGGCAGACGTGCTAAGATCGAGCTAAACCGAATAGAAAATTTTAAAATCATAAATTTTAATAGGCAATTAAACAAGCGTGAGAACAGATTTTGAGAAAGCTTTTGGTGCTTCTAAGGCGGCGTGAAGACGAGTTTTGTAAGAGCTGTTACAAAGAGTAAAAGTTTAAGTGAACTAAACCTGATGGGCTGATCAAAAGCAAAAAATTAAACATTTACAAGATCACGGTTAAAGGAATAATTTTTGTAATGCATTTTAAGAATATATAATTATATTTTTGTAACGCACAATAAATATACAAATTTTTATTTGTTGTTATGAAAATATGAACAAAATAAAATTTTATCGCAATACATTCTTTAGATATCTTAAGCTAAGCGCGTTTTTTATTGGCTTAAACTTTTTTAATTTCAGGACAAAATTCAGTAAATGCTCCAGGTATCTCCTTATTATAATTCTTAGTTTTCTGTGATAACACTGTTTGGTCTTTGGAATGGCAATTATATGTAAAGTATTCTACATTCGTATCGCTCTCACAAGAAAGAAAACAAAACTCAAAGTTCGGGGGACATTCTGCAATATCACAAGCATGTTTACCTACGAAAACAACAATCAATTTTAGAAACTAAATTATGAAATGAACTTAATATTTTTGTAATACTTCACCATAAATACTTTCATTTGGTGTGCCTATAGTCCGATCCAGAATATGCGCCTCTATGAACACAGCCAAACTTAGTAGAATTAAGACATATAACTTCATTTCTATAAAAAATTAAATTTTTTAATTTTCCATGATGGCGAGTTTTATAAGCAACTTGTAATTGAATAACAATATTTTTTACTATTTTTTAGTTAACAGTTAAGAGTTTATAGATTCTTTGAAAAGCTTTAGTTTTAGCAAAAATAATATTTTAATCAAATGCAAAGGAAATACAATTATTAATTTTATTATTCGAAAAACACGCTTGATAAATTATTACTTTTTCTTTTTACTGCCAACTTTAAACTAAACTAAACTAACCTTTAATAATAAGTTTAAATAACCTGCTACATTTTAGTACTTGTACCACTTTTTTATCCGTTCACTACAAAAACATTCGAGTACACTACAATAAAAGTAGTAATGAATTGAAGAGAAAAATTATTTCTCTTTTACTAAAAACTTACCAGAGTTGTGAAAAATATATATTTGAAATACTTAAATTTAAGATAAAATTTTTTTTATACAAAATAGCTTTTAGTAAAAGTAGTTGAAATAAAAAATATGCATATCTCAAATTTTGTATTGATGAAATATTTTATTGAAGTTATTGTTCAATTCACAATCCCTAGTTCGGAATTTATGTTTTTTGTTATTTCGAGACTTTTATATTCTTTAGCGTTTCAGTATTTTTAAAGAAAATTTTTAATTTTTTCAGAATTTTAAAATTTTTTGCAATAGAAGTGGTTAGTAAATTTTCATAATTTTGTTGATTTTTTTTATCAGTATTGAACTTTGCTGTTTTTCGTCATTTTACTATTTTTTTTTAAATGGACATTTTGTAGAATTTTATATATTTTGAAGAAATTTTAGGGCTTACTTAAATTTTTGGTAAATTTCGGTAATTTTCGAGGTTTTCAAGTTTTCAATAATCTGTATGCAAGAGGAAATGATCGTTGTAGACTATTTAGATATGCTAGAGATTGTCTAGTGGTCGAAATTAGTTCGCCAGCTTAAACGAAAATGAGAAATTCCCACATCCTTCCCCATTGAAAAATTACTAAACAAAATAAAATTGCGTAAAAACACGCTCATTTATTTTGTTAAGTTTTCGCTTAAAGCTAACACATCCTTACGTAGTGAACATATTTAATTCTCATCTTTTTCAATTCTGATTTCTTTCAACTTCACTCATTTGAAGAGAAAAAATCTTATTTCTCTTATACATATGTATGCAATCTTAAACACTGTCATTGCTTTGCTTATGATTTTACTTGAAGCAATACTGACATGAGTGAATGTACGTGTGTATTTTTAGCATTTGTAGTTGTGTCAACTTTTGGAGCCTTTTATTGCTTTAGAACTGAACCGATTTAAATAATATGTAGTGGGGTCACTAAAGCTCTACAATGTCTACCATTTGGTAAAAGAATGAAGGAAATCGGTTGGCAAACAAAGGAGAAAAAGCGATCTAAAAATTTGTCTTTATCTATTTATAAAAAAGATTCTACAAAATTAGTAATCGGTATTCCTGCAGCAAATTCTTCGACATTCCTACTTATTGCAGTAAACTCTTTTTGTATCTGTCATAGTGTTTTAATGAAACTGCCGTCTTTTTTGCCCTGTTATAAACTTTTTGTGTTAAATTTTTCGTTTAATCGCAATTGCAATACGAAATACATTATTTTTAATTGAAACTAATTAATAGGAATTTCTTGATTCCTTGTTATATTGCATTTACACCAGCACAAAATTTACTATCTCATTTGGACTGGGTTATTCGCGACATTTTTCAAGATTTGGTATCCATACCAAAAACAGTTGATTGGCATTTTCAATTTCCAGTGTCAAACTCCATACGAAAACTTATCAATTAAATGACAAATAGCTGGCGAGCACACCTGAATCATTATTGAACAGCTTTGTATTTTTCAGTATACTTTGGCAAAAACCACAGTTGCATCACTGAGTTCTACAAGATTTTTGGCAGATTTCCTATAAATCTGATCGCGAAGTAGATTTTGTCTAGTCAAAATCAACAAGATTTGCTCGAAATCTCGTAAATGCTAGATTTTGGTCTGCTGTATGTGCCATATTAGACATAAAAAAGAATATAGTTTTAGGCAGAGCAAAAAGTCATTATTTATTGAAGACATATTAAATAAGCCAGAAGATAGAACTTTTATATTAATCTTTTTAAAACTTGTTCAAAAAATCTCTATTCAGAAGGGATGAGATTATAACCAGAGAAGAAACTTTTGAAGCTAAACAAATGGTCGGCAATGTCGAAATTCTGCATCAAAAGAATCCGATATTCGACCTAACCAGAGAACAAAGAATAAAAATAAAGGAACGATCATTTTAGGTATTCTGCCGTAATCGAAATCATCGCGATCCTTCATAATTTCAAAAATTATAATGTTCAATCACCCACAATTTGTTTCCTTAATTTAATAAAACCGTAAAGTTTGTTTTGTATTTTCTGTGATATTTCCAACAACAGCTTTGCTGTTAAAAAATTTCTCCATAACCGGGTTTAAGGGGTGTCGAGTAGCGGTTATGATTTTCTGCTCACCAGCCTTTAGGTGGGCGCCAGGATTCTTTCTTTGGAAAGCCATTATTTGATAAACGCAGAAAAGGAAACCCATAAGCCCACCCGACGGACTTGTAGTAGCGAAACCGCTCTACCGCATACCGGGTGCAGAAAACTCTTAAGCCTGGCCGAACCTCAGATATGCCAAAAATATTTACTCAGTGAAGCCGCTGTTCGCTTAAACGAGTGAAACCGCCAAAACTCTAAAAAAAGTTGAGTCACCCAAATCAATTTTTTAGTCGATAGTTTATTTATATTTTTAGCTATTTTACAACTAAATAAACACCCAAGTTTTCGGATGTTAGTAACTTTCAATTCGGTTTATTTTTATTTTTTTGTGGGCGTTTGTTCACTCTTTTGGCCGTTTCACCCCAACATTTTGCCATTTTGGGTGATTATTCTTATAGTAGATTTATTCCCTTTGTTAACGCTATAGTGATTAATTTAACGACAATTAAGTCATTTCTTTCATTGCAGGTCCACAAAATATATATTCTATTATAACTTTACGTTAGGTGAATAATTATGATGTGCTATTTTAATTGAATGAGCTACATTTTTGTAAAAATTTCAATCATATTGTACAATTTTCGTAATTTTGGGTTCGCTCCATTTTATAAATGACCCAAGGACAATAAAAGAAATATAAATACAAAATTTAGTGTATTAAATTAGCGTGATAACAGATTTTAAGCAAGTTTCTGGTGTAGAGCAAAAGTTTAGGGCTGATCAAAGACCAAAGTAAAAAATTTTTAAAATCATGCTTCATAAAATAATTTTTGTAATGCATTTCAAAAATACAGAATTTAATTTCTGCAAAACATATATACAAATTTTTATTGGTTCTTATGACAATATGAAAAAAAAAATTTCGCAATATATTTTTTAAATATCTTATGCGATGCGCTTATTTATCGCCTTCAAATTCTTCAATTTTGGGGCAATATACAGTAAAGACTCCAAATGATTGCTTAGGATACTTCCTAGTTTTCTGTGATAACACTGTTTGCTCTTTGGAATGGCAATTATATGTAAAGTACTCTACATTCGTATCGCTCTCACAAGAAAGAAAACAAAAATCAAAGTTCGGGGGACATTCTGCAATATCACAAACATATTTACCTACGAAAACAAGAATACATTTTAGAAACTAAATAATGAAAGAGCTTAATATTTTTATAATACTTCACCATTAATATTTTGATTTGGTGTGCTTATCGATACGGAACATACGCTTCTATGAACACAGCCAAACCCAGCAGGATTAAGACATATAACTTCATTTCTTTAAAAAATTAAAATGAAAATTTTTTCATGATGGCGAGCTTTATAAGCTATTCGGTGTAAAAGTATAGATTCCATGAAATAAATTTTTAATAAAAAATATTTTATACTATTTTTGTAGTTAATATTTTATAGATTCTTTGAAAAGTTTCAGTTTTAGCAAAAATAATACTTTAATCATATGCAAAGGAAATACAATTATTAATTTTATTATACGAAAAACACGCTTGATAAATATTAACTTGTTCTATGTACTGCCAACTTTAAAACAAACTAAACTTTAATAACAGAGTGAAACAAAATCGAACTTTCCGCATCGGTTTGGGATGAAAACGTTTTCCATAACAAAAACCCCAAGGCCTGTCTTATTTTAGTAATAGATTTGTTATACACACTTGAAGTTGGAGATTTTGAAAGGCTGTCTATCAAGAAAAAATCTTTAAAAATTTTATAAAACAATGGTTATTTATTTTTATTATCCTGGAAATTTGTGATATCTTACTGTTTTTAGAGTCGAGGAATATATTTTTTGAAATTAAGAGATTTAAAGTTTTCCAAGAATTTAGTTTAAGGTCTACTGAAAATTTGGCATAAGCGGCAATGAAATACATGGCTATAGACTTGCTTAAAAAGTTTAATAATCAAAACCTTTTGAAATTTTTTGAAATAAGATACCAAAACCTGTCTCGAAAAATAAATTTAATTTATATTGTATGTTTTTTTTTCGATATTTTTGTATCTTTTACAATTTCAGCAATTTTAAAGCAAGTTTTTAATAATCTAACTGTCTTAACGAATTTTAATGAAAATTGTTTTTAAATCAGTGAATCGTGCTAAAGAAAACTCTTTGTCAATAAAAGTATGTCTGGACGAAAACTTTGTCCGAAACAAATGGGTAAATCCACCTCAAAGCCCGAAACTCAAAAATATACGAATTTTTAAACGAAAACTACCAAATTGATTAATATGAAACAATATTGTTTATTTCAATAACACACTCTTTTTTGCTGTCTTTGATATAGCAAAAAAGCCCAAGTTAAAGTCGATATTCGTCAAACCCAATAAGGCTAAATTCTTCATTTAGCTGGTAAAAACATTTTATAAACTAATTTTTGGTTATTCTTTAATAGTTTTTTAAAAAAGTTGTATTTTTAGAAAAAAAAAATAATACTAAATCAAGTACAAAAAGAAAGAATTTAATATTACTTTTGAATAAATATTTACTTTTTCAGTTTAGTGCAAACTTTCAACTAAAGTATCCATTTTTTGTTAGTTGATTTTGTACTAATTCAATTTCTAACAAAAAGCTATTTGAGATAAGAAACTTATTGTTCTAAGATTTATCGGCTTAAAAAAAGATAGGATTAATTTAAAATCAAGTTTTTATTTTATGTAATTATTAAATTTATTATTCGAGACAGGTCTCGATATCTTTTTTCAAAGAATTCAAAAAGTTTTGTTTGTTGAGGGTTTTTTATTTTATTTTATTATAAACACTGAACTTATCGCGAAACATTTCTTGATAATAGTTTTTATTGTTTACCGAATTTCGCATTACTTTTTCTTATACGCAATCATTAAAGATTAATGATTTTGAAAAATTGCAGAGTTACCTAAATTATTTGGAGTTGAATCATATCGGTGATGATATTTTTCTATGCGGTATTTTGAATATAATATTTCTTTTGTTGAAGTTTGATTAAAAATTATGACTTCTTCCGATTTCGCCGGCAATTTCGGGTTAAGAATATTTTTCAAAAGCTTTTACAATTTCCATTACTATTTTATTAAGATTTTTTTTTGCTACCAATTTGAATCTAATTAGCAATTGCCATGTGGTTTAATTGTAACATTTTTTATTATTTTTGTATTTATTTATTGTTTTTGTGATCGAAATCTATAAATTGTTTTTACTGAAAAGCAATCTATAGATTTTTTTTACTAAAAAATCTTTTGGTTCTGTCTAGATGAAACACTGTGTAATGCGTATATTAAAGAAAAGATCCACTGTTGCCACAGTTGAATTTTAATATATACTATGCTTAAAACTTTTAAGTGAATCGAAAATTAGGATGTGCATTAGCCACTGTGCAGCTCAAAGCCAAAGGTCCTAAAACTTGCAACTTGCACGCTTCCAGAAATAATTTTTTAATGCAATTTAAGCATATAGAATTTTTTTTTCTGTAAAGTGTTTGATGTTCTTAAAGAATGACTGATAGAAAATAATTTTTTTTTTATTCTATATCAGACTATTTAGGAATATAACCTTTTTTCACTTCGGGGCAAAATTCAGAAGTTGTTCCAGGTGACTGCTTTTTATCTTCACTATTTTTAGTGCTAACACTGTTTTGTCAAGCGCATAGCAATGTTAAGAACTCGTAGTATGTACCGCTTTCACATGTCAGAAAACAAAAACTTCCGTGGACATTCTGCAATATCACAAACAACTTTATCTAAAAAAATCGAAAGAAATTTTCTAAAGGTAATTGAAAAGTGATGTTAAGTTTACTTGTTAACACTTTACCATCAGTTATCTCATTTCTTTGAAGAAAGTACGCTTGTAGAAGCACTGCCAGACTTAATAGAATCGCGACACGTAATTTCATTTTTATGAAGAACTAGAATTTAAAATTTTGGTGGTTAAATTTTTGTGTCTGCTGGCTGCTCTCAGGTGAAGTGCAGATAAATAAGCTTCTTAAATACTTATTTTTTTTCTGTCTGCGTACTGCAAATTTTAAACTAAGCTAATTATTTATTTTTATTGCATTTATACATTTTCAAGCCGGAAATTTTTTTGAAATATGCTGTTTATTGTTCTACTCACTGTTGTTAGGTTGGCATTGAGAAATCTTTTAATTTTATCAGATACAATTACTGGATTCGGTCGTTGTCATCAAAAATAAAGTAAGTATTATTTGTGAATTTTTTTAAAATGTAATAGTGTACCAAACAAAACAAATTTATAGATGAAAATTACTGTAGTGAATACAGAAGTTAATCAGTTTTGCGCTGTTAATTAATTTAGTTTTTATTAATCTTGTAGGCAATAAAAAAGCCGTTCTGATAAAAATATAATACATCGATATTAACATCCAAGTATTAACTATAGAAAAACTGGTTACAAACAAATAAGAACTGATTATGTATAAAAAACAAATCAGTCTTATACTATATATTTCATAATTCATGCCTCCCACGACGCATCGACCACAATAGACCACCTAAGAATATGATAAAAAAGGCTGAAAGAAATTGAAAACTAACAGGCCAAATATTTATGCAATCATGGAAATAATGTTCCAAATTTAAGAATTTAGCACTTAGACGGTTATTAATGAAAACTGCAGACTTATCATTTTATTAAAGTCTACCAAAATCTAAAAAACTTATGACTTGTATGTTAGGATCTTAACGAATGAAACTTAAAAGAGTAAGGTCATTATAAAAATGAAATATTAAATAAAACATGGTTTGTGTTCAGTACATACAAAAAAAGTTTGAACATCAATAGTATGAATTGTTTTATACGTTTTTAGTAATAAAAATTAATAACTAATTCATACCTTCTATTTTTAAGCAACAACACTTCAAGAACAGTGATGGTAATTTGACCGGTAATATGACTGAAATCGCTGATATCATCGCTGATCCATCATCATTTAAAACAAAGTTTCTATAATTTTCTTAAAATGATGGTATCTTTTGTGTACGTGTGATCTTGCATCCTTATCTAGCTACCAAATTTTATCATACATAGAACATATGTCTGAACTGCTCTCTCTTATGTTTTTTACTGATCAGCGTTGACACAAATAATCACATTTGACTAATCAAGCTTGATGGATATATCAAACTTGATGGATATATTGGTCATCGCTGACTTGTCAAACTAAATGAATTCATTTGTCAATGTTGATGGACATTTCAGTTGAAATAAAAAGTTACTTTTTTCAATTCATTTGTTATATTATAATTCTACTAGTGTATACGGCAGTCGACGGAGAATCGACCGCATCCTAGTAATTAAATATTAAAGATTTACATTAATATATACGATAAAATACATAAACCAAAAAAACATTCTAAATGAACAAATTAAAACTCTCTTACTTAGCTCTCTCTCTCTCTTATTACAACGTACATATAGAAAAAACTCTGCCTCATGTCTATGCAAAAGCAAATTGATCAAACGCATCCGCACACTTTGTTTATTTTTCAACTTGAAGCTGATACATGCATGTGTAATAAATGTGAATGGATTAGTAGCAATTTTAAACACTTATAGCTGCCTAAATATCGAACCGATTTAATTAAAATTAAGATTGTGCACATCTATGTAAAAAAAAAACTTTTAAAAACATATAAAGGGGCGCTAAAAAACGTGTTTGCCTGGTAATAATATAGATTTTCAAAAAGAACTTGAGCTAACGCCAGAGATAATTCTACACTCTTTTAATTTTTAGACAATGTTTTCATACATAAATTCTTTTAAGCTTCTGCCTGCGCATTTTTGATTATTATCTACGTATGTAGTTCTTGTAGGAATCTTTCTTTACTTCGAAATATTAAGCTAAATCTAAAGGTCATCGTAAAATAACAACTAACTTGATACTCAAAAAAGGTTCATATGCTTTCAGATAAGCTATTTGTATAAGATAAAAAGATACGTTGTATGAGTTGTATAATAAAGTTTTTAAATTTAAATATAGTGCTTTCATTAGATTAGTACACAAAAGTAAATAAATTTTTAATTAGCTTGTATTATAGCAGATATGCACAGTAAACAGAATAAAAAATATTTTAAAATTTCAAATAAACACAACGGAGTAGCATTTTATTTTAAGTTTTTAATATACGCTTCCCATATTGTTTAAAAGCTTAGTTATCAAGTCTTCAAGTTGGGTAATTCAGGCATATAACGGAGTTTTCAGCGTAATTGTCCTTACAGCACTTAGATAATTATCTCTTAATAATTCACAATTAATATGTATGTATTTTTCATAAGGATACAATTTATTATATAGACATAAAATCATGTATTTCTATTTGCAATATACATAGAACACTAAAGACACAAACAAGTAGAATATACTTTATTTTATTTCTATGCTATATCCAAATAAGAAATAGTTGTGTATTTAGGAAACGGAAATAACTTTACACAACTCCCGCACGTATTTTGAATAAACGACCAAAAGGAGAAAAAACTTACCTAGTTGCTAAATCTCGATGAACAAAGTTATTCTGCTCCAGGTATTTCATACCCGATGCAATTTGTGTGGCGATATATACCAGGCAGCCATAACTGTAAGATATCCATAAAAAAAATAACAGACACAAAATGAGTATGTTAGAAAAAAATTAGAGTAACATAAGAGCCAAGAGGATAATAAAATATCAAATAGATGTTTAGGGATTTAAAAATAAAGAAAAAAATTTAACAACAGCAGCCAACATTATTAGCAGATATAAAATAAATAAATAAAAAAAATTAAATTATTTTCGCAGAAAAGTTGGAATCATAGAATAACACGAAGCAGCACAACAAGTTAATAAAGTTTGTACATCCATTAAGCCAATATATTTAATGTATGCGTATATTTTTGGTTGGACATAAAGTTTGTACAGGCAGCAAGGAGTATCAATGAAATCAACACGAGGCCGGAAATTTTAAAAACAGCAACCAACACCAGCCACCATAAAGCGAAAAGTAAAACCAGAGACAGCAATATTTGTATGTTGTAAATGTAGCATTTACAGTATGCAAGCAATTGTGTCGTCATCACAATCATTGCCGGCATTGTCGCCATCATCATCACCAGTATCATCATTATGGATGTTGTCGTTTTGTTAGACGTTGCCGGAAACAAGATAAAGCGTGTAAAATATGTACAAAAAATAAAGAAAAAAGAAAATAAGAAGACGGAAATACATAAAATGAAATGAAAAGTTTTGTAGTAACATACAACAGAAAAAAGAAAAACTGAAAAAATTAAATTTTGTTAGCTTTTGCAAATGTTTTTAAGAGTTTTTAAAAGATATCATAAAAGTTAATGCGGAATTTCTTTTTTGTGTTGCGAAATTTTTCACATTATGTGCACCCACCTTAACGTTTGATGCTTCATCATGCTCTGCTGTAGTCCCGTTGCTGTAACTGTTTCAGCTATATGTTCCTGTAGAAATTGATTTAAATCACCCAGACAATTGCTGTAATCTAAGACCATACAAATGGGCTCATCACGCAGACAGGCGCCTACTAAAGGCGCCACATTTGCATCTTTCAAGCGCGATAATTGTTTGGCTTTCAGTCGGAATTCTTTACGCATATGATCGGGTGCACCAGGTCGTAAAGTTGCAACAGCTACTAAGTTGGTGCTGAAAGGAAATTAAAAATTATATTGTAACTTGCAACAAATAATTACAAAAGGACGTGCTAAATATATCTCGTGTATGTGCTGCTATTAAAGTGCAGTTTCATCAATCCAAATGCTTGAAATGATTTAAAAACTTGTATGAAAATTGACTACTTTTCATATAAATTTGATACTCAAGACAATCGTATTATTGAGCAAACCGCATTTTTGAGATGGTATGTTCTTCCCCATTAACGTATGTGAGTTCATTTACATTTTTCTACCGAGAAATACATTTTATATGTGTACAACACACTGGCTTTGCTAGCAGGCGTCATTCGACTTATTACGTATATTATTGTATTGTCCAGCAACGTGGGCAGGGTTATTCTAGTTATGTGTAAACTGCTTCCTAATTTAATGTTTTTTCCATACTTTCTTTTATTTTTTACGCACTTTATATTTAAAATATATGAAAGTAATTCCTTTTATGATATGTGATTACATGTTTTGTCCTTTTACACTTTCAACTTTTAATAATAATAAAATTCAATTTATTTTTATTTATGTATTAATTTTATTTATTTAATTTATAATTTTTATCAATATGTATTATTAATTTTAATAATAAGTTTTGCTCCTTTAAGAGATTGATTAATACTGCTTTGCTTGGCTTTTTCATTCGGTTGGTCTTTTATATATTTTAATCTTGATAACAGAATATGAAAAAGAGTGCAATAGATAAAGTAATACAAAAACAAAATGGAACATGATCATGCATGCATTAAAATCGGGAGCTCATATTTAATTTCTTCGCCTAGTTACAAGTCGTAAGTAGTTAAGTAACAAAAATTTATTTATTTATGTATCAACAAGTGTGAAAGCAAATGAAAATAATAAATATTAAGTAGTTGCTAAGACAAGATCGTGCATGCAATAACTGGGATTTCATGATTTATTTCTTCAGCTTAGTTACGCTTTAACCGTTAGTTGGTAAGTAATAAAATATGTACACGCGTATGCATGTGTGATTGTTATCGAAAATACATATGTATGTATGTATTGATATCTGTGCGTATAAATTGTTGCTATGGAATTATCATGTCGATTATTTGTTAGTGATAATAATATAAAGTATGTATTTATTTATAATAATATAAAGCATTTTAAATTAATATTAACGGTATTCACTATAATTATTATACTCACAAATTTGAAACGTGTATACCTATTTTAGTTAATTCATTAATTACTGGAAGTTTAATCGTTAGATTTTTTTATCTAAATTTCAATGTCTTATAATAAAATTTTTACCATTTTCTGAGAATTTTTTTTCGACAAGTAGTTTCTCGAAAAATTGCATTGTGTTTGGCCACACGCTGGCACTGTTAAGCGTTTTGAAATCTTTTGTTCTGTACAATTTTTTTTATTATTTATGTGTTTTATGGTACGTATTTAGGTAAGTATATTCAAAAAAAAATCAATCCATTCGTACTTAAATCAATCCCAAGCGGTGTTAAAACTACGTTAGTCCTAGATTTACTTAAATCAAGTACAGAAAGAATGATTTAAGTACGGACGTTTTTAAATGCTCAATTTAATTTAAGAATTTTGTAGTTGATTCAAGATCTTTCACGTGATTAAAGAATTTTTTACTCATTTCAAGAAACTCCAGGATTGGTTATCTAAAGTAATCCGGTTTTCGAATAAATTAAAGTACATTTAATTGTTATTTGTATTCAAAATTTCGAGCAAGATTTTTAGTCCCCATTTATAGTACATTGTTAGATTTCCGTTTTCAATTTCATTTATTTCCTTTACTGACTTGGTCTCTAGGACACTTTTAGCAGTATGATCCAACAGATTTTGCCGAGGTACACTGGCTGAACTTTCACTAATAGAAATTCCTTGAGGATAACTGTTTGTTTTTTCTTTCGTGACTCCTTTGTATGGTACGAGTATTTTGTACCCTTCATTTTCTAACCAATGCATTAGATACTCGTATTTTACTTTTGTAAGTTCAAGCTTTGTAAACATCTCCAAAGTTTTTAGTGTACAAATTTTGTGTTTGGTTTTTGAAATAGTAGAAGTAAAATCAATTACTTCTTGAGGAAACATAGCACGTACTTCATCCCTTTTGTATCGTTTGGCGCGATCACAACACTCCTCAAATGATTTACGTGGCCGACCAAGTGCAGAACTGGTAGAACATTCAGCCTCAGTAAGCTTAATTCTAAATGTGCGTTCAAGCCAATTTGCATTCTTTTTTTCAAATCGCGACTTCGTACGATTACAATCCTGCCATCTTTGTTTGAAGTTGCTCTAGTTTCGTTTAAGCCAACATGCGATTGTTGAAAAAACTGCTTTAATTTTGTTCTGTCTTTGTCAAACTCTAGAAGTTTCGAGCATAAAACCCCATGTGAAATAGAAAAACTTTCCTTTGTCGTAAAACTCTTGGACCTTAGTTTCAGTTATAATAACCGGATAAAATTCGCTTGTACTTTTCGCGTTCGTCGGCAATTGCTGAATGACAAAAATCGATCAATGATACTATGTATTTTTCAATATTTTACTGACTGGTACTTATGAGCACTCATAAAAGTGGGTGCAATTTCTGTAAATAAATCATGCAGGTAACTAACGGAAAAACCCAAATAATTAAAAAAGTGCACTTTCCTTTTTTCCTTTTAATTTTGCACGCAAATTTATTAGTGCATATTACTTTGCTACTGCAATCATAAAAATTAAATAACCTCTTCTTTATTACTTTTTTTTAAGTTCTGAGAATCATAAAAAAAGTCATCAATGTTTTTTCCAAAGAATTTTGTGCATATCTCGAGCAAATTTTTTAAATTCATACCTTTACTTAATTGTGAATAAAAGCGAAAGGCGTTCGTCGATTTTCATGATTTATGTCTCATTTTGTTCATAGGTTTACGTGAAAGTAATAGGGCTTCACACTTTTTTACCATTTTTGATTTTTTATAAATTACAAAAAAAATGTTTTAGGCAAAAAATTTTTTTTCTTTATAAATTTATTTATAACTGCGAAAGTGTTGCTTATGCAGCGAAACGTTATATTAACATATGAAAGTAATTGTAATTTTTGATTTTTCTAAATTTGTTTAAGAAAAATCCGACAAGTGGTTCTTGAGTTATGTTAAACAAAAAACCTTATCAGAATTGAGTCGCGAATCAGTCAGCTGAAAAATGTTGTGCTGTGTAATACAACAAATTGAGAGGTGGCACCTGGTGGCACTTAAAATTGATTAAAAATGTAAAAACAGATATGACACAATGTATTAGTAGTGATTTCTAACTGTGGGAAAGTATGGCTAAAATTGCAGGTCCAAATGTTTGGAGAAAAGAGGGATTTTTGTTATATGTTCATAAAAATAAACAAAAAAAAAACTTAAGTCTCTGCAGAGTTTATTTTCTCAATTTTAGTATACTGAAATATCCTACTTTAAATAAAAATAAAAAGAAAAACGTTAGCTCACATAATAAAATAATATCCGTTTTGAAATTCTTAGGTTTAAATTAAGTTGATTCGAGAGTTTGAGACGGCTATAAAAAAAAACTAGCTGTCAGATCGGAGTAATTCTTTTTGATTTGATTGTACCATTTAGTCTAAAATTTCAAAATATCACTGCATATTGCATGAAGAGTGTGTTGACAATTTGACTTTTTTTCCGCGAAATCCCCAGTGTGCGCCGTTGTAAATAAAATTGCTTGTATTCGTGGAACAACTTGAAACATGTCTCTGAGTGTAGGTGCACTTCTCACACTTGAATATGGTGGCTTTTGGTGAGCTTACAATACAACGGCGACAATTAGTAGTTTCCAAAAGAACGTGCAAGCTGTCTACTTTTAGAATATTTTCTTGCCAATAACCAGAATCTGAGCACTCATTATACCAAAGTTCAATTTCTTCCATTGCATCCTTTGTCTAAAGCAGCAGAGACTTTGTCACCGATTTTTGGAAGTCAAGCTGTGCCATAGGCTTCGCGTTTTTAATGCTGCTTCGAAGCAATCAACTTTCTATTCATTGACAACAGCGCTATCCAAACAGTGGACCCAGAGCGGACATCACCACTTTTTACCACGAATACCGATACTGTAATTGGCTACCCCATTGTCGTGTAAATCCACACCACTCATATGCCTGTTGTAATTGTTGAAAGCGTGGGGCTGTTGAACACCACCTTTTTTCTTCTCGTCGTCGCTGTACAGTGCACTGTTACCAATGGATCGATGGTGTCGTAAGTAGTTGGGATGGTAACTTCAAATTTCGTGCTTTTTCAATACTTTTTTCCCGGTTTTTAAATTAGCGCCGGCAATACGATTGAATGGAGGAGTGCCGGTATCGCCGAATATGGGATAAACTGAAATATGTAGCCATTGTTAGAGCTAAGCGCCCACAGTTTATATCCGAAATGGATTGAATAATTAAATAATTTCAAATAAGAAAGAGTAATATGGAACAATTAAAAAAAAACTTAAAATGTTGGTACACAAAGAAAACATCTGTTCGGTAAAAAATACGCCGCTAATAGTACAAAAAAATATTGAATGTTCAATAGGACTATCAGTACCAGCGTGTGGTGAAGTACTCGCTGCTATTTACTATCATTTAGCGGCACGTACATTTGACAGAGTAGTTGGTTATTGGCCTTAGCTTCCTTTTTAGAGATTTAGTAATACAGGGCAATGCATATGTATGTAATAATTTATTTGTAGATAATTAATTTAAAAAATTATATTTTTGGACATTTTTTGAAACACCACCTGTGAAAGGGGGAGGCTAGTAAAAATGTTTAAAATATTTTTTTTGTTGGTAAGTGACCAAACCTTAATATAAACGCTCAATACATTTAATGATTTATATTTGTGTGTGTTTTATATTTACCCAAAGTTGAGAAATTATAAACGTGTGTTCAAACACACGGCGCACAGTGGCTGAAAATCGTTTTTCATTGGCCAAAACTCTGTAACTTTTGAACCGATCAAAATATTGAAGTAATTTTTTTTTTATTGGATAGATATTTAGTTCAGCTTGACTCAGTTTAAATTTTATTAAAATTGATTGAGGACTTTTTAACGAATTATAGGTCAAAGTTGAACTTTTGAATTTTTTTTAACTTTTAGAGTGAAATATGGAATTATTATTTTTTTATTTATTAAAAAAATTGAATATTTGGAAATTAATAATAATTATAAATAATTTTTGTAATAATGGAATTTTTTTTATGTTACACTTAAAAAAATTGTACACTGAAAAAAATAGTAAAATCAACTGGAGATTTTGCTATTACTGAAAAATTTAAAATTTTTTGCTGACAAATTTGCAAATTTGTTTACACTCAAAGAATAGTTACACTTAAAAAAAACGTTAATAATATTATCTAAAAATATTGCTATTACTACAGAAAAATTTATTATTTTTTGCTGTCAAATTTGATAATTTTAAAAACATTTTAAAATAAAAACTGCAATAAATTTTAATAGCATTTGTAACAATGGTAGGTTCGTTTATTATTATTTTTTACTAATACTATGTTTTTCGTACTTAAATAACAATGAAAGGCAATTATAATTATTATTCATTTGACTCAAATATTGATTGCAAATATTCCATATTTTGTTCTGTGCTATCTCTGTTCTTTAGTAGTTTTTTGGCTTCTTCATCTAAATCCCGATGTTCCACTTTCCATTGATTTCGAATACTGGAGATAAACGGATCTGACGTTGCCAATAATATATTAAATAGATCTTCATTTGTTGAATTTCTTGAAATTTTTCTAGTATTGTGCTCTCTATAAAATCTGTAATCCTTGTTCCTTTTTTCCTGAGCCTCCTCTGATAGATCTCCAAGTGGCACCAAATGATATTTAATGACATCTTCTCCATGATAAAGGATTTTGTGAACTGTTGCAGACATATTTCTCCATGGGTAGTTGGTTGTATATATTTTTGCAGTTTCCTTAGCATAATCTCCAAATTTTCTAGAGTCAATTTCTTCATTGCACGCAAGTACTTCTAGGATTATTTTAAATCTGAAAATGAGGTTTAAATCCACTCCTGTTATTTCAGATGCTGTTTCTGGATCTGAAAAGAATCTTCTTGCGGTATTGCCATCATTTGTATTGCCTGACCCTTGTTTTGGCTGATCTATAATCAATCCTAATTTGCGATATTCATCTTGAACATGTTTCTTTTTTGCACTTCTTAACTCTTTGTTGGTTTCGTTGTTTCTTATTGATCCTGAAGACCCGAAATCCAAATCATAACTGATTTTTAGTATGTGTTCCATAAGTCGTATTCTTGCATGTAGTGGTGATAATCCAAATTCATATGCATCTTTATTATCTAATGATTTTGTCGGGACCTGGTTTAATTGGGTTGATGTTGCTTGGCATATAATGCAGCTGGATGCAGCCTTCGTGTTAGTCAAAGCCTGACCTACTTTTCCATCTATCATTGTCAGCACTAATTGGTAGCTTACTTCAATTTGCTGCCCATCTAACTGTAATTGTAATGGCTGTAGTGTTGCAATTTGGGTCTTGATATCACTAACTTCTTTGCTAATGGCATCATGAGTTTCTTTTTTGAATTCAAATTTGATTGGCCTGCAGTATTTCGTAGAAGATGGTGTCTCATTTTTCCAAATATCCATTGTTTGCGTTGTACTAGTCGAAGGATCTGAATCTTCCAAAATCTTTTTCAATCGCAATGGTACAAATGATACCATGAACATATCTGAGTCCGATATATTTTCACATACAGCTTGTTTGTATTGTTTTTGTCCCGAAGAACCATCACATCCCCATTTACAAAAAAGAATTAACTTTGTGTTTCCATATTTCTTTAACTCATTTCCTGTTATTGATTGTAGCAAGCGTTCGGCTGTGTGATCAAGTAGAGATTGTAGTTGTACCTCTGCCGAAATTGGTGTGATTGTAATAGTGTCCTTTGATGGCAAACAGTCCATTTTAGCAGCGGTTATGTGATGATATGCTGGATACATATTTGAGCCTTTTTCAATCGCACGCAGTCTGAGCTTAATATATTGCTGTTTTGTTAATTTCAAATCCAGAAATAATGCTAATGCCTCCTCATTTGTGTACTGTATTACATCACTCGGAGTTGGTATACTTTTAAGAATCCGTTTTGTTCTCACTGGACTAGCTTTAACAACTTTTTCAATGATATCCACTTTTGTTAATTGGTTCTGTGATCGTAATTGATGTAGGAAAGATTCTTTTATATTTGTACAACCAATTGCATCGTTAATATCTTTAAGTTTCCGCCTCTTAGATCTATCGCTGCAGTTGCCCATTAATGATTTGCGTGGTCTTCCACCCTTATCTTGCTTTGCTGTTTCTGCAGCGACAGTAAGTTGGCCTTCTAACCAGGTTGCACTTTTTATATAAAACTTTTGTTTACTGTAGCTAACTTCTTTGTAGCGTTTTTTTAGTGCTTTTACGAAATTAAATAATTGCTCTTGCATTTCGGTGCTACACGAATTTAAGTTTAATTTTATTTTAACGTAGCTAAGAACATCTTCCTGGTTTTTGTTTCTAAAATACTCTTCGGCCAGTTCTTTATAACTGAAGCTCTCCATATTTTTCTGAATATTTTTATTTGTGTCTGTTATGTTTTAATTGCCGCGGCGTTATGAAATGGGCTAAATTCTTTTAAAAATAAAAAAACTACCTAACTACCCATTCCCTTTCCCGTGAAAAAAATCAATAAACAAAATACAATTACATACAAATACGCACATTTATTTTGTTTAATGTTTGCTTGAAGCTAAAGCTGCTATTAAACGATCATACATGGTATGACATACTTGTTATGTTGAGAGAGATTACTTGCCATTAGACTATAATACCAAGTATGTCGTACATCACTACAAAACAAACATGCAAAAGTGATGGTTGTCTATATGATGGCGCGTGAATTAGTTGCTGGTTTGGTAACTGATGAGTTATTGGCGGACCACAATGAAAAGAAAAAAAAAAACACGAGTTTGGACATAAAAATGATTTGTTAAGAAACTAAATTATTGTTGCTTCCGGCTCAATGGCTTATAATATTTCTAAAAGTTTTTTATAACCTATTCTGTAATTCAGTTTTTCATATTCTTCAACAGAACCTTTTAAAAATGCGCGCTTTCCGGCTTTAGACTTGACGTGAGTCGTACATTTCGTTGTAAGGTCATGTCATGCCTTGCTCAACGGTCTATAGCCAGTAGAATAGCTACTTAAAAAAGTGATAAGGCTGTTATTTCCACTGATCAGATGGTAAAAGCCAATAGTATCAAGCCGAAAGCAGAAAAATTTCCTATGCTTGAACGTCATGCAACATAAAAGATAAATTTAATTTTTTTTACCAATTTAACGACACGGTTTTTCGTAGGATAGGCTCAGCGGAGTCCAAGGGTCGTTGATAATGAAGTTGTTTGATTAAATTTCCAATGTTTATTGCTTGTTAATAATTTCGTTAACAATAAAAAATAATTTTAAATGACGACGAAAGAGTGATAGGTCCCAGACCGGTCACCACGTCAGACAGCAGGATGGAGCAGTGGCTTTCCGCACCTCTAAAAGATTGGCGCAGCTGGCCTCTCATCCACTCGTCCGTAGTCACCGACTGATACGGCGGCTGTGTTGGTGGAGGATAGTGGAAGGGCGAACGATCCCAAGTCGCCTCAAGGATCGGAAATTGCAACAGGAGAGCCCTGAATATAACCTCCGATTCCCAGACCTTCACTTGAGAGCAAGCAGTTACTGAGCCGGGGTCCCTCACATAATAACTACACCCTCCCTTTAGTTGGATCGATTCCTATGAGTCTATAGGATTCTCTAGCTATTGTATACTAAAAGATGTTTATTAAGTACGGCGATCCCTCTTCTTAATAAATTAGCTTTTATCGCATGACAAGCTGCCAGCCAATGCTAAAACTAATTTTTACTCAAATCAAGCCAATGCTAGACAACAGTTATATATATGCTAGTACTATATCGATAGAAAGTGACTCAGCAATGAGATACAGCCGATACTATCAGTCTCTAGTTGAAATTTCGGTGGCTGATAAATCCTAGTCCAGTTAATTTTTTACTTATTTTTATTGCTGTCTGTTATTAAATGTTTGCATGCTTTAAGGAGTTGCTTTAGATATATCGCATTAAATTGCACTAAATCAGTAAATCGATCTATTCGTGGCCACAATGCATTTAATTAAAAACGTTAACAGTTACTTCAAAAACATTTATGAGATAAATTTTAAATGTCAATCAAAATCGTTTTAATGAAACTTTAGTAAAACAAAATTAAAATAAAACAATCTTTATATCAATTAATACAATTTTCAACCAGAAAAACCACTTCTACCTTTCAACTTTGAAATTTTCATGTTGAAAACATTTATTCAAAACAAAATTAATAAAAACTATGTATATTTGAGTGTATGTATGTAGTATTACTGAAAGTATTTTGGAATTTTTTGTGGTTTATGCAAAAACTAAAATAACAACAAAAACACAAAAAAAGAATTAAATTTTAATGGAATTTTTGATTACTAACAGACAGTTAAAAGTTGGTGTATTTTTTTTTTGCATTTGCTATCTATTATGAATGTTTCTTTTTTTCGGTTTCGAACAGCCAAAGTCATCATCTCTGCTCAACTCAACTAAAAATTCCTTAAATATTCATCATGTGTGTGCGGCTGTACTTATGTGTATGTATGTGTCTGTGTTTGAGGTTAGTTGCCATTGTTGTTTTAACCCCCAAAAACTTTAACAATTGGTTTTCTTTTTATTAGTGTTCAACTTGATTTAATTTCCTTTATCATTTTTAGTTTTCTATTACAAGTTGTTCGCCCATACTTTACAACTCATCATGCAAAGAAAACTTCTTAATTGTTTTAAGGTATTGCGGTTTTTGTGTCATCATCAAAATATGTTCGATGATGTTTTCAGCAGAATGATGGGACTTGGTGAGGAAGAACTATATCACTTCTATTATTGGATCAAATATTTGATATAATTTTTATGATATTTTGGGTACGTCGTAAAAAGTTTATTTTCCATGTGTATTTGAGTTATGAGACTTTATTTTTGACAAGTTTTCAAATAACTTTATAATATACTTTTGTTGTGCTGAAGTCTGTCTGTTTAGTGTGAGTTTGTCTTAGATATACTAAAATATATACTACAAAGCAGTTGGTTTGCCAAGTTAAGCTGTTCAAAGTATTTACATTTTTTTTTATAAACATCTTAGAAACTTCGTATGCTCTCGAGGTAGGAGGGATACTATTTTAGGGATAATGATTGACTTGTTATTGAAAATATCCTTATTGTCTTTTTTTATTTTTTGAATGGTCGATAAGCTATTGCTTGCTTATTTAAATGCTTCTCATTTTTTCATATCGCTTAAGACACTTCCAAGACGGCTTATCTACATAAGTGCAACAACGTCTTGTTTTGTTAAAAAATACCGCTGTTCATGCAGTAAGTATTTGCTGTACGCTAAACAAAGAATATTCTTTAGGTCTGTGGTGTAAGTTGTGTTGCTGTGCTCTACCGTTTCCACAAAATGTAATATGAGAGAGTTCACATAGTCATAATGAAGAATTAAACGTTGTAAAATGTTGGAGTTCTTATTTCCTAGAATATTTTTGTCAAATAGACAGGCAGACGTACAAACGTGCGGTCGAATACATAATATTAAATAAATGTTTGATGTTTCGAATATAAAATATATTTCCATTATTATAAAAATAAAAACAGTGACATGCAGGCGATCTGTATTCTGTCTAAATAGGCCACAAGTACCAAGGAATACGAAGAAAATCGATTGTAGTTAATAAATTAATACATTACTACTCTCTTCACACGTACGTGTTTTGTCTGAATTTACCACAAATGAGAGACGGTAATTTATGTACAAACTCATTTCAATTGAAATAATTTTTTTCACTATTTTTTTTAACATTTTATTTTTCTTCTTTTTATAATTTTGAAATTTTTTTGTTGTTGTTATCGACATTTGTTGGATGAAATTTTACATTAGATTGAATTACTTTTTCACCCATTAGTCTGGCATTTTTGTTTATATTTGCAATTAAATATTTTAGTTTAAAGTAGAAAATTGCACAAAATTTTTAATATTGTTAATGTTAATGTCTATGGACATTATGACACACATAAAAGTGTTGAAAGGCCCATGGACATTGTGACACTTTTGAAAGTGAGGTAATGTTTATTCTGGCAGTGTCGTAATTTCCGTAGACGGCTATGGAAAAAGGCTTGCTGTTTGTTAAACAATCAAGAAAAAAAATTCATTCGCCCGGCCGAAGGCAAAGTGTCATGATAGGCATAGACCTTACGTCACTTTCATAATTGTCACAATTTCCATGGAACTTACGACACTCTTAACTGTTCATTATGTCGATGGCAATTATGATACTGGATATCAAGACATGAAAAATATGTACAAATATATTGATAAGTATTGTAAGTATAAATTTTCATCAATGAAAAACTGAAAAATTATGTATAACGTCCAAAACTATCTTTTTACAAATAAGAAATTTTTAAAATATTTTTACTTTAATACCAATACTTTTTGTGCATTGGGAAATTTTTATTTTAAACTAATACTAATGCAAACTGTTCAACTAACACATGCTTAGACTTAGTTTTTTGATACTTCAGTTGGAAGTTTTCGTACTCTCTGACAAGCACGATCTTATTTTGTGGAATGGTAGCTGAAATGAATCAGTACAGCCAATGATGACAGACAATTATTGTAATATAAGGGTGTTCAAACGGTAAGTTCCTTTCAGAGCTAGCGAACTGTTTGACTTGTATAATTATTGTACAATTTATTTTCTATAAAAGTTTTCGCAACCTTTTCTAGCACTACCAATTATTTGCCTTTAAATAAATAATATATTTTTCTCCTCTTTATACTTTAGCATATAATTTTTTATTAAACACAATTATAAAAACTTATAAAAGTTAAAATCACAGTATATTAAATATTTAAAAGACAAACTATACTCTTTGCATATGCAAACTAGCAGCATGTTCAGTTATTCAAAAAAATTACACAAACATTGTCATACACTTTTATACGGATATGAACAAGTAGACATGATATTTTAAATAACAATTTTTTAAATTATGAAACAATGATAATACCTTCCAAGGTGGCCATGTTTTCAAAACATCTTTTATGACTCTTGTAAGACCACGGTCCATTATTACTACACGTTAGTGACATTTAAGGCCAATTATGTACGCATTTTTCGAAAATAGGGTAGAGAAACCTTTCGCGATACTATGATTGACTAAGTCCTACACAGTATCGTTTGCGATCATATAGACGACAAGGTTGATAATATTATCTTTGGCTAATTTAATTATATAAAGGAGTGTTTTTTCTGGTCTAATGTACTAATCAAAATTAATAGTATTAATAAATGACATTTCAAAGTGAAGACCTTCAAGACCTTGCTGTGAAAAAGTGATCCGTAACCATATAACTGATATACTGACAAATTAGTCAGTTCTATGTTGTCACTTAGACAGCGACTTAAAATCTTTAGCACTAAAAGGACAACCAAATCGATGCATTTGTTATTTCAGTTGTGTTCAGTAAAATGTTAATGTACGGAGAGCAAAGATGCCACAAAATGCGTGGAATTTTTACCCATTTGGATCATAAACTTTATTTACTGTCGACAAGTTGAGAGAATTGTCTATTAACTTGTCGTGAGTTGGAATAATAACAGGATAACTTACCTGCAGTTATCCATCAACCAGTCTTTATTTAAGACCTGTTTGTTATGTTATCGATAATAAATTTCTACAATATTGTGTAATCGTATTTGCCCTCAACTTTTATAGACGACAAATTATCATGTTCCTGAAGACACCATCGAGAAAAATGTCGTTTAAGACTAGTCAGCCAATTTGCATATTTTTATCGCTACTTCTAGCCCAGAAAATAACACTCGTTGGGCGAACAAAGAATATGTGAGCTGTTGGAAGTTCTTAATAATATATTTGCTAAAATACTTTGGAGGGTTTGCGAAAAGAACAATAATAACAGTCACAAGTTTCGAGCAGGACATGCACAAACAATAAAAATTACAGCATTTAAATATCGGAACAAAAGCAAAAAAATTACAATATTCTTTCAGTTCAACACACTTCTTCCGAGGTAAATATGCATGTGTAATTAAGAATTCAGTCCTTCATATGCATATTGGCTGTGAGAGATAGAGTGAGGGAGGCACACCGACATAAGTAATAATTAACATGATTATATACCTTAGATGTTTTTTTGAAATCATTGGAAAATCAACAGCTGGAATGATTTTTATAAACGCATTTAAAAAATGTTAATTTTTAATGACAACTTTTAATACAGAGACCATTTTGTTATAGTAAATGTTTTTCTTAAATGACATTAAATTAACAATTTTATGAATCGTTCTATTTTAAACTGGCTTTCTCAAGTTTACTTGTTGCGAGTTAAAGCAAATTAATATACACTTTAAATTCTCAGAATCTATTACACTAGTCAATTGTGAAAGTACCTATTGCACAATCATAACCTGTCCTATTGTATTTACATCTGCTGACTTCTAGTTGTAGAGATAAAGCGGTTTCTGAAATTTTATTGCTTAGCAAATTTTTTTTGTCTCTAAAATTTTCATAAGGGAACACAAAATTTTTTAATTTTGTACACATCGTTAAGCAATTCAAATATATTTTATATTTGAGAGAAAAAAACCATCTTTGCGGATAATATATTATACATTGACATTTATATTAAAAGTAATTGTTTGGCTTAAGTTGAAATCTCAGTTTAGCCATTTCTTTTGATTTAAGAAATTTTATGGATAAATTCATTATTTTATTGAGAAAGCACCAGATCAGTACTGATTTCGAGGTCGCTACGCCATCTCATCAGAATTCATTGTTCGATTTAAATACTTTTGACGGTGGATACTAGTGACCAGGAATATCTGACACACATTTCTTATACATTGACATTTTTATGACGATGTATAATATATTATCTGCGTATGGGAAGCATGTGTGAGTACTACCAGACGCGTTGCAGGTTGCGGATGATGGTACCAGTCGTAGGTACGCAGAGAAGCTACCTCTGGCAGTCGCGGACAATCAGCGGTTACAAGGGGATTATTTCGGAAAGTCTTTAGAGCACCCACTGAATCCCGAGTTTGCCTGTGATCCTTTTATCATCGTGCCGATCAAAAAAAAAATAATGATTGTAGAAATCATAAAAACAAGCTATGGTTGTATGCTCCTTGCAGGAGTTAAAAGGAGCATAAATATATATGAATGTTAAATTTTCCCTTCCTTTATTTTTAAGCTTAAAAAATTTGTTGATGCAAAAGTAAATTTAAAATGTTTTGAAAATGGAGTGGAAGGTTTAGAAATATTTAGTATTTTTTTCACAACTTAATAAAGGAGGAAAGAAAAAGAAGTGGAAACCTTAATTAAAGATGTTAAATAATTTTCCAATTTTTAAAAATTCACAAGTTCTTACAATCGCTTGACTTTAACAAACTTTTAATTATGCAACCTATTTCTGTCGAGATAACATACTTATTAGTAAATATTTTTGCATATTTTAATTTTTACACACTTAAAAGCACATATGTAATATTTTACGCACTTTTAAAACCAGTTATACAATTTTAGATCATATTTTTAAAAAATGTTATCTATTATTTTTTTATATGCTTATAAATGTTTTCCCAACAGAAAAAAAAAAATAAAATAAAAATTGCTTGTCTATTATGCAAACGTGTTGTAGAAGTGATATCTTTTAATTACGCCTTACCTTAGTGCATCGTTGAACGATTTCTTTTATTATAGCAATAAAAAATTGGCAGTAAAAAGCTTGTCTTATTTCATTCAAAATTTTTAAAATATAAAAGGTGTCCCAAAATGAACGCAAGACTTGAATTAAACAGAAAAAAATTCGATATATATGAAATAAAATGAAAGCAGATTATTCTGCCGTGTAACGCTGAATTTTTATAACACCTAAACTGTGAGCTGTCATATTATTTTTTAGGCTTTACTGCACAAATGGTGGAAAATTAAAATTTTGCGTTTATTTTGGAACACCATTCACATCAAAAGCTACTAAGAAACTGAAGTACTATTTTTGGTGCTTATGCATGCAAGTCTTTTATTTCCTGTTCTGTTTATTTTATTTTATTTAATAATTTAATTTTAATTTTATATGCAAATTTGTATATATATTTGAATAAAAGTATATTGAAGGCTTACATTTAAGTAGTGTTACCTTCAAAAGCAAAATTTATCTACGAGGGAAAAAAATCGTTTCGTTGTGGCATTAAAAACGTTTTGGACAATCAATACAAGCACTTAAGGTATAAACAGTCAATATTGTGGAACATTGATAGTCCAAAACTTTAATAATGAGAGAACGAAACGAAGTTTTGCCCTTCTGAAAATATTGTGTGCTTGTAAGCAGCACTAGCTTAGTATATGGACAAATCCTGCGTGACGAACGCTATATTCGTACGCGTGTTCACATTAATATATACAAATGTTTTGGTCTTTAAAACGAGATATCTTCAACTTATGCATGGTATTTAGTGGTATATAAGTGTACTTTCGAATAGCATACGAAATAATTTTTTAGCAGGTATTTGTTCGAAATAATTAATCAAAAACTTTTGTGACGCACGCTAACTTTTAAAGTTAAAGTGTGTTTTTGTAATTTTTAGACAACTTTCCATAATAAGGCATACATAATATAGTTTTTAAAGGTAAGATGAATATAAGAGAACTCCAAAATAACTTATTTGCAGCAAAAAAATGTTGTAGTTTTTTTTTTACCAAAACACGTCAACACTTTGTGACGCACGTTACATTTTTTCCAATCAATATTCTACTCTCTCATATTATACCTAATTTCAATGTTCCCAAAATAGTAAAGACATCATTTTTTTACTACAATTGAAGTGAATTCAATTAATAGCTTTCAATCGGGCCATTTTCATTAACACTAAAGTAATAAAATTAGAATATCTAAGGTAGGGTAAGATTAGGTAATAATTTTTGCATTAATGATCATCAAAACATATTTAAATTCTGGTTGGTTGACTGTTTCTGGGACTTGCGCATATGCTCCCAATATATTATTTTGGAAGAAGCCATATTTGTTATTTTACAGAATATGTTTTTAAATTGAAGTTTATTTTTTATTTGTTGCTGTGTTTATTATTAATGCGTATAAAATCTGTTTTTAGAGCATACTTTTGGTTTCCCTGACCATAAGAAGTGCATTAGCCATCGCTTGTATGCGCGAGAAGCTCCTTTTCGTATAGAGTATGCATGTAAGGTCCTTTCAAAAAAGAAAAAAAAAACAGCAGATCTGAATTAACATAATCTATGTGACCATACGTCACAATTATTATACGCAAAACAACCTCTTTTCCAATTTGTGTAACAATATAACCTGGCTGATATTCGTAATATCCCTGCACACTGTATCTAGCTAAGTTTTTCACAACAAAATTTATTCACATCTATTTTAACCCTACAAATAGTATAATTACAAAGTTTTGCTGACTGCTCAAGTCCCATCGTCATGAGAAAGTCAAAAGTAATTTACATATTGAGTTGGTTTATTGAAAGTAATGACAATTGATAAGGTATCTGGGGGGAAAAAAACCTCATGCACTTGCAATCGATTTGCAAACAATATGACATTTAATACTTCTTGTCTCTAACCGAAACCATATACTAAATAATGAAATGTTAAAAGTGCTCTACAGACTAATTGATATTAAAAAAAAATGGGAATTGTAGAAATTTTCATTCACCTGCTTACTCGTACAGGTGGTATGTTTGCTCACTCCTGCTAAAACAAATCCATGATCAGTAGAAATAAAAGAAATGTTAAAAATAATTAACTTCATACAGTCCTGCATTCATTGTCACTTTGTCTGTCCGTTAGACAGACTGAACTTGTGACTTTGTCTGTGGCTGTATGTTTCAAGACCTTTCATGTGTTGGTTGAACTGAACTGCACACGCATTGATGTGTGTTAAGGTATAAATGAATTTGTGTGCATCTGCAACTGCGTATGGATGTGTATTTGTGTGTTTGCTGTTTTATAGTTATGAGGATATAAAATGCGACGGTGTCTGATAAAACCTTAATAGACATTTGGATAGACAGTTATCAGACAACAGATGGACTTTATTGTCAGACCACAGATGAAAATAATAGTAGACAAAATACAACAGAATAGAACTAAAAAACAAAATAAACACAAATTGAATGAAGGCAGGAAAGAAGAGTTTAATAAGATGGAATAAATAAACTCTAAGCAAAAAAAAAGAAGTAATTAAATAATAAATTGTACATCGTCGCAGACAAAGTTAAAGAAAAGCAGAACAGTACTAGAACTGTATAATAGCTGAAATAGAAATGAGCTATAAGAGAGTTACAGCTAAACTTATATGTGAAAAATCTAGCTTTTCCCCACAACCACATATATTTTTTCTACATATTTTCTTACACTGGGCCTTCACGTAGCAATATCCATTGCGGCAATCTTCAAATTTGATTGCGTTCATGAAATTTGCTACATGTGGACTGCGATTGCCATAAGTGGCAATCCATTGCGCAATGATTGCTCAACTGACTGCTTGAGCAATTATTGCCTATCAATCTGCTGTCTCTTTTCTATGTCAGTGCATTTGCGGATTTGAATTTAGAAAACTAAAAACTGCATATTTGTTTAAAAAAAACACCTAATGGAGTAGAAACCCGTAGAAATATTTAAAATAATAAAATTTCATCAACAATTCCCATCTTTATGTAATAAAATTATAACATATTTATACAACCTCTCACTATGAAAATTTTGAATTTGTGACGAAGCAATTTTACGTGTTCTCCACCTATAAGCAATCAGCAATCGAACTATCAAAACTCTGCTGACGTTTTTGCTTATTCTCAGCAATGAAATTGCTACGTGAAGACCCAGTGTTATAATAAGAATTCATCGCTTTAAGAAGAATGTCTCGGAAAATATTTGACTGGCATCTCAAATTTTATATGTTGAGTCAAGTTTGATGTTTACAAATTTGAAAGTTTCATCATTAAAGTATGATATATGTATGAATATATTTATAGTATGTTTCCACCGGCATGAATTCGTCAAATAATGTTGTTTTATTCATGATTTACCATACATATTTTATGCATCCAAAACACCTCAAAACACTTAATTTATTTGAAATCCTGTCGAAAGTATTATTTTTCTAACTCGTTTTGTGAATACGTGCGTAACGAACGCTACATTCATAAGCATTTTCGCATTAATATAGATAATTTGTTGGTCTTTCAAAAGTGATAAATTTAATTTATTCATGGTATTTAGTGGGATATAAGTGTACTTTTGAATGGCATAAAAAGTTATTTTCTAGCAGGTATTTGTTGCGAAATAATTGATCACAAAATTTAGTGACGCACACTAAAAAAAGCGGAAATCATTTTTAAAGATAAAGTGTGTTTTTGTAATTTTCAATCGAATTTTGCATAATAAAGAACACAAAATCTAGTTATTAAGATAAGTAAAATAAAGATGAATATAGGAGAATTCTAAAATAACTTATTTGCAGCCAAAAACATTAAGTGAACCTTTTGTGACGCACGCTACCATTTTTTCTATTATATTTTCTATTCTGAAATTTCATACCTAATTTCAATGTTTCCAAAATAGTAAAGACAAAATTTTTTTCTCGAATTGAATTCAATGTACAAAAATATGGCTTCCGATTGGACCATCTTCATTAACACTAAAGTAATGATATGAATACCTAAAAATGTTTAATTTCTGGTATGTAATTAGAAAATCTGATTTAGGGTATTTGGTAAAAGTTTGTGCATTAATTTAATATCGAAATACATTGATTTTATTTACAAAATTATATATCTAGTATAATATTCCTTGAAAAAAGTTAAAAATAAGTTGGATGAAGTTCAAAAAACTTTGATTGGTGTACTGTTTCTGAGATTTGCCCATATAATTCTGCGTTGCTTTTTAAATTAGAAACTACATTGATTAACAATTTCGAAAAAAAACAATGTTAGAAGCCTTTATATAATTTTAAAGATTAAACTATATACTATTTATTTGGAAAAAATAATAAAGTAACTCTATCAGCTTGCTAAGAAATGTCGATCACCAAATCACTTATAATGCGATCGAAACATTTCTAAGTAATTTACTTCACCATTTGTTATTGATACTGAGAAAATTCAAAATGAAATTGAGAGAATTTCAAATGGAATTGGGAAATGCAGTTTAAAATTGAGAAAATTCCAAGTGAAATTGAGAATTTCAATTTGAAATTGAGAGTTTCAATTTGAAATTGATAAAACTCCAAATGATATTGAGAATTTTTAATTTTAAATTGAGAATATTCCAAATAAAATTGAGAAAATTAAAAAAAAATGTAATAATATTTACTATAGGAGATATTAAGAAAAAAATTTTGACAAATCAGTGTGGCATTCTCAAGCTATGGCGTTTTTTTCTAATTTTCACTGCTACACTGCTATGATTGAGCACCTATTCACCTATGCTTAAACCAATTGAAATTATTTGGTCAAAAATAAAAAGTAAGGGTGCTGTTGGCTGAAGTAGTTAGCGCGTTGACTACAAAGCAAATAATGTCTAAGAACGTGGGTTCGAGCCCAGCTTCAGACAAGTCATAACCTCCAGCATTTTCCAGATGTGCATTAGTATGCCATTGTGTTTGTTGTTGTCGGAGTGTTTAAGTGATGAAGGCATAGCACTGGTCACTGAACAGTACTGGCAGCAATTGATACTGGTGTATGCTAGCGGACATCACAGCGCCCTCCTTCGTCGGTATTGTAGCAAAATCGCCGGCGAAGTAAAATAATTAATAAAATGGCTACAACAGCTTAAAATACATTTAATGCGCCTACTTGTCATCAGAGGCGCTGCAACACTGATCTAAAAACTAACACGGCGCGCAATATCAGAGTTGTAAAAATTAAGCTTTCTCTCTTTCTCTATCTGTCCTCTCTCACTATCCCTCTCCCAAGGAAGGTAACACACGTGCGGGTTGGTAGGCATACTAATTGCCTGAGTGTTACTTCTCTTAAAAAAAAAAAAAAAAAAAAAAATGAAAACAAAGACGAATGTACCGAACGTAAGTCCCCCACATGTAGGAGAGCATAGGCTTGCTTTTTTAGAAGAAGTAATTAATGTTTCAAAGACATGTAAAAGTACTGGAGGTTGAAGTAGACCTCTACAGCATACTACAACGTTACACCAATCTGCTCTGGATCTGGTAGATATGCCTGTTGTTCTCAATATAAAACTAAGTTTCTCAATTTCATTTGGAATTTTCTCAACGTAGAATTGCATTTCTCAATTTCATTTGGAATTTTTTCAATTTGAAATTGAAATGCTCAATTTCACATTGAATTTTCTCAATTTCAATGAAAAATGGTGTAGTTGATATGAAGTCAGTGGGAACATGGTATTGGCCATTATTATCAATGGTTAATATTAGTTTTACATTTTCAACATAATTTGAACGGAGAAAACTTTCGTACTGATACAAACTAGCAATTCCTACTTCTCACAGATTGCTTTCAACAATTTTATATTTTCAAAATGAAGTAGTATAATTCATGAAATGGAGATGGAGTTGCGGCCTTCGAAAACAATGTTATATTCGGCCGTATATGTTGGAAATAATTAACTTTTCATGTTTCCCTTATAATAATATCTCATGCTCTATTCTGTCTGCCTGAAATGTTATTAGCTAATATAAAATACTTTTTATTAAAATAAGGTCTTGTACGGTTCCTCAAAAGCTGTTAAAAATTATGACAAATCTTCAAAATTGATGTGGAAAATTTTTTTTTGGAAGGAAAGTCTTCTTATATTGTTAATAGTAAATCATATTTTGATATAAGAAATATAGGATTTCTATTCAAGAAGTTCAGTAAAAGATTGATTTTTATATAAAAACAATCAAATTTTCAATTTCCTTTTAATATTAAAATATCTGTCTTGTTTTCAGAAAAATCTCCACAAAATATTTTAGATGTAGCTAATATCACTGGAGATCACTGGTCTCTAATGCTGAAAATTTATATAAATATTTGATGTTTAAATAAGATTGGGTGGAAAATTATTTTTTATGTGAACTACAGCCAGAAATACTAATGCGTATCACACAGAAACATCAAGATCTGATATGAAAGGCTATACGAACCGATGTCAAACCTTCTGGTCTGACCCACAACTTTTCCTCTTCGATTTTTCTCACTTATCTTCATTACTGCCTTCAGGTCCTTTCGTTAGGGTTTTCTTCTGAGGCGTGTGCCCTAAAATCACTGGATTTAAGTATTTTGTTTAAATTGAAAAACTTTTAAACTTAAATGTCAAATAACGTTAAAAGAGCCTTTATGATGCGTGAGTTATAAATTACTGGTCAAAGAATTGTAGTGCTTAGAAAGCTTTCGCTAAGGAAATACATATATGTAGAAAAAGAGAGGTTTTTTTGTAAACTTTACTGGTTTTTAAGCAAACTCCAGTATTTAATACGAAAAAGGGCCAGATTATTAGTAAATATTGCCCGATAAAAGAGTATAAAAGAAGCCTAGCACAGATATTACAAAACCTTTTGTAAAATTTATTTCGCTCCACCAAATTCTTTTGTAAATTATAAGAAATATTTGATATTCTTGTGCACAGAAATAGAAAAAAAACTGTCCCAGTTGTAATAGGATTCACATTTTGTTGAGTTGAGCTAAAGGGGGTGGCAATATGTGCTTATTGGCGTTTTTTTTTATAAAAAAAAGTTAAAAACTTTTTGCCCTTTTTATTGAACATTTGCAAGATAACGATTTTTTGAAATAGTGAGTTTACTCGAAATTATTGTATCATCGCTAACGAGGAAAAATTGTTGCCTTAGAAGTACTTTTAGTAGCAATTTTTTTGATAAGAGGTAAAAAAATTTTAATTTTTTTAGAAAAGAAAACGGCATAAGTGTGGTTACACCTGAAACATGTGTGAAAGTATATAAAATAATATTTATTTGTCCAAAACTCTATTTTTACGATGAAAAAAAGATGTCCTGTTTGTTATTTTCGTAAAGCTATATAATTCTAGCATTATTTTTCTGTCGTAATATTTAAAAAAGTTTCGTATTTTCTAGGAGAAAATTAACTACAAAGTATTTCGAAAAAAAAATGTTGCATGGATTACTTTCAGTATAGTATTTTATTTGCTGTAAAAGTTCAGAAAATATTTACATACATATATACTTATAAATAAGTGTTAAGTTCAAAATGTCAATTTTATTTTCAATATCAATTAAATGAATTATAATTTTATTTTTAATTTGGAATTTTTGTACTTTTAACGTTTCTTTAAAAATATTTAGATGCTGCATTTAATTAAGCATATTTGTCTAACTTCCCTTATGCAAACTTGAAACATCATAATTTTTCTTCCTTACTCCTTTTCAAATAAACTTTTCATTAGACTAAAAGAATTTTTATACTTAAGTTTTCTCTCTTAACAATCTACATACATTTTTATTGGCATAAAGAACAACCAACGGACACATACGGTCTATTTCGACATATAGAAAGTTATTTATATCAAAAGTTATTTGCCTGTAACAGAACTGAAAAACTTACAAATAAAATAACAACTACAACGAAATGTGGAAACATTTAAATGTGTATATCCTTTTGTCTATAGAATATTTAATGCAATAATAGATAAATGTTTTTTGTATGCAGCATAGACACCACAAAACAATTTGTAGAAATATTTTGAAAAGTTGTAGGTTTAAAAGTTAAGAATAATAGAAAATAATAAAAATAATTTGAAATTGAGCAAAAATAGCTAGAATGAGAAAAACTAAAATATTGCAACAACAAAAGTTAATGAAGTAAGCAAGTTAAAATATTTTATACATTTAAATTTTTAAAATTAATTAAAAATTAAAATAACTGCGTATAAGGGAAGAGGTAAGTTCAGGAGCATACGCCTGAAAGTAGACAACAAAATGTATTTGGTATGCCGTGAATTTGGCAAACTTTTAGAAGTGCTAATTTAATACATTGAAGGAAATAGTTTTGTCAACAAAAGAAAATTAATGGATGGTAAAATACGTTGAAGCAGTTTCTAAAATTATATCTTAATCTAATCTGATCGTTTAAACACTCATGTATATTCTCGCTAGCACTCTAACTTATAAGATGCTTATCTTGTTGTGCTAGACTTTATAATAAATAATAAACTAAACTAAACTAAACTAAACTAAACTAAACTAAACTAATCTCCGTATTGGAAATTCGAGACCTTTACTACTTTAGCTTTTGAACTTTATATTTTCAATTTAAGAGCGAAGGATCTTTATAATAATTGCACAATATACTGTGATTGAGCTTTCGCTATATGTCTACTTATAACATTATTTAAGAATTGCATGTTTAGTACATGAAAACTTTCTTCTTATTTTTATGGTCAAATGAATGCCAAAAGGTATACGATCAAATCAAAGTTGATATAACTTCCAACCAAATTTTGGTACACTTTAACCCTAATCGTCTTAACAACGGATGTAAGTAACGCAGCCGTAGCAGGTGTACTTATGCATCAATATGCTGACGATTCACTCAAACCAATTGCATTCGTTTCGCGAGCATTATCAAAGTCTGGACAAAATTATGCTCCTATTGAAAAAGAAGGTCTCGCTATAATTTTTTGTGTCATTAAATTACGGCAATATTTATTGGGCAACAGCTTCACATTACGCACTGATCACAAGCTACTTCTTTCATTATTTGGCCATGCGAAAGCATTGCCTGTAATGGCAGCAGCCAGAGTACAGAGCTGGGCTGTAATAATATCTGGTTTTCAATTGAGTATATACAGGGCACAAGAAACCAAGCTGATAGCTTATCCAGAATTCCACAATTTAATGTCACAGTTGATTCGAAAGAACATACATACAAAAATTTTATTGATAACGAAAGTAATTCACTTTTAAATTATAAAAATATAGCGTTAGAAACTAAGCGTGATCCAATATTGTCAAAAGTTGTGGAGGCCATCAACACAAATGTTCTTAAATATTTAAAACAAAAGGAATTTGAACCATGCAGAAATAAATGTAATGCATTAACAATTGAATCGGACTGTCTTATGTGGGGTTACAGAATAATTATTCCCCAAAAATTTAGAACAGATGTACTAAATCAATTGCATATTTCGCATTTAGGAATTGTCAAAGCGAAGTCCTTAGCCAGATCGTACATATGGTGCCCTGGAATCGACAGTGACATAGAAAAGCTTGTGAACTCTTGTGCATCTTGTCAGGAAATGCAAGCTAGTCCTGAAAAAAGTAGTCTCATTCCGTGGAAATTTGCAGACTCAGTATGTAGTCGCGTTCATGCAGATTTTGCAGGTCCGATAAACAATTATTATCTATTTATTGTTATTGACTCATATTCAAAATGGTCTGAGGTATTTATCAGAAAAAACATAACGAAGAATTTCGTCATTTCTAAGTTCAGAGACTTGTTCTCCAGATATGGCATAATTGATACCCTTGTAACAGACAATGGCCGTCAGTTCATTTCTGACAATTTCAAATTTTTCTTAAAAACAAATGGTGTTAAGCACATTTTTACCTCACCAGGACACCCTGCAACAAACGGACAAGCCGAGAGCTTCGTCAAAATTCTCAAAAAGGCGATTTACGCCAACTTGAAATCAAATAAAAATACTGATTTTGAAACAATAATTCATCGCTTTCTTGCCGATTACAGAAATACTATGCACTGTATTACAGGCGAAACCTCCTCCAACATTTTCTTTGGTAGAACCCTTAAAACTAGATTCAATTTACTAAAACCACCTTTATTAAAAGACACAATCATTCAAAAACAAAAGAAAAGCGTTAATAATTACTGTGGGAAACGGAATGTTGAATTTAAAAGGGGAGAACAGGTATGGGTACGATATTATACCGATCCAAACAAATCAAGTTGGACACAAGCAACTATCAACAAACAACTTGGCCCAAGAAATTATCTATGTATTTTATCCAAAACATCACGCCAAATAAAGAGGTACTTGAATCAGATTAGGAGCCCAAGTGCTGAGGGAGAAACTTTAAGCGAAACCAACATGCAACGTTGCGCCAGTAAAGAGATTTACTTACATCATGCTGCATGAATACTAATTTTCAGCAAGAGCAATCGAGTTCACATACAAGGCCAGGTTCGACTCATCATCCAGTAAATTTGTCTCCTAAAGGAAATTTAAGACCACGCAAAGACGGAAAAGTTTTTAAATGAGATAATTTAATTTACTATTGCATGTGTAGTTTTCAGTTAAAAAAGGGGCATGTTGTATATGGTTGTAAACTATACACTCTATAATTTCATATCTACTACTATCGATATTTCAGTACAACAGCAGTTCCAACAGCTGTTACTGAGAAATCATGTAAACTAGCTATAAGAATATAATCAATAAAGATCCATTCTGGAATTCGTTTTGTCTCTTATTTTGCCGCTACATTACAATTATTATTTTATGTTCGCTGGAATTCTGGTCGGAAAACAAGTTATTTGCAATCGGCTAACAATCAATTTCATTTATTTAATTGTTTATTTATAAATAAAAAAAAATAATTATTAACTTAAATAGTTTGCTAGTGGAATGCAAACCAGCTGTTTTTTATACGAAAATTTATCGAACAATAACGTTTGACATAGTGAAACAGTATGTAAATACAAATACCGGCTTTAATTTTATAAGCAAATTTAATTAAAATAAAATTTAGTTTTCTGAACTCACCTCAATCCTTTCGTTTCACATAAATGATATTCACCGAATATGCCACATCCTAATTTTTCCACAATAACAAGAGAATGTCTTGGAAATTCTTGCAACTGACAATTGGCAAGTTCATCTGCAGCATCTACATTATTCATGAAATCATTCATTTCGGTCAAATTGTAATGATGTGGTTTTGCTAAAGTTAAGCTGGTATTAGTAGCAGCACCAGTACCTGCACCTGCACCTGTACTTGCCATTGTTTTTGCTCCAACTCCTCCTGTACCACAAATGCCATAAGTTGATGATTCTAAATTTTTATTAAAATTTGTAGGTAGAGTATGTGTATTTGAAGAACTTCCTTGTAGAAAACCACTTTTGCCATTTGGCAATGTTCCGGTGGCAGTTGGAATTGATGCTGTTGTTACTATTGCTGTTGCTTCTGCTGCCGCTGCTGCCGCTGCTGGACTTGGTTGTATGGTTTGTGTAGGCTGAGTGTGTAAAGCTTTTTGCTGTTCTACGGCATTATTACTATCATTGCTGCTGTTGTTGGCCAATGTTGACGCCATATTAGCTTTACAAATTGCCATTGCAGCATAATATTTCTCTGTGGACATTGTTGCTGTTGTAGTATATGCTGAAGCTGGCGGGGGTGGTGGTGTTGGTATCGTTACACCTACTACGAAATGAGATGTTGATGATGTTTGTGGTGCCTGTTGGTGATTCTGATGCTTATGCGGGGCATAATGTGATGATGATACTGACGAAGATAATGATGATGATGTTGAGGGTACTGACGTTGTTATAGCTACTGCTGTTGTGTGTGCTGCTAGACATGTTGGTGCTGAGTTAGCTGGTGGTGGAGGTGGTGGTGGTATATTCATATGAAACATATTATTGAGAGTATTGTTGCGGTTTGTAGTTGATGTTGCACTATAATTACTATTGCTGCAATTTAAACTGGCACCACCGCCAACACTACCTAAAATGCTTCCAGCACCACTATATAAAGAATTAGATTTTTGTGTTGGTATTAAGTCTTGCATATGAGGTACAGCATAATCTTGACAAACAATATCAGGGACGTCTGAAAGAAAGAAACACAAATTTTGTAATGCATCAAAATGAAATATGCATGTACATATTAAAAAGAAAAAAATAATAATAAGCAAAGAAGTTATATGACACAAAATATAAAAAAAAACTATAGACAAACTCCAATAAGTGTAAAAGTCTAAGAATAGGGCCGACATAGGGCGAAAAGTAAAAAATCTGCATTTTTATATTTTGTTGATAATAATGAAGCCGCATTCGATTTAGCATGCAGAAAACTGATCTGGGAGGATAATGTAGCAAAGTTTTTCACTGTTAAAGATCAGCTTAGGAACTTAATATGCATAGCCCAATGATAGGAGCACTAATAGTAAAAATGAAGTGGAATATGCTATCAAATCCTTAAAAGACAAAGAATGAAACAGGTGAAACTTCTTATCAAACTCTTCAATCACAATACGACACAGGACTTTATCCAGAAGATTGGCTAAAACCAACATTCGTCGCCATACCAAAAAAATAAAAAATAAAACAAAGAAATGCAGTGAATAAAGGATCAGTTATGCGTTAAAAATATTTATAAAAACTATTCACAAAAGGAACTAATGGAAATTCTAACCTCTATTTGAATATATGAGAAAGAGAAAAGCTATATCGGAATCAAGTTTCACGAATTGATATCTATGGAGAAGAAATTGACAAAATTGCCAATTCCTGAGGAGTCAGACTCGGATGCATACTATACCTATCATTATTCAATATATATTCTGAAAAATGATTTCAACAAAAACTTGAAGGAGAAAATATAGGGGTAAACGTAAATGGGAAATACATCAATATGTTGATGATACCATACTACTTATTACCTGGTAATTTTATTTTTGAAAGAACAAACACATGCCCCGAAGCGATTTTGCCATGTCTGCAGAAACACACAAGGTCTAGGCAGGAATCGAACCTGTCACCCCCAGACTAATAGTATAGTACGCTATCTACTAGTCTACGGGTGCTCCCCAAATATTTGGTCTACAGAAGCTGATGGAAGTACTTGCACGTACTCGAATAAGCGATATGTATAGATTCAAAATCAATATAAAAAAGTCGAAACACATCGTTATTAGTAAAAAAATTACCATGCAAATGCAACGTTGAATGTAAAAAATATAGAAAATGAACGAGTACGTAATTTTCAATATCTGCGAGTCGTAATAAATGTCCAGATGAGTGCCATCAAGAGAAACCAAATGCCGCATAGAGATGGCGAGAGATTCCTCTTTTAAATACAACGTGCTGAGCAGTCAGGACATTAATGTGGCAACAAAAGTTCGCTTCAGAAAATGCTGCATTTGGTCTGTGCTATTATATGGGATAGAAGTTTGAACAGTCAAAGCCTCGAAAGAAATAAATTCGGAAACCTTCGAGTTGTGGATATACCGCCGAGTTCTGAAAATACCATGGACTGCTAAAGTCTCCAATTGTGAAGTATTAGCAAGTAAAATGTAAACCGACAACTAATATCAGCAATAAGAAAACGGAAAACTTCATTTTTAGTACACGTATTAAAGAACAACAAATACAAAATTTTGCAACGAATCCCTAAAGGAAAAATTTAAGGAAGGCATGGTAGCGGCAGAAGAGAAACATCCAGGACCGGACAAAGTATTGCGATAGAAATATCGTCCTACGCGCTGCTAAGAGCCGAAAGCTTACCATTTTAGCATAAACTTAAACTATAAATTGTATACATATATTTATAGACGTAAAATTGGACGATCACTAATATCCGAACAAGGGATGGGTAAATAAGGAAGAAGCAGTTAAAAAAGCATTGAAATCTAAAGGTACGGTCACAGTTGGCAAACAATTGCCTAAAAAATGGTAACCACTACTTTTGCTTAGGGTTAGTGTCATTTAACTTGGTTTTTATATCACAAAATAAAGTCAGTTATGCCACAAAATCCTGTTTTTATATTATTTTTAATAAATGCAAACCCATATTTAAAAAAAATATTGGAATGATGAACTTAGTTCTCAGTATTGCGATAAAGTACCATCAAAATCCATGGTATATCGTTGGTATAGTGAATTCAATCGTGGTCGTAGTTCCGTCGCTGACAAATTCAATGAATGGTCGTCCAAAATCGGTTGTTGTGCCACAAAAAATCGATGCAGTATGTGAACTAATACTGCAAGATCGGCATGTGACATATTATGCGATAGAGGCCTCCATGCGAATTATTTCCGCTTCGATGATTCGAAGACGAATCATCATTGTGACAATGCGAGTTCTCACACATCTCGCCAAACAAATAAATTTTTCAGCAGCCAAAATATCGAATTGATGAATCTTCTGTCCTGTCCTAAATTGTCACCCAATGACTTCTTCTTGTTCCCAAATGTCAAAGGTAAACTGCATGGTCAACGATTCACGAGCGCCGAAGAAGCAGTTGAAGCGTTCAAAAACCATGTTTTGGATGTGTCTCAAGAGGAATAGGAAAACTGCTATTACAAATGGTTTGAACGGATGAAAAATTGTATTGATAATCAAGGGGAATATTTCGAAAAACAATTAAGCCATTTTAATTTAAAAATGTTTGTTATTATTTGTTATTACCGAAATATAAATAGTAGCCCTCGTACATGATTTCATTGAATAAAAAGGTTGTCACAGAACTTGTTTTATTTTATGCATTGGGTCGAAATTTTAAGTTTGAATTTGATCTTTGATTGTTTCAGAACCAAGGCTTACAAAGTCTTATAAGATTTTTACATTCGATTGCGAATATTCACAAACATGGAGGAATGATCTGACGAATAGTTTGATAGGAACTAAGAAGTTCATAAACAAATTAATCTATTGTCGAACCGGTAACAACGATGTAAAATATATTATAATGACGACGAAGTACATAAACTTCAATAGACAATTTCTATAATGTTAAAATTTGACACATTCTTCATACAATGGGGTTCGATTCCGTATAGTTTAGGTTAGGTTAATGGGGCAGCTCACTTGGGTCCGTCAGTTCGGTCCCGTTGTAATACCCTAGAGCGAGTGAGACAAGAAATTACATCTTCCCCGCCGCTTCAGTGCCCACGTAGTACCGCCACCAATAGTCGCATCCAACTTTCCTTGAACCGGAGTAGATCACATGTCCTGCTCAGGTCGTAGTGCGGCCACATCGACCTTGCTACTTGGCAGGTACCTTCGTGCTCCCACCTGTGTTGAGCAACTCGATACGAATCGCGCTGAATCAACAACTTACATTGTGATAGAGGAATGCCAGCGAAGAGGCATGTCATTGAGTTGTCCAATGCCATCCCGTGTCTAGCAATACCATCCGCGATACAGTTACCAGGACAGTCAGCGTGTCCTTGAGGTACCCGGCATTGCCTCCCTCGAGATTTCAGCTTACAAGATACTAAAGCCATCCTGAAGTCTAAATGGAACCTTTACGTTGAAGTTTTCCACATAGAAACCCCCGCCGACCCTGTCCCCCTTCTTAGAGCCGTCAGTAAGAAACTTAACCGATAGGATAAAGGATGAGGTATATTTCCACTGTTCCCTAGCAGGAACAGGTGTTTGAAATAGCGTACCAAAGTAAGGTGTTGGTGTACAGTAATCCATGAAACCATGGATACTCCGATGTTGTCTAAGAATCTTGGCATGCCCATAATCAGTTCTCGTCCATGCGCAGGCAGCGTTCAATCTGATCGCCGAGAGTTGAGCCAGTTATAAACTATACGGAATCGAACCAATTGGCCACACAACTGGTTCGATTCCGTATAGTTTATATTGAAACGGGCAGCCACTTTTTTGGTCCGTACTCGACAAACTAATAAAATAATTTGAAATCATTTATTCTTAGTATTTTGAATTGTTATAAGGATCTTCAAAAGTGTCAGATTAACTTCTTGTTGCATTATTTTAAACAAGTAAAAGGTGTTCAAGGACTTTGGCACTTATCACGATACAAATTTTTGTCTTTGAACTTTAACGGCGATAAAAGAACCACTTTCTAGTTTCACTCTTTGATGCAGAACGAATTTTATTTAAACTTAAATTTTTAAATTTGAGTGTCTTGTCTTGCAAAATTTTCCATGTACACATAACAAAGAGTGCAATTTACAACGAGGTCGTACGTGCAAAAGAATATAAAAATATTTAATTTAAAAGTCAAAGCGGGATGTTGTTATTTAAAAGAAAAGTGTTGTTTTTGAAAAGCAATAGAAAATAAATAACAAAAAAATTAATTAAATATATAAATGAATAAATAAAAGCTAATGATACAATGATATTTTACAAGACATTAAAATAAAACATAAAAACACAATATTTGTTGATTAACTATTTCAATGACCTATATTTTAAAGCCTATATTATAACAAAAAATTTAAGCTTTTCATTTCAACCAATGATAAGTATTGACACTATTCCAAATGTTTTGCCATAATAATGTGACAACACACGTTAATTAATGCGATCCAACTTTTATCAAACAGCGAAAACATTTATAAATATTGGCAATTCATACCGACATTTCAATGGAATGCCCTCGCGATAACTATTAAAGTGTTTGCCAAAGAGCTGCGGGTAATGCTGTTGGTTATTTTTTACATATTATAAGTTTCATAGATTTCGAATGCGTGTTTAGTTAACTTAGATGAGAAACAGTGGGCTTTCTCAATTAAATTTAAGTAACTTAATATAAAGGGTTTTACAAATATTATGTTCTCTGTGATCACGATCAAAATATAAAAATGCATTGGGATTTCCCCAGTTAGTAAGTTGGGATAAATATCACGTTTAAAAACTATTTCATACATTACATTAAGTAATAAAAATTGAAGAAAGTTAACCCATTTCTTCTTAATTTTTAAGAATTTTTTTTGTATAAATTCATTATTTTATTTAGAGAGTATTTTTTAGAACATTTGAAATAATTAATCATCAGAGATGGAATTCCTAGCTAACCGATATTGATTTAAATTGTAAGAAATGATTAAGTTGCATTTTTCGCATTCTAATTCGTTAAATAATAACGGTTAATCTTAGTCAACTGTAGCCACAGTCAAAAGTATTAAAAAGGAACAAAGAATTCTGATGAGATGTGTAGCGACCTCGATATCAATACTGATCCGTTCTGCTAGTCTGATGAACAAATTGTTTCAAATAAAAAATACTCTCTTAATAAAATAATAAATTTATCCAAAAACAATTTTTTAAATTAAGATTTGCACTCAAGCCAAAAATTTTCACTTCAATATAAAACTTAAACACTTCAACAATTACGTATAAATATTACTTATTAAAAACGAAGGCAATCATAATAAACTCCATGTTTACATTGTCACAGATGGTTGAATGCTGAGAAAGTCAACTACAAGACAAAAATAAAATGAAAAATTGCTCGATCAGAGCCATTGACTGTGGAAAAACCGGGAGAGTATGGAATATTTCGTATAGTTAATCATCAGCGACGGAATTTCGTACTAACCGATATTGAGTTAAATTGTAAGAAATCAATAAGTTGCACTTTTCGTATTCTAATTCGTTAATAATTTATCCAAAAAAAATTTCTTAGTATTTAATTTCAGATTTGAACTTAAGCCAAAAATGCATTTCAATATAAACCTTAAAAAGTTCAACAAATACGTATAAATATTAGTTAAAGAGGTTTTTAAATTCAGTGCTTTTAGTTTCCTTCCAATAATTTATGTATTTTTTATTGAAAAAAGCTTTCGGACAAATGGTGACTAGTTCGTGAGCGTACGGAACGAAACAGACTTTTACACATCACCGGGATACGTATGAGTAATAAATAATATAAAATAATGTTGCGTATACGATTTATTTAATCTAATTGCTTTGATAAGAAAGATTTGTCGGAGAAACTGGAATTTTTAAATATTTTCTTTTAAATACTAGAAAAATAAATTTTCAGCCGATATCACAAAAAGTGAAAATGATTTAAGAGATCTCAAAATTAATTTTGATTGATATGAAATTATGTAATATCAATAGAATTTTCAAAACATATACAATACATTACAAAAGTGCACTTTACTATACTGAAAAAAGTGTCCTTAAAATTGTTTATTTCCAAAAATACTTAAAAAAGAAAAGATAGAGGATAGAGATCATTGAAGAAGTCTTAAAATGAAACTAACAATTAAACCAGCTTCAGAAAATTAAGTGGAACCTTAAGCTGCATTAAAAAATGCAAGAGAGTCTCAGAGTTGAAAGAACTAAACTTTTTTAAAAGCAAGCAAGGGATTTTGAGAGCCCGGTACGAACACAAACTATTAAAATAAAAATGGAAAGGCTAAAGATATAAAGTTTGAAAAAATTTACAAAGAGTTATTAATGACAGAACTGCTCAGTGCAAGGTAAACTTTTTTTATCGCTGAAAATTCAACAACAACAATAAGCAGCTGAAGGGATAAGTAATTTTTTATATGTTGCGACAGTCTATACAGTATCGCTTACTTCTTCGTAATTTAATAGTTTTGCCTAATTCCCTTAAAAATCTTAACATTTTTGCTTTTATATTGTTACATAATTTAATTTACACACCTTCGAAAGAAAAATCAATCCATCCGTATTCAAATCAGCCCCAAGCGGTATTAAAATACGGTAATTTCAGATTTACTAAAATCCAGTAGATAAAAATTGATTTAAGTACGGACGGATTAAAATGCTCAATTTAATTTAAGAATCTTGTAGTTGATTTAAGATTTTTCACGTGTTCTCATTTGAAGAAACTCCAGGATTGGTCATCGAAAGTAATACTGTTTTTGGATTGACTAAAGTGCATTTTGTTGTTATTTGTACTCAAAAGTTTTAGTACATCTCGTCGTCATAGTAAGTAGAAAATACTTGAATTTAGTATGGCGTTTTTCTTTCTGTGTAGCTTAATTTTTAAATAATGTATTATTATTGAAAGCAATAAATTTTTCACAAGCTTTCAATTAGTGAGTTCACTTAATTTGGATAATTCATATTTTGCTGGATTTTCTGGGAGTACGGAATCTGAGTTTCCGTTTCTTGAGAAGTGAAAGGTCCGGCAAAACACAAGCCCGAACTACGAGTTAAGGCGTGGCAAAACTGCGTTCTAAATATTAAGTAAGAACTAAGAAACAATTTGTCTATCCTAAGCTTAAAAAAAATTCATACCAAGGCGTTAGTCTTGGCAACGAACCTCCTGGCATGGGACGTTTGATATTCAGCAAGACACAGCCGAATATATCACTATACCAGATCAATACTATTTAGGTTATTCTTATAATATAAAAAAGGCTAAATAAAATTTTTGTGTGAAATATAGCCGCCTGAAATAATCAGAAGTTTTGTAAACAGGGAATGCATGAGCAAAATACCAGGCAAAGGATGCACAACGCGGATTGTCGCATTGAAAGCAAAATGGAAAAGAAAACTACGCTAACGCAAAAAAACAGTGAACTTAGACTGTTTTTCTGCGTTTAATAAATTTATTTATTATTTATTAGTGAATTAAATTCCAAAATATTAAATAAAATCCTAGGCATGTGACCTGGAATGGTTTCAAAATCTTATCTCTTCGATATCGATTAAACTTTCAATTCTAATTTTCATGTTACGAACTTTAGCAAAAACTATAATCACTTTGGGTCAAAAAAACCACTAACAACCAATTTTTTCGAAAAATAATCACATAAAAAATATTTTCAATTTTAAATTTTATTGAAATCGATCAACATAATTTTGTACACTAAAGCTCTTCGCAGTAACAAAAAATTTTTGTAGCAATTAGTATTCAAAACGAATGTCTATTTTAATAAAACAATGCATTTTCCCTAATGAGTTGTTGATAAATAAAGCAAACTTAGAAAATATACATATTTCCCAGGGATTAAGTATTAAGTATTTATTTTCTATATTATTAGCGAAATACCAAACATTAGTTATTAATTTTGTAATTATCATCTTTAAAAACATACTGAGAATGAAAGAAAAAAACGGAAACAGAAAGATTTGAATAAAACGAATTTTTCCTTGAAATTTTTTACTAGTTATAACACCGTTCACTGCATATCGAAGTTTTCAACAAAACAGGACACACAATTGTACAAGCTTAGGATACATGCAGCGTAATTCCAAAACTCTAGAGGGCTCAATAGTTTTCTCTCAATGTTTTCCAATAAAAACTAAAAAAAAAAATTGCAAAAATGTTAGAATTCATTACAAGTTGTGCATGTCCAATTCAAATTAACTCTTTTTGTTTACTTCTTTATTTCATTTCGTGCGACCTGGCTGCATAAACCATGAAAATTAAAAAAAAGAAACAAAAAATGTTTCTAGTAACGAAAGCAATGCATATTTTTATGCCTTTTTTAAAAACATTGACATGACATTTTAAAATTTTTCCTTGTTGTTTGATTCATCATGACATGTCGCGCAATTAAATTGCTACATCGGCATGCAAGTTGTATCATGTCGTTATGAAATGATGTTATGAAACTGCAAGTTTTTGAAATTAAAATTTGCTTACATACATACATACATATATTTTTTATTGATATTTTTTTGTTGATTAATTTTTCATAAATATTTTATTTTTGAAATATTATTTATTTTATTTGAGTTTATAAATCTACCTGTGTAATCTGGTGATATATGTTGTCGTTGTAGATCATTTATAGAGCATGCACTGGCAGCACTGGTATACATGTTGACATTGAAAGGTTCATGGTATAAACTGGACTTGTCCATCGATTCACTATCTGGTTCCATCGTGACAGCCTAAAATTTAAATAAAATCGTGAATGGGTATTTATTGCAGAATAAATTACCACAATGAGTTCTTAAGTCTAGTACTCAAACATTTTCAGAATTGCTTAATTTCTTTATTTCTAGAGGGAACTTTTTTAAATATTATTTAATATATATTTCCGGTCATTAATTAATTATGGCATGATTTCTTTTAGCGAATTTAATACTAAATTCAAGTGTAAGAATATCACATCCAAACCCTATGATAACAATTTCCCACGATATGCATGTTTTGTGACCATTTTATTTACTATTTCAAATCAACAATCCTTAATTGCAACGTAGTCATATCTCAAAAAAACTCGTTGGTCAAAACAAAACATTGGAAAAATAAAAGATTATTTTTACTTTAAGAGGTGAGTAAACAAGATATTTCTTATTATTATCTTTTTTAATTTTTTTTTATTTATTTATTTAGTAGTATTTTAAATACTTCAATTTACAATAACATTCTTTTACTACTTATTATTATTACAAATTCTACAATGTGTCTTTTAAATCTTTTTGAGTAGTATTCCGCTTTTACGTTGGTCGGCAACGAGTTAAACGTATATTATTTAAACGTATAGTATTTAATTCAAGCCTTTGTTTAATATTTAACCATTTAAGCGATTCTACCATAAAATTAGCAGGTGTGTTCCGATTGCATTTTAAAATCATTTTGTAACTTTTGGAGTCGTTCAATTTGGTCAGTTGTCCAGGACGAATATAATATTGTTGACCCAAACTCAAAGAGTGGTTTAACGATCGTGTTATGTTTATTGCTGTCAATGTCGATATTTAGTTCCATAAACGTTTAAAAATACCAATTTTTTTTACAAATATAATCAATATGGCCTTTAAAATTTTTGTCGATTACGAAGCCCAAATACTTAATTTGTGCTTCTTTTTCAATTATTTCGTTATTAATTTTAAAGATTATATTGCTATTGGTGTTAATTGCCATAATTTTTGTTTTACCCTCACTTTCAGCAAAATATACAGTATAATATCACATTTGTCTCTTACGTTCGGCACGTCATTTCTGTATATAATATGTATTTTATTAGATTTGATATTATTCACTTTTGTAATTTGTTTTCTGTTTGTGAGATATGATTTAAACCGTTTGAGTTCGATATCCTGGATGCCGTAGTATACGATGAATATTTCGACATTCTTAACTTAAGAATCATGTCTTTTGAGATGTAACTATGTTGCAATAAAGGTGCAATATGTTTTATATACCAATGCATAAATATATAAATGTTTTTTAAATTATGTGTGACTTTAGATTATCTTCTAAAGCAAATACGGGATTTGATTAAAAATCCTAAAAAATTAGCTATTTGTATTTTCTTCCCAATTTCTTTTATCGATTTAAAAATTTACAAGAAAATCCGTTTAATTTATCGTTGACATTTTTTAAACATACGAAGATAACTATGCTTTTCAATAAATACTAAAAAAATAAAAGCTAAAATTGGAAGTTAGTACAATTGTCACGCAAGTAAATAAAATGCTTCTGAAAATTTAAAATTTTTTAGTAAACCTGTGCTAAATGATAAATTGTATTAAATATATCTAATATAGTTTGTAAAAATGATTTAAAACTCGATGGCCGTTTCTTCTTCTTAAGTTATTAATTTAGAATTTCGTAGAAAAATTCACCATATTCGTCCAATACTGGATATATCGTGTATTTCTTAATCGACTTACGACTCCCATTGAAGTCCTTTTTAAATCTATTTTTTTGAAATATTGAAAAAGAAAATTATCCTTTTACACAAAGCGAAAATGTGATATTTTTAAAGAGAATGATAATGATGTACAATTGGTCTAAAGAACATTATATGTAAGTTTAATCATATTTAATGTTTGCATTACTATTATTTTATTTTTATTTTGAAATTTATTTTTATTTTGCTTTATATGTATTATTTTATGGTGCCAGATCCATAAAAATAAAAAAATCCCCTGAAGAAGTTGGGAAATACCAACGAAACGTCGGAATAGCATGTAAAAAGTAATTTTTTTATTAAAAGACCTTTAAATCCCAAATTTTGAAAATCTATTCAGCATCTAATAAATTTCTTGGAATTACACCAAAAAGGTCAAATATTTAATCGAAACAAAAGAAAACATTTAGTTGTGAAAAAATTTTGAGAAAAACGTCGAAGAAGCAAGCTCTACTTTAAACAAAATTTTGCTATTTTTTTACCCTCATTTCAAAGAAATGATTTTGATTTTTTTCGCGACTGCATGAATCAAGATAGTATGTATTTTTTTGCATATTATCAAAGATTGTGTTGAAAATCATATAAAGTTTTTTAATCCTGCCTATGCTATTACCGGGGATGTTCACGAGAGCAAGGTCGAGTCCAAAACCCAAAATTTTAGAATTGAAAATAAACATCTTTAAAACTAGTAAAGATATCGTTATAAACCAAAATGTATTTTCTTTATATATTAATAAGCTTTACAGCAAGAATAAATTCATTGAAATAAAATAATATTTGTAAAAGCTTTTAGGCCAACAAGATTTTCCATGCCCGAGTTAGTCAACTTTGATAGCCTGTACCCCGCCGTGTGTTTCAACAGTGTGCTCCACGTTTTATTATCCTTAAAGCTTAGGTCCCTTACTATGATTTTTAAGTATATCGTTTTCTAACCAAATCGCAAGTTTTAAAGATACAGATGCATTACTATTTTTTTCCAATTGGAATTATTGTGTGACGTCCGGCATCTTGGGGCAGATCATAAAAAATAAGATAGATCATACATCAAACTGATTATTAAACATAATTTAGTATAAAAAACAAATATAAAGTGATAATTTGTCTACTACTATTTGTCCAAGCGCTTTCGTAATCCTAATTGAAAATTTAAGCAACAAGTTCCTTTTCACTTCTTAAATTGCTATTTCAAGTAATTGTTTCCAAAACACTTACCTTCATGCCATTACAGTTCAAACGTTTGTTGTCTACGCCACCCAAAGTGTCGGGATTAAAATTATGTTGGAATGCATCCAAAACATTACCACCATGTCCACGTTTATTGCGGGCAATTATTGCGAGTATTATGGCAACCAAAAGCAAAATAATTGTTGTAAGGACAGTGATTAGAACGCCAACAAAACTTGAATCCGGTTCCTGGTCGATGGGTTTTGGTGAAATTACTACAAAAGAAAAAAGAAAAAAAAAAACAGGAAGGGATACAAAAACATTAAAATTAATGTGAATTGTACAAATGGAATCAACTAAAAAAACTTAAAAAAAAAACAAATAAAGAAAGTGGAAAATGCATTATATGAAAATAAAAAAAAAAACAAATAAAATAATATATTTATAATATAATAGTGCACAAAACTACACTCTTTAAGATATATTATGAATAGAATTTAAAAGAATAAAAAATTTTGAGCAAAAATAAAGCTAAAGTTAAGTTGGTTCGAATTTCTTTTTATCATATCGACGGCGCTTATCCAAAATGGTTTAACTGCAGATTTTTTAAAATTGAGTTTTTGATGCCAAACTATACCCTGTGATGCACTTTTCCTATTGTACAAATTTCTTATCAAAATGTTGATTTATTCGCGACTTATTTACATTTTTTGTTTGTTTTATCAACATAAACACTTTTTTTGAAGGCAAATTGGTTTATCTGCAACGTATTTGCGAGATTTTCATAGCAGTCGTATATTAAAAATCTATAAAAAGGTAATTATTTTAAAATGAATTCAACTTTCTCGTGAATATTAATACGCTCACAATTTCACAGTATAAAATCTTTTATCTAATAGTTGAACGAATTATTTATGGAGCGAAACTAACGGTGATCTTTCAGCGTCCACATTTATTTCAATAACACTGCACCATCTTAAGACACACTGATGATGAGGATGATTTGAATGAAAATGGCATAGACTTCCGCCTGGAAGATCGTAGAGTATTTTCCCATGGGAATGGCCCTTTGGAGTTCGGAGCTATGCCTGCTCTTGTATCACCATTTTCCTGTTTGGAGGCATCAGTGAACCAGATCTGATCGGCATCTTTGTGCCACGGAGTGTGGTTCAGCCATTGGCTCCTTTCAGTAATTAGAACTTCAAAGTTTTTGTTCAGTTTTATTTGATCACTTACTTTAATGTATGGGTCGTTCAGAAACTGCCCTAAAATGGACATGTGTCCAACCAGATCTCCAGTTTCCATCATGTAGATGTTTGGTAACCGAAGTGCGCTCCTGCGGGTCTCCTCCACTATTATGTGCAAAGGGGAAATTTGCAGGATGGCACCCAAGGCATACGTAGGACAGGTTCTCATTGCCCCGGTGATTGGAATATAAACAAGGCGATAGACTTTGTCGAAAATTGACTTAGTAGTGGCTTGTTCAGTTTTTGGCCATCAAACTAATGCCTAATGGAGATGAAAATATCGAAAAATGGGTGACTGTGTCTAGAAGAAACTTAGACGGCAGCGCAAGTTTTATACATTGGGCTACGGTTAAGTCAGGTTATACAGGATGCAAGTTCTTATTGAACCAGCCTACTTGGATCTAAGTTGGTGCTTTTATGATGCAAGAAAAACTGTACATCAATTTGGAGGAAGTCGTACCTACATCTCCCAATTTCTTTAATTTGCGGTTAGGCCAATACGTCTTCTCCTCCGCATGCTGACAACTTCTACAGAAGCCATTGTTAGGTTTATGCAATCTCCTGGCACGCGCACCTATAGAACAGTTGTTGTAGATTTGGTCCGCAAAAATGTTATACGGCACCTTACTGTCCGTTAGAACCCAGAGTTACTCTAAGGTTGATTGTCTCGAAATATCGTTTAGACACGTCCATCATTCATGCACTAATCTGAATGTTGTGTTAACACACGATAGAGATTTAACGGAAGCTTTACTTTCCATAAAGATAGGATATCATACCCCACTCCAGAGTCTAATGATAAGAAAATTATGCAGATAGTGCAGCAATCAGAAACCGTATGTTAGGTGCAGCCACAGTTACGTCTGTAGTCATTGTGTATCGATGAGTATCAAAAGCGAGCTTGTAGTTAGTGATCTGCTATGATACTTTCTTTATATGCTTTTACAGAACCTTTTTGACTAATGCTGCCAGAAGAGCAAAATTGCTTTTGGAGAAGTTGATATTAAATTTTTTTCTTTTAGGAATATAAATGCAAAAATGTCCCTGGATCTCCTGAACTGCACTCCTCCTATTCTCCCTAAAAATATGTATGTATTGACAAGCTAAAGCGAAGTTTGCTTTCCATGAAATTGACTATTATCTAAGAGTTTTCCAACATACATTATTTACTCGATTTTTTAAAGTTTAAATAAAAGTCTATCACGCATTTCCTTTCCAATGCAGGCTATATAATTTTTAGCGCAAAAATATATTTTGATCTTCCAATCGCTCATTGGCAGACGACTCTTTATGTAAACATTCTTTGCAAGCAATATATCAACGATGACTTGCTGCAAATAGGTGTATACATTCGGTAATCATATTGTAAGTGCTATTATTAAAATGTGTATTTCATCTCCCTTCTGACAAAACATTTTCATACTTTTTACTCTTATTTGTAGAACAAAGATCCAATTTCTGTTTTAGTTTTAGTTAAAGTCCATGAACGATATTTTTATTATTTAAATATGAGTTAGTATCTGTATACAACACAGTGTTATTGCAGGATACGAGTACATATTGTTCTATCATGCTGGTCTGTTTCTGTTTCTACTTCCTTTTTCTTGGTTTTAATGTTAGAAATGCAACATTTCATTTTTAACATGTTCGCCATGTATATCAACAAAAAAGCTCTGGTTTATAAATGCTGTGTCTAAATGTATGTTTGCTAAAGTTGTAGCAACCCATTTTTATTTTCTTATATTTTTTTTAGCAGTTTTTTTCGTTATTTCTGCTGTTGACTGCAGTCGAGTTTCGTAAGCACACTGGAGGAAATAGCTATTAAATCAGAAACTTTTTATTGAATTACTTTGATTTAATATGAAACTTATTTTTTTGACAGCTGAAAACTTCTCGATGACGTAATAGAAGCTGATCTCCAAATGTCTTTATTACGCAGAGCCACTCATTTTAAACGGTCAGAAGTCTGTTAGGCATCCAACAGGAAATTCAGTTTGCAATTACATTTAATAAAATGAAAACGAAAATTCGTTGCGAAAAATAACATTAAGTTAAAACACATTTGAGAAGTCATAAGCTATCTTATAATTATTTCCCGCAATGTATACAATATTTTATTATATTCTTGTTTGTAACCTATTTTTTTTATTTCTGCAAAGATTACGAATATCAGTTTGGCTTATGTGGTGTAAAAATGTGAAAAAAAAATATTTTTTAGTATTTTCCGGTTTGCTGCGGTTGGGTGTCCTGGTTTATTTTTCATGGAAAATTTATTAAAAATATTTTTTGTTGTTCTTTTATTAAAATTACTATGAAATCAAAAGAGGACCAAAAAATAAATCAAAGAGAGTGCACAATTGTTGAAATAAAAGGTAGAGTATAATTTAAGAATGGAAAGGAAAAAGTTGAGATTTATATATCTTAAATCATATTAATAATATCAATACTTTTTCAATACTTTCTAATTATGAAGAAGATTTTAAGCGAATGAATTTAGTTGAAGGTTATTAATCTGGCTTAAGTTTTTGGTTTGAATTTGGGAAATACAGATTAAATTTAAAAAATTAAAAACAAATGTTATGGGTGTTTCGCTCGTACTAAAGGGCTTTAATAATTGTAAGAAATCAATAAAATAATAATCTATATAATTTTCATATTCCTTTTTTATTCATAATTTATTGAAATAGTTGATATTCATTAATTGTGGTTCCAACCTTAAAAGTGGTAGAAGCAGATACTTGAATGGTGGCGATTATGGTGTAGCGACCCTTCAGGTAGTACTTTACGGTTCTATTGTATACTAGATATTTTAAATAGTAATATTTTAGGAAATTATATACTGAATTTTTCTAATTCAGTCTTTGAAATATAAACAAATTAATAAACTTCAATTAAGTTCCTTTGTTTACAATAGTTTTAGCTTTTAAGTATTAAAAAATTACTGATATTTTTTCTCTTTAAGTTATAGATATAAAACTTAATTTTCCCATGCAATTCTTATACTCCATTTTGAGTAGTTTGATAATTTGGCAATTTGAATGAGCCAATCTAGCAAGGACGCTCAAAACATTGGGGGATTTTTTAATAGTGCTACCTCCTAGATTAAAACACTCGTGACATGCATTCCCTGCAAGTTTTTTTCAAATAAATGCTTCAGGATAATTCTACAAGTATTCTGGCCACAATACATATCAAACAACAGACTATGGAATCAAACGAATCAGTCCCCCATAAGTATCCTAATACAAAGGCGAAAATGAATTGTTCACACCATACGAAAACCGGTCAAAGATATTGCCAGAACAGCGATCGAGTGGAATACTCAGGGCAGCCGTGGAAGAGGTCGGCCAGCTCATACATGGCGAAGACAAATTGAAACCAAAGCGTCAAATAAGCAAACTAGCTGGAACGAAGTGAAAAATATCGCTATGAACAGATCCAGATGGAAAGATTTTTTTTGAGGCCCTATGTTCCCTATAGGAACGACGGGATTATATATAATAGACTTATTTTGAGCTTAAAATAAAAAACATCGTGTAAAAACTGAATTTTTATTAAATGGAATTATCTGGCTCCAGTTATAATCTGAATTTACCCATTTCTTCTTCTAGAAGCCACCATCAAAAGTTGTAAAATCGCACAAAGAATGCTGATGAGATGGTGAATCCACCTCAAAATCAGTACTGATCCATTCTGCTAGTCTGATGAATAATAAATTGTTCCAAATAGTACTTTCTTAATAAAAAATAATGAATTTATCCAAAACATTTCTAAAATTAAAAAAAAAATAGTTAGACTCGGATTTAAGTTTGAGCCAAACAATTCCCAATTTAATAAAACCCAAATGCACGTTCGACTAATTGCTTACAAACATTAATTAAGAAAGATTTTATTTATAATCGGCATTTATAATTCTATATCAATCATAAAGCGTTTATCAGCAGGCCGATTGAAGTAAGATTACGTATTTGATTTAATATAGCCTTATCTTTTGTCCTTTTTATATGATTTGCTATTTTTAAAGGATAACAAATTTCAAATATATTTTCATATGAATTCTAAGAATTTTATAGAAAAATTGGTACCATTTGAAAGGGAATGATGTCCAGAATTAAAAAAAATGTTCTAAGGTTTAAAAAAAAATAATGAAAAAAAATTTTGCAAAATTTATACTTCCATATCCTCAAAAACTTGTATTTTAATATTCTATAAAGAATATTTAGAAAAGCATTTTTCTGATTGTAGAATAACTTAAAAAATTAATAACTTAAGCAGAATTTTTAAGGGGGTTAATCAAATATATGATTTCAAAATTAGTATACAGAGAAAATTTTTATAACATGTCTTATTTTATATAGTAAGCGTAATAAAATAAAAATATATGTAATAATTTCAGAGTTACTGTAAGACGATATATATATTTGGTATAAATTATATATTTAAAGGATCTGAAAGAATATATTTTTCTAAAGACAGTTTTTAAACGAGAGCATAATATATTCTCTAATATTCCAAATAAGATTTATTTTTTATTTAAAGTGATTATTTTTCAAAAAAATTTGTTGTTAGTAGTTTTTTTAATCCAAAGTGATTGTTATTTTTGGCTAATGTTCTTAACATTTTTAGTCAGAAAGAATTGAACATGAGACAATATTCCAAAGAAACAAAGACAAATTTTAACATCAACTAATTTCACCTTACACGGCAGAACAGATTAGAAGGAAAAATAATACATGAGATAAAACCAACGTGCAAGTGGGTGCTATCCAGACTGGGTGGTCAGGCTGATCAAACCCTCATTTGGGTTCCAGCACACAGTAATTTTTCAGGCAACGAACAGGCGGACGAGCTGGCTAGGGCTGGCTCTGCTCTGAGTGCATCAAAAATGTGGCCTTGCTATAATTATAAGCGCTCAATACAACTAAGAACTAGAAACCGCACGGACACATCGAGGATCGTCGCAGTCGTGACGGGTTACTAGACGGTTGGCAGACATGCTAGTAGGATATGCCTGTCCTATAACGGCCGTAGTTGTTGTGATGAAAGCAAAGAAGAGGCAATCTTGCACTTTCATTGCGAATGTCCAGCTTTGCATCTCATGCGACGGATTGGATCTAGTACCAATCACCGCACCCGAGTACTTACATACGGTTTTAAAGAGGCTGACACTGACGAGTGTAGTGGTCCTTTCAAAAAGGAATCAACTAGAGGGCAGCCACGTAAACCAACCAACCAACCATATAATACTAAAATTTTTATATACATATGAGTACGTGACAGATATTCGTTCTTTAGTGGAGAATGAATTTAATGATTTGATTAAAAAAAATTATTTATGAAATTTATTTAAAAAAAAGAAACAAAAAGAACATATTGCATGGCTTTCTACCATTTACAGGTCGCTTGGACAATCGCACTTCTTTTTATGTACATCATCATTATCATCAAACATTTAAACTTTTAGTTGAAGATAGTTGTACATTTGATTTGCGATTTCTGAAGCATTTGGAAATAATTTTTACTGCCGCCAAAAATACGGAGTTGCTGTGACTTAGAAAAATAGTTTTTGGGTTTTTGAAAAAAAATATTGTGATTTTTGCTTCAAAATGAGTATCTAGTGATTTAAAAGTTTCATTTAGAAGGGTTTGCTAGAAAAAAAATACAAGCAGTAATTAAGAAATCCCGCAATAATTTCACGAGATGTCGGAATTGAAAACATTTTGGAATTTCCGGGAAGTTCTGTTCTAAAAAATTCTAGTACGCAGCTTCCCTAATTTTATGCTCTAGACTAAACGGTGTATTGAATTATTAATGCCGAAAAACTGCTGTCGCGCATTTATATTTTTGTAATTTTTACTGTTGATATCTAAATAATTGGGGTCTAGAGTCTCTGGCCAAAAATGTAAGTTATTTGGTCGTTGGCCACCTTTAATCGTGCACACAGTCTTCTGCAGTTTGCACAACGTTTCACGCATTCTTACCGAAAATCTGGCCTTGTAATTGAAACGACGTGGTTAATTTTCAAAATGCGACGGAATTTAGTGATCATCTTTACATTCTTAAATCAATAACATATTTCATATTCCTCTATTATTTTTAATTGGCGATGCCAGATAGTAAAATAATAATAATAATAAATACCGATTTTGATCTTTACAAATTCCCATTTGGAACTTTAGTATATGTTAGCAGGGTGCTAACTGGTGTTAACTTTTATAATACTGCTAATTTTATAGGAAGTGACTGGAAATGTATAATTGTAGGAAATGCCTTCGGTTTCATTTATCTAAATTCTAAAACTTTTTCCAACTGATTCCTTTTTTATTTATCAGGAGAAAAGTCCTAGAAATATATTTCATCGGTACTCTTTAAATGATTCATGAGAACTTCAAATAGTTAACATTCTTTAACTTACCGCTAGATCATTTAAAGTAAGATTTATTTAAGAAACGAATCAGTCCAACACCTTCATTGTGACTGCCGACCTTGCAAGAATCTTGGAAAGAATTTCTTTCAAGACTTCGGCTGGTTAAGAGATGTGCCAAAGACTGGTGTTGTGGGCTTACTAAAAAATTTTGGTTGGCTTTCAAGAGCTTGAATTTGTAACGAACAGATGTAAGAATCGCATGAAATTTTAGTTATCGGTACGTGTTATAATGGGTATCACAGGCCTTGCATTGGGGAGGCACTTTCACAGTCAGCCGAATCGAATGTCCTACATGCAAGACGAGTTGTCAGCTTTCTGACCTGAATATCAGAAAACTCGAGAGAACCATGTCGGAAACCTGGGCCAAGCCAAAGTCAAAAGTGCGAAATCGTAAGCCAAGAGGGGCGATGGCAAAAATTCACATTACGTAAAATTATAGTAAGAGATTGGCATAGGAACTCTTCCAGCCCGCCTTACTATTACCCCCAAACGTAGCAATTCATATAATGACTCTCATAGAAATCCACTTCCTTTAAATTAGGAATTAGCTAACTCTCAGACCAAAAATACAACCAACTACATATTGATGTGTTCATCTAAATGTTTTCTCCTCTGTTCATTCCAATGGGCTGACTGGCCTCTTACTATATTTGTTTACTCGTATGTATGGATCGAAGCCAAGAAAATATCTTATGTGATTTTGTTTTACAAAATGGTACAAAAAAATCAAAAAACCTTTTTTTAAAAAATAGCATTACTTTCCTAATAGCTATAATTACAAAAAAATACGTTATTGAGTGAGTATTCAAATTAAGTTCTCGAACTAGAGCTAGATAAATAACCCTCAGTTTAAAACGATTTAAAAAACAAATTTAAACAAAATATATGTAATACTGTTTCATTTAAAAAAAAAATAATTTTTGAAATAGAATTTTTAACAAGAAATGTTCAGAAGCTTAATAAATGTATCACAACATTTTATTATCCTTACCTGATGTCATGTAATTATTATGATCTCTACTGAAGGGTATGCGAGCAACTTCATCCCTTTGAAATGGATATTCGGAATTATCTTGAGAGCCGCTGGGACCCATAAACTCTTCATCAGTAAAGTTACCTACAACAGGAGCTAGAAAGAAACAAACCATATGAAATAACAAAGAATTTCAAATAACCAAGTACATATATGTATTCTCAAAATTTAGTTTCAAAAACTTTTCATTTGTTGTATAAATTTTTTGACTGCTGATTAACTTCCCATCGAAAATTTTCAAGAAATTCCAAATCCTTTCTTTGTAAGAGTTCTTTTGTAAGTCAGTTTTATTTATTTTTGTTTTATGTAGATATTCAATGTCAACATTTTGTTTTTTATAAGCAGATTTTTTAGCCCTTTGCTTTTATTTACAACGAATTCCAACCAAATGTTTTCAGCTACACATACTAAATGTGTATGTGCCGAGGATTCGTTAACTGTTTGCTTTTTGTTTAGTCTGAGACTAACGATTATTTACATTTAGTTTGCATATATTTACATTACTGTCTTGGATTTAATCTTAAGTAAAGGAAAACTCCAGATGAACAGTAAAGAGAAAAGTAACGTTTATGTTTTTAAATTATTCCCAGAAATATTTAGATGTTTGTATTCCTTTCAAGGATCTATTTTAGCATTGCATGCAAATAAACTATTGTGATTCTGTGCCTGTTCCTGTTAGTTACTTTTTCCTTCACATTTAATATCCTCTTTTTTATGTTTGTTATTTTAACACTTTAAGGACTTAATTTTGCTTTTTGCCATTGTGTTGTAAGAAGTCTTCTGTGAAAAGATGCTTAAATCAATTTCTGAGTATTTAACTATTTGCCAGGTCAAATATAAATTTTTTTCTACCAACTCTATGCTGCTTAGATGCAAATGAATTTTTTTTATTAGCATCGCGTTTTCAAGGTCCATAAGTTAATAGTTATATATACAATTTTTAAACTTTATTCATATGCATATGCAGCTTTATTTTTGCTCTTAATGGAAGACCCTACATAAAATCATATATAGGACATACTCTCTAGACTATATTAATATAACTCATTGACCTTTTTATCTAATAGTTTTTTGTACCTAACTTAATTATTCTTGACTCATTTGTTGCTCAAATCATTTCCCTAAATACCCTTAATTAAATTCTAAATCAGTTACTTGTATCACTTTTTATGTAACTACTTCTTCCCCTTTACCTATTTACTGCTAAAATATTATATTTATTTCAACTATTTTTTTCTGCACTAGTACATTTCAGTTTTAATTAATTCTGCTCTATAAAATCCTAAATGAATAATCTTATGCTCAATCTTCTAAATCACCTGAATCAATTGCTCATAATATTTTCAATATCTAATACAAATTTAAGCTGTTGTTCTTTTTTTCAGTAAACAATTTGTCTCTTTGAACGTCAAACAAAGCGAAATTTCCTTTAATATTGTTACAAATGCAGTTACTTGGCAATTTTTTTGAATTGTTAGAGTTTTTCTTCGTTTTGCAAATAATCAGAATTGTTGTTGTACTGCAGTTGCCTTTGTTGTTTAGCAATACATATTTCTGTTTGTTGCAATTGTGCTTTTTTCATGACAGAGAGAAAAATCATTAAAAGTTTATTGCTTTTAAAAAAAGGAGGATAAATGAATGCAAGTAAATGTTCTCAATTTGAAAAGGGTGTACGTGCATACATAGATTAAAAAAAGGGTTTGCTGTAGAGTAATAGGTGCATCATACACAGGATTTCGGTTGAGGAAAAATTTAATTTTCATATGACAGATACACTCAGTAGATCTGGCTCGGAAAGATTAGCTCAGCAAGCTAAAACAGGCGGGAAATGATTTCAAAAAGTATTGCAGCAATAGTGTATAATTAATTAGACAGTTGTTCAAAGCAATCATGAACCGATTCATCATAAGTAATTTTATTTGATCAATTGCCGCAATCCTTTAGTACAATTTTTTTGTCTGGAGCAGAATACTGCGTTAAAGATTCAGAAAAAGAAACGCCAATAGAGATTTCATTTAAGCTTAAAAATATATGAGTTAAGGAATTGATTGTTCGGCTTGAGGTCTGTCTCTTTTATTTAATAAATAAATTAAAAATAATAATAAGAACACTCCTTTAAGATTTTTATTTTTTATTATTTATTAATTTATTTTTCTATTATTTCGACGAACTTTGTTGGTCTTCTTTAGGGAATTAATACTTTATTTTAATGTATCGTAGTGTTGTCAGTTATTTATACTTGTAAACTTTGTCAACTACCACAACACACATTCATTAAAAATATATGTTTATCAGATTCTTTAATTTCCCATATGGAAATATAATTTGAAAATATAATTTGAATAATAAGTTTGCAATATCTTTGTAACTTCGTCTTTCATTTTATACAAAATAGGTTTTTCAGATTGCAAAAGTTCATTGAATGAAACATCAAATGAAAAAAATCAAAATAGATTTAAGTTTCGGAATATCCAATGCTTCTAGCTCTGAGTTAGTGACTTTAAAAAAAAATTTAATGAATGTACCTTCTATTAAAGTAAAACTATAAGTTGCATAACTAATCCAAACACACCTTCAAAGTATCACAAATAAATCCAACCAAATTTTCGAAATACCCCTTCTTGTAATAAAACCTTTCAAAAAATTAAAAATATCAAATAAATCAATAAAAAACGGAGTGTTTCAGTTGTTTCGTCTATTATAATGGAAAAAACTGTGTGTTTTAGTTTGTCATACAACTCATCAGCAAAACTTGGACTTATAACATTTGTCGCTAATGCCGTTTTTTAAAGTCCTATAAAGAGATACATCTTTCAACTTATCCGGTTCTTGAATTGATTACTTTAACATAAGCTCAAGCTCCATAATTAGTCTAAATGCCTAATATTCTAAAGTTTTTCAATTCAGCTCTTTTAACTTTCACTTTATTTCTGGAAGAACTCTCTTAGTCAAGGAGGCGTAGAAAGGATATTTGAGAATATTTCTCGCCTAATTTATTTACCAGAGCTTATACGTAATTACCATGATCTGGGCATATGCTGATTAACATGAAAATGATTTTTTTTGTAACTGAACTAGTTCTTAGCTTTTTCTGATCATATTATGAGCCATTTTAAACAACTCATAGACTTCATAGAAAGTATTTAATTCAAAAAAATTATTAAACATGTGTTTCTTACAGGCATATTTCTAAGAGCATTTACATGGATTCTCTGCCGACAACAGATTTTTGAAATTATTGAAAAGAAAGATTTTTTTAAAGTTATATAGTAAAACTAATCTTTAAAATAAATTACTAACCAAAAAATAATTGAAAACTATATTGAAATATATTTTTGGATTGAGTTCAAATCTGAGTTTAGCAATTTCTTCTTAATTTATAAGAAATTGTTTTTGATAAATTCGTTATTTTATTAAGAGGGTTATTTTTTTGGAACAATGTGCCCATCAGAATAGCAGAATGGGTCAGCACTGATTTCGAGGCCGCTTTACCATCTCATCAGCGTTCAGTGCATACTATTGACTAGGAATATCAACTATTTAACCGTATTCTGTAACGAATTAGAATACGAAAAGTCCAACATATTCATTTCTTACAATTTAAAGCAATTTCGTTTAATGCAAAACCATTTCTGATGATTAATTATTCCAAATATTCCATACTCTCCCGCTTATTCCAGAACCATTGGCTCTGATATCAAGCAATTTTCCATTTTTGTTTATTTTATTTTCGTCTTCTGTAGTTGAATTATTATTCAATCACCTATGAAAATGTAAAGATAGAGTTTATTGAGGTTGCCTTCGTTTTTAATAATTGATATTTATAAGTAATTTATTGAACTGCTTAGGTTTCTATTGAAATGGATTTTTTGCTTGAGTTCAGATTTTTCAATATAAGTACTCTCCTAATAAAATAACGAATTTATCCAAAACAATTTCTTAAAAATTAAGAAGAAATGGGATAACTCAGATTTGAACTCGAAGCAAAGATTAATTTCAATATAAGCCTAAACATTTTAACAAATTACGTAATAATATTTATACTAAAAAACTTAAAATGAAAATAAGCCTATAAGGAAAGTTACTTAAAAATAGTCATTATACATTTTTATTCAACAATCTGCCTACTGCCTACAAGTGAGAGGTCATTTTATATAAAATCTCTCCACCTTAGAAATATTAGTAGTTACATTGTCTTGCAACAAACTCAGAATACGCTTACGACTTTGTGTAGCCAAAACATTTACAAAACTGTATAGCAAAATGCTTAAAAACAATAGAATTTTTATTTCAATATTACTTTGTAATATCACAATTTTTGCTCCAACATTGCAATAATATGAATAGCTGGCACACGATATTCGTCAGCATGTGTATTTGGAATCTATTGAAATTCCTGCTCCAGATTACAATGATATGAACTGAATTCAGTCAAACTAACGAAAAAAAACAATAACAACTACTTGCTGCACTAAAAATGCTAAAAATGAGTTTAGTAATTATTAATATGCAAGCAGTAGAAAAGATGAAAAAATAAAATCACTCATAACTGATTTCAATGGGAAAGTATTAAGAGAATTAAAAAAGAAAACTGGATGCTGAAGTTTCATTTGAGCAAACAAAGAAACACTGAGCAAAATTAGTATTAAGGAAATGGTTGAATAAATTGAGTATTTAAAAAAAATTGTTATCGCAGCACACCGATAAGCATCATATCTTCTTTAGATTTATCAACAATACAAAAATATAATTTAGTGTTGAAATACATAAAATTAAAAAAAAACAAAAATTAAAAACTTAAAAAATAGTGATCGAAAATTTCTAAACTTAGAAATGCGTTGTTCTGGGGTGAAAAATGTTATATAATATTTTTTAAGCCTGGGATATAATTACTGCCTTTGATACCAGATGAATTATCAAGTAAAAAAATAACTCGATACCTCTCGAGTTGCCTCATGATGATATTCGATCGCTAACAAATCGAGTTTTTATATTAATTGTAAAAGGTGTTATTTAATTTGTAACAAAAAATATATAAAAAATACAAGTGATGTAAGTAGGAACTAGATTTTTTTTATATTAAATAAAAGTTTATATTTTGCCAAAAAAGTTATTTGATAATAAATTTTTGGGGCGAGCACTTTGCTTCCGTCTCTCTTGTGTTATAAAATCTGTAAAAAACTATGTGGAAAGAGTAACCCAATTTAAAAAAGTGGGCTTAAAAGTGGGCGTGGTTGGGATTACAGTACCCAATAAATCAATTCTGAGTTCTAGTTAAATGATGTGAAAATTTCAGGGAGATCGGTCCAGATGTCTTGTCTCCTATAAGGTACAAACAAACAAACATACAAACACACATTCCGTTTTATTTATATGGACGTATTCACAAATATTTATACTTACATATTTATCTTCATCGGAGATAAGAACGACGTTTCATCCTCGACAACAAGAGTGTAAGCAAAAAATTTTGTATTTTGGATCAAATAAATTCCCGACTGTGTGTATAAATTTTTTTTAGATTTGAACAGCATGTCGAAAAAGCAAATATGCTAAGGCACTATTAGCGAAATAGTGACAAAGATGGCCAAGGAAATGGATTTGACAATAGGCTTTTTGCTTAATTCGATTGTTCGGATGAAAACTCTGTCAGTATTTCTTTTTTGCTTTAAATTTATATTTTACACATTTGTCCTGCAATTAATTACATAAAATTGTTTTAACAAAGAAAAAAAACTTAACAATTTTCACAAGTCGTTGTTTGTCGTTAAAGTTAAGACAACCACCGCTCCTTTATTGCAGCGTAGTCATATCTTAAAAAACTGGTTCGTTCGAAAACGATTTGAAAGTTTTTAATTTAAGCACACACACCAATGGAATAATAAAAAAGTATTCTCACATCAAGAGGTGAGTAAACAAGACATTTGTAAACATTTTTTACACAAAATGAAGAGCGATGCGACGAGTATTTCTGCGTTCTTAACTCAAAAATTACGTTTTTTGAGATATGACTATATTGCAATAAAGGAGAAATATATGTTTGGGTAGCCCCCGTATACTAGTAGATAGCGTACTTGACTATTAGTCTGGGGGTCGCAGGTCCGATTCCTGCCATTATTTATTTATTTTTGTTCTATATCGAATGCCATAAAATTTTCGATGCAATTAGGTCGATATCAGAAGCGGTAATTAGACCCCTGCACTTTAGCCTTAATCAATCGTTAAGTGATTTGTTTCTTAACCTGGCACTATTAAAACTGAGTTTGTCGACTTTATTCGCTGCATTAGCTCTACGTGGAGTACGTTAAAATCTAAACATGATGTATTCAAAATTACTTTTTCTCTCCACTGTTTCTCTGTCTGTTTTATCAAAATAGTGTTCTTATTTTCATTTGCAGAATAATAAAAAAAACAGAATAGAATAGTGCTGATATTTTATACAAATCATTTTATTCCGTTATAAAGATCTCAACATTAATTTCAATTTAATTTCATTCATTTATTCTTTTATTTTGAAACTATTTTTCTTCATGCTATTTACTGTAATATCTTCCATAATTTTCTGCCATTTCTACATTAACAATATTTAAAAATTGAATTTTGATGAATTAATTTTTCTTGGAATCTATATACTTGGCGAGTTCATTGTATTAATCGGTGAAAAAATAATTAATAACGTGTTAGATAGACTTTACGAATAACTTGCCCGCCTAAAAGTATTGAGAGCAGATGCCGTAGCAAATTATATTAAGTATTGAAGGAATAAAAGAAATTATCTCTATGTTTAGATTTGTATTAATGGAGCAATTGAAAGGAAGCTTACTTGACCTTCCTAAATGGTTAGAAGTAATAGGAAATAATAAACAAATGGGATGTGCATTAGAAATCATTAAAGTGAATGAAAAAATTAAATAGCACTTTGCAGTATTTGAATACAAGATAAAATTCTATAAATAGTTTTGAATTGGATAAGACGCTTTATTTTCAATAGCCCAAAATTTTAACAGTCATCATGATGCAACCTGTAACAGATGCAGAGTAAAAGCTACGCCATTAAAAATATGGAACGATATATGTTTCAACAGCACATTAGAATTATTACAATTTACTAGAGAAATGCTGAAAATTTAGCGGTCGCAGTTGCATTTTTGGGTCGTCGTGAAGCACATTCTCGGCAAGGAATAGTGACATTGGTGGAACAAATTAGTATATAATATTATAGAATATTTTTGTTGTAGTCCATAGTGTTAGTCTGCACTTAGCCACGAAAACATTTGGAAATGGAACCTATAGTTTGGAAGCATATAACGGGTGGAGAAGAGAGCATCGTCTTTGTGTTCGGTACTCGGTGACACCCTTTGTTCACATTTTTATTGTTGACATTTACTTTGCGTTTTGCAAATAATAAGGAAATAATGATGGAATGATGCCGACAACATGTTCTTCTGTATGAACGTGAATGAAATAACAAAATAGAATTTCAGATAGTTTCTTCCAAAATGTTCGCCCGTCTAAATTCGGACTTAAGGACAGAGAAGTATGTAAATTTCTTATCGATATTATTAATGATTTTGTATGACTGGCCATACATGCAACGGTACCATAAATCTTTTCTTTTACAAGTTTCTTGAACGAGTGATTTCTCGAAGAGGCAATTGAGCTCTTGTGATTTAACATGTTTAGGATTTTTATTTTAGGGCTACGTGAAAGATTAGGTCAATGCTAAGGACATACAATCGATTCCAGTCATAAAAGATGGACTTTGTAAACTCATCGAGGATATACAAGGGAAAATTTCATGAAAAGAATATGAATCTGCGAGCATAGCTGTCGCGGCCATTTGCCTGATGATAAATAAATATCCGGAAATTTCGCTTAAAAATAAGCTTTTTTTATTTAAGTAAAAGCTCTTATTGGAAGACCTTATTGCCGGATCTGCACTTGACTGGGAACCCCTAGTATACTGCCTGCCTGGCGGACCCCGAAACGCATGGATGAGTATGTTTAAAAAAAGAAAGTTAAAGTTGCACTAGTTCGTGGAAGCAAATCAAGTCTTCAGTTGTTAATCGTAATAAGGAGAGTGTGTTAGGTATGAACTTATTAAAAAAAGAATCTTTCCAAAAATGGTAAGAAGATAAGAGAGTAAATTTTACCAAAAAAACTGGTTTAAACTCATCAATCTATTTTATATATTTAATCTATTAAACTAAATAAATAAATAGATAAAAATATAATGAATATGTATTCTGGAGAAATTTTTTTTTTGGGCTGATAAACTTAGGCCATTATATATTTACTAGGATCGCCCGCTAAACAAAATGTGACAACTATTTCGTTTTATCCTTTGTATTCATTTCGCCACAAAAATTCTGTACATGTTTATTTAGATGTGTATAAACGTGTTGTTATTGTTGTTTTTCAAGCAAATTGAAAACGCTTTTTAACACTTTTATGGAAAGAATTTTAAAACAATTTTTTATATTGTGCATATCTAGAGAAAAGAGCCTTTAAACTCATAAACATATGTATCATCAATAACATACAAAAAAAACGCGTAACCTATTTATATAAAAGATTTTATACTACTAAGCATACCTTAGTAAATATAAATTATTTACAAATTTCAGAAACGTGGTTTTCAGTCTGTGATGCCGTAATTGAAAAAACGAATATTAATATTATAAATTTTTCAACACTTACCTGATATAAATGTTATCTCACTTAACATCAGCCAACGTGCTGCAAAATACAAATGCAGTTGTACAAATTTACCCAGACGATGATGTAATTTGATTGTCACGTCGCGAGCGTGATCCAATATTGTATCAGGCATATAAGAAAATTGTACAGGTTCGCCAATGTACTGGCGGCCACCGATGCTAAAAAGTACTTTTGCATGTACGAAGACCTAAAACGAAAAAGGAATGAAGAAAAATCGAATAAAATTCTATAAGTAAAAGCAAAAATGTAAAATATACGGAAATAATAAATTCAATCTCCATGAGCAAGGAATATACACACTCGTTATATCAAATATTACGTATGTACAAAAATACATACATACATATATGATCATTGTAAGAAGTAGAACTGACTTTTCCATAAAAACTTAAATAAAATTAAAAAAAATATCTGGTGCTTTTTATGGAAATTGCTAAAATTTTAGTATTTTTAAATTTTAATCGCACTATTTCCCATACTTAATATTTTACATATGTACAGGGATCTTTTATTGATAAATGTTTTATTTAATGTCGGCAATTACGTATGGATTACAATATCAGATAAATGTCCGCCTCTGTTTGCCTCACAAATGCGAGCCCTTTTGAGCACATTTTTCTTTATATTCTCACACACATTTATCGCGGTAATTCATTAATTTCATCACGAATATTTTGTTGGAGTTGCTGAAGCGTTTCTGGTTTGTTTGCATAAGCCTTGCTTTTCAGATATCCCCACAAAAAGAAGTCCGGAGCAGACAAATCTGGTGACCGTGCAGGCCAATCAACACCATCATTTCTTGAAATAACTTGTTGTAGAAAGACATCTGGCAGCAATTCCATTGTAATTCTGGCTGTATTCGATGTGGCACCGTCTTGTTGATACCACATGTTAATCAAACCATGCAAAGCATGCAGTTGTGGCATTAAAAGTTTTCAATCATATCACGATATCGCTCCCCATTCACGGTTACCGTTACGCCGTTTTCATTTTCGAAGAAGTAAGGTCAATGATTCCTCCTGACCAAATTGCACACCAAACTGTCACTTTTAATGGATGCAAAGGTGACTGATAAATAATTTGAGGGTTTCCCATTGCCCAGAACCGACTATTCTGTTTATTCTGGGTTGTCATGGGCGATCTGTAACATCCTATTGTCATACATACGGCGGTGTAAATGGTCTTGTGTAAGAAGCTCATGTGTTAACTGAATATTAAATGGAAACAAAAGCAAATCCTTGAGCAAAATTGTGGCCAAAGTTGTTCTTTGAAGATCAAGCTCCTGAGCACAGCGTCAAATTGAGGTTGATGGGTTGATTTGAACACTTTCTTGAGCAGCAATAATGTTTTCACCCGATCTTGCAGTACGTTGTGGTCTATGCTTGGGATTATCACCTACAGACTCTCTTTCTTCGAAATCATTCACTACACGATGAATAGTGCGTTTTGTTGGTACGTCGTTTCTCCCAAAAATTTCACGTAACTTTCTCATCATCACAGTAATCGATGATTGATTTTGATGTGTGTGTTTTAACGATTAAAACAAGTTGGTTTATCGAATATTTCTCCATAATAAATTTCCCACGTGTTTACTTGGCGACTGTTAAATAATAAATTGGTGGCAAAACAAAGTAGTATACCTGCCCGGCGGACACCATGTAGTAAAATATTAATAGTTTTATCAAAAACAAATTGAAACTGTTGCTAATGCGGATCATCAGGTAACTCCCCGTCTTAGAAAAGCAACTCAAGAAATTCTGATACAAACAGAAATATGTAAACACAAATGAAAAAGGGGAGGTCACACACTTCGTTAAAATGATAATGATATTGTCAAACAGGCAGTCGAATGGACTTAAAAGGGTAGAGGACGACCGGCTCATATATGGAAGCGGCAGGTTGATGTGGCATTTAAGCCATTAAATCTTACACATCCGAATGGAACGAAGTAGTTACAGCCCTATGCTCCTTATAGGAAGATAAGAAATTAATATAGCAAATCGATTTCACTTGCAGTAATCTTGGCTGAAATTTTATTTTTTTTTAAGATAATATTTAAAAGAAAAACATATAATAAAGTCTATTTATTTATGTGAGAATGTAGGCTTGTCATTGGAAATCCACAAGTAGACCTTATCACTACTGACGAGGTAGTACTTTTAGGAGCACATGGATACATTTGAACCAAAGATTTACTAGTACATTTTAGTGACTCTAATCTACATAACACGTGCTTTTCAGTCGATTCTCGAGGTTGTTTTTATAATAGGAGCTGGGGCAATATACTAAAACACATATATTTTTGTATAAAGAAGATTTTTTATTGCAGAAAAGCTAAAATTACAGATCTTAACGTAGAACCATATATAATAAGGAGTTATTTAAGCCAAAATGGTTTTAATATTTTAGAGCTCATAATAAAAACACAAAGCTAATGACACATTCATTGAAATTGTCACTAGAAATATACTAGATCTGTTGTCTGTAGCTAATTTCTAATCGTGTGTAGAAGGAAAGTTGTCGACAGTTTCACTAGTGCAGTTGTCGCTGCAGAAGAAATTGTTGACAAAGAGACACTTGGTACCAGGCTGACAGCAGCGTACTTATAATTTCCCATTTTTCCAGAGAATGTGGAAGTGTCTTTTACAGACGAATCCTGCCCGGGAATCCCCATTTCCAAGACCCTAGCTAGCTGATATCTAAATGATATTTATAAAAAAATGCTTCCAACAGCCGTGAGGAATTATTTCTTCCAATATAAATTCAGCTGTCCTAAGAATCGTACAATTTTTACTTTTGATTTTATGCCTTAAAACGTAGTTTATTAAGATGAAAAATATTGTCCATGTGTTTATATATAAATACATTAAAAAAACTTAAAACGGGTGTAAAAAAGTCATGTTTATATTGCCTTAATGCCCATAAGTATTATACAAGTATGACCAATTGTGGCGGTAGTGCTTTTTTCTTGTTCTCACTTCATGTATATGAAAAACAACCTGAGTGGCATTAACAATTAAATTAAATCACAGACAAAGTGGTCGTTTGGTCTGGTTGATCGAACGAACGTTGAGTCAGTTTTCTGTTTAATTCTGTCCGTTTGTCTCTTTATTGGCCATTTACAGCCTACATAATTGCATATATGCATATCTAGCCAATAAGTTTTTTTATAGTTCTTCTTCACTTTTAATATGCATTTTTGACGGAAGTTTTTTTTTTGTTTTTTTTAAGTGTGTTCTTTTTATTTTTTTTTATTTTCCATCTTTCTTGTCTGCTTGATAGGAAAATCAAGACGGTATTTTTCACATTTTTAAAATACTACGCATACATGTGCAGGTATTTGTAATTCTGACTACTACTGCGGCGGCGGCGACTACGGAAGTGAAGCGTAATAATAATTGGATACGTTTGTATGGGCGTCATAAAATAATGGTATTAATATGCATGCGTTGATTGCATAATAAAACTCAATTTGGCTTTTAAGGCGTAAAAAACAAGGAATACAATTTAAAGCAGCTTCTTGTTAACACACGTAAATGAAAATTTTCCTTGAACATTATTTTTTTTAAGTAATGATCCATTTAATTAATTCATAATTTATGCATTCGAAAAATACACTTCTTTGCGATGAGTATGTTACATTCAACTACTTCCTTTCAAGTCAATGAGGCACAGGTGTTTTAAGTTGAATTAAAAAATATTTATTCAAATTCTGTATCGGTGCTTTAACATACAAAAAAACAAAATTTTAACGTTTTTTTGAAACACATTAGCGGTATTCAGTGTTTGATGCGAAATATTAGAGTTTGCATTTGCCGCGTTATTGCAATTTAGCAACATTGAAAATGATATTGCTTTTTTTGCTATGTGCACTGCGTTTTCATCAGTCACTTTTAAAGTTGTCATTGGTAAAGAAGAAAATTTATTTACTAAAAAAATTTAAAAGCAATGGAATCGACTGATGCAATAAATAAAACAAACAAGAAGGAAAAAATCAAATAAAAAGAGGACAACAAATGAAATAACTTTAATTTTAAATTATTTGGAAGAATTAAAAAAATGTTTACATGTTGGTGGTGAACATTATGCAATAATACAGGTATTTCCAATAACACTGCTTTTCCATGGTTAAAGTTTATTTTGCAAAGTCTTGTCTTTGCTGGTGATAAGGGAACGAACACAAAATTTTTTTCATACTAAACTTTGTTGTAAAGAAGCGAAACAAAGTGTAAAAGAAAATTGTCAAAGTAAACTTTGCAATATTGTTTAAAAATAGCGCTCACTATCAATGACAAAATAGTTGCACTTGCAAGGAATTGCATTGCAAAACGCACTAAACATTGAATACCGCTATTATCAAGATCATGTAGGTGTGAAAGTAGTTCAGCCCTGCATTTCAAATGCTTTTACGGTTTTGACTTCCCTTCTTAATACGAGTTTCTGCAACATTTTAAAAGGATTGGCTGAAAATTTTGTTTATTTAATTTAATTTTTGTTTGCTTAAAAGTTAATGTAATTAAACATGCTTCTACCCATCATTGCAAATAGCCCATAATCCAAATTTATTTTAATAAATTGGTGCTTTACTAAGTTGAATTGAATTATAGCTATTTGTATTGGTATATTATTTTGTTTGGACATTCGTAATGAGAATTTCTATGTGATTCTCTAGAAACTTCTCTTAATAATCTTTAGAACTCAATTTAACCCAGATGGATATATCTAGCATTACTACACTTTTACGGCTTAAACCTTAACTAAAAAAATTAAAATATTTTAATATTATATTTTGTATGGACTGGAAATGGTGCACCCAAAAATCTATGCACCTTAAGTTTTGGTCGTTGGGATCCTAACGAATATATACAAAAAAATTGATCGAAATACAAAACATGATTGTTATATTTAATGATTTATAAAACAGACAATTGTAAAAAAATTTTACAACATTTTAAATTTTTACGATAGACAATATAAGGAAAGAAACTGATCATAGATATTATTTGGCACAGGCAAACATATTTACATAAATAAAAATTATACGACTTTGTTATTCATCGGCCTTCTCTGATGTAATTTCGTTTTTAATTAATCAACTCAAACTTAAAATATGACATCATGCTAATATAAATGTCATTTCTCAATGCAACTTATTGAAAAATTATTTTCCCATGAACTTGTGTATCTCCAAAACAAATTTTAAATAATAAAGTGTACTTAATAGATATTTAAAAAACACTACAAAAAAAACACAGAAATTTAATATTCAAATTTAAAAGGCCTCCATCATATTTTCTGTTATTTTAAATAATCTCGTGATATTCAAGCTAAAGAAATCATTTTTTGTTTATCACCAAAACAAAGCATTACAAAATATAAATATAACAACAATATAAACAACACAATGCCCAAAAAAATTGAGATAAAACACTTCAATCATATTATCATCTCTATCAGCGAGACAATTGTGTTTTGGCTATCAAAACAACGCCTAATGCCTTAAAAGGTAGAAGAGCAGCATCAAGAACAGCAGACAATAATTTACGTACTTCAATTTTGTTTGGATTAGGATCAAGTTATTTTTTCTTAAGTGTTTATATTTGTCTTTATATATATGGAGGAATGCCATCAACGGAAAGGCTCAATAAAGTCATCAGCACTTCTAGAGTACTAAATTGAAATAAAAAAATAATTTAAAATTATATACTAAATCTTAGCCCGATTTATGCACATGTTAATCTCGGATGAAAGCAAAAGAAAAGACAGTACTGTAGAGAATTATTTAATAAAATTTGAATCAATAAATATATACGTATATTTTTGCATTACACCACAAGATCCGTCACTTTATCTACACTTCAATATTCTATTTTGAATAAAACGTAAAAAGTTTTTGCATATTCCAAATAATCAATAAACAATTTCGATATATAGAAAGATTTCTCTACAGTATGTCATTACTCTAAGATGTGTCTATAACGTGGTAGCATTTATTAAAGTTAACTCCTGCGCGACGAAAAGAATCATTATTAGCAAATACAGAATGATAGTATTTTAATGCCAAGAGTTCAAAATTGCGCGTAGGTCTTACAGGAACATTGAAGTTTAGTTGACTAAGTAGGAACTCTGAATCAACATCATCACGAATCAGACCCAGAACAAATAAAGCACTCAGCTACAATCTACGACTTTTTAGAGTTGGGAGGTTTATCAGAGAAAGTTTGTTATGATATGGCTGCAAGACACAAGAATTCAACCCGAGACCGCGGAGACAGGAAATTAAAAATTGTTTTTGTTCTGACTCAATTGATATGAATAGAACAAGGATCCAAAAGAACTAACCACACTCGAGAATTCGTTGAGAAGTATATTAAAGGTTTGTAATATAAGGATCTAGAAATTCCTTTTACCAGCGTTTCATGAATCCAAGTACCCCATAGACTTTATTTAGCATTACAGAGATATCATCACGCAAGTTGAGCATATGATCCAACAGTATGACAAGCAGTGATGCTAGTTTAACCATTTCGATGCTAGATTTAGCCTGTTTTCTTATTTTCAGCCTTGAAATTTATGTTTGCCATTGTGGCTTTTTTGGCCTTTTTTATTTTAATTTTAGCCTCAAAAAGACTACATTTTTATTTTCTACTGAACTCATAAAAAGTACACTGAAGGCAAAATTACATTAATTTAAATCCAATGGCGAAAGCGTCTGTTTAAGTTAGAAAATGTTGAGTCAACAGTTGAGTTCTGGGGAGAAGTGTGACAATGTGAGAATGCGCTGCAAGGAAATTCATTTAATGATTTGATTAAGCTAGTATTTAGCTATCTATAGGGTCTTCCAATACAATGTTTCAGTTTGATATGTAAAAAAAGGAAACCATCGGATGTTTATTTATCCTAAAGAGGATGGTATACGATTCATAATTTCCATAATTTCCATTATCAATTTCCACATTTGCTGCTGAATGTCATTGATAGCTTAACGAATCCATCTTTGCGGTCTTGAATCTATTGTGGACCGTTGGCGTAGACTATATCTTTATGTAGCGACAAATAAAAAAAATTTTAATCGTTGAAATCACAAGATCTCGGTGGACATTTGTGATCGCCTCTTTGAGAAATTTCACAGTCAGGACACTTTTCACGTGTCGTTTGTGGAATGCCCAATTCCGAGAAATGGACAAACCTGGGATTTCCCCAACACCATGAACTTAAACGGTAATATTCTCAGTTGGCCGATGTACACAAGTCTAATTTTCTACATCACTGACTTCTCCCAACTTCTAACATTTTTCCACCAGTTTCACAATTGCTCACCGAGAAGGTGCTTCACAACGACGCGCAAATGCTTTAGTTTTGAAAAGTGTAACCACGAAATTTTTACCATATTTCTAGTGAATTTTAATAATTTCAATGTAGTTACAGTTCAACTCATGATAACTTTTAAAATGGCGGGCTATTAAAAATGGAACGCCTTATTAAATCATTCCGTATTATTAGCTTTCAGTAACGATGTTTTTTGTTTTAGGAAATATATACTACTTAAAAATATTTAAATAATGATACAATATTTATTAAATCATGCCTTGTTTTAGCCTTTTCTGGCCTTTTTAAAATGCTGATTTAGGCTCACTTTTCTCCAGCTCCTGGCAGCACTGATGACAAGATGCAACATGGGTTTGAATATATTTAAAATAGCAGTATCATTATATTCAGAAGTCTGCACCATTGAGGAAAATTCTAAAAGTTTGCACTTAGTAAAGTATGTCCGTTAAAAACTACATGGGTATTTTAGAATGCAAAACAATAGTAGGAAGGGAGATCCTTGATGAATAAAGTGGATAAAGTTGGACACAAGGGATATTCTTGAGGAACACCAGAATGTGCTTAAATGATTTTTAATATAATATTCCCAAATTTGAATATTTCAAAGCAGTGTAACTAAAGCCCATTAGTGGTAATTTGTGCAATTAAATATTTTATCGAACGCCTTACTAGAATCAGTATATATCACATTAGTTTGAGTTTTATTTGTAAAAACTTCATTGACAATAGTGGTGAGTACAAAAATATTAGTTGAAGTTGAACCAGTGATGCCAACAGATATTTAGTAAAATCCCTACGTCTCGAAGAAATTCTCTCCCTTTGCCTACACAAAAAATTAAATAATAATAAAAAATAACATAAATTTGTAATTGTAACAACCTCCAATATCTGCCTTTTTGCCGTCATAGTTCTCAAGCCACTGTACTAAATATTTTTCTTTATAAATTATATAATTTTTATGGGAAGTCTTTGGATTTACTTAAGAGCTGTTGCATAATTTTTCGATAATTCTTCGCAATCATTGCTAATACAGATTTCTTAAATATTTAAAATAACGATGTGGAGATCTTAGAAGGTAATCAACATCGTTATTCTGAATGCCTAAAAAATGTGTTCCATGTTAAAAAAAATTTTACCCGGAATGGAAAGGATGAAAGTTATTTTTTTTTGTTTCTAGGAGGGCATTTAAATATTTAAAATAGCTTAATATATATTCTAAAGAAACTAAAATTATATATTAAATCAAAAAACATTCTAAAATTTCAAAATTTGTTTTTATATAAGAATTTCTTGTTTATTCGACCTTAGTTGTAAATATGGTTATTTTATTAATCAGGCTCTAGGTCATATTATTGAAAATAAAACTTCTTTCTTTTTGTTTTATTTATTATTGTTTAACATTTTTATGTATTATTTTTATTCGATATTTCGAACACCTTCGGTGCTCTTCTTCAGGAATTTTTTTGAGTAAAGCCGTCTGTTTTGTTTACAGTAAGCTTTTAAATCTCTTTTGTAAACAAAACAGACGGCTTTACTCAAAAAAATTCCTAAAGAAGAGCACCGAAGGTGTTCGAAATATCGAATAAAAATAATACATAAAAATGTTAAACAATAATAAATAAAACAAAAAGAAAGAAGTTTTATTTTCAATAATATGACCTAGAGCCTGATTAATAAAATAACCAAATTTGTTTTTATTTTTTATTTAATTTCTATTCCCAAGAAAATCAGACATATCTTTGCCTTTCGTTGTTTCTATATATTATTTACTAAAAGATGTTTTCTGTCTGTATGAAATATGTCGCGTAATACTGTAACAAAATATTAAATTTAGATTTTTATATGTATTATCACTTTTGTGGGGTGTTTTACTCAATTACACCGCAATATAAAAGGAAAAAAACGAAGTTTTAAAAATTCCCTACATTTTCCTTAAAATGAGAAATCTGTCCTTTTTCCTTTCCCTGCTAAATGCTTACTGCTTGGCATAAGCTACACTGCAAATGTTTCCATTTTAAGTTGTAATACACCTACGCTTATTACTAACACTTTTACACAGTTCGAAATTGACCACGAAATTTTTTAAAAAATTTTTCTTCAAGTTGTGTGGCAACTTAAAAAGCTGATCAAAATTCTTGTAGATAAATTCGTTTGTTTCGTTTTTCAAAAATATTTTGGCGAAAGAAAACGATGAATAGAAATAATAAATATATTAAATTTAGCAAGGCGAGCTTTTTGAGTTGTTTCTTGACGACGGCATATCGACAACTGACAATTGAAATAAACTTGAAAACTAAATCTTGAACGTCTAGAAGCACAACAAGCAAAAAGCGGTGAAAACCAAAAAGCAAAGTTGGAGAAAACTAAAATATAATGTTCAGAAGTTTCTTTGCAAAATTATTCATATAATAATTTTATAATAATAATTAACGAACAAATTAGAAGTAATTTACAAGGAACTACTTTTTCTCTGCTTTCACACTATTATTAAGTCTGCATTTTTAACATCTCGGCAAGTTATTATTTGTAAAAACCCCATAATTAATTACAAGTTTTTTTACTTCCTTAAAATGGGAATTTATATTTCCAAATATACTTTCGATGTTTTCTAAGTTTTTTCTACTATTTTAAACATTTTCATCTGTTCACAAAAAATTAGCTAACGTAACTCTTTATATGAGTATAAACAATTAAAATTGTTTTATTTGCATCGATACATAATAACTTACAAAAAATAACTTTTCCCAACTGCTGAAACATAACCGATCAGAAGAAATGATAAGAGTATGCACTATATTCGGAGCATACATTCAAGATCTTAACGACATCTTTGGAAGCCTTTTCATAACGGGAGAATTAGTAACAGTTTGATTTGAAAACATAAATGATTAAGATGCCTAAAATAATTGGCGTACTGCTCTTAACCGTTGTACATCAAAAAGTAAATTATTATTTATTGTATTTATTATTTATTTATTTATTTGGTATTATAAAGGCCCCAACACAATTAGGTTATATAGGCCAATTAATTTTACATAGGAACTTATATTCTATTTTATATACAATATTTATTTCAGCCAAGAATTTTTTAATTTTTTCAAAAATATGTATGTAAAATATTAAAAATACTTAAAAAGTGTTCATGACAAGTAATAAAAGGTAAAATGCAGTGTTTTCCCCTTTCAATGAATTAAATATGCATTATTTATATTTTTTAATAGATAAAAGCAGTAACATTTTAATTGTACTATTTTTTCGGCTTATAACAAAGGATTTTCTACTTTCAGACTTAGGAAATATAACAAATTTGGTATGTTCAGCAAACTTAACAAAAAATTATTTTAATGATCGAATTTTCAATTGATTTGTAAAAAAATCATTAAAAGTATGAATCGGCATCAAATTAAAAATAGGCATTATGTTATGCTTATTGGCTTTCTCCTAAGTACGATACTATAGTTGCGAAATTTAATAGGAATAACCTAAGCTACATTGCTGGTTGTCTCTCCGGTCATATTTGGCAAAATTATTCTCTGTAGCGGATAAATTAACTATTTTCTGATGTCGTTAATGTTTTTTCTGAATTAACTTCGAAGGAAGCACTTTTGTACATAGTTTGGGTTAAATGTTTATATGAGGTGCAAAAGAAAAACGACTCCCAGTTTTTTCTAGTTACTTGACAAATTAGATGCTGCCATTACACAACCGTATTTTATTTATAAAGATGAATCACTAATAGATTCTTTGAAATTACTGCAATTATCATTGATACGTATAACAGCAGTAAATAATTTCATACTGAAAAACTTTATGGCTGTTCTTTTATCGCTGAATTTAGTTTGGCTTAGTTTTTATTTTGTGTAAACATCAACGATATTGTTTATTTAATAGTGTTTTTTCTTTTATTATTTACAGAATTAAACGAATGAATTCTTCTTTTACTTCACACTGCCGCCAAACTGTCTGGCATGATCAGTAAACGCTGTAAAAGGTTTGAAGCAGACGTACAGACAGACAAGTCAGTAACTCACTGTGTAGTGAATTGTTATTGTCTGTGCAACGTTTTTCAAGTGAAACGTTTGTTATTCATATCAAGTGTTTACTTGGTTGTCTTTTTTGTAGGTTTTATTGTACTCAGTTTTATTGTTTACTTTACTGCCTGATATCTCTACCTACTTGGTTGGTTTTATATAAATAATATTTTTAATCAATTTTTATTTTTTTAGTTTGTTTATTTGTTTGTTTGTTGATTTGTGATCAGCTTGTCTATTGATTGTATATTTTTTTTATAAAACAGATTTAATGATACTTTTTACAGTTCTTTAATATATTATTTGGTTTGTTTTATGACTTGTGGAAGTGGGAGGTAATTTTTGAAAATCAACAAAATTCTCTTTAAAACTAGAGAATAATAAAAAATTCCATGCGCTACTTTTAGATTATTATATATAACTTTAACTTGTGTTTGTTATTGTTATGATGTAATTTGTTGTTATGAAAACTTTTATGTGATTAAACAATTTTTTTTGTATATAATAATTTTTATAATGAAACGACTCCATTGTGTCTAGATAAATTTGATTTTCTTGGTATCATTTAGATACAACATAGTTTTAATTTTTATAAACTACGTGTGGTGGAAATTGTAGAGCTACTTATACCTAAAACTAACATCGAAAATCTTATAATTTTTAATTTTTTTAAAGAGTAAATTTTTATTCACAAATATGTTGAGTTAAATAAGGTAAAGTGTTATGAGAATTGACTTAAGCGTAGTAAAACAATTAGATCTACTAATTGAATAATAAACTATTAATACGATTTTCTTCAGGAAAATTTGTCTTTCAGCTCTGAATTTCAAATGAACTGTATTCGCCACTGTTGAAATTGAGAATTAACTTTTATGGCCTCGGCATCGAAAACTTACGTGGGTCGAATGACTACATTTTTAGTAAAATTATTTTTGTTCTACTTTTTCCTTATAAACAACAAAAAAATGGTAATATATTTATTTTCATTTTACTTCTATGAAAATTTGAAAAAAAACTATTCCTTCCTTTGTTGAGCAGCATTCATCAAATATGTAAGTGGTGGAATGTACATCACACACCCGATTTTTAACACCAACTGCAGATTCCACGCTTGTTTTTGTGCTTTTCCATTTCACATACTTGTCATCGCACAAGATGTTTCGGCAGCTTATCGCAAGATATGGTGATGGTAAAATTTGAATATTGATAGTGGTAAAGCAGTGTTTGCTGTAATAATAACTAATAATACAAATAACTCTCGTATGCTTTTTCTAGACATTATTTGTATAAATACAAGTTTGAAATCACATTCAACCAAGCCACCTAAACAGTGGCGGATACATGGAAACACACATGAACACTGATGATGGGAGTGTGGCGGCTTTCGAAAAACAGCGTTGTTTCTGTTCTGCCGTGTAAGTTGAAATTAATTAGTGTTAAAATTTTTCCTTGTTCCTTTGGAATATTGTCTCATGTCCAGTTCTTTCTGACTAAAAGCGTTACGAACATTAGCCAAAAAATAATAATCACTTTGGATTAAAAACTACTAAAACAACCAATTTGTTCGAAAAATAATCACTTTAAATGAAAATGATGAATGTGCATGTTATTTTTTTGTATATTATATATACATATATGAAGCTAAGGCGGATATATCTAATAAGTTAAAAAAAACAATTTCATCCGCCAGGGCAATGTGTAACGCTTAGTAGAATATGCAGACTGCATTTTGTTCAATGCATCAACGCCTCCTTATCTTGCATTATACTCAAGCATATTATATTTTTTCTCTGGCACAAAAGCTTTAGTGAGATATGTACTAGATAATTTTACAACTGCCTTTCCCTTTTTGGTACATAGGATGACAGTGCAAACTTTGAGTCCAAAAAACCAAAAACGGATGAAATTTTTGTACTTTTACAGTCTTTCATTTCATCTGATACAAAGGTTTTATTCTGGCGAATTGCACCAAGAATTGCAAGACTTTTAGACAATAAATGCCTACATAAATTTAATAATGTAAATAAATTGTCGCAAACTGCTGTTCTTCCGGTATTCTCCCAGTTTTTTTACAATATTATCCCCAACATTTGCAGATCGGCTTGTATCAAGGCTCCTCCAGTAGTCGAGTTGCTCTAGTACGTTGGTTATCAAGACGAATAAATCGAAGTATTTGCCTAAATCGAGAATTTGACATTGTTGCTCGGTAGCAGCACAAAACTTCTGAGCTCAGAGCAAAAAAAAAAAATAACAGAAATGCAATCTGTAAAAAATTAAGTTTCTTTGTATACAAATCACATTGTGACTACATATGTAGACTACCGTCCATGAGATGTTCATGGATGTGCTCTTAGGCAAACAAGTTTCTAGATTTCATTAGAGCACATTCCATTTTAGTAACTTAAAATTGCGTTGATGTTTAATTGAATCCATATATAGGTAGTTGTCTATGCTACTGTAACCGATGAGCTTCTTTTTACGCGGTCAAGTAACTTAAAACTGATTTTAAAGCACCGGTCCGTAACTGATAGTTATATTCTAATTTCTGAGAGATATAGGTGGTGTAAATATTAGGGAATTCAGAAGAAGTTTTATTTGCATGCTCATTTCGAGACTAAAAAATGTGACCTGTCTATCAAACATCAGACGGAATTTTCATGCCAAAAAGATTGACTTCGCATCACTGAAATCTATTCGTCGAATTTAAGTGATATAATCTTTTCTTAAAGTAGCAACTAATAATTTAAACATGTTTAATGCAGATGCTTGAAATTTAAGCAATATATAAATAACTTCTCAAAATTGGTGTTGGCACCGCCAAAGTGCTTTGGCTTTGGAACGCAAAGGTTAAGAGTTTCTGATGAGGTTAAAAGTTTTCGATATCTACACCACCCACTTATTACAGATACAGAGATATAAAAAATTTCTATCAACTTGCGGCCATTAACAGAAAAGTTCGCATATCTCTTCTACGAACAAGCGGAAATTAATCATCATGTGCGATATGCTAGCCGCGTCAAAGAAAATCTATAGAGGCTACCATTTGGGTCGCTAGCGAATAAGCTTGTGCTTTGGAACCAAAAGTTTTATACTTAATAACATTCTTTTCTAAAATCTTTGCCACTGTACTTATGCCTTGATCATCATATCATAATCAAATTTCCGTATTAACCATTTACCATTTTTGAAAATGTCTGAAAAGTTTTTTTTTTAAATAGAGATACGAGCAAAAGGAATTAATTTTATTTCTTCATATTACTCATTCGTAAACATACACTTTACCCGGTGCTTATGATAAACTTTTAAGTATCTTGTAAACAAAATTCAAGAGTTTCAAAGTTTTTTAATTGCCCTGAAATACACGCTGTCTGATATTTTTTTATTAAAGAATTGAAGTATATATGGTATTTGTTTAACAATTAAAAGATAAAAATGTTTAACATTTTGGGAGGTCTGTTGTTTATATTCATACGTATTTTTATTCCAGCTGTTGGGCATGTAACAATTATTTTTATACATATTTAAACAATGATAGTCATTAACGATAATTATTATTGCACGTACAAATGTTTTGTGAATGCACCAGGAGTATTTTGAGCAATATAAAGATTATCTGGTACGAAAAAAAAGAAAATAGTTGAAACTGAAAATTTATTGTAGTTATAAAAACTGACGTTTTTAAGTGCTTATGTGACTCTATAATAAAAGTTATCTGGTACAATAAAATAATCTTGCATGCTGATAATTATGTTGAACAAATTACAATCAGGTAAATAGTTCTATGATTATTTATGAGCTGTTAAGTTATTTTATATTGTTAGCTCTCAGGTTGAGCTGCTCGGAAGCTAATAAAGTTGAGGCTGTGTAACAGAAGGACTAATTTACACTTTCAATAGTAACCTCTAAAATTTTAGTACAAAATAAAGATAATACTAATATATATATTCTTAATAAATAGTTTTTTAAAGCAATTCAATGAGGAATTTTAGTTTTACAATCGTAGGCAAGTTCATTAAGTGAAGCGGGGGGAATGCATGTACTTGCTGCTCTATCTCGCACTTCAACAACATACGCCGCTTCATTAAATTGTTGGTACAACTTTGAATGAAATATTAGTAGAATTGCTACTGCTTTAGACAAAAAATGAAGTCTGAGTATTCCAGAAAGCAATGTTATATACTCACGGAGTACCAGTGAATTGTGGTAGAACTCTAAAAATTAGTTACTCCTTAGAGGAAACATTGCTTGGTTTCCTCTCTGCAAGTAACTGCTAGACCAAAGAACTAATTCTTACTCTATATCGCCTATTCTCCTAATTAAAAGCCTGCGGCAGGCAAAGTGCTTCGACTGCTGCTCCATCTTCGTAGTTTCGTTAAACTTTTAATACAACTTTGAAGAAAATATTAGTAAAATTTAGGTTATTTTTGCAAAACTTCAATATCTAGCAAGTTTTGTATAACTATTATTGGCAAATTGTGAACATTTTGCAAATTTTAATTGTAAAAAAGATGAACTACACAGTCACAGCGTTTGCTTAGATCTAAAGCATATACAAACCATTTTTTGTTAAATGGTTTCAAAAGAAAACTTCCCCCCTTTATAACACATTTAGATGCATTAATTATCCTGGCTCTCTAAAAAATTCACTTCAATTATTACACAGACAGAAAGCCATCGCTATATTTGTCAGAAACTACATACAGCATGACATACTTATTCACATCCTTTTAAGCTTTTTTATTGGCTTTTTGTTCATATTTCATGATAGCATCATTAAACACACATTAACTGAACATTTATTATATTTTCCATTACATATTTTACGTATTTTGTTGGTTTTTGAGTTAAACCAAAAATTATCTTTAAATTGGATTCAATAAATTAAAAAAAAAGTTTTCTACAAATAAAATCAACACCACTATATCAAATTATGATAATTTATTGCCTATTATTAACATATTAATAGTCAAAATTTGTGGTTAACCACATATAGCTGATCATAAATTTTAAGCAATATATTTTTATTAATTATTTTACAATTATCTGGAAAATGAAAAAATACTTTTTTTAACATACCTGAACATCCTTGACATACATGTTGTTCGTGTGTATAACCACAGCACTGAAATTCCGCACACCATCGAATTCAAAGATTATTTCTACCGGACGCCCCTGTAAACTAGGAGTATCATTGCGCCATCCTACCCATTCGTAACCTAAAAAATTAAGAAGTTCTTATAAAAATAATTATTCTGAATATTAAGTATTTTTTGCTTTTTTGTTCTAAATTAAACATAACTACATTTTGCTGTGCGGTATTTTCCTTTAATATTTTCAAATTACAATATGAAACTTAAACGGTTGCCTTGCAAGCACTTAAATTTGTTCCAGTTATTTTACCCCAGTCTACAAAGACTAGATAAAATATCAACTATTTTTCACTGTGTTATAAATGCAAATTTAAAATTTTAAGTTACATATTTGCTTTAGCAAACAAACAATAACTTTCTCTGACAAATCATCATAATTATTATAATAATCTTTAGCATTATTTTGATTATTATCCTTTAGACAAACATTTGCTTGTCATAATTTTCTTTTTCTGCTTTGAATAAATATTGACATATTTAATGAAAATATTTCATATTCTTAATACACGATTTGTTTATCTATTGCTGTTGTGTGTGCTGTTACTGTTGCTGTTGCTATTCGCTTTGTATACAATAATGGAAATTTAAAATTACAGCAACAATATGATAAATAACAACAATCAGTATTAAAATTACTTGCAAAAGCAACAAATTCATTATACAGTGTTACAAAGTTTGTATTGTTGTTTATGTATTTATGTATGTATATATGTATCTACCTATTCATCTTGTTGTTTGTGTGTGGGTGTATGCTATGTGTGTTTTATGAGTGTGTGAATTTGCATGTCCGCTTTATTTTGATTGCTATTTTTGTTGTAGCTTTCATTTTCCCACAATTTAATGTCAGTATAAGTTCAGGAAAAATAAAACTGCATACTTTGAGGGGAAATTTAGTTAGCGTTGCAAATAGCGACCTATATATAAAATTAAAATAATAAGGTGGCATGACCCTTATGCTATAAAACCTATTTAATTTTACAATACTGTCCTCTACAATGGCTGCCTACTACATAACATGTATTTTGTATATGATGAAATTTAATTTGTGATGATCGAAAAAGATTTTACATTAAGAACCATAAAATAATATTAACATTTTCTGTTTACTGTACATTCCTGTACGGCATTATCTCTATCGTTTTATTGTTTCTTCTATGCAGCAATAAATATTAATTATATAAAGTATTCTAGTTTCATTGCCCATCAAACGGCTTTACTAACAATGATCAGTCTAATGTATACAACACATACCATGAAAAAATTATAATAACAATTTGTAAAAAGACACTAAGAGCATTAAAGATATAGATACAAATGAATACAACCATAAACAAAACAAATTATATTTGCTTTGTTGACATTTAAAATTGTTTGAATGACAAATAAATACAACACGCATTCAGTTTAAGTTAGAACATTTATACACCTAAACTTGACTTTTTCTATACAGCGTATGAGTAGAACAATAAAAGCGAATAACACATTAGAAATGAAAATGAAAGTTTTTCGTGTTTAGATTAAAAGAAAATGGTTGTTAAATAATTGACAGCAAAATACTGGGGATCTTATACAATAGAGACCAATTAGGAGAAGGCTTTCATTTGAAATGTAGACACAAAGTGAGACAGAGGTTTAAATATTTATTAAACTTTTTAGTGTTGCTTGTATAAGTTGCAGTAGCACGAACATTTATTAACAGTTCAATGTGTTTGGGGTCATTTTCTAGAGAAAATTGCTCATAAAGTTTATGAATCATGCACATGTTTTGCGAAAACATTTACTGTGCTCGTTCAGAGTTCTCAGTATTGAAGAGTGTTGCCAGGAGCAGTTCTAAAAAGAGGCCAGAAAAAGCTGAATCGCCTAAAAATAAAATCTAAAAAATTTTTAATCACAATTCAACGTTTTATTTATTATTAATAAAAAAATGCATAAACGATTTTGAAAGTTATTAAATAATTTCATACAAGTCAATATATGATGAAAATATCAGACATTTTTTTACACTTCAATTCAATACTAGGTCAAAAATAAAACATAATATTTGCGCGTCGTTGTGAAGCACCTTCTTGGTCAGCAATTGTGAAACTGGTGGAAAGATTTAAGCAGTTGGGACAAGTCAGTGATGTGGAAAATTAAACTTGTGTACGTCGGCAAACTGAAAATATTACCGCTTAAGTTCATGGTGTTGGGAAAATCCCAGGTTTGTCCATTTTTTGGAATTGGGCATTCCACAGACGACACGTGAAAAGTTTCCTGACTGTGAAATTTCTAAAAGAGGCGTTCACAAATGTCCACCGAGATCTTGTGATTTCAACCATTAGAATTTTTTTAATTTGGCTACATAAAAGATGTGGTCTACGCCAATGGCCCACAATAGATTCAAGCCCGCAAAGATGGATTCGTGAAGCTATCAAGCATATTTAGGAGTAAATGTGGAAATTGGTAATGGAAAATTTAATGAAAATAAAATGGTCTTGCAAGCGCAGCCATGGCGGGCATTTAGTTGATATTGTTTTAAATTATGAATGGTATACTATCCTCTTTAAAATTAAATAAACATCCGATGATTTATTTTTTTACATATCAAAATTAAACATTTTATTGGAAGACCCTTTACATAGTTAAATACTAGATTAACCAAATCATTAAATGAATTTCCTTGCAGCGCATTCTCACATTGTCACACTTCCACCGAGAACTCGACTGTTGACTCAACATTTTCTAACGTAAACAGACGCTTTCGCTATTGCATTTTAATCAATGTAATTTTACCTTCAGTGTACTTTTGGTTGTACATTAGATTATTTTCTTGGTTTCAACATGATTTTATGATTGAGGATAAAATCTTAAAAAAGATATTAAAGAAGGCAAAAAAGCCACGAGGCTAAAAGGTAAATTTCGAGGCTAAAACACAAGAAAAAAGGCTGAACTGGCATCACTGGTATTGAAATAAATTTTCATTATATTGGAAATTTCCTTGCAACCCTATACATTTTGTTTTGACTACTTAATAGTATGATACCATGAAGATATCAAAATAAATGAAGTTTAACAAATAACAGTGCCGTCTAAGAAGCGATTGTGGGAATTGATGCCATGTCTTATTATTGTATGACTCAGTTTAGTTAGCTTATGTAAGTAGTAAATATGCGGTTATTTAATATAATAATATAATATTTATAGAAGACAGTAAAAGTTAACATTGAGTACGTTTTCAGCTATACAACGGGATTGCGATAAAACAATATCGGCGATACTTTGGGTCGGCGATGTTTGTTTTGTCGATACAACGATAAACCTTGTATAAGTTTCTGTTTGTGAAGCGCTTGTAAAAAAATTTATTATGGAAACCGAGAAAATGAGCCCTTGTTATCCTAAGCTGTAATTCTTGTAAACATATCTAGATATACCTTAGGTCTCTTAACATAACTGGAGGCATATAACTGTTTTTGTTCTGGCACTTTTTAAATAAAAATCTTATTAATTTTTAGTACTAATCTCCGAGACTGCAATTTTGTGTGAGTAAACGGAAATAATGATATGTATGTTTTGTTGATCTTACCTTCAATTTAAATTTATTAAGCATACAGTAAATTAAACGGCCTAAAGATTGATACACGGAAAACGAAACATATGATAGTGAGTGCGAAAAAATCCAGGATAGAAACATTTAAAAAATACAAGATACCTACATCAACAGGATGCACAGTTTTAAATATCTCGGGGTTACAATCAATGACTGGCGGGATAATTCAAAGTAGATAAGATACCTTATTTAAATGGCAAGAGATGCATTTTTGAAATGAAAAAAAGTTATTACCAACCATGACATTAATCTGGAAATGAAGTTATGTTTCTTCAAACCTTACACACAGAAAAAAATCATTGTAAAATTAACTAAAACAAATTTGATTTAACTAGTTTTGTTAACACTTTTGCTTCATAAGCGTTTAATGTTAATTTCACATGATATTAAAGAAAAATTAAAGTTATAGTTATCCACCTTAAAACAACAAAAATCATGTTGTATTGACATTGTACTCCAATTGAATCAAAAAGATTGTCATGTCAAAATAATGAAATCATGAAATGAATCAGCTATTAAGCTTTTTAGAATTAATGTTACATACTCGTATTGAAATATCATGAAAAGATGTTAAAATTACAGGAAATCACATGTTAATTTAACATGGTTCCTATATTGAAATAACATTTACGCAATGTTGTTTAATTCCCTGCAGGAAATGTCAATAGTGAAATTATACTGATTGACGATGTCACCAGTACTACTGGTAAATTATACCCCAACTAATGCTATCTACTATTCCCATTTATCACATGGTCGTCCTACTAAATCTACCAGTAGACTGCGTCAGTACTGACTAGGTAGATCTTGTGGGACCATGCGGAGAAAATGTCAATAGTAAGATTGTACTGACTTACTATCGGCGATATCGCCACACGGTAGGAATTGTCCGTAGTAAAACTGTACTGACTCACTATAGACGCAGTCATCACCTGCAGGAAATGTCAATATTAAAATAATACTAATGATGTCATCAATACTGTTTTATTTTAATTTATTTCAAATAATTGTTCAATTCACAAGCTCAGTCTTATGGCTTATCGTTTAAAAAAAGACGATATTTGTTTATGTGTTTGTGAACAGACAATTTTTTTGTATCGGAATTTTTTCGTATTTTAAATGTCAATTCAATCAATTCATTGTAAGTAAATAATTTATGTCGAACAACAAAATTAAATCAGATATGGGAATTCTAATTTTACGCGAAATAGTTAATAACGCTTTCGCGACAAGCAATTTTGATTTAAATGGTTTGCAAATTAAAATTAAATGAATCAAGTATATTTATATCATTTATTTTACTTATCACATATTTAAAAGATTTTTACAAATTAATCCAACAAATAGAATTTTTCCATACTTGGCCTCAATAGAACCATTTATAAAACGTATAATTATAACATACTTTGTATGAAAATTACCAACAACAAAAATATAATACTATATAATTAGACGGTTACCCAACACATACGACGTTACTACGAGCTTGTGAATTGAACAAATATTTAAAAGTGAAATAAGGTATAAAATATATTACAATCTTCTTTGATGTTATAGTTAGTAATAGTTAAATAACATAAAAGGGACTTCGTTTCGTTTTGAATTAATGATTTGTTTTTAACCGTCAAACGTTTCCTCTACCTATCAAAAAATAAATAAAAAATTGTTGACAGTGTCAACAAAAATACACCATAGTTATTAAGAAAAATATAGACATGTATACACTTAACCACTTGCTTCCTTCAGGGTTATTTTTTAAATTTTATTCATTTACAAACACATACATGCATATAGCAAATACATTAAGCTTTACAATTTGTTTGTTTTTTAAATATATTTTACGATTATTAATTGGGAAAACATGTAAAGGTGGGCTTGGGAACCTTGTGTCGTATTTTGAACAACTGTAATGTTTACTATAATATATCGTCACTAACAAGATTACTATTTTCTCCTCCGGTTGCTAAAGTTTAAAATTAATATTATTATTGTTAGCTGCACAAATAATGAAATTTAAAGAATTTATTTTACTCACTTCTGACACTGCACTTCTGATACGATACAGCGAAAATTTCTGTTTCTTTAATGCTGTAAAGTAGCAGTACTTTTTTAATTTTTTCTCTTTTATCAAGAATTAATTTCATTTCAACATGTTTCACGTTGTTTCAACATGTTTCATGTTTTTTTTTAACATACAGCAATTTTATTTTAATATTATTAAAGTCGTTTTTAATATTTTACAAATTTGATTTAACTTTTTTAACATATTGATTTAACATAAGCAAACGTTTGTTAATATTTTAAATTGACAAAAGTTTCTTCAAAGTTTCCAATGTCATTTTTAATATTTATAGCAACCTTGATTTTATATATAATGTTGATTTTACATACAAAACTGTAATTACTACTGCAAAAACGGAAATTACAAAATTAAACATTGATTGATGTTATTTTAACTCTGTAGAAATTAAAATTTAAAATGTACAATGTTATTTCAATGTGATTAATTTTAAATCAACATATTTTAATACTAAATTAACGATTGTTACCACCGATTTAACTTAAAACGATGTTAAAAGTAAATTCAATTGGATTTTTTCCACATATTAACAATGGATTTATGTCAACATTTCTCCGTGTTGATTTTACATTGGGTTTTTTTTTCTGTGTGTACATATGGTATGTTCTGCTATAAGCAGTGGAGGTATGTATGAACCATAAAAGCAGTAGATCTCAAGAATCTGGAAGCCCCTAAAATGTAGATTTATCGTCGAATTTTAGGAATACCTTAGACTCATTTCGTCTCGAACGGTGAAGTTTTCATACAAATACACCGTAGTAGGGAGCTCCGAGCCATTATAAAAAACGAAAAACTGCATACTTGGGTCACATTATGAGGTACCCAAAATATAAACTACAACAAATAATTACGCGAGCAAATATTGAAGGAGGGCCAGATAAAGAAGAAGAAAATAAGCTTGGCTTAAAAATTTACAGATGTGGACTTGTATCAGTTAAGTCTTTTGAGTTTTGTGAGAAATAGGAAAGCGTTTGCCGAGATCGTGAAAATTTTATGAAATTATATCAAATGTAAAATGAAGTATAACTTATTGTAATTTTATTGGTCGCTAATATTTGAAAATCGAATTGGTAAATAAAGAAGAATAAGCATATCGATATCAACGATTTTTCATTGAAGTGTCGGTACATCCATAATTCTCTTCTTTAAATACACATTTACAACCGACTTCAAAACCAGGGGAAGGTTACGTGTGTACTTTCAGAACTGCGTTTTTTCTTTCTTATATGAAAGGATGTACTTCCAGTCTCACTCCTTAACAGATTCTTATGAAACTCTGGACACACATTAAGTTTCCATTACAATACTATATTTTGATTAATATTCCCTTTCAAAAACTTCTGTTTTATTGGTTCTTGTGAAATATAATGTTATGCTTAAGAAAGAAGGTAGGTTCACGCCCATGAAAAATTTTTAAAGTCGATTTGTTTTACAAGAATTATTTTTACCCGACATTTCGTTTGGAAGAAGTTGGTAATTTTTTAAAAATATTACCTCTCTATAACCTTTCAATCAACAACTAATAGGGGAACCCAAAACAGCTAAAAACCGTTGACTACCGTTTATTTTGCGAAAGTTGTAATGAACACAAAAATTTTGTTATGGTTTTATTTTTTTAGCAAACACAAACAGTTCTTTGATTTGTCTGTGAAAGATCTCAGTTATACCTTCCGAGAATCGAACCAACAACTATTAGTCCAGAGCACTACTGGTGAATTCCTTACTATGGAATTTTTCTAAGTGAGTATTAATATAAATAACTTCTTGAAGAGCGGTCCACGACCATTTAGAGCAATCCTATAGAAACTCTACTCTTTATATCTGTCTATCGATTTCAAGTCTGATTCGATCTTTTCAAATTTCAATTTCATCGAATCTTTACTGGATATTAAAATGTCTCTTGTAGCTAGCATGAGAGGAGGGTAGGCCTACGTATATCGATGGCAATCACGAAAACTGATAAGCTGAAAATTGAATGTTCAACACTGTTTATAATTACACTGGTCATGTAAACTAGCCAACATAAATATGTTTCATTTTTACAAATAACCAAAATTTTTATATATTTAAACATATTCAAAATAAATAAAAGTGCTTTAAAATCGATAGCGGCTATAATTTTAAAAACAAAACTTTAAAAAATAGTAAAAAAAATGTCATAGTTATTAAAAAAAATTTTTTTCTGTTTTGATTTCTATAAAATTTATCAGTCAGCCATCCACCTACATAATAGGAAATATTTAACAAGTTTTGCAATCTGTACAAGACGCGTGAATACACAAAAAACAAATTGTCCAATATGCGTGATATGTGATAGATATCTCACGTATCCTAAAACTAAAAATCCTTAAAGTAAGATATCACTTAACAACTTTACTTTATTTTAACCTTAAATTACATTTTCAGTCAGCGAATGACGTTATGTTTCTACACAACTCAATATATTTTATGTTTCGTCAATAAAATCGTAATATATTTTCTGACGTGTTTTATACAAAAAAAAATCTCAAAAAATTCTGCTAAAATCGTTAAAATAAGAATTTTTATAACAAAATATTTGTTATTAAAAAGTGTTTTACTTTTTCTTTGGTTCCTTAGTCAATTTATTCAGTATTATGTATCTATGCCATGCAAATAACAAACAATAAAATCAGGTTGCTTTACATTAAAAAGAATTCTTTTGACATGTGCCACACGCACGGTGGAATTATATGACAGTATTTGTATTTATTTTTTTGTTGTTATTTTTTTAGAAACAGTCACAATAACGCAAGGGAAGCAATAAAAAACACGAGCTCTTAAATATATCTTTCAAGGCTAGAATATTCGTATATAAAATAAAAAATAATCAGTTGCATAGACTTTCACTAACAAACCAAGCATGTGGTGTTCACTTAACATTTGGGACAGATTGTCAATAGCAGCAACATTTACAAGTTGTAGTAATAGGAGATGAAATTATGGTAGTAGAATTATTCAAATAAATTTTTCGAATAATCGAACATTCGAACAATTAACGAATGACGTATAAAATCAATAAATACTTCAATATTATTCCTGAACTCTGGGAATTTCCTATCCAATACTAGCTTTTTATAATATGCCACAAGAACCTAAATCAAGGAGTACGCAAATCTATTGTATTCACGACTATTTTGTGATAAAAATTTGTATTACGAATAACCTCAACTACGATGAAGAATTAGGAGACGTTTTTTAGGTAACTGATAGCGTTTTATTAACTGATCTAAAAAAGTCTATAAATAAATAAGTTGTAATAACGCAAAAATCGTAACAGTAATGATGAGGATCTGAACTATTTAGAAAAATCAAAGAACAGAACAAACAAACTTGCTATGCTCTTTAATGCTGTTTAACCGTAAAGTTTTTTTCTTTGTTTGTTCGAATTATTCGAACAAAATTTTAAAATTATTCGTTTATTCAAACAAAAATTCATAATAAAATTTTATTCGAACAAATAAAAAACACGAATAATTGACAACCCTAGTAGTAGTCGACTAATTTTAATACTTAACAAATGCATACCCATGTTGTCAAATTATATAATTTATTGTATATGATGACGTCCATTTTAAGCTATTTAAGCAAAATCGTCATGTAAATTTTTACAATTACATGGTAGATGAATGTAACACCGTAAAACACGCCACGAAAGTGGTATTTATATGGAAAAGAAAATAAATGTTAAATATGTTTTTAATACAAATTCATAATCGTAAAAGTGTAAAGTAATTAGATTATAGTGCCGTATTGCCATCCCCTATATCCTTAACTGAACAAATTAAATCATTCTTGAGCCAAACCAATGCTTTGTTCACGACTGAAATATTACTTTATGCTCAGCTAAGTATTGCAACTGAAAATTAAAGTAGAACAACAAGAAAAGAACATGGACAGTGAGAGTGGAGTCAAAGTTAAAGCAAAGCAAAGGGCTTGAATTTCTGTTCTTTGGTGTACCAAACTCACATTCATGAGGATCGATATCTGCAAACTTGGGAATTTAAGAAGTACTTCAAATGCTGTTCCTTCCACTTCCTGTTTTTGTAACACTGGTATCGAGATATTTTCCGCAGGAAACAATGTAATTGATAAGAAAGAATAATTTTTCATATACAAGTGCTTCTGCAATTTGACTTTGTGAAAACTATCTGCCTCAGAAGTCACTTTCCGGTAACTATTGCAAAGATTCGAGTAGAAGCGCATCTTTAATGTATAGTAAAATAAAACTATGAAATAAAAGTTAAAGCTTTTTAAAATATATATTAATTATATTTTTCCGCAAATCGAATCCGACAAAATTTTTCGTTTTAAAAGGAGCCTTTTAAACTATTGGAGTCGAGTAAGCAAGCCTGATCGAAAGCAAATCGAATGCAGTTTTTTTTGAGAAATTATTTTTGAATACGGTTTTATTTTTGCTTGCTGCAAAAAAGATAAAAAATAAATTGGATAAAATAAAGCAATTTATATTTTTAGTTTTTATTATTTGATAATTTTTCTGCGGCATCTACAAATTATTTGCTTAAGAATTTTTGATGTTGAAATTTTATATTTGTACTCAATCTTTACTGAATTTAGGTTTTGAGAAAATATTAGATTTAAAATCGACTCGGTCTGCAGAGCAGGAGGTAATTAACACAAAAAATGTTTTATTCGCTGCTTGGTACATGCTTAATGGAAACTTTCTAATAAAAAAACTAATTAAAATATACAACGACGAATAAGGATTGGTTGTGATATTTAAATTTATTTATGAACCTATTTTGTATTTTTGCTTTAAATTTATTAGTTTTTTTTTGGATTGTTCTTTTTACACAAAAAGAAAGCTGTGATATTTTGCAGGAGAATGATGTAGAATTGGCTTAAAGAAGATTTAACATTCATAAAAATAAAAAAATTCTTGGAAGAGGTTGCAAAATACCATCAAAACGTCGGAATAATATGTTTAAAAATAATAATGAAACACTGAAACTCGCTTTTCTCACAATTTATTGTTTCACACTTTTCGATATAAAAATTTCTTACTGAAGCCAATGTTATGAGATCTTCAAGGCTATTGAGATGGTTTCAGGAGCGCTGTCTGCAAGAGTGGTAGCCCACAAGAGTAGGTGTCTACAGCAGTCTTGTAAAGTTTCTAAAATATGAATGATAAAAATTAGATAACTCATGCAAGGTGCTTAAAAATCTTGAATGATTCTATGATCCGAAATTCCATACTTGAATTAGTTTTACTGTCGCTTTTAGGTTAGGTTAGCTGGCACAAGGTTAGCTAGACAGAGAAAAGACTAATCTACTGTCCAGTGTTCTGGTCAGTGTTGCGCCAACCCCTTTTAAGAAATAAATTGGTTTATTCTTTTTGGATTGTATTCCCTAAGATCTGCGAGTTCGGCTAAAAACGACTTACATAGCTAAGTGGCTCTAAGATAAGACAGAGCTGAAGAAGAGATACCTGACGGTTTCTTCCTCTTCCTCATTTAGACAGCTTCTACAGAAGTCATTAAAAGGCAGTTTCAACCTATTTGCATGGGCACCTATGAAGCAGTGCTTTGTTAGGCCTGCCACGAGTATACGTAACTGATGTCGAGGAATCCCCAGTAAGATGGCAGTTTTAGCTCGGTCATACTGGAGCCAGGTTGATCTGGAAACTGCACAAGATTGCATACTGCACATAGATTGCGCTGTCCCTATGCTGCCTTGGCAAGCTTGTCCGCTATTATGTTGCCAAGCACGTATGCATGTCCTGGCACCCATATTAGCTCCAGGTTGCAATGTGACAACGTCTCGTTTAAGAATCTCCGGCATTCTTTTACCAATTCAGATGTTGTATAAACACCCTATAGAGCGTACAGTGCAGCTTTACTATCGGTACTATCGAATATCCTGCCTATATGCCCTATTGTACCTTAACTGCCTTTCTAATGAACGATGTTTTGGCTTGAGCTATACTACAACGATCTAATAGTTTGAAACGTATCCTCTGTTGAAATTGAGGTATGTAAATGTATTCCTGATTTTGATCCATCAGTGTATACCTCAAGTACGCCCCCTCTATGTCGATGATCATTAATTGGAGAGAGAGTGTCTGAGATTGACACTGCGAATCTTTTACCCGGCATAAGGTAGAGAGAGCGGTAATCTATAAGTTCGGGAAGAATCTCAAACTGTCTAATAATATTCGCACGTTCATCTCCTACTGATTTCCATGCTCCAGCGGCACTGAGCCCAACTGCCGAGTTTATGGCCAGTTGTTTGACCATTAAATCGGCAGGAAGCCAGTGTAACATTATGAACAAGGCTTTTGATGGGAGAGAAAGGTGCACTCGTAATCATCATGGGTGGTGTTCGTAAGGTTCTGTCCAAAATTTTGGTGTAGGCGGATTTGCCTAAGGCTGGCCACCAGACGGCTGTTCCATACATAAGTATGGGCTTGACAACCATTTCAAAGATCTAATTGGCTGTTTTTTGGCTGATGCCCCATCTGCTGCCTATGGCCCTATTGCAGGTATAGAAAGCAAAAGCGGCCTTCGCTGCTCTTAATTGTATGTTTAGGTTCCACGATAGCTTAGAGTACAGGACGATACCCAGATACTTCGCATTGTCGGATAACCTTAGTGTGACTCCGTTAAGAGTGGGTAAAGGGAAGTGTGGTATTTTGTATTTTCTCGTGAAAAGTACGAGTTCCGTCTTAATTGAATTAACGTTGAGGCCACTACCGCTGATTGTAGACTATGCGAGATTGTGTCTGGGTATTTACCCGACGCGACTACTGCAACGTCATCTGCGTAGGCTACTGTTTTAAATCTATTAGAGTCTAGCTCCATTAGTACCGTGTTAATGGGAAGGTTCCATAAGATTGGAGATAGAACCCAACCTTGCGGCGTACCCCACTTTGCTACTCTATAAATTTTTGAACGTCCCTTCGTAGAAATGATTACCCTATTAGTCAACAATTCTCTGATGAGATTAGTTATTGACCGATTTACGTTTAAGGTTACCAGAGCCATGATAATGGTATGTGGGTTAATGTTGTTGAAAGCACCTTCTATGTCTAGAAAGGCCGCCAGAGGAAATTCGTTATGCTTTATGGAATTTTCAATATATCCAACAAGCGAGTATAGTGCCGTTTCAACAGATTTGCCATTTGTATATTGTCGCTCTTATTCTTTAAATGTAATAGGTGCAATTGATCACGATACCCCTAAAAACTTTTGACATTTAGAAACAGCTTAGCATCGAATGCATTGTTTTAGTGAAAATTGTCTATTTAAGTAAGTTACTGATCACCATATCTGTGGTGCGATTCACTAACTTTTCGTTAAAAGCAAAATTTGTTTACAATAGTAGTTCTTTACGGTAACGATTATCTGGTACAGTAATTTCTTCTCAACAATAAACTTAAAATTAAACGTTGAAATAATATAAATATTATTATATACATATAAATGCTTTCATATATATACATGTATATTGTCTTAAAACATTAAGCTTTTGCTAAAAGTGGACGTGCTACCACTGAACAGCTGAGTTTTGTAGATTCAGCAACAATATAAAAATTATTGTCGTTTACAGAACAACAGCGAATATTGTTAAACATGTTATTGAATAGCAAATTCGATAAGTTTTCGTTATATTTAATTAAACGATACAATTATAGCAATAAATCTTAGTGAATCGACCTACTGTTGCGTAACAAAAGTATAAATTTTTCGTTTAGAAATAAATATTTGCTTGTCGCTTCATGATCTTCTCAAGATTTTTTTTATTAATTTTATTCTTCAACACTAATAAATGACTTTATATTTTTAATGCTTAGATAGACATAAAAAACACTTATAATTGTGTACACCTTCTTCAACTTCTCTAGTGAATATATTTTTTATTACATTTTATTTTCTTGTATCATGTGTGTATGTACTTACCTTTGCCGAAACCTTGATCTAAACGAAAATTATCTTTGCCCTTTTGACCATCAACCAATTGGCCTAAGCCTTCAACCAGGCGTTCATCCTCTTCATGGCCGTCATAACATTTATCTGATAAATCGATTTCCATGCCACGTTGTACGCCTTTTGGTATGCTGTACGATAAAATGCCTTCTAAAACGATAATGATAGAGAATAAAATTTGAAATGATTATTGCGTGGTATGCTGGAAGAGTTTTTATTTTTATTTAACATTGCATATAAAAAAAAAATAAATATTTTTGAATAGTTTTGAATATCTAAATTCTGTTAAATTACTTTCTATTTAATGCCATTAAATTTGTTTTAAATAACTATGGTAAATTTTTTGTAACAATGTTTTAAGTTTAAGAAAACCACAATGAGTTTGGTTAGTATCATACATTTGGTTTTACTTTTATAAAGGATTGAGTGCACTCCTATTTCGTTCTCTTGCTGCTCTTTATTTTAAAATATTTTAATTGATTGCTTTGAATTATTGGTTTTGACACATCAAAACAATTCATATATTTTTTTTGACATTCTAACCCACAAAGACAATATGTTATCTGTTTATTAAGTTCCTGGAATGAAAAAAATATTAATTTCAAATCATAAACTATTAAATAGAAATAGTTATGAAAAACCAATCAACCGCAAATTATTTTTACAAAGTAAAGGTATTTTATGTATTTTATGTGATTTTTACAATTTAATTATGTTTGAGGGTTTTCACATTAATTGTAAATATGCATATGAAAGTATTATTAAATTTAATATTAATTTCTGTTAAAGGCTAAAGAAATATTTAAATGTTAATGCATTTTCGAATTAATTAAATATGAAGTAGAAATGAAAGAAGTTTAAATAAATAAAGTAAATAGTGAATACATAAACGAAATACGAGTATATAAATATATATTATAAATAAATAATATGGTTAAATACCAATAAAATAAAATAAGGTAAAAGTATTAAACTAAACTAAAGCTAGATTCACCCATAAAACTTCTGTCCGGACAATGTAAGCAAGAGTTTTTTTTTAGAATAATATAAATGGGATGTGCAAAAGAAAACATTAAAAACGATCCTCCGTGTAGGTCATTTCTTGAACTTTCCGAATTTTTTTCAACAACGATATTTCTGGAATCACTTATCCGATGTTTTTTCATACTTTTTTTTATATTTTTTTAACAATAACAGTAACCGGGAAGCGATTTCAGCTTGTCGGCAGAAACACCCAGACTCTAGGAATCGAACATGCGACGCATATGCATGAAGAATTTTTTTCGCAAAATTTTTGGCTGTAAAGGAGGAGCTTTGGAGTGTCAGTGAGTTCTGAATGGCTTAACTAAATCTGAGGAACTAAGAAAATCTCCAGCATTGTTTCTTTTTTATTTAAGCATGCTTGAGATACCTCAGATAGCAGACTAATCATAAAATTTAGGAATGATCTTATGCAACCACTATTACCTGAAATTAAATTTCTACCTTATAGCCAACAAAAGTAATAAAAGGATATTGGAATATATTTCATTATTGGATTATAAAGGCAAAATGTAATTTTCCAAAAGTAATAAAAGGAGATTGGTATTATTTAATTATTGGATCGATTAAGCAATCAATTTATAAAGGCAAAATGTAATTTTCCAGCCTTCTTAACTCACAGCCCTTAAACGAGTTTTTCTACTGGGAAATTCAAATGAATAGTCAAACTATAAATATTTCATTTAAGAGACCTGTTTTGATGATCCTCTTGTTTATAGAAAATTTTCAACATTTAGAGAGTCCCGGAATTAACTTTGATATTTGCGCCCTAAAATAATTGTATCGTGCTGAAAAAAAAATTAGAAGAATAATTGACTGAGCTTCAATCAATCAATCAATCACTACCAAAAACTACTGTTTTTACATAAAATTATATATATATATATATAATATTTTCTAGATCGAACAGAGTAAACAGGATAAAAAGAATAAAATGTAATAAAGCCATCTCTACGAAACACTTCTTCGTCAATTCAATTCGACTTTGGAGCCAGCTACCCCCTCAAATACAAGTCATAAACAATGCAAGTCATACAAACAAACTTATTGATTTATCTGTATTAACTGTAACTTTTATTACTATTTATTTTTAAAATATTTCTTTTCTTATTTATTCACATGTTATTCTAAATATTATTATTGTTTTTTTTTATTAAATTAGTTTTATGAACTTGTTACATACATATGTCAAATTACTAATCAATACTATAATATAAGACATGTTCTTGTTGCATTGAAATGAAGAATCTTGAACAAATAAATAAATAAAATTTATAAATCAATTAATTAATCAATCAATCAATGCATCAATCATTCAAATAATCAATCAAACAATAAATCAATCAATCAATCAATTAATTAATCAATCTATCAATCAATCGGTCTAAAGTTTGTATTTGCGCTTGTGGGTCTTACGCAAATATTCGCACAACTCTATAGTTCATCTATGATTTGCATGTTTCATCTCTTTTACGAATATAAAATATTTATTTCTTTATAGGCTACCTTAAGGCATTTCATTTATAATTATTATGTTGCATGTTGAGTTTCATTTCAGAATATTTTTACTTTTTTTAAACAAATAATCAATTGCATTATTTTAGCTTGACATATTAATGAAATAAATATTTATTAATGCCATAAATTGAAAATGTCATAAAATTAATGTTGAAATCGAGAAGGAAATTTTTGCTAAGCCGAAATACTTAAAATTTTACATATGTCGAGATGAAATAATTTATCTTGCATGAGAAAATGTTTGCGTAAAAAGCAGAACTTAAATATTCAAATGGTTAGTTGTTTTATGTTTCTTAATTTAAAAACTAATTTCTTGTACTATTTCTGTGGAGTGCTAACAGGCTAGCCCACTATTCTTTAGGCTAAAACACAGGTACTAATGCGTTGAATGCTGGGTAAAACAAATTCCCAAATACAAATTTTATTAAGTATGCATTAAGAATATTTAATAGGATAACTGCTGCTAATCGGCTAACTGATTAATTAATACCCGGTTAAATGTTCATTTAATTTAAAATTTACTATTAAGCAGCTCAATATGGGTTAAAGTATTAGTCTAATATAATATTGCGGATTAATTAACCGAACTCGTAATTCTTTGTTCTCAAATCGCACAATTGACGATTATTTCTGTTAAGAGATACCCAGAAAATGGAGTTTCGATTCTCAATCGATAATTGGAAGAACTTATTCCACATCAAATTTCACTAAAACCAAATAACAAATTGTCTAAAACTTAAAGATTTAAGCAAACTCTTTTCTAAAAGACTAGTTTAGAAGACCTATTTTAATTAAACCAATGGATTTGTTGTTTTGTATTGATACATATTTATTAATTCTTCATCAGCAAGTGTTATTTAAAGGATTAGTGTTTGTTATGTTACTGTTATTTCACTAATAAAATCACAAAATTTAATTTATTTGGTGTTATTCATGAATATGGTTTTATATATGAATAATCGTTCCGTAGACTTGGCGGTGCTCAGAAAGCAACCGTGGTTCCATTTCATTGCTCTGGGCTTCTAAAACGGCAGTATCAAAATTTAGCTCCTTCCGAGCATCGCTTTACAATTTCCCGTATCATTTTCTGACCCCTAAACTACCACTACCTATGCGGAAAATCATTTGCTCTATGAAAAATTAAAATAAATCGTTTGCTCGGGAACCATAAATTTTACCGGGATAAATATTATTCTATACGCTATTCCAGACCATAATCTATCTCTGCGCCAAAATTTCAATTTGATCCAGAGCAGTTCAGCCGTTCTGGTGTGATTGAGTAACAAACATCCATCCATCAAAACTTTCAAATTTATAATGCTAGTTAGATTTCTTAACCGGTTAACTGATTAATACAAACATAGCCGTTTCATAGTCATTAAACTCAGTACATCCGCAAATATTGGAAAATTTTGAGTAATTATAAAATTTATTATTCAGAACAGTTCACGATATCTTATTTCATGGAATTTCATAAAGTTTTATTTTTTTAATGTTTTTTAGCTAATCTTTATACATATATTTGATTGGTGCTAATGCTAAATCAAAAGTAGACCTTAAACCATATTCTTGAAAAGTTTCAAACCTCTTACTTTATAAACTTGGAAACTTTTCAAGAATATTGTTTAAGGTCTACTGATGATTTCGCATTAGCACAAATGAAATGCATGTATATAGACTAGATAAAAAACCCTCAACAAACTAAACTCTTTGAAATTCTTTGAAATTTTTAAGGATGGTCAAAAGTTATGGTTTGTAAAATTTAAAAAAATACAGAATTTTTTCTTAAAGTTTTTGAAAAAATTAACGAATCAATATCTTTAAAACTTTCACCAACCTTGAATATTTAACAAGAGAAGCAAATGCAATTGTAAAAAAATGTATTTTTAAGTCATCTGACCAGTGACCACAGTTCAATATTTGTTCGGAAAAAGCTTTGTACGGACATGCCTAAATAACGACATACTCTTGCAGATAGATAAATACACGCTTGTACAAACAAACTTTACCAAAGTTGAAATATGTGAAAATGCATGTGTACACATAACCACACACATAACTAAATTTGAAATTTGCAGAAACATGTGTATGAATATGCCCAGCAAACATTTATGCCGTTTTCTTTTCGAAAAAAAATATGTAACATTTTTTTGGAATTTTAATCTAATAAAATTTTTCTTAGGACAAAAACTTAGCCTCGTAAAAAATAATTTTAAAAAACCTTACTGTTTCAAAAAATTATTATATTACAAATTTTCAGTAAAAAGAGCAAAATGTTGCTCTTTTTTTTGGAAAAGAAAGGCTATTAAAGATGTGATGTGAAACGTATTTTCTAAGTGTTTATTTTTTTTTGTTTCCAATAAACTTAAAGATGAGTTTAATTTATTTCTAAAATAGAAGAACCTCTTTATAAAAATACATAAACATACGCATTTATGTATGTACATATGTATGCATGTTTGCTATGTTACTATTTGCTTGTATTGTATTGGCCTGTATAAGTGGTTTTTTCGGTTGACGTGTATTAAATAGTATCGTGATGTTGATGGCCATTACTATTGTAATAACACAATTGTTGGCCAAAGTTTATATTAAGTTGTTGTATTTATTATTGACATTGTTGTAGCTGTATTGGCAGCTAGCTGCCTTCGTAGAGGTTGGTAATGGCTAATTCGGAAATTGTGTGTGCTTGTAACGAATATAAATCAAATTTCATGAATTTTGTCCCAACCGTTCGTATATTGTGGTTGAGGAAAACTGAAAAAAAACCCGACTACAGAGTTTCAAACACATTCTTTTTATTTAGGAAAAATCATAACAAACACAACTATGTAAATATGTACATATATAAAATAATTTTATTTCGAAAGGTATAATAGAATATTAAAATTGAAAAGGAAATCGATAAAATATTATCAGATTTAATTAAAATATAAAATAGTACAGAAATTGTTGTAGTGTGGAAATTTAAGGATATATTTACTGAATTTTTGTTTTCGTATAACAATTGAATGATAGAAAATTTTGTTATTCGCATCAAGTGACAAATCTAAATGAATATGCGAAGTTGTTTTTATCACACAACGTTAATAAACACTGCTGGTTAGTATTTCAATTATTTGTATTTTAAATAAATATTCGAAATATAAATACGTATATTGTAACAGTTTTAAAATTGCGCTTAAAAAATGTATCTTGTCTTTGGTATTTAAATTACCGATACGATTTTCCATTCTTGAAAATTTTTCAAAAGAAGTGTTCATTTAAGTTCTAGTCATGGCCATCAGGACCTGTAGAATTTCAGTAATTATGCAAAAATTAAATTTGGTATTACGGTTTATATAGGGAAAGATTTCTAGAGCTTTTTATTTCATTATAGAAAAAAATATATATCTCTTCTCTTAGTTTTTTTATAGAGTTTACATATCAAAAGGGTAATTTTCTTCACAGATTTGCTATTCACTGTATTGTTTTCAACAATTAATTGACAACCAATTACTCAAATGACTGAGCATAAAAATTTCCCCTGCCATTAAACAATCAGCCATTTCTCGTCCGTTTTGCAAAAAATCGTGGACCTGAAAAGTTAGCTTTGAGATAAAAAAATTGTTTAGTGTAAATTGAATATGAAATAATGCGTTAAAGACAATCTGATTAGTTTAACTTTGCAAATTCCCACTGGCTCTAACACAGTTAATAAATCAAAGTGCTTGCTATTAATTGCAATAGTTTTAAGAATTTCGGATACCAATAATCCCTCATCAGAAAACAGTTTCATAAAATTTTTTTTATAGATTCTAAAATGTTGAAACCCAGCAATAAATTTTTTAAGTAAAGCAAATTGTACAAAAAAGCTATTTACAAATTATCAAATTTTTAATACCACATGAACAAAAACTGAAATTAGTTTTCCTTATTCGGTTTATTGATATTCTGTGCTTTTTTCTTTCTCGATTCTTTCAAATGAAGTTACTGTCGTTACAAGAGCTAAATAAAAACAACTTTAAAATAAAATATTTATGTTGAGATGTTAACTGCGACTTCACTGTTGCTCAGAGAGAAAAGGGGCAATGCGTAATAAAAATTGTCACCGCGTGATTTGATCGATTACCATGTGTGTTCTACCGCATCAGAGACCGCTGGAAATACAAACACGACTGCAGCTGTGAACAAAGCAGAAAAACATAGAAATTAAATTAATTATTAGAAACTAAGATTCCCTGATGATCTGCTTTAGCAATAGTGAAATGCGCATAGGAACGTTTACCCCTCCATAATCAATTTCAATGTTTTTTTGTTAAATAATTTTTGGGATAATTAGTGTATATAAAGTGCATCTAGAAACTGCATTAGAGAAATTTACTTAAATTAAAAAAATACTTATTTTGCAAAAAATTTTGGTGCGTACTCCTTATTACCAATAGTTATTGCTACAAAAGTAACACTGTGATACACCGAAATTATTCAGGTATTCTCATGTACCAATTCGGTTTTGTTGGAGTCCATAGAGAACGAAAATACCTTTGGTGTTTTTATGTCACTTCGTGAAGTGTAAAAGTTATTTTAGAGGTAAAAAATAAAACTACCTAAAAGAGTTTTATTTTATGACGCATAAATAAAACTCCCTTTTTGAGAGTTTCATCTAATATTTTTTTTATCCGTTGAAAAATAACTCTTAACTGTCAGAGATCGTTTTTAAGCTCCCTATATATATATATATGAAGGAGCTAGCCAACACGAATCTATTGGTATATGACAGTATAGGTCCCCGTTGACTTTAATACAGGGATTTACAGTCCCTGAAAAAAGTCATTTTAGTGGCATAATATTTTTGTAAAAATTCATTGGATATAAGTGGTAAATATTATTTATTGTCCTTATCCATCTGGAATATTATTTACATACTGTCCGTCTTCATGTAGTGTACATTTGCGCATTTAAAGCAACTTCCTTTATCTTATAATGACATGGATATTGTATTTTGAAGGTAATATTAGAAAATTTAGCTTGTATTCGATTTAACACATTGTCTGCAGTTTTTGCAAATTTCTCCAAGCCCACTATTGAACTACCAAATAGTATCCAAATTAGTTGCCGAACAGTTAAACTGTTCCTCCTCTTCTTGTCTTATGCACTCTTCGGCTAATTGTAGTGAACCGCTTACTGAAAACCTTATAGACTCTATCATTGACTCGCCTACTTGACCATTTGTGAATTCAAAGGGTAATCCTTGAGCACACAGCAATTCATAACGAGCCTCTACACAAAATGAAACATTTTTTATTTTGGCTTTTCCATTGTGCAGCTCAATATTGAGCTGTTTGAGATTTAATTTTTGATATAAAAATTTTCCAAAATAACGTTGCAGCAAATATCGACATGGTTTGTTTTTTAAACCATCCAACACATTGAACCATGACATATTTATTATTTCTTGTCAATATTTAAATAAAAACGAAAGAATTGTAGTGCATATGAATTTATTTCTATCTCGTTTGATATTATTATTGCTATATTTTATTGCGTACATTTTTCCACAAAGAAGTCTTCGTGGTTCCAAAATAAAACTATTACGATTATTGTTGTTATTGTTACGAACTTCGGTTACTAAAGTACTGAAGTATCTCTTATTAACGATTGCCGAAAATTCTTAATGACATTGCAGCCTTATTAATTTTAGTCATAAAATTATACGATCTTAAATTAGTGCTTCAAATCGCGCAAAATATTTGTAAAATTTTTTTTAAAAATTCGTCATAAGAATTTTAATCAGATTTTATTTAAATTGAAATACTCGACATGAAAGAGAATTTCAAAGCAAAGTTCGCACTATGATTAAAAAGTGATTATAATAGCACAAAAGATATCAATAAATTTCTGGAATATTTTATTAATTACATTAGCTGTTGATTAAACGTCAGTCTACAAAATTATGCAATTAAGATGGATTTGCAGATACCACTAATGTATGCATTTCAATGCAGCTACAGAATATTGTAGATATTTTTCGCCTATATTAGTTTTCTGTGTCGACAGAAATTGTTAGATTCCGAAAATACTAAAAATACACAAGTCTGTATTTTAAAGTTATTGAGCTACAATTTTTTGTCATCTGTGGAGCATTCAAGAGTTGTATAGATTTTTGAGCACCATTGTGTTTGTATGTACTCACTTCATCTATATATTATATAAATAGGCAAAGACAAATTTTTAGGTCACTTTTTCTTCTACGTTTCATTTTTTTACCAAATGTTAAGCTTTAGTGACCCGGCTATATATTATTTAAATCAGTTCACTATCAAAGGAATAAAGGGCTCCTAATATACGTACATACAAGCTTGGTACAATAATACAGGTCTTTGTAACTGGGGGTCTACATTAGCCATTAACTTCGTATGAACATTATAAGAAGAGTCCCAACCATGTCAACTTTCAGCGTCGTATTATTAATGTCATCCTAAATTGCAAGCTGGAACAATTCTTCATCAGTGATTTTCCTTAAGATGTTTTGAAATCATCTATTGGTAAAAATTTAAGTTTGGGTATAATTTTTTTGAATTTAAATAAATAAATCAGATAAATTAATCAAATCTTGTTTTAAGCACGATTTTTCTAGCCCGATCTTAAACTTTCGCTTATTTAAACTTCTTCTCTGTTGCTTTGAAATTCAAATAATCGACAGAAAACTGTATTTCATATGTTGTTGAATTTTTTTAAGGTTTTCAGTTTTTTCAACACGTTTCCTTCACTACAATCTCGTACACTAAACTAGTAATTATAATTTGCTATTTTGTTTGTGTAATAAATATATTTAAAAATTTCACATTTTTCAGTTACATGTATTTTATTTGCATTTAACTACCTGTTGTTGTTGTTGTTCTTTATGCATTGTTCATGCTTTAAAATCATTTTTATACAGAATTTTAATAACGTTAATGCATTTTGGTGGGCTCAAATTTTAACGATATTTGTGGCAGTAGTATGTATGTTAATGCTATATGTGCAACATGCATGCTACGGTTTTCTGTTTTGAGTCTTTCAGACTACACAGAACAAAGAAATATGTTGCACAAAAAAATCTTTATAATAAAAATAAAACAAGAAACTTAAATACATACTTAAGTTTTAACATGTTTGTTAAGCACCTGAGCATTGAATCGTATCATTAATTTCAGCAAAAGTAAGAAGGCGATTGCAACGATATGCCTACAATTCATGAGTACCACAATAACCCAAAAAATAATAATGCATACACACGTGTTGTATACAAATTAAACTCTTTTTAAAATCTTAACGTTTTAACACTAAAGCTGCCGTTCTAGGCTTAAAATTTGATTTAAAAATAAATACTTCACTCTTAAGTTTTTATTTTCCTTGATAAGAAATTTCACTCAACTAAATTACCGCTTTTAAGGTTTTTACATCTAAAGGCTTTTTAGTGTTAAATATGTTTTTCGTATTACATTGGCTGTGCATGTTTTCCTTTTTAATTGTAAACTAACAACTAGAGGCGTAATTGCTGAAATATTGAATTAAATGCTTTTTAAACATAAGCATTTTATAAAAACAATGTCAAAAAATTATATTTAAAATATAAAATAAAATCTTAAGATACGGCAAATAAAATGAATAAATTTTTGAAAATCTTAAACATGCAAAATAACAATAAAATTATTTTTAAAATACAATTTTCCTTTTTATGGGCTTCAGAAACATCTAATCAGTTTTTTTAATGTGCTTTGTTGGTTTGATTTCATTTTTGAAAAATTTCATTAATTTTTATAATAGTTGGGTAAAAATTTACTATTTTCGTTATTATTTTTAATGTTTTTTTTTTTATTTTGAATGAGGCCTACTAGTTATGGAGGCAGACACCTTAAGCTACAAAATGAGCCAGCAACTGGCCACACGATTTGTATTACGATTAGCTCATTTTCATTTCATTTTCATTTCATAATTAGTGGACCTCAATACTTGAGGCAACCTTTGGTGGACACAATAAGCCAGCAAAGATTTTTTGTGGCCACTTTGGAGGAGCTCAATTTTCTCAGGAACTAAACACACGATTTTTAGACGATTAGCTCTTTTTGTAGCTTAAGGTGTCTGCTTCCATAATTACTTAGTCTGATTCCTTGAGATAATCTGTAGTGGCCACAATAAATCAGCAACCATTTTTTGTGGCCACTTTGGAGGAACTTAATTTCCCTAGGAACTGGCCACACGATTTTTAGCACCATTGGCTCATTTTGTAGCTTAAGGTGTCTGCTTCCATAATTAGTGGGCTTTATTCCTTGAGAAAACCTGTTGTGGCCACAATAAGCCAGCAACCATTGTGTCTGACCACATATTTTCCTCCACATGAAATTCCCATAAACTTTCCCCGAATTTTTCCCAGTTAATAAATACATGACGGTAAATTGCTGAACTGGTTTATTTATGTCAAAAACATATGACGCATTTTTCAGTGTTCTCTAAGTGCACCAAAGTGCTAACAGAACGGTACGGTACGCTACGTGCTAACAGCAACAATTTATTCAAATTATGATTTGACTACAACCTAACATTCACTCATATTATTCAGGTCTTAGATTATGGTTCTCTCAATCTTTCTTTCGAGTATCTCATAAAATTTGGTTTAAAACTACTTAAAAAATAAAATTCTGTTTACCCTTTATTGTTTTATTCGGTATTTTTGAATGGTATCATTTGATATTGCTTATACGACACACAAACACGCATATTTTAATTATATAATTTTCTTAAAAACTGGTAGGTTTTTCTCCAAATTGCTTTCTTTTATAGTACTGTTAGCATATTTGCATAAATACATTGTAAATAAAAAATAAACAACACCTGCTTGCCAAAAAAAAAAAACAACCAACAAATTTGCGGCATTTCGCAAACACCCACCCAATATGGGAAAATAAATGTTCAAAACTTTTAAACATAAATCGATTTTTTGCAAAAGGTTTTAAATCATTTATAACTTTTACAACAGAAATAAAAAAATAAATATTTTTTGCTGTTTCACTCACCTTCAAATGGACATCCTACAACTTCAGCTCTTAAGCACACCGTACGATCGTACTGTGAATAGGGATAGATGCGTATTTTTGTGGCAAAAATAATGGGTTGCAAGACATTTTCAACTTCACTATATGTGTTAATATTACCGGGCAATATCTAAAAAAATACACAAAATAATAAAAAAAATAAGAGAAGAAGAGAAAAAGGTAATCAACCAAAAATTTATTGCTTAAAATATTTTAAAGTTTTTTAGTTTTTTTGCGAGTATGTAGCTTTCGGTTCAACATTTTATATACTAACTTATATATAAAAGCAAACATACGAGTATAAGAATTTTCAGTTGCCTTTTGCCTGGTTTATAATAAAAAGCATGCATCCGCGTTGTAGGTGCATATTTATGATGCCTTTGAGTTTCTTTATATTACAAAATAATAAAAAAAATGTATTGCATTAATAGTAACTTTTCTTTTATTTTATTAAAAGTGGGAAGAGATTTTGCATTAAAAATTTTTAAATTGATGATTTAATATGAAATTGTTTTCTCAGTTTACATATTAGCGTGCTACATTACTTTATTAACTGAAGTGAAAGCTTGAATCAATCCTACGGACTGCAGGCGTACTTAAGAAGCAGGATAGGGTTGCAAGTTTGTTACGAATTTGAGAATTCATATTTCACATTTGTTTTAATTACTTCTTAAATTGTTAATCCTTGAAAATTTTTGTATTTTATTGATGTCGGTTGTGATTATGAAGAACTGATTGCACAATTTCGAACTGCAGCTTCTTATATTTATTAATTTATTCAAATGTGAAAATAACCGTTGAATTGTGGAATCTGTAAAAAATTCAAGTGTTTAAAATGCGTATCTGTGCAGGCAACATTGTGCAAGTTAAATTACGGCTATTAGCTTATTACCATTCTGCTCCACTGTGCCATGTTAAATGGCTAACCATAAATCTGTTTGGATTTTTTTTTGGTTTTATTATAAAAAAAACTTAAACAATGTTGTGGTGCTTCAATGGGCTAACAACATCTTTCGAGTTATGGTGAAGAGTATGAAAGAATTGTGTAAAATAATTTTATTTGTTGTAGATGTTTATCACTTCGTGCACTCCTACACTAATATTGCTGTTTTAAGCCGGTGAAGGTTTATGGTTAAAAACATGTTAAAGATTAATATAATTAAAAATAATATCCTATCAGTGATTTATTAAATAAAAAAAACATTTTAATTGCCAGATGGATTAAGATAAACAAGTAAACACGGTAGCACCTGTGAAGTAACTTTACAAATAGCAACTTTGGAACAACCGAAATATGTAATTAAAATTTAATATTAAATATTTAATTTAAATAAAATGTGTAGTAATTTTGAAAATAAATTATATAAAGAGCCGTAACAATACAGCGTCATTAAAAGGCATTTGTCTTACATTTAATTGCTACATGTTAAATAAGCAGATTTTTTTTAATATTTAAATTCCAAACTAACCTCCTTTCTTTGTAAATTCTTCCATCTGTGCCATTTTTCCATGCCTGTGCGCCAATATTCTACCACATAAGCCTCTGTGTATTCTTGACCCTGACCCTTGCCAAAACGTCCTTGTGTTCGAATAGCTGTTATCGCATGAACTTGTAACAAATCAATTTGTAAATATTCCTTTAATCCTCTAGACACCATGTGTTTTGGACACCAGGCTCCACCATTGTTATCGACCTTCAATCTGTCAATTAAATGGAAAATATGTACAAACAGGAGAATTAAAGATGGTAAAAAATATAAAAAAATTTATGCTTCAAATAATAAAACTGTATGGCAGAGTGCGCTTCGTTGAATTAATAAATGGAGAAACACATATGTTTCACTATTTATGGCATTAAAAAAATATATCTATGCATCTACAGTAAGAGCTAAAATTTAAAACAGTTAAAAATACAGGAAATTGAATAGTCATATTTAGTAGTCATATGCAAACTTTTGTTTTGCACTGTACGATTGTTTAAGTTTTCATCGTTGTGCTCATTGCTGATATTCCTGATGATAAATACTAAATGGTTGCAGCATATTATTGCTGATAAATATTTTTTTGCTTCAAGGATTCTGATGAAAATGGCACAGCATTTTGATAATTGATAAATAAAAATGATATTTCTGCTTGTTAGGCGGAAAATTATTCCAGATATTTATTTTCATTATTATATTGATTTTTTGTAATCTTGTATAATAATTTTACTTTTTATTTGTGATTTTAACAAAATTAAATTGAATTTGCATTCGATTTAAAGACGTTTATATTTTATACAAATTATATCTTCCATATCGACCTGTGCATTGAAGGAGTAAACTTAATACTAAGCTAATGAATGTTTCTGGAAAATTGATGGCAACTGAAACTTTTAAAGTGGAACATCGATTCTGTTTCGAAATTATAATGGTAGGTCCTTGATGTTAAGGTAATGTTCCAGTTTTTTGGTATTCGTTTCTAGGCTTTTAGTTAAATCGAGTTCTTAAATGAAATTTAAATTCTTTTTTCTTCGTACTTTTTTGAATTACAAACATACTCGTATATATTACGCGAAATTTTTTGAAAACTCAACTTTTGGTTGAACATAGTTTTATTTTTGTCGTTATAAATGTTTGAACTCTTATATATTTTTATTTGTTAATTTTTAGGAGTTTGAAACTGGAATTACGTTCATTTACGAGGATCATGAGCGGCATTTCGAATTAGCAAATTTCTCATTACACGTAATTTTCGTGTTCTTTGTCTTAGCAGAATTTAGTTTTATAATTGATATTCCCGCAATCTAGTATCATCATCACAAGTGGTAAAACTGAAGAAGTGAACGCTGATGATGGTTGGTGTGGCAACCTGTCGAAAATGTTCTATCTTTTTCTGTCCGTGTAATGTTTGGCTTTGTTGCAATTTTATTAAATAAAACTAATTTAAAAATTATTACAATAAAATTTAACTTGAACATTTGGTTCGGGATTTGAGCTTGAATCAAACCAGTCAAATTTCATTTATTTATATTTGTTATATTTATTTCCTTTGTTTTATTTTATTTGATTTTGTTTTTATTTTAAGTTATTTTATTTTTCTTCTTTTCTTTTCTTACCTTTGTCTTTTTTTCTTTTCTTTTTGATTTTCTATTCTTTTCTTTTATTTTATGTTATTTTCTTTCCATTTCTTTTCTTTTCTTTTTTTGTCTTTTCTATTCTGTTTGTTGCCTTTCTTTTCTTTTCTTCTCTTCTCTTCTTTTTCTTTTCCTTTATTCTACATTAATAATTTTATTTAATTTAAAATTTTTAATATGTATTAATTTAATTTAATTTTGTTATAATGTTGACTGGTGACATATTGGTAGTATTAATTGACTGCTTTTTCTGATGATGTTTTTATTTTGGTTTTCGTTAGGTATTTAGTTAATTAAAAATAATTGGCGTTGTATGAGTCAATAAAGCATTGTGTTTTGTACATTAATATTAAATTGATAAAATTTTACATTTGCATACACAAGTATGTGAGCTTACTTGTAAAGAGTTATTCAATTGATGTTTGGCTTAAAAGTGTGCATAACGAAGCCGATCGAACACTGAATATGAATAAATATAAAATTCAGATTTAGTTGAAACTTAGAACATCCAAAGAATAGGACTTAAATCTTTCAGCATATCAACTGTGACAATGATTAGTTTAGGTACAGATGAAGAATCAATATGCCAAAGATAATAATTAAAAGTATAAAACGTTATGTCTTTGATTACAATGGTTCTTTAGACTTTTATCGTATGTATTTATGTAAATATTTTATATTAGTTTCTAGGATGCGGTCGATTCATTCGGTAGCTGGATACACTAGTTAAAATAATAAAGCCAACGGGTTTTTGGCTCTCTTATTTTTTATAATGTAGCCTCAATGCTATCACATCATTGTATATACAAATTGTGAGAACCAAAATTGGAGGAATTTTGGAACCACACGGGTCGTAGTTTGAACGGATTTTTATCCATTCAATGGGGGGCTGATTTATATCGCCTTAATTTTATTTTGCAGAGGGTTAATATCAAATAGAGGCAGAGGCAAACAGTGGCAGACATGCGAGCAGAGGCAGAACGTGAGCAGATCGGCAGTCAACAAAACAACAGCCAATAGCAAGACGACACAGGACCACGGATGACAGACAAGAAAAACTTGCTCTCATCGGCGACACACTCAAGAGAACGGCAGTAACGGGTCGAGCTGGAAAGCATCAAACACAATTGTAGTCGGATGAAGCTATAAAAGGCTGATGATAAATAGAATCGTTCTCTTTTTCGGTGAACATTCAAGGTGGTAAGACCAGTAGTGTGAAAGTGTAGAGGTGAAATCAAAAAAATTAAAAATAAATATAAAAATTATAAAAAAACATTAATGAATTAAATAAATATTAAAAAAAAAGGAATTTGGATTTATTTTTTTAAAACAGTGGTGCAAGTGGCTGTAATTACAACGAGCAGTGCAAGAAAAAAAATTAACAATTCGGGATTCGGTTAACACCAATCCCTCGTTATTGGAAAGTTAGTTAGAGGCAAAGAGGATTTTTATCCACTTGCTTGGACTAGATTTTTATCTAGTCGTGGAGAATAGGGCACTAGCTCAAGGTTAAGCGTAGGGGACTCCCAGAGGTTTTCACCGGAGTCACATGTGGAGGACTCCCAGAGGTTATCACCCGGAGTGGTAGAAGGGCTGGATTTTCATCCGGTACATAAGTTAGGAGACTTAGGAGGACATTTACAGCCACGTATCACCACGGCCACCCAGCTGTGTAATTGTGGAAGTTGTGTAAGAGGACCCTGGGCATCGCTGAACTATCCCAGCTTCAAACCCGGATAAACCGGAGGTCCGTTAAAAAATTTAAACACTTATTAAAAATATAATATTCATAGACATACATACTACCAGGTGACCCGGCAGACGTTGTTTTTCCATATAACCTATTTCTGGAGAACATTTTGGTTATTGACTAAAAAATTACGAATGTATTGTAAGTGTTAAATTTTTATGTAGAATGAATTATTGTAAATAAGAAGTTAAGATATATGAGAAAAAGTAGACGAAGAAGTGGGCGTGGTGTATTGAAAATTATTTAACTGCTATGGCCAACTTGAGTACATTATTTGTTTCAAATTGAAGCAAAATCTTGTAAGAAATTGAGTTTTGTATTGTGAACATTTCTGATAAAATAATAAAATTTGATTTTGCTGCACCCCTCCACCCACAGATCAAAAATTTATGTAAAATACACTTTATATATAAACATTTCATACAAAGCAGTAAAGCCGTTTCGAAGGAGTAATTTAGTTTTAAAAAATTTATCATTGTTAACATATTTTTTATGGAAATTTTACTCACTCCTACAACGACCTACTACGTATGTATTTATTACCTGCTGGGTGACAATGTTTTATCTGAGAATCAAAAACCTGTTCAATTACCTAACTAGTGTTTAACAAATCGATCTTCTACAATAAGATTGATAGCCTTTTACTAATTCCCTAAATTATAAATTATAAAATAAAACCCGTTACTTGCATTTTTACGGTAGATAAACCATTTTTTTTAGAAAATTTTCGATGCAAATATTAAAATGAGTAGATGAACCATTTTGATTGAAAAAATTTTAATTATTATGAAGTAAAATTTTAAGTTTAAATACTGTTGTATTTCACTTTGAAGTAATTTTAGGATTAATAGAAATAGAAGAAGATACTTAATACGTGTCCAAATAAATACCTGTGCGGATAATGTTAGGATTTTTATTATTATTACCGGTGGATATTGAAAGATATTCCTGATAAAGTGATTGTGGTTTTATATATTCTGGTTATTTTTTTCATAAGTATTGGAAGATCTTTGTACTCATCATTAAAACTAACTTGTATTTTATACTACCATTTAGTAAATATAAAAGTTTTGCAACAGTTGGGTAATTCTTAGTTCGTCCAGGACGAATACTGGAAAAGCGTATAATATTTTCATCGTTGAAGTTTTTGAAAAAATTTTATTCTGAGTATTCGGTATCAAACGGTTTGCTTATTTTTTTGCTACCAACTATTACGCTTTTCCGCATCTCTTTCGCTGTATTGATATAATCATTAGATATGGATTGGTCCTTCACCTTTTTTTCCAATTTTTGCATGTGCAGTGTCACATTCCATTTGAGTGTGTCCTTTTTCCAGATATTTATGCTCAATATTTATTTTGTTTTCTATTGGGAAATTAGACGAGGCATTTGCGAGAAAATGGTTCTGATTTTGGTAGCCACAACCATCGGAATAAATAACTATAGGCAAATCATCCTTTAGGCAGTGTGCCTTAAGATGGTGCAGTGTTATTGAAATAAATGTGGACGCTGAAAGATCACCGTTAGTTTCGCTCCATAAATAATTAATTCACTGATACGATGAAAGATTTTATACTGTGAAGTTGTGAGCGTATTAATATTCATCAGAAAAGTTGAATTCGTTTTAAAATAATTACCTTCCTATAGATTATTAATATACGACTATGGTATGAAAATCTCGTAAATTCATTGTAGATGAACCAATTTGCCATCAAAAAAAGAGTTTATGTTGATAAACCAAACACAAACTGTAAATAAGTCGCAAATAAATCAGCATTTTGATAAGAAATGTGTACCATAGGAAATGTGCATCACAGGGAATAGTTTGGCATCAAAAACTCAATTTTGCAAAATCTGCAGATAAACCATTTTGCATGAACGCCGTCGATATCATATTTCTTTGGTGATATTATTATTTACTTTTCATCATGAAGTATGAGCTGCTTTCATTCAATGTGTATATTAGGAGAATATGGAAAATGCTAAACAGTAACATTTCCATTCAGGACTAAGGTCATAGAATTTAAATGAAATGATCTTCATGTTAGCCTAATAGCACACTGTACACACTTATCATCTTTTAATAAGTGGTTTCATTTGGGGGTGCTTATTAAAATTATATGGACTTAAAATGATATTATTTGTATTAAAAAATTTTGCAAACTAATATAAATAATATATTACTGAGGGATTCAAACGGTGTCCCACTAACTGATATTATCAGAATTTCGTAATATTTTACAATAGTTTAAACAAATTGTTGTTCTGCTTCAAACAAAAAAGTCATAAAATAATAAGACTTTTTGAAATATATTTATTGTGCTGTCATGTCCAAATAGTAGGAATTCGAGAGAAGTGTGAGAGAATTTATATAGTGCTTATTCTTCCTGGTCATATTTTTTCATTTTATTGTTATAAAACCGTTGTACAATAATTCAGGTAATGCTAATAGCACAGCTGACTTAGTAAATTTGAGAATGTGTGCGTTACATATACAAAAGATTTTGACATAAACGTTATATGTTTCTACCAACAATATTCTTGTGTTAGTAATTTTGAGAGTGATTATGAACGTATGCGAGGCTCAGACAATAGATTTTGATATAAGCGTTGTAAGTTTCTACCAACAAAATGCGCGTGTTATTTGGTGTTGTAATTTGTTGTAGAATCGCTAGTATCTGTAATAACTGTACCATGTTTAAAACGTATGATTTTATTATTACCATTTCAATACTCCAAATATTCATTTATATTATTTAGCAAGTGATACGAAAGAGTACACAAATTTACTACTAAATCATTATTTATGACAACTAAAGTTGGCAGCTGACGGGAATACAAATATAAAAAATTGGGAAACATTCACGAGTACGAATACGAATGCATGTAGTTGTTACATCACTAAAATATATACACAGTATATATATTTTCTAAGCCAAAGTGACTAAAGTTCGTTGAGTTTTTTAAACAGAGTGAATTGAACACTAGATATTCGGGGTTGTCACAGAAACCAATGTAGTCGGAACTGAATTTAAAAAGACGACAAAAAATGCTTTTCTATGATGTATTTCAATGTTATTGGTTTTATGTTCAAAACAGATTGTAATTTTAGATTGAACATAAAACCAATAACATTGAAATTCATCAAAGAAAATAACTTTTTTTCGTCTTTTCAAAGCCAATTCCGACTACATTGGTTTCTGTGACAACCCCGATTATTTCAAAACAACAACGGGAAAAAATAACTTTTATTAATTTTAACATTGCTTTTCGGAGGCCAATTCACCGAGTCGGTTGAATAAGATTTAAAATATAATTTTTGGAAAAAGAATACAAGAATTATCTATTTGCCGTGTTCCGAAAACTTTTTTTATCTTAGCAAATTTTATAATTGAAACCAGAAATTGTAGAAAAAGAAAAATATATTTTCATAATTTTAAAATTGCCTTTGCCATATAATACATACATATATTTAAATTTCGAGAAGCGTTTTATGCAAGTTTACGGGAATTAATGAAAATATATTTTCTTGAATAGACTTTTGATTTAAAAATTCATTGATAGTTGTCAGTGACTTTTGTTACGCGATCTACAATTTAGTGAAGTTTTTTTTTAAACTTATTTCCATATGTTATTTATTTATTGGCATTTATTTTACCTTCCCATCTTTATTTTTCATATAAGTAATACACAAACACACATACATGCATGTGTTCATAATATATAAGGTCGTAAATATATTCATAAATTTGTATTAACCATTAACTGATGTGGGTTTAAAAACGCCCACTGCCTTGCAAAACTAATAGCAATAGCAAACAGTAAAGCAAACATATTTACTTTCTATGTTTTACTCTTTTTTACCATCTAACGTGACCTACATTTATATCCATGTTCTTCTTGTATATTTTGAAATTAATTGCTTGTTGTTTGTATTGGTAGCAACAAGGGGGCGATCTGGTAAGATCTTTCACAAGCTAAGCAAAAGAAAAGTTTTCTTGAATAAAAACATACCCAGCAACGATAAAAAATATTTTTGTACATCTGTGGATTAAGAAGCACACGCGTTGTGTCGATTACTAAAAATATATATATATATGAGAAAACGTTTTGAAACTAATGCACAAATAAAAAATACGAAATAATATTAGATGATAAAGAAATTGGAAATGGACCGCCCAATATACGTCTAATACTTAGACTATATTAGTCCCTTTACAACTAAGGCAGTAAGGGAAAATACTACAAAAATAGTCCTAAATTTCATATAAGCACAAAATTTTACAAAGCAAAGTTAAAACTAGCAAATATCTATGTAAATAATTCGGAAAATTTTATGTTCTCCGAAAATTCGATTTTAGTATTATTATTACATTCGAAAATGATCTTAATCTATAACTAATATCGCCAAATTGAAAACATTCAATATCTAAATTACTTAAAAAAAGAGTCTTGAAATGTGCGAGCACTCTAAAGTTGACAGGGTTTTTCTTGATTAGAGTAGTTTAAGCAACTGGAAATTTCAACTTTCATTAAAGAAATCGAAAACCATCAATAAGGGGAAGTAATTCCGAAAAAATTTTGAAACTCATCATAAAATTCCAAAAATCGAAAACTCACAAGAAATAAACATCAATGGTGCATTAAATTCTTCCCATGGTTTCGCTTAAGAAATTAAAAACTTAGAAAAACTCGAAGTCATTCTGAAAAAATAAAAAAAATCCGAAAACATTTTTAATTTTACGATCCCAGTATCGGCGCTATGTATCGATTTTCGTCGCAATTCATGCAATTCACAATTCATGTGTGAACGCAAGCATTTTCTTAAAATGCGACACTCTGCGTCGAAGTTCTTTGGAGTATTTACGATTAAAATCAACAAAATTCAAAAAATGTGAATACGCTATTGCACAATGTTTACCAATCAATTTGTAAAATATGCGCCTGTTTTTATAGGCCACTTGTGCTCCGATCACACTCGACAATCTATGCCGATACACGGGATGTAAAAACGAATTTCAAAATTGCACAACCTGGATTCTAAAATATATTAAATCAATTAATAGAATATTTTTACTATTAAGCAAAAAAACTAAGACGATATTACCAAAACATTTCAGTTTTACTGGTTTGGCTATACCTGGTTTACAAAACAACAAGAATAAAAAGAACGTGCTGTGTAGAATTTTTTTTACAAAATTCATTAACTTATATTATTATTCATAGTACGGCTAAAACAGTTTTCTGTTTTTAATAGTAATTCATTCCGAAAATTAAACTGCATCTGCCAACAAGCAAATAAACAAAAATATACGATTTAATATGCCCCAAAAAGCATGTTTGCATTGTACTGATTACCGATAATTGTCGTAATTGAGATTTGCCCAATATGAACCGAACTTTTTTTTCGCAATATGCGACGATAATGGGACCGACCGCTCAAAAATAAATTGTACAATATTTTCACATGTGTACCGATATAGCACGTTAAAGATTGTCGCAGATTGTGCTGTTTGCGCCGATAGTGGAATCTTAGTTTTAGACACATAAAAAAGATTTGTTAAATGAATTAAAAACTCGCCAAAAATTTTAAATAACTCCGAAAAAATATATGCGTTCCTTTATAGTGAATTAAATAAAGCATTTTTATTTATTTATTATGTTATTCATAATATTTTCCTCATACTTGGCCAAAAATTGCTTACGGCGTCTACAAATTCAGCTCCACTCTGGAAACATTGGAGATATGTTAGAAAAGCTTTTAAAAATTCTGGTATCTACATGCATATAATCAGAATAAAGAATATAAGACGTACGTAGCAAATAGGAAGGTACGCTGCTACAGAGGATTAAATATAAATTTTCAATTTTAAAGTTTCTAGCATGCCAGGACATAACACATCCTTTAAAGTGCAACGATGATGAGTGTATCGAGTTAAGAAGACATGTACAATTTCAAAACTTACAAAATGTGTCCACTATATGTCGCACTATTCCATCATATACGTAGCATCAAAAGCTCGGAACCGCGATAGAGGTGGAATTGTTTAACAATTTGAGCTTGGTAATTGAATGAAAGACTGATGAAAATCAAATAACTAGCTGATAGATCTGATAAATTGACTTCTTTTCTCCCCTAATGAAGGAGATAGTTTTCAAGAGTACACATCTCCTCTCTCTCTCTCTCTGTCTTGATCTCTAAAGCAGAAGACGACATGCTAAGCCTTAATTTACAACACTTCGTAAACAATACAATACAGCTTGTTAAAATTGCAAGGGTTATCCCAATATGTAAATAACTAGATTTTTGAGTGATCTTGTTGTAAGGTGGTTAATCCTACAAATTTTTATCTAAATATATTGTAGTGGGATTGGCGGCTTTTAAATCTGCCCTCTTATTATGAATTATTTTTTTTACACCAATATATTCAATATTTTATGTTACACTTTTCCACACTCTAATACATAAAATTAAAATATATTTCCATATAAACATGTGCCAACAACACATATATACTGTATATATGTGTATTTAACCAGTGTATCCTTGTTTATACAATTACACACATATGCACTAGATGATAATATAAAATGGTTATTCCACTATATTTGTTCTCGTGTGTGTGTAGTTCTACAAAGTCACAATGTGGTTTTCAATGTGCGATTTTTATGAACTCATGCATAAAGCAGTTGTGGTCGCATAAGTAGAACTGTGGATATATTGGCAATAAATGCAAAAATTTGTGTTTGTATAATTACAAAAGGTCAGGATTATGAAATTCTTTTTAAAATTTTTCTTAGCGGGTTGATTTAGTAATTGATTTAGAATATCAATAAACAAAGTTTTGTATTAAATTTCGTTTATCTATGTACCCGTCGGTCAGTCTGTCTGCTTTTAAATTTGGTAACGCTGTGTACTTTTCTAAAACAACAATTTAAACAATATGTCAAGCTGTTTATAGGAAAATTTTAAGTTAAACAAAATTTGTAACACGAACTTAGCATCATAAAACTTATTAAAAGAAGCCGCAGTCTTTTATATAAAAATTTACTTTGGAAGAGATTTACCTAAAGTTTTGCTCTTTATTTACATTGTTCTTTATTATAATTAGATAATGAGTCTTTAAAAAGAATTCTAAAAGGATATGGCTATTGGACTAGTTCCAGATGTTTTAAAAGGAACTGCTACATATGTCGACACTCTTTTTTATATTGCGACAAAAAATGCAAATATTATCGTTGAGTAAATTTTTATGTAGTTGCGCTTTCGTTTACTTTCTCTTGTTCCACAAAAATGGGGAACAATTCACAATTTAAATGTAGGCCAAATAAACTTTACCGCCATTTATGACTAAGCCTACTGATGTTTTTTTTCTTTGCCTTTGCAGTTAGCTGAAAATACGCTTAAAAGCTAAGTATTGAAAGGAAAAACAGTTTTAGCTGCCCAGCAAAAACTGTTTTGGTAGTTGATATAAAAAATCTAGTGGCAGATTTTTGGATGTTTCCCCCCCTCACCGTAATTACGAATAAGATAAGTACAAAATTTGGAAAAACAAATATACAAATACAGATTCATTTTTATTTATGTATGCAGCTTTATAATATTTATTTTATATTATTTAATACTTGATATACGAAAAAGTTAAAAATAATTAAGAGCGTCAAAACCATTGTCATATGTTCACAACTCCATGAAATTTCTTAACTAAAAAATTTTTTAACTAAAAATTGCTATTTCTCATCAATGGTTCTAGCATCAAATTCCTTTGCTATTTGGAAAAACTTTTTCCATGTTATTTCAAAACGGTTCTGATGAAAATGGTATGCAATAACCCATACTTCGAAATGTATTATTATAAGCATGTTTTTATGTGTTAGTAACTTATGCCGTTTTCTTTTCTAAAAAATATGTAACATTTCTTATACCTTTTATCAAAAAGGTTGAAATTCAGAGTTTTCTTAAAACAAAATTTTGCCTTGTAAGTGATGATACAATAATTTCTAATAAACTCACTATTTTAAAAAATCATTATATTGCAAATTTTCAATAAAAAGGGCAAAATGTTGCACTTTTTATAGAAAAGAAAAGGCCCTTAGTCTTTGACCTGGGTGACCAATGTGTTTTTTATGAACCTATGTCTTCTTTTTTTTATCTAACTTTTGTAATTAATGCTTAAAGAAATTACTTTAATTAGGTGTGTACAAATATTTTTCTAACAAATAGTTTTAAAATCCTTTTCTTTTTTTTTGCAAAAAAAGTGTATAAATTTAATTTTCTTCTTAATTTTTAAACGAGTTGTTTCAACATTCATATCAAGACAATTTCTTTTTGAATACCAATGATAGCTTTTGAACAAATCTTTTAACTAAAAAAAATCAATGTAATACCTTAATTTGTTTAGCAAAAAAAAAATCATATAAACATCTTGAAACCGAGAATCACATTAAAAGTGGTTGTAATTTTCTTCACTTTCCTGACTTCAGCAGTGTCTCAGAGCAACAAATCGCAACACAAAATCTTTAAAATTTACAATGTGATGCAAAAGTTTGTTTTGTATCGCTCTGCGAACTTAGTTTTTAGAATTTCTTAAAATTCACTTTTTTCTTTTTGGCCAGCTTTTTGGCTCAAATAGTCCTCTGTGAGAGGGAATAAAAATATTTGAAAGCATTGTTGTGTTTGATATCAAGTGTTTTACTCACTGGTCTGTTGCATGATTATTTTATTACGCGCTAAATCCTTGATTTCACGAACACAAATGCAATGATTAAAAACACTTGCTGGATTACAAAGTAATACGCTCTGCTATTAATTTTGTGCAGAAAAGTGTAATGCGATTAATAAAAGTAATTGTCAAATTTTTGCTGGGTATATACACTTGCTAGAATAAATATCCGTACACTCATTTCATAATTATACGTCTCAATAAATCGTACATAAAATAATTTTAGATTTAAATTTTGTGTTATACTACAAGTAACACTGATCACTATATTTTCTTTTTATAATGCATTCAAAAACTTGTTGCTACTTAAACGTTTGTTACAATGCCGCAAAGACAAAATGGCAACATTTAGAGCCAGAAAAAGTATCCGTACTTAAATTGTCTGGTAAGCCCGTAAGTTAACGGTACTTTTTACAAAACTTAAAAAGAGGATCTTATAATGTGTGTGGTCTTATTTAAGCTTGTGTGATATATTTTGCATTCTGAAACAGTTTTTTTGTGGAAAGGAAAATTATTTTAAAATTAAGAAATGAGGGAAAATCATATCGCGAAATAGCGGAAATAGTTGGACGAAGCCACTCTTCAATACAATACGTCATTCAAAGTTTCAAAAATACCGGCTCAATTTTATCAAGATCTCGTTCAGGATGACCTTCTAAGTTGACAATTCGGGAAAAGCGTGAAATACTATCTTCAGTCAAACAAAATCCTAGAATAACTGCTTCTCAAATCTGTGTAAATATAAAAGAATCATTCGAAAAAGACATTCATGAAGACACCGTCCGAAAAATATTAAAAAAAGAAGACTATCACGGTCGTGTGGAACGTAGAAAACCTTTTATTTCAGAAGTGAATAGAAAAAAACGTATGGACTTTGCAAATGAGCAAGTAAATAAGCCTTTCGAGTTCTGGAAACGTGTTTTATTTTCCGATGAAAGTAAATTCTGCATATTTGGGATCAAGGGAAGAAAAATGGTGTGGCGAAAGAGTGGTACTGCTTTTGAAAAAGAAAATCTGTTGCCAACAGTAAAACATGGGGGTGGTGGTCTAATGGTGTGGGGATGTATGGCTGCCAGTGGTGTTGGGAATTTATCATTTATTGAGTCCACAATGGATCAATTTGGATACTTGAACATCCTCAAACAGAATTTAAAGCAAAGCGCCGAGAAATTAGATCTAGGTGAAGATTTTTGGTTTCAGCAAGATAATGATCCCAAACATACGGCGCACAATGTGAAGCTTTGGTTGCTTTACAACACCAAAAACCAGCTTAAATCGCCCCCTCAATCACCAGATCTAAACCCAATTGAACACCTGTGGGATTTACTTGAACGCAGAATTCGTGATCATAACATTACATCAAAAGAAATGCTAAAAAACGTCATCTCGGAAGAGTGGTCGAAAATAACGAGCGAGGAAACTTCAAAATTAATTAAATCATTGCCAAACCGGCTTGCTGAGGTTTTAAAAAGAAAAGGCTATCCTACAAGTTATTAGTTTTTATTTATTTTTTTAAAAAAGTATAATAATTTTCAACTTGATCTTTGTGTACGGAAACTTTTTCTTGTGAACTCCGGTGATTTTTTAGTTTTTTTTTTGTTTTTTTAATGCTAAGAATTAAAAATTACTTTCGAAACATTTCACTAAATAAAAAGAGGTTTGTTGAATAATTATTTCGTAATGATTTTTTTGGAAATTCCCTTTTAATCATTTGTATTTTTTAGATTTGGGTTGCCGCAGCTCATGTGTACGGATATTTATTCTAGCAAGTGTATGTACATACATACATATGTAGTCATATATTAGTTTAAATATATTTGTTTTATTACTCCAACACATTTACATATTTTTGTGCTAAGAACTCGTTATGGTAACTATTGTTACACTGGAAAAATATTAAAGGTAAATGGTTTATAATACCACAAGAAGTCACAGCATCCTATAATTTTTAAAGGAACTTGCAATATTTGCTGCAGCGATCCTACAAGTAGAAAGTAAGTGCGGGTAAAATAACAATATAAGAATAACGGAAACAAGCTTAATAGTTTTTTTTAACATAAAGAGAAATAACACTCAGGCAATTAGTATGACTACCAACCTTCTTTGGGAAAGGGATAGTGAGAGAGGACAGATGGTGAAAGTGAGAAAGCTTAATTGTTACAACTCTGCTATTGCGCGTTGTATTAGTTTTAAAATCAGTGCTGCAGCGCTTCTGATGTCAAGTAGGCGCATTAAATGTGGTAAACTGTGCAGCCATTTTATTAATTATTTTACTCCGCCGGCGATTTTGCTACAATATCGATGAAGGAGGGCGCTGTGATGTCTGCTAGCATACACCAGTATCAATTGCTGCCGCAGAGAATTTAAAGGACACCGATTTGTTTCACTTTTACTTTGGTGTGTGCTCGAGTTTTTCTTTAGTTGTTGCTAAATTACGAGTGCTCATTAAAAATAACTTTTTGCGAAAAAACAGTCAATTCAAACAAAGAAAAACTCGATAAATACTATGGGGACTCTGCACCATCGATTTCAATGGTAAAAAAGTGGTTTACTGACTTTCGTTGTGGTCGCACAAGTACAAATGATGCCGAAGGTTCTGGACGGCCAATTGAGGTCAGTACACCCGAAAATGTCGAAAAAATCGACGATATGTTGTTGGCCGATCGAAGAGTAAAAGTACGTGAGATTATTGATGCCATAGACATTTCATATGGCAGTCTGGTTTCGATTTTAAGTGCTTAGCTGGGTTTAAGAAAGTTGTATGTAAGATAGGTGCCGCGTTTGCTCTCAATTGACCGTAAACGTAAACGTGTGACAACCTTAAAGGATTCTTTGGAGTTGTTTAACCGTAATCCAAATTGGTACCTCAACCGCCATTTTCTCCGGACGTATCTCCTAGTGACTATTTCCTATTTCCAAACTTAAAGAAATGGCTGAAATTATTGACCAAACAAATGCCTATTTTAAGGACCTCGAAGGGATACAAAAACTGGAGAAACGTTGAAGTAAGTGTATTGAGGAGATTATGTTGAAAAATAATTTTTCAGTTTCACACAGACTTATTGATGCGCCCTCGTATTGTTAATAAAGTTACTATTGTTATGTTCATTTCGAATATTTTTATTGTCTTAATATTTAAATAAACTTGGTAAATGTAAAGAGGTGTAAAACAAAGTAGTTAAATATAAATGTTTATTATTGCCCTGCAGATAACGCGAATAGTCCAAACACGCATGTAAAGTATATGCCATAAAGAACTAGGACTAGTCCAATAGTAACCCAAATGTATGTAGAAAAATGGTCCATTTAACATTACGATGTCCTAGGGCTGGGCCATATGATACAGGTTTGCATTACATCAGACTAACCCACAAACAACTCCATGGCTTTAAGAATGGACCACGCACAAGTAGTTTGTTCGGCACGAATACTATCGTGAACGCACGAATAATTCTCGTCTAACAATAAGCTCTTGTTTGAAAATAACATAGTCCATGACTTTATTACATGAACCATGTTGTACCTAGTCCGTTTCATAATGAACCACGTAGTCCAATATTACTCCTGCAGGGTGTGAACTTATACTACATATATAAGTGTATGTGTTTAAAAAAGACCCAGTCAAACAAAGTTTATGTATTAATAATAATTTTTTTGTCATAAATCTAATGAAATGTGTGAGCCTGACAGTTGTTGCTCAAATATCTACCCTTGGGGCAAAACTAGCGTAAGCGACATACTTTTAATTTTTTTTTTATTATCTTAATTAGGACTGTATGTACCGCATCCACTGATAATAAAGTATTGTTAAAATTTGAGATAGTTAAACAACAGGCTGTAAGGCTTTTTATTAAAAATATTTAAAAGTAATAGTAAAAGACTTTTCTCCTGAAAAATTCAAAATTTGTCAGTTACGATAATTTGGTGCTAGAGTGTCGATATAACTTACTTCTTCGCACTCTTTATAATACATATATATTTTTAAACACACATGCAAATATTATTTCACAAAATCTATGACATTCTACGAGCTTTTGTATATTTGTCTGTATGCTTGTTTATATATACATATGCACACACACAGAGCCACATAATGATAAACGATAGGAAAGGCTGCGGCTGGGAACAAAGTTTTGCATTTGCTATGAAAAGTATATTTAAATATCGGTCGATTGGTAAATATTTGGGTCAATATGAAAATAAATGTTAGTTATAGTTGTTATAGTTTATATATTTTTTTATATTTTGCATAAAAGTAAGACAAATTTTATGCAAAAAATTAAAATATACCATAAAGTGTCATATTTGAATAAATGATGAGATTTTTACATAATAAAGAGTTTTGAAAACAAACTAATATTAATTGGTGTTATTTAAATTGAAAACTAAAAACAAAAAAAATGTCAAAGTATGCTCTACTGGATTTAAAATATTTATAAATGAACTGAAGCAAGTAATAAAATTTGTAACGGGCCAAATAAAACCTAACAGTAACATTATTAGTGTTAGAATTTATTTGAAGTGAAAGTTTTTTTTAAAAACCAAGGACTCAAATCAATAAATCACTGCTGCAATCAAATATTTGCATGCATGCTTTTTAGTTATAAATGTCATACTGTTGGGATCTAATAAAAAAAAGAAAATGTTATATAAACTTTTAGGTTTTTATTCGGTCACAAGGTCGGGCTAAAACTATTTGCCAAACCAAACCACTTGCGTTATTGAATTTCATTATTTTAAAATGTGGTTTTTGGTTAAATTCTCTGTTTAGTTAAACATGTTGCCGCATTTAGTTATATAAAGCAACAGAGTTAAAAAAATATTCAAAGAGCTTGTAGGATTGAATATATTCTTCTAATGCTTATGAAATTGATAACAGTATTTACATAATTAAATAAAAAAATAAACCATAATTTTTAGTATATTTAGCAAACTTAGAACTTTACATGGCCTCTAAAAGATAAAGCTGTAACATGTGATTTCACATGATGCATGTGGCAATGTTTGTGAGAGAAAAAATTTAGTGGTCAAACAAAATGTTAAATGTTAAAAAAATCAACTAACAAATCACTTTAAGCAATTGCAGATTGGCAAAACTATGCTTAACAATCTTCTTGAACTTTAAATGTGCTTAAAAGTGTTAAAAAATAAAGAAAAATCTACCATTCTCTAAATCCACTTTTATTTATGAATACTGCTAAATTACCATAATAGAAAAATTTGATTTTCCTTAGCTGCTTCATATACATACGAGTACACACTTACGTAATTTAGAAAAATAAAAACAACTGTACACAATTGTATGTACATGCAAATGCGGTAGAAAAACTCGATGCTTTTTTTCTTGTTAGCCTAGTAAAATAATTTATTTTTTTACTCCATTCTGTTAACGAAACTACGAGTACGATACATAAAATCATGCTCATACTTTTCTAAATACAAAATGAAAATTATATATAAGTATTAACTTAGTTTTTCTATATGTATGTTGAGTGATTTTAAATCGGGGAGTCATTAATTTTTCTTTATTTTCGTATTTTTGTTTCTAACATGCATAGTTTTACCAAATCGTTAGCATCTTGGTTTAGAAGTAACAAGCATATTGCATTCTTAGAAATTTTTGTAAGCTTATATACATACAAACATATCCATGAGCATTGTATGTGTAGGTGTTGAAAATAGTAAACACATCCGTGTTTTACAGAAATAATAACAACACATACACAAAAATAACAAAATAACCTCCTTAAAGTATGCAATTTCATATGCATCATTGCAAAACGAAGCTAATTTTAAGGCACAAAAACAAAACAATAACACCAATGCAGGAATAAATAAAAAATCAAACGAGAAAAAGGAAAATAATAACAACCACTTTGATTGAGGTGTGGCAGTAATAGAATTGCAGTACTGATTTGCATGTATTTTAGATCAATCATAATCATAATACTAAGTAAAAAGATTGATAAATAAATAGACAAATATATAGAGAAAGAGAAAAATATATAAGTATATGTTGATAGATAAATATGTGTGACAACACTATGAACTTCACCATAAAACAATACGAAAGTGGACCAAGAATGGCAAATACTTTTTGGAACCTCTAGTCAATAGTTCACTAAGTCTATAAGAAACAGAAAGCAAAATAGATAAATAGATAGATGAGTGAATAGCCAGATGATTGCCAAAGCTGAGGGCTATTCAATTACTGAATTATTAAATCGTTTAATTTGAGATAATAATATATAACTTATTTAATGCAATTATTTTTCTTTAGCGGTTTTTATTCCAAAGTGATTATTATTTTGGCTATAGTTCGTAACATTTTTAGTCAGAAAGAATTGGGCATGAGACAATATTCAAAAGGAACAAGGGATTTTTTTCAATTAATGTTAAAATTTTCCCTTGTTCCTTTGGAATATTGTCTCATGCTCAATGTCATATTATTCGTAATGTACAACGATCATGATCAAACGTGCACAATCGTGTCTACTTACTTATATATCTACATATAATTTGTATGTAAGATAAGTGGTCACGATTCTGCATGCGTAAACCTGTTTTGATGTTGATATTATGTGATTGTGTTGCTAAGCAAAAATCATGATTCTGGATGCCCAATTCTCTTTATTATACTATATAAAGATATGCACAATCATGATCATTGCTAATGATTATTCCGAAATAAAAACCAATGACTTAAAGGAATAAAAGGCTGTTATGGTTATTACAGAAAATGTAAATGTAATAAATAATGAATAGTTTTTGATTTAAATTTGAAAAGAAATTTTGTTTTTATTTTCTTGAAAACAAGCACGAAACTATTAATCAATTAATTAATATTGAGATTTTAAAATTAATCGAAAAGTCGAGTAAATATTTTAATTGGAAATGGAATTTAATTTCTTAATTTCACTCATGAATGCCTCTGGTGTAGAAAACTCCAAGTTGATGTGGCTTACGAGGATGCATGATAGATTAGATCGTCAATCACAGGATACGTAAACTTCAGATACGTAAATTGATAAGATCAAAATCTTGTATAGAGCAGCCGAGGCACTAGCACATGTTGTTTCAATGGCTTTGGCTAGCATTAGACTGAGAACCACTGGCCGACACATTGATTTAACAAAATAAAATATATATGTAATTATATAAACGTTGACATGTAATTTGTATAGGCATATACGATAAATTTTTGGATCAAAGGATGCATGGTTCATATGTCAGTTTTGTAGCTGGAATTTTTATTATTCGTTCTGGGAAAAAAATATTATATGTGAGAAAAAACGTGACAAGCGTATAGCAAAATCGAAATCTACACAAAATTCTAAGAAAATTACCCAAAGAAAGTATGGATCTAAAATGAAAACCTAGCTCCCGCCGAGAGACATGAAAATTTCAGTTTAAGGCATTTTAAAAAAATGCATAGATTTGATGGAAAACAAAATTTTATCACTAAATCCAAACATAATATACTATTAATTTGGGATTGTTTTAAAGAAAATTTTATGAGGTTTAAGAATCTGCTTTCATTTTGTTAATATTTTGATTACTATCCCGTGTTTTATTAAAGGTTTGATTATGAAAAATAAAAAACTAGCAAGTTCTGCTATATCTCTACAAAACACAAATATAGTTGCTCTTTTTGGACCCATTACCCCATTTTGTCTTAAAACTTATTTGATTACAAATAAATTATTATGTTCCCACTAAGTATGGTTCAAGAAATATGGCATATTGGTCTTGCATCGATATTATGTTTAATTTTTTATACAAATTTATCTTCTCTTTTAAAAAGTATAATTTAGTAATGTGCTTTTGAAGTTATCAACGAAGAGTAATTAGAATCCAATATTATTAATAGTTCTAGTCATTGTAGAAATTTACCGTTAATACATTTTATAAAAACGTGGTGTTAAACATTTGTTTTGATTGATTTATGCACTTGATAGTTAACTTTCAAAAAGTAAGCGTGTGTTAATTTCTCTTTTAAAAAAAACTTTTTACCTTAAATTATGGAATCATCAGCAATGTCAATTGACTCTTCCGGATCAAGGAACTGAAAATGGAATTCTACGAAAGTTTGAAGTTTTGTTGAATAAACCATTACATTGGTTTGTTTGTTTGTTGCATTTCAACGAACTCCCGCTTCGCCATTTGTTCAATGCTTTAGAAAAATCTACTACAAGTGGACCACGTACTGCAAGTGGGGCTTTGACGAAATTAATTCAGACCTGCGAACAACTTCCGGTAAGCATGCATTTATTTTATCAACGCTTAATGTAAGTCCCTTAAAAGTAAAACAAACATTTCGTTATAGGCTTTACCTGATTTTGAACCGTTGTCATTGGGAAATATGCCTCCACCTTTGGACGCAAAAGATGAAAAAAATCTTTCTACTGACGTTCTATATCTCTTTCGAATAGCCAAAGCTGTATCGGAAGGTTCGTGTCCAGAAGATATAGCCAGCATGAAACCGGGACAAATTGTTCATTCTCGCTGGTTAACAAAAGCCAGCAGACTCTTGCGCCTATATGTTGCAACTAGTTTGCCTTCAACAAATTTAAAAATATTGGCTAACTTTATTATGAAAGTTTATGTACCGATGTATTTTAATGTAAAATTTTATAATTCAGTAGTACATGGCAGTGCGCTTTTATATAAATTTATTAAGTCAACGCAATTTTTACCGCAAAATCTTCGAGAAATTGTAAACAAAACGATACAAAACAATGCATTTTTCGCCCATCCGGAAAATATATTGTTAACGATGCTTTTCGACGAAAGGAAACCTGTTCGTGAAAGAGCCATTAACAAAATTTTGTATTACCGTGAACAATTGTATGACTCAACTAAACTCAGGGCTTATAAAAAGCATTCCATTAATTTTAATTGCACAGACTATATGGATTTAGTCGACTTAGATGATGACAACATATTATCTGAGCCTCCATTTACTGCAAGCATCCCACACGAGCACCTGTTACAGTATATTAAATCTGATGATGTACCACTGTCAGATCCAGGAATTCCGTCGCACATCCAGGGAACCGAGCGATATGTGCAGTCACGACGAGTAATTGCAAAAAATCGTGACGATGTTATGGCAGTGACTTTAGAAAGTCGAACCCAAATACCCCGAATGGACTGTAAAAAAGACTTAAAAAACTGAAATTTTTCAATGCTTTCACAAATAAGACCAGCTATACATATTAAGAAAATTTTAAAAAAGTTGTGTTTTTTAGAACTGATAATAATAAAAAAAAAATTGTTTTATTATAATAATGAAATTTTATTATGAGATCTAAAAAAAAAAAAAAAAAAAATATTTAATTCTCAAGTGAATTTTCTTCATGTCTCTCGGCGGGAGCTAGGTTTTGATTTTAGACCCCTAGTTTCTTAGGGTAATTTTCTTAGAATTTTACGTAGATTACATTTTTGCTATACGCCTTTTGAAGAAAAAATTTGACCCACCCTAATGTATATACTACCCCGCCGACTATAGAGCGCTCCTGCTTGCTTTCTTTTTTTAAAGTTTTTGTTGCACCGTCTAACATATCTAAGTATCTTCCCAATTTCAGTTTTTATCGGCATTTACGTGCACTACTTTCTTTGCAGTACATACAATTATGTATGTGTGTGTTGGAATTTTACCTAAATGAAGATAACAACAACACTTGTACTCTCAACAACTATATTACTGGCATTTGAGTTATTTTTACAAAGTTTCATTGTACACAAAATATAGTAGAGAACGAATTTGATTTGAGTGTTTGTAAAAATTTAAGTGTGTTGTTATTTTCTACGATACTATTTTGCTTCTACTCATGCTTATACTGCATGCAATTTTATACTGAAGTAGAATTCAGTGTCTTTTTTGTTCATTTTTTTATATTTTTGCAATTTGTATGTATGCATGGATTATAAGTGTGTTTGTGGGGATTTTCATGAATACTTAAGCTTAAGGTGAAGCAATTTATACAAAATTACTTTCATACATTTTTTGGGTTGCAGTAATAATAGAAAATGTTTCAGCAGAAAAATACAAAACTAACTGGAACAGCATAATGTTTACAATGAAAGTTGCAACAAGATCATAATTAAAAATTTACAAGATTTAAAATTTAAGAAAATATAGTAAATTAATAACAAGTTTTATTTAGAAGAAAAGTTTTAATGTTATTTTTTCTTGTGAACTTTTCAGCATTAAAAGCAGTTCTTTGGTTTGTCCTCACGAAAAATTGCAAAAAAAGTGTTAAGAATTTATTTTTCATTTATTTATTAATTTAATTTATCTAACAAAAGAAAACCCTAATGTAGTATATTTTCTATTAAACATATTTTTATTATATCTTGTATACTAAGTTTTGAAATTCGTCTGAATTTTAATAAGATTGCAGTTTATATGTTACCATTTTTTATTTATTAAAGTACTCTTTTCTACACTTCCATTTTTATGCATATCAAACAAACCTGCTACTTTTTGAGGAGCATTGGAAAATGCAAGGGAAAAAGTATGTGCTAAAAACGCCAAAGTTTCTAGTTACTATGCTTAAAACTAAAAAACCAATGAAATTTAATGGAATATTGTAATACAACAATGTGGATATACAATCACACCATTATGCTATATGATATTTGTGAAAGGATTGTGTAGAAATATACCACATTTCTAAACACTCTAATTTAGATTCAGTTACATTAAAATGATATATATAATATTGCTAGTATTATCAGCACTTTCTCTTCTTGCTGCCTATAAGCATTCTATATTAAGGTTAAAAAAATCCGTCTTGATGTTTTTCTTTTCGCTTGGAAAACTGAATTCCTGAAAAACATATATGAATACATACATAAATAATATATTATTAAAATAAATTATTAAATGTAGTCCATGAAAAAATATGCAAACTCCTTGATAGAATTTATATAAAAGTGTAGCCTATTTTTGGGATCAATTTCGTGAAGTAATATGTAGAGTTTAAAAAATTAATAAACTGTACATAACGCTGCTTGAGTACACTATGAACTTGTTACAGGGAATAAATTTTATGTTGGAATATTTGAACGTTGCTTGTCTTAGTAACAAAGTAAGCCATAGTAAAGAAATGGATTTTGACTTAGAGAAAAAAACCCCATAAAAGAATATAACTAAGTCATCAAAGTTTGAGACAATGAATTTGTTTTTGAAAAATACTTGTGGAAGCGCTCCTGTAAGTTTTTATTGATTAGTGTGTTTGGGCAAACTTCGTTTAGAGGAAGCAGTTGATATAAAGAGAATACGTTTGCTAAATACCTTCATCAAAAATATTCCTTCCGAAGAAGCCAATAAGGTTCTGAGTTTATGATCCAGAAATTTTTTAAATTAGAATCGTTCCTAATGATATTTACATATTACTTTTATAGCAAGCAGTTTTCCTTTTTGATAACTATTTATTAGATGTGAAGTCATCTGCACAGTGCTTAGACAACCATTTTTTGGAATGAGCTATGAAGGGTTTCTTTCTGCCGAATTGTTTTATGTATTCTGTTTGTTAAAAGTTATATTTCAATTTATTGGGGTGAAAACATTTACCTTTTGGGGTTTCGATTTCCTATTAAAGAATTTAAGATTTTCTAGGGATTATATGAAAAACAAATGTTAGATATCGTTTTGGATCTTAAGTTGTTAATAATAGTGTTGAATGTTATGCAATTGTTTACATCCCTATATGGTTAAAGCATGTCGGTAATGTACTTTTAAAAACTAATCTTACATCGACCTTCAAAACTCTCAACAAAATACTTGTGTACTGACTACTCCAAAATCCACACCAGGTAGTCTCATCCGAATTCGCCTTCAAAATTAGAACAGATGTGTCAAAAACGGTTGACAGATTTATGAGAAAATAAGAAAAAGTAAAAATTGAAAATATGTTTTAGGAAAATGTGGAAATAAAAATGTGTAAAGAAAACTGCACGTAGGAATTATTTCAGATGCGACAGTTCGAACCGTATTGGCAAAGGCACAAATAGTGCAAAATGTGTTACCAATAAAACACGCCAGTTTCCAGTTTCTGCAGGTGGTTCAGTTGGTATTATTAGTGGTACGCTGGTTTGAAGTACTGCCTTATCTCTATAGTCGGCTTGCAAATTAATAATTTATAAAATAGAGCATAATATAAGAATATTTTTTATATGAAACTTGTCATTTAAAATAAAAAATCTTTTTAGTATATGTACGTACATGAATAATTTCTTCTTTTTACAAACAAAATAATTTAAAAATGTTGGCAGCCTAAATTCAAGTGAATTCAGGCACCTGATCCCTCAAGGCCACCTGTTGTGAATTTGCCTTGGAGTTAGTAAAAAAAAAAAATTAAAAATCCTAAATTTTTTATTTATAAAGTATTACGTCTTTAAACAGTGTCTATTTTTTATTTTTTTTTAAAGAACAATTTGTTTAGTTAGAGAAATAGTAAAATTTAGAGAAAATTTCAAGAAATAACTAATATATTCTCATACAAAAAAACTAGGGGTAGCGAAAAAATGTCAATTAGATGACTATCTTGCAATATATTTCATTTATCTTCCAGAAATCTTACTTTCCTATTTTTTAGAAGTATTCTCCATGCTTCATAATCACTTCCACACAGCCAAACCTCCGCAATAATATAATGACTGGTGGCGCAATACGATTTTTTCTTCTATGGAATATAATTTCGAATCATTATCGTATAACTTTAATTGTGGGCCATGTTGTGCAAGATTTTTCTTTATTTCTTATGGTTTAGAGGGAGTCTAATCATTATACTTGCCGGAAGTAAAGAAAAAGAATTTTTAGCAACATATTTTAAGAATTTTAAATATTAAATTTTTTGAGAGAAACTTCTCGCCAAACATAAGAGGCCAGACAAAATTTGACCCTTAAACATTAGAAAATAAAACCATAAAATATGAAATTTTAAAAGGAATTTTTGTCTTTTTCAAATGGTATTTTAAGCCTGATTGAATTTGCTTAACAACCGATTTGACAGCTGATAGTCGCTTTGTGGTTAGTTTGGTTTGCCATTTTTTAATGAAGACATTCACGCTGAGCCTACGTTTGAAAGTTGTTGTAATCTATAACATTCAAAATGATACTTAAAGAAAATTCGAAAAGAAATAGAGTCTCATATAATTGTTTTCAATTCGTGCGATCGTGCGATATAAATCCAATAAATAATTATCTCTGGCGATATATCAAGTTAGTTGCATACGCCGATGAATCAGACACGGCTGAACACTTGGAACACAATATTCTTGGGCTTACGGCTGCAATTATTGCAAAAAGTGTATGAAAATTAGACATCCAAAGAAATTATCTTTCAAATAAATTCAAGCTCATTGTAATTAACATAATTATTTATTTGTGTTCTATTTCGGGCTTAAAAAAAACACTATACTTTTGAATATATAGGTAACTTTCTAACTCATTTTTGAGCATTTTTATTGAATTTTCCCTTTTTTAGGCAACTACACTTCGCGAATTTGATAAGAATTAATCATCTCCGTGGGGCCATTTTCGTTTGTTTACATTAGAAGAGGTAAAGAAAACTGATTGTTTAGCTTAATTTGTTTTAACACATTGATCAGTAATTTTGGCAAGTAATGAACAATTCTTTGGTGGCTTTCATCAAAGTGTACAGCGCATTCAAACGGACATTCTCATAGTAAGACAGTTTCAAGCTTCGATGTACCGCAGATGAAAAATTTTTTATCTAAACACAAAATGGAAGTGTGATTTGAAGCTTTGAAGCGTGCGTTAACTGTGCTATTTGCTTTGCTTTGAGAAAGTTTATTTTTCTCATAATTAAAATTTGAAGAATATTTCTTTCGGTAACCAAGTAGACAAGTCGTGATCACTACTTACTAGATGTTTTTTTGTATTCATTTTCATTTACTCAACATAGTTTTCATGAAAGATTTTTTAACTTTACAACTTCGCTCCACTCCCTCTAAATATATGACGGTATATACAACTTGTATACTTTAAATATAAATATAAATTATCATATTTCTCTTATTTTGTTTAACCTAAAACACAAATAACCAAAGAATTAAAAAAAAGTTTTTGCCAGTAATTGGCCAACCATCAAATAATCAAATAAGCAGAAAAAATTACATACAGTAAAAGACGAAGCGAATATAAAAAATTTTTAAATTTTTCGTAACTCTTGACCTGATATTCAAGTGTTACAAAGCAGTAAATTGTTGAAATGCGCATGCTTAAACATCAAATGACAGTGTCATGCGCGGCTACATGGTCCATTGCCAACAATGACGTTTGATAGGTAGTCTGACAGTCAGACCGTCTTTGTATAACTCACTTGATGTAGTCAGTCATTCAGTCAGTTTTTATTTCATAAAATTTGTATATATAATCATAAAGCTTTAGCACCTTTTAAATACAGACACACAGACAATAAACAAATACTCAAAGCTGATTACGATGTTTTTGTTGATCATCATTATCTCCATCATGATCAACGTGAACTATTTCTATTTGTTTAAATAATTGAAAGATAAACATGTAACTGCAGTAGTCTGCAAAATATGTAAAAACACTATTATGGATGGATGAGTCTTGTGTTAGTTAAAACTAAGTTTCACTTATTTTCCATTTGGTAACAAAATACAAATATTATAATGTGTAAATAACAATAAAAAAGTGAAAAACAAAAAAGCATTAAAGCTCAATTCAGTTGTCGTAGCAATGATGTTGTTTGTTGTTGACTGCTACCATTGCCAACATCACCTTGTTCATAATATTTCCTTCAAATAGTTGCTTATATGCAATTATTCATAAATGTTTATGCTGTTTATAGTTTATTTTTGTTTGCTTGCTGTTCATTTCCATGTATATCGCTTTGTTGAATCGCACTGCAACTGCGTTGCATTGTACTGTTGCACAAGTGCACGTCTTGTCAAATCAACAAAGTAATTTTTTCACTTTATTCGTGCCTGCTGTTAAAGATCTTTCTTCATGTGAATATTTATTTGATGTTGATGAATAATTGTTTTGACTACCAGACTTAAGAAATATTTAAAAGTTATATGAAGTCAAAAAGCATGATAAAATTGTTGAATGAAAATCACGAAATCCACCTACAGATTAACGGAAACTTTATGTGATGCAAAGTTTAGATAAAAGGCAAGATGTCTTGATTATTTCTTACACTTTGATGTTATTGTTTAGTATTAGATTTGCGACCTCAGTGAAGCATCTCGCCTTACGATTGTAAGAACTCATAACAACGTATGACAATAGTCCCATCTGTTATTATGAGAACCAGTATGCCCTATAAACTTTGCTATAGATTGGTTACTTCTGAAAATCCTCTGGGGATCATGTGGTCGCTTGGGCTTAATACTAAATTACGGGAAGCGGATTCTTAATATGATTGTTCAATGTTTATGCTTGTGTTGACTTTGCTGATATTTAATGTATGATTGTCTTGGGTTTGGTGGTGACTGGTGGCTGGGTTTTGGCTGACTGTTTGCTGACTCTTAGGTAGTCTAACGGAGGTTCCTATTTGAATGAACAGCAGTGAAAGCTTAGATAACTTTGGCTCCTTAGAAAACTATCTGATCATGGCCCATGCCGTCATACCACGGCAACTGTATGTAAATTATATAAATTATAAATATGGTAGTGTTGGCGGACATTGCGGTTTAGCTGGTATGGAAAGTATTATTTCGAAACTGTAACTTGCTTGATTTTCGGTGTAGAAACAACTTCTGATCATTGAATCAAATAGCCAAAAATTATGCCAAATACTGACTCGTAGGGCACTGCTACATGTTCAATTTATATTGTGATATTTGGATCCCGATCCATATTTCGGTTTTCAAAATATTAAGTGATCAATTAGTATTTGCGTCAATACTGCATGATAGACGTTCAATAAATATCGCAATACTGAATCGCAGTCAATATATATTGAACTTGTATCAGTGCCTTTAAATAATGAACAAACATTCAATTAGCTTAAGCTTTGGCTGCGCTATTATTGGCAATTAGTTCTTAGATGTCAAACAACTTTCAAGCACTGTCATTTGTTGAAACAGTAACTAATGGAATGCAAAAAAAACATTTTCCACTAGTGCATTTAGAAAGAGTTTCAGTGGATCTCAACATTATAAAGTCTCCTGAACACAAATATATATCATCGCAGCGATGCTAATGTAAATCAGTCAAAATTTTTTGTACGTAAAATTAACTAAAATTGTAATTTAAAATAAATGAAAGTTCAATTACAAACCGGTCTAATCATTTTTCATTTAAATTTAAATAAAAGTTCATTTAATTTTTAATGTTAAAAATCAACCCCAAGATCCCTAAAAGTAAAAGACTTTTCAAGTAACCACATGGTGGTTTGACTGCTTAAATTTGTTCTCGATCATTAAATGAATACACATGTACATGCATGTGTAGAAGAGGAAATCTCAAACAGAATAAATCAAATAAAGCAAGCAAAGAAAAAAAGAGCACTTGAAAACAACGGACAATATTGAATGCAACCGAAAATCCGTGTTAATATGTCCTTAGTTTTTTGAATGAATGTTAGAATGAGTTAAAAAGAAAATTGCTTAAAATTTGAAATGTTTATTCTTTTAAAACTGACTAAAGGGATTACTTCTTGAATAAGATACAGTCTGTTACTGTAATAATATTGTGAGTGCATCAAGAACTCTGAAAAATATCACCATATTTATGTTGCTTACACTTTTTAAAGTAATGAGACCGACATTTAATTTTGTAGCCCAATTAGTGTAAATTCTTAGTTTTAAGTTCCACAAGGGACAATTTGTAGGAGTCCTGCCAGCAGCTCTCTCTGTTTAGAGCTTATATTACAGTTTATTAGTTAGTATTCCTTTTTGAATGCAGACATTTGTGTAAATGGTAAACCAATACTTTAACGATTTTCAACTATCATGATAATATTCGTTATTATTTATTAGTTCATAGTTTTGAAGACAAAATTCATAATATCATTAAGTTCTAAGACCTTTTCTCGGTCAGGATTGTAGTCTTATTTGTATGTGCTTAAAAGGTATTTTACAACTTGTAATAACCGTATTTTTTAATGGCTTTTGCATGTTCAGCTTCTGTTTCTTGTTTCTCGTTTCGTTTTACTGTTTTCTTTCAAATACTCGTATGTACACGTATGTACTTTTTCGTCTCTTTGTATAAACATGTGAATTTCTTTTAAAGCAATAAAAAAAAACTTTCAATATGCTAAATTTGTATGTATGTATTTCAGTTTAAATCCTTCAAGGCATGCAGGAAAAAACATGTTTGAAAAATAAATTTAATATGGAATAGATATTGATTACCTAAAAATATATTTACATATATAAACAATCATGGGAGAATAAAACAACATTAGAAAATTTATTAAATACAAGTACATTTCACTTAAGCTCACTTATCATCGTATTGCCATCAAAATTCTTTGCCACAAAAGTAGCCAGAAATTTAAGTTTTCTTATTAAATTTTAAAGCCGATCAGTGATATTGGTGCACTCATCTTTCAACGATCGCAATATATCAAAATGTTGAAAGTCAGCAAGGAAAGTGCAGGTTTTCTCTTCACTCGGTGAGCTCAATAAGTCCACTAGTTAATGTTAAACCCATTTAATTTAATGTCGCCAGAATGTTTTTGCTTTCCTTAGTGATACTATCATCTGGTTGAATTTTTTGCCTGGAGCAATGTTAGTAGAATACTATAAAACGACATATATTCGTCATGCGGGGACTTAAAACTGGGTTTTTTTGCAATTCTACGGAGAAGTCGGGTATTTGTTTAGATATGCTTCTTTTGAGAAAAACAAAAAAAATTAAATCCTGTCACCAATCGTTCAATTTTAAAGCGTCGCCCTCTTTGTAGATGTGGTTTGTCGATAATGGTTGCAATTGTAATTGAGTTGAGAGGTCAAAGACTGATTGATAATCATATATATGTAGATAATTTTATTGTTAATAAAGAGCAAAAAAACTGTCAGCCATAGTTTTTATATACGAGTATCTCCAGCAATAAAGAGAAAATTATAGGTAATAATTTCGCATCGTATTGCTCTGCCACTATTATATATTTTTTTTATATTTTTGTTACTCTTCAGTTAACAACTCCATTGAACTAAGAAAATCCTCTACCACATTTTATAAGTAAAAGAAATAACTGAACTAAAAGTAGTATTGACTTTACAAGAGCTTAAAAAAACGGCACGGTAGCATCAGTTATATTACATCAAGTGGGAGTGAGAAAAAATTGCAACAAAGGTTGAAAACAGCAGAGTTACTAATAATCAAGTAGGTGTAATTTACAGTGTGTGTTTGTCTGTAAAGGGCTGCATAGGCTGTTAAGATGATTCCGGTAAAGTGAACAGAAGCATGAAAATATTTACTGGAGGCTGCTTCAGGCATAAAAATACATATAGCTTTTGTTTTTTATTATTTCACATAAAAGGAGCCCTGATATTTCATTATTTACATTTCTGTTGTTTTTGTTTTCTTTTAATCTCAATTCACTTCGCTCTCGAAAAAAGAGGACGAAGAAAATGAGCTTGTAGGAATCTTGGTGTGTTGTTATTTGTTTGCTTCACCACCTAGTCACTTGACACATTGGCCCACAAATGCACTCTTTGAAACCCCTCAATTTTGTTTTTATTTACCTGCCTACTTGCCGCCTTCCAACTCCGAAGACATTATCCTTTTGAATTGAATGTTAAATTTCTTTTTATTTTAAAACGACTTTTCCACTACGTTGAGTTTTGTATTTAAGTACGTGAGAAAGTGTATGTTTTACATTTTTGTCATTGTAGTTGTATTTATTAAAGTCGTTTCGATTTTGTGTCAACGCCATCTTTGTTAACGGATGTGCCATAAAAACTTGTAATAAACTGTACAACTTCAATTTATTTATGTATTTATGTATGTATGTATGCAAGAGTGTTGGTGCAGTGTTTTATTATAAACAGGTATTTGAAAGAGAATTTGGTACGTTTTGTATGGAACTAACGCTAAACTTATAAGATGTTAAAAGACTTCAATTTACCGATTTTATTTGTCAGAAAAATTCAAAGTAAATATCGAAATATATTTTTTAAATAATAGAATTTATGCATGAGCATCATAAATTAAGTTTTGGATTTAAAAAAAGTTTTGTTTCTGTAAAAAAACGTTTTTTAAATTTTTGAAATGTGAATTTCACAAAGTTCATTACATCCAATTTTTAAAAATATTTAAAACAAAAGCAAAATTATAGAAATTTTTTTGTTTTAAATGTAATTTCACAAAACAACGATATCGTTCGACATCTTGGCATAGGCACTTTATGTGATATGCATAGATTTTTCCGGACTGGCTTCTTAAGGGGACCTGAAAGTTGTTAAGGAACAAGAGTTGAAGGTTTCGATATAATTGTGTACTAAGAATTACTTTTCAAGTGCTAAATATTTCACACTCAGCAAAGAACCCTTCAAATCTGAACTGTTTTTTAGTACAGGCATGCATTTATTTTTTTTCCTCTACATTTCGTTGTATGTCAGTAAGTCGTTTTTAAATTGTATTTCCTTGACGTTTTTCCTGCTACAAATATTTTCTCAGTTTTCCCAGTTATTACTGCAGCAGCTGTTGCTTTGCTTGTGTTACTTTTATGCCGTTTTTTCTTTAACTTTTTTTCTACAGCCATTAATATTTTTACTATTGTTGTACGTACATACATAGATGTCCTTGTCGATGTTGTTTTTGCTACTGCTGTAGTGTCTTTTCTTAATCAACATTTTTATTTTGCTTTCGTTTTATAGGTTTATTTAACTGTTTGTGTATCTGTAGATACACATACAAAGTATTAGATGTGCAAGTGTGGAAATAGCATCGAAGTTTGTTTGTCTAAAGCTGTGTATCCTTCTTTGAACATACACATATACATATGTATATATTCCAGAATTTGTCCTAGTGTTGTAGTACATAAATGTTTGTTATGATTATAATTTGTTATGACTTTCTTTCCTTTCAAGGATTTTTTTCTATAGATTCAACTTTACTTCAACTATTCCTGTAATCTTTCGTACCATAATGAACCTTTATTGCTGCAATTGAGGTTACTGTAGGTCGTTGTATAGAGATACTTGTTTAACGTGTGCCGTCTTTTCTACGTCTTCTGCATCAGTAATTGCAAAATACAATAACAAGACAAATAAAAAATCTACATATACATATGTATATATATATATATATGTATATAAAAATATAAAAAAACAAGGAAATTGATATAAATATTAGAATTTAAATTCACCATATGTTTGTTAGAGAAAACTATGTTTGAATTGATTAAGATGTTTAAGTGGAAAGGGAATACAAGAAAATAAGGCAAAATTGTTGGTGACATTTTAATTAAATTTTTATAACCATGAATTTGTTTTTGGCTTAACATATCGTGTGCCCAGTTTGAAGAACTGAGTCTCATTCCCTTTTAATTACTATAACTATGAATTGAGACTGCAAAAGCTAAGGATATTTTCCAAAAACTCACAGATAAAGAAGTCGTTTTAATCATATCCTTCTGTCCATCTGGCCATTAGAAATCGCTGTACAAAATAAAATTGTTTTTACCATGAAGAAAATCCGAAAACTGTTCAAAATCCAAAAAAATTGGATAAATATAAATCAGCTGAAAACTAAAAATGAAATTTTAAAAGAATTAAAAAAGGAAAAAGACTTTTAATAAACTGTGTTTATTTCCAGCGTTAACTAAAGATTTCACCAAAAGTCCATAGAAAAGTAATCGATGGAATTTCGAAAGCAATTTAAAAACCGATGCTCGAGAAAACTACGCTTCTTAAAGTAAATCGATTATTGGGTATCACGCTCAATTCGCTAATCCATGCTCTATGGCAGTGAACTGTGGTTGCAGCGGATCCTTAATTTTACCAACTTTAGTCTACAAGAAAATTTTTTTTCGTTTTAATGCCAAATTAATTCTTAAAGCTGCATATTTATTAAAAATATCTTATTGAGAAGTAACACAAAAAATATCATACTTTAACTTATCACCCTTTTAGCTTTCTTTGCATTTCTTTAAGTTATTTTATTTTCAAAACCACCTAAAAAATTAAATTTATAATTTTCTTAGTATATTCTTTAAGGGCCTCAACGACTTTTTCGTAATCTTTATATTTTTTTTTGCTTTAATTACTTTAACACATGCTGCTGCCATAAAAATTACGTTTTGATTACCCTTCAAATTTTCATTTGTGCTTAAGAAAAGCAAAAATGGAAATCTACTCATAAAATTTGTAAATTTAATGCTGTTATTGTTCTTAATTAAATTTATTTTAAATGAAATAAACCCCTTAAAGTTATTAAGAATTCTCGCTGTGAGAACAATTGTGTTTTACTCAACCCCTTGAAAAGTTAGAAAAAAATTAACAAAACAACATTTGTTAGAAGCACAATGAGTTCAAATTATGCCATTAAGCGTAAAATTTTCTGGATAATATAAGCACGCTGGAGAAAAAAAGTTTAACAAACACAGGAAATACAATTTAAAATGTGTATCTCAGAAACTGAAAAGGAAAACGGAAATGCTCATATACAGCGAAAAATATTAAAGCACACTTTTAGGCACCCCTTTTTAAATAATTTCATAAGCGCAGCGCTGTAGCCTGGAGGGTGTTTTTTTAATGCCTAGTGACTTTAACTTTGTATTTGTCTTTTCAGAACAGCGGTAAAAAAATAGTGTTGTAAATGTGTGTTATGTGCATAACCTACTAACTTAAATATAAAATAAATAAATGTTTCCACGCAGATTTAAATATATATCTACTATGTATGTATAAAAGTATGTATTAGTACATATAAAATTTCATATGAACTTTTTTTCAGAGTTAAAGTAAATATGTTACGTTTGCAACTGCTGTTTCTGTTATTTTAAATTTAATCCGCTTAACGTTTTTATTTATTCTCCTTTCCTTTTTGTGTGAGAGTAACCAGAGATCTTTTTTAAAAATATATGACTGTATGAAATTAATTTTTTTAGTTAAAATTTAAAGCTGGGCTTAAACAATTCTACACATTGGTTTTTGAGGGGAGTTCTGTAAACATATTCTGCAATTATTGTAACTATATATAAGAAAATAAATAAAATTTTAGCCATGACATCAAACACTAAAACTACTGTTAATTAAATTTTCAAGAAATGTCCAAATCGGTAAATATACGACGACTTCGTATATTTTTATCCATGCAAATTTAGCTCTAGAGAATTATAGAACAAGGCTGCTAAATATTTAATAATGCTCGAAAAGCTTTCGGAAAAAATCATACTTTACAATGATTGATTATAAAAGCAACAATGCTAAAAGCTATATAAAAGTAATTTATACATAATATTTGCTTTGTCATAACTTCTAAAAAAATCGTCGTTTATCGATTTGTGAGTAAAAAGTGTTTTTGTACTCCAATGTAGCATTTTTTAGTGGTATGTTTCATTAATCGTGTATCAAACAGTAAAATTACCAGATGAAAAATTTTTGGAGGCGGCAATGAAATATTTTTATGCAAAACTATATTATTTTGTAAACAAAAAATACTTTATTAAATGCGTTTCTATGATTTTCGTTTTGATGACTATTATGTGACATATATTTTGGCATATTTGTAGTCATTAAAAGATCTGCAAAAGAAGAAGTGTTTGGTTCTTACAATCAGCAGAGTGTTAATGCAACATAGAGATCTGACGGCAGTAGTATTCCAAGTTCACGAACGTTCGTTTTATTACGAATAAAATTATTATTTTAAACTGGGTTTAATAAACAAATGCAAAACAAAACTAAAATGATAAAGAGCTTGATGACACTGGAATTCCGAAGCCCAAAAATAAATTATCTTCGTAATTAGATACCTTCACTTAATTGTGAATAAAAGGGAAACGCGTTCATCGATTGTCATGATTTATGTCTCATTTTGTTCATAGGTTATGTGACTTTACGTGAAAGTAATAGGTGTATACACTTTTTTTACCGTTTTGGATTTTTTATGAATTAAAAATAAAAAATTCAATTTTTTAGGCAAAAAATACTTTTTTTCTTCATACATTTATTTATAACTCCGAAACTGTTGCTTATGTAGCGAAACGATGTATGAACAGATTAAAGGAATTGTAATTCCCAATTTTTTTTAATTTGTTTCAGCAAAATCGGACTAGTGGTTCTCGAGTTATGTCAAAAAAAAGACCACGAAAGGTGACAATTTCCCCTATATGATAGTTACTAACTTCAAATCGATATATCTCGATTCCTAGACGTGACCCAGCGAAACGCCGGGACACGTATAACTTCTTTTTTACCGGTATAACATTTCCCGTTGGTTTCATCCCATTCCGATTTTGACTGTCGCATAGTGTAATCAGACTGTTTTTAACAAATTTTTTAAATAAAGTGTTTTTGTATTACGGTGTTTTTATGAATTTTTCCTTTTCTTATAACTATTGTTAAAGAAATATTTATTTTAAATTACTATAATTTTAATAAAATATAAAAAATACTATTCAAAATAAAACAGATGACGAAATTAAGTTTTAATTTTGCACTGGATATCACGAACAATTCGCTTTAACGAACAGGCCTTACAACAATTAGGTTTGTTATATCAGAAAACTACTGTACTTATAAAAAAGTAGTTTTAATCAAATTAGGAAAACCAAGCCAGAGAGTATACAATATTTGGAAAAACTAATCATCAGAGTTAAGATTTTATACTAACCGAAATTGCTTTAAATTATAAGAAATTAATAAGTTGCACTTTTCTTATTCTAATTTGTTAAATAATATAGTTAAATATGTGATATTCCTACTCATTAGTACCCACCTTCAGAAACAAACAACGAATGCTGATGAGATGGTGTAGCGACCTCGAAATCAGTAATGATCCGTTCTGCTAGTCTGATGAACAATAAATTGTTCCGAATAGTACTCTCTTAATTAAAAAATTAAGAAATTATCCAAAAATTTCTAAAAAATTAGCAAAAAAATGTGTAATTCGGATTTGAACTTGATCCAACCAATTCATTTCAATATATACAAATATAAGTTCGACTAATTACTTGCAAACAATAATTACTTACTAACATTAATTATTAGAACTATATAATATAATAAATTTATTCTTTGTACTTTGTGTATTTATTTGAAAAACATTTTATTTTAGTATATTGTTAATTATAGAAATACTTCTCGCATCGTTCTCAAATGTATGACGGCATTAGTGAAAAAGTTTTCAAATAATATTTTTATAAAAACACTTTTAATCACAACCTTGTAATATTTATTGGCAAGCAACTTAAGCGAAAGATAATTGTAATGATAAAGAAACACATAATTTTTGAAAACTTTTATGATGCCGGAACAAATACGACAACCAGGTACAATTTACACAAGTCAATAATATTTTAGTTATTTGACAGAGTTATGTAGTTCATTTTAGGATCAGATCCTTTTCTACTTAAATATAGAATACAATGATTTTGAATTAATGTTTGTAAGTAATTAGTAATTTATTAATATTGTATATATTTATATTTATTTACCACTTTTGACGGTGGATACTAGTAATTAGAATAAATAAATGGGTAAACACGGGTTTGAACTGGGCCAAATTAATCGTTTTATAAAGTGTTAAATTTGGGTTACATGTAAAGAGAAGGAAAATTCTAACAAAAAACCTTCATGAAAATTTTATAGTGTATAGATAAAAAAACTTAAACTAAAGATGAATATATAAAGACCCAAGTTCATTGATGTGTGAATATTCAGAGTGCAGACATCTGGAATTAAAATTAGAAGTGAGTTTACTTATTCTGTTTTTAATAAGATAAACGTTGGCCAAACTGTGCAGTCGTTGGGTAGAGTAGTACCAGGACAAATTTTACATCATTTTTAATAATTTGGTTTGAGCAACTTGCAGTTTTTTAATGTGGTAGTCTGCTGATATGGACCAAACTGAGGCGGCATAAAATATTATTGCTTGGAAAGTATATTTGAAAATCAAATTTTTACTTTGTAGTTTGGAATTTATATTTGTTAAAAATATACTTTATCGATAATATAAAGTATATGATGATTAAATTTGAGCTCGAGATCCAAGATTACGCCTAAGTATTTTGCCTTTTCCAACTGAGTGATACTAGTGTTGTCAGTCGTTATATTGTTTTGAGGTAGAAAACATGGTTTTATCTTTCTAGAAAAGTAATTGGTCTGGGTTTTCTGTGGGTTTACAAGGAAAAATTTTGATAAATATTCATTTACTGTATTTAATGCATTTTGCAAGTTATCCAGGAAAATATGAACAATTTACACATATTTTAAGATGGATTGAAAAGAAATAAGAAATAACTTAAAGCGACCAAAAATCTTATTTGTATGGCAATAAAATTTTTAGATATTTTATTCTATTCTGCAAAACGTTTTAAAAAAACACGATATGAAATTAATTAAAGTTAAAGCTTTGTTTAAAATTTATTGCAATTTTTTTTTTTGTATTGTAGTATAATGCCTTCATTAAAACTGTTGCTCCATTTACTCGTTACTAATCTTTTTCGCTTCCATTTATTATATTTATATAGAGAATACTTTCATGTAGAAAAGTACTGGAATTATGAATGTAAATTTGTTTAAAACATTATTCTTTCTCTCTTTTTTTATTGTTTGTTTTCGTATTGTATGGTTTTATTTTTGTTAAATCCATTTGTAAAAGAAAACTGGAGCAGTTTTACACAAATATGAAGAGATAAAAAAATTAAATATTCTTTCAATGAAAAGAAACATAGAAATTGCATGAAGAAAGTGTAAAACGCGTATGTGGGTGAATCTCTGCTTACGTTCAATTTAGCATGACGTTATTTAAGTTGTTTTAAAAATAAATCATTTCAATAGAATAAGACTAAAATTTAAATTTGAAAAGAATCTTTATTATGATGTTAACACTTTAAAAGAAGGAAGAACAAATAGAGAAAACATTTTTTATTAAACTTTTACACACAGTGTAATTGGACAAATTAGGTCAGGGTGTGAATGAGGGAAACGCTTAACCCTTGTGTTAATACCCAACTTTACCAACAGGGTACCCATATACTCTACTTTTTATATAATATAAATTTGTATGAAAGAAAATTAGCTAAATTTCTTTTTCTCAAATAGCTATTATTAATGATCATAAAAATTATTTTAAACATAAAAAAATAATTTTCTTATACAGCGTAGCAAGGAAAATTCATAACAGTAAATTTGTCAGTAAAACAAAACATAAAAATTTATCCAGTACTACCATCAAGGCCGGCCAAGTACTGCATCAAAATCTGGTAGATTTACAATGCTGAAAACGCATATCTTTTGCAGGGTATAACTTGCACTGGTGAAACAAATGATGCCCGGGAAGAGATGTGTGGAATGTGATCAGCCAGCTTGTACTGAACACTCAGAAAATATTGTTGACTGTCTTGAATATAATAAATAATAATAACAGTTTTATAAATAAACAACTGTTTTTTATTTATTTTGGCTACAAAGTTTATTAGTATGCGCCAGCAACCATTTTATACACTTTTCACAAAAATATTGTTGTGGGTACCGGGGTATCCGGGAGCGCATGCAACGATAGTTGAAGTTAGCATTTATCTTTTGTAATAAAAAATAAAAAAAAATAAATTAAGTCATAATTCGCTTGATTTTGAGCTAAATAACAACAATCTAGAAGCTCATATTAATATTTGGATTTATTGTAATTTTTTTTTAAATACAGCTCGGTGGATACCTGGGTATTAACACAAGGGTTAAACAACAAACCAGTCTAACTCCTGACAGACTTTCCGTCACAGCAAGAAACATAACAAGTATTAACTATACAATATAAGTTTTGCTTGCACATAAAATTGAATTGTGTAACTTTTTTGAAGTTCATGTCTCGAAAATTTAAACAAGTGCATACAGTTGATGCCAAAAATGTTTTTCCTAATGAAATCCAAATAGAAAGTAAAATATTTAAAATTCTTTCCCGTTCTCAATGAAAGAGTTTATAATGCGGAACACAGTTTGTATAAGAATTGATGGCATACCAAAGTATAACATATTGAAATAGTACCAATATCTACATTTTTTATTAGTCTGCTTCTCATGGAATGCCCCCGTATTTTATATTTTTAAATTTAAAGTTTTTCCTACACTCTGTTCCTTCTAAGTTTTGGTTGTACTTTTGCTCTTTATTATTAATCCTTTATTATATTTTTTCTTCTTAAAATTCCTGTAAAGTAAAAAAAACGGGTTTCCAAGACAGACTGGTGTCATATCATTTCACATATTTTCTTTTAACTAAAACTTGTTTATGGTCATAAAAGCTTTTAATACCTGTTGTTCAACAAATTCTTGGCAATATCAAAACAAAAATTTATTTTCTTTAGTTTCATTAACAAAAGGCATGTGTTCATATCGGAAGCTCATTAAAATTTTAAGAATATGAAAAAACTTTTTCTCTTTGTTTAATTTTTTAAAGAGACAGCTTTTTGTTAAAAAATGAAGGGTTGTTATTACCAGTTGTAGTAGCAGCAGCAGATTTTAAGTAACTTTTTTGACACAGTAATGTTTATATGTGAAGATTTCCCACCGAAATTCTTAATGTTAGTTTGAGCTTACATTAGAGATTAAGCTGAGAGAGCGAATAAGTTAACTAACAGGCTTTGCTCTTGTTATGCATCTACTGGAATAAGTTTGGAATTAATCCTCTATACTGACATACTTCACAGTATACACAATATTAGGACTACATTAAAGAACACCCAAGGACATCCTAGCGCTCAAAAATATTTTCTATTATCAATAGATTTATTACAGGATAATACTGCAACATATCTTTTCGTCTATAATGTGCTTCGTAGTGGAGTTAAAATAATTTTATACACTGAAATGTGCTGGAACCATAATTTTTGAGCACAATTTATCTGCTGTAATTCACGAAGATGTATAGACAACATGCAGTTAAGTGAAGCTTTAAAATCTCAAAAATAGAATTCCTGTAGATATTTAGGACATATAGCCGCCAATGTGTGAATTGCTGATAGAAAATGTCATGAAAAGGATATGATCCTGCAAGTGGTGCTAGCCGCGGCTAGTTGTTTAATGTTGTTTTCTATTATTAATGACATCGTTTATAATAATCATTTTTATACTGTGTTAAGAATAACCGGGCCATTATTACAACTTGCTGTTAATTGAAGGCAGGATTTTATCGAACCTATAAATAGCTTTGGATTATATAATCTTTATATATTTTATTTTTTATCAATTAAATGTTAATACTATTAGCGATAATAACAATAAAAAATGAAAGTTGTAATAATACAAAGCTATTTATTGGGTATACAAAATCCTACCTTTAACTAAAGGCAAGTTGTAGTAATGGCAATAAATGTTGACAGAGCTTCTAGCTTACCTCCTCGTCTTTAATTCGTTCCTTTGCTTTTTATGCATCAGATCATTTTCGACGACTAAAGAATTTTAACACTACATCAAAAATAGATCTCTAAAATTCTGGAAATCCTTCATACGTTCATTCATACATTTTTTAGGTATCAGGTCATTATGTTATAAAGCATAATTTTTTTTGTTGAAGAGGATCAGAATATACTTTACCTGTCTACAAAACCCACAAAGATGTAAATAATGGATGTGTAACAAAGAATTTAAATCTTGTTTTCATCCTTTACCGCATTCAGCAGTTGTTCTGATTGATAAATTACCAAATTTATTCTGAGTTGCCGCTAATTTTGCAATTCTTCCTTTAAAAATCAGAACCATTTGGATCTTGCAGGTCGTGTATGTTATATTCATAATACTAATGTTAAAACTGTAGGCTATGTGGTAGATTGATATAGTCTTATAATACAATAACAAAACATATTGAAAGCTTGGCACGATTCATGGCTGATCTGTTAAAATAACACTCCAAAAATAATACTTATATAAAAAAAAATCGTTCGCTTCACACTAATTTTTCTTTTCTTTTAAATTGATCCCTATTTGAAATAAACATTAAATTATGTTTTATATGGAATTGAAGAGATTTTGCCTTTAATTTATATTATATTATTTTAGCTTAGCATGTTTGATAAGCCACAAAAAAGTATTTCTATAAATCTTTAAGAAAAATAACTAAAGGCACACGTACATATTCATACTCAAAGCCATGTACATACAAAAGCAATGATTGTGAAAATGAACAGCAGCGTAAATCAAGCATTACGAATCTAATAATCACAGAAAACTAACAAGCTGAGAATACAACAATAAAAATGAAATATAAATGAAACAAAAGCATATAAAAATAAAATAAAGCACCCAAAAATAAAATAGCAAATCGGTGTACATAGAATATACAGCAAATAAAAATGAAAATAACAATGAACAAAGTAGAAATAATTCAATCAGAAACAATTTATGCGCGAAATGAAAAATGACTTCTTAAAATGTTAAGATAACCCACATTTACTCGTATACACACGCAGGCACAGAATACAATCATAAAAATATACTTTTGCAGATATAAATACATGTTACGCACACAACCATAACAGTAATTTTTGAAATACAAGTGAAAGTTAAAGGAGGTTCCTGTTCGATTGCAATTGTTTCTTTTTGTAGAAATGGATTTGTACTAAAGTGCGTAAATGTGTTGTGAGTTTTGAAAATAAATCGATGTAAGCATTAAATCATAAAAATTTAACTCATTTGTAACATAAAAAGTCCATTAACACATTAATTCTCCTAAACACATTGAACAGTCTAACGATGCTCCTTCTCTCTCTTTCCTTTTAACAAGGGAAAATACTTTCACAAGAACAACAGTAAGCAATACTGAGTGATAATTGAAAACCTAAATTTTAGACAAGAGAAAATAATCACAAAAATTTAATTAGGCGACATAAATTTTGAAAATTTCTTAAACATTTTAGAAACAAAAGGTTTTTAACAAAAAAATTTCTGATATCGAAGTATTTATTCACTATTTAAAAATACATATATCACTGCAATTTTTTTAAATAGATAGTCTCTGAAACGAATTTAAAAAAATATATATTGTTGTAACTATTTAAATTTTTGCCTCTAAAATTTCCGACAACAAGATTTTCTTCACAAAAAATTAGAGACTCTCAATTATTCTCTATAGATAAATTTTTTGAAATAGAAAAATTTAGATAACAAAACTGTTTATGTTGAACGACTTAATGATGTTTTCTTTTCTACAAAAAAAAATCATCTTTCTGAAAGGTGCAGCAAAACACAATTTATGACAGCTGACAGAAAATTTTTTTCTATAAAATATAAGAAAGGAATTTCATCAAATGAAAAAGATTATCCAATAATTGACTGATTGTTATTTCTGCACATATAATGCATGCACCAATGTCCCTATTTCAAATTATATCTTGAAAATAGTTTAAAATTATTAACAATTTATTTAGTTTATTTTTATAAGTTGTTGGCGTTTTCTGCTGCTTTCATGGAAATTGCTAAAATTTTACATTTAATAGCACTATTTCCCATAAATAATATTTTACATACTTATGTAATAAAATAGATATGTAGTAATATATTAATACTATTATTAAAAAAAATTGAAAGTGATTATTGAAGGGTATACCTAGATCCTATGCGCATTTCACTCTTGGTAGTGCAGATCATCAGGAACTTTATCCAAATATTTCTGAAAATAATTGGAGATATTATATTAAACTTTCATTAAAGCAAATGAAAAGTGAGCTTATTCGAAACTATTCTATCATCACGTGCGACGCAAAATTTTTGTCTTAAGAACACTTTGAGTAGCAATTTTTGTTGATAGATGTTACATATTTGTAACCGCTCCAGTCTCTTCAAATTTCTTCACAATTTTGCCAATTACTTGCATAGTTGGACGATTATGTAAACCATAATCTCCTCTTAAAGCACGATATGTGGCTGTGGCAGAATCACCATTTTTGTAGTATGTTTTGATAATTTTTATGTGTTGTGTGATAGTTAAGCGATCCATTTTTGTCAATGTCAGACTTTCAACTGAATAGAAAAAAATTGGTTTAACAACTTAGTTTGACAGATGTCGAATTCCAGTCCTATACTTTTGAAACCACGAAATGGATAACCCTTTACATACGTGAAGATAACTTCGGCATGACTATATATGGTTTTTTTAATTTTTTTCAACGGAAAGCTAACAATTTCAAACAAATGTATGTGGCTCCGAGAGTTTCTTTATAGATAAATTATGAAAAAGATTCATGATATGAGCATTTTCCGAAGTTTGTTGTAAGCTTATTGATTTCAATTAAAAATATATGTGAGTTCCAAATATTCTATACTTAAAGTGTATGGCCGAAAGTATAACTAATTATTTTACAAAAAAGTTCTCTTTCTAGATAAACTATGTATATTAAAAAAAATTATAACGTGAACATTTGCTATTGTTTGCACATACTACTTTAGTATTAAAAATATGCCCATGGCATTTTATGAAATCAACATTTCCGATGTCTTTACTGTATATTAAAAGCCTGTGACTCAAAAATTGTCTTCATGATTCTTTAATTATATACTAAAATTATACATTTTTATTTTAACTAGTGTATCCCAGCGATCGACTTAATCTTAAAAGGGATCTAAAAAATGTATTTGCATATTAATAAAATAGATAACTTATCGTGGGAGCTTATTTATGTATTGCATACACAAATTAGGTGGTCAACAATTTCTTTCGTTCCATCATTATTAAAATTTCAGTCATTCAATATTCTACAATATTGACAGTTTATATTATAAGGGGTTGCAAAATTAGAAGAGTAATTTTGCACAACTTTGGTAATGCGAGAACGCAACAATTTTTTCACCTTCCAAAAAAATTTATTATTTGTAGGAAGACAACACTATTTTAATATAAACCATCGATATATGACTTCTTTATTAAAGATTCTAAAACATTTATTTACGGAAAAGCTGTAAAGCAAAACTTTTTATATACAAAGTTTGCTGACCAATCAGAAATTATTTACATAGAAATATTACAAAACTTTCCTTGTAGAAAATTTATGGCTCCAAACTTTTTAATTAATAAAAATGTATGACAGTGAAATCTTACGAAAACATGTTTTTAAGTTTAACGAAACTTAAGCTTCGCTCCAAAATTCTTAAAGATACATATTAGTCCTCTTTCTGGAATTTATATTGGAAAGAAAAATAAATTTGGGGAGAAGGTACAACTTACGCAAAGACATCGCCAATGAAGTTGTGTTCCCTTCGAAAATTTTTCTGTGCATATCAGGAAGTGAATATTGAAGTGCCAATATTTTTTATTTTAGTTGAGGAACGGAGACACTTTGGGATAGAATTTATATTCAAAAAGGAGCATGTATAAAATGATTTTTCCCTGCTCCTGTAAAATTATAAAAATTTTAGTGAAATAAATATAGCAAGTTTAAATATTTCTGTTGAACCTTCAAAAATATTCTGTTTAATAAAATTATATTTTTTCGCAAATCAGCAGTTTCTAACCAGATCAATAATGTTTCTTTAGAAAATATGTCAACTACAGAGTAAATTACAGATATACCGAAATAGCGCATACTTATATTAAACTGGGAAATTCTTTGCTGTTGATGCGTAAAATTATAAAATGGTCACAAAAAATAAGTAATAATTATATACATTTACAAGTTTTATGCTCCACCAAGATATTGTAACTTTAATATTTATATTCCAAAAGGCGATATACTTACTGAAAGTAAAAAAGCAATCAAATATAAAAATACCATGCATCGTGTTTATTCATTTCCAAGCACACGTTCTTAAGTTGGTTAAATGGTCTGAAAAACCAAGATGAAGTTTAAGGAAACGATGCTTTTCCGCATTTCACATGTGTGAATATGCATTTATAAGTTTTAATACACATATCTCTCATGCCTCTAAAGAGAGTCAACTCAAAATTTTTCAATTTTCACTTTTTGCAAGAAATCGATGTACAGTGGTCATAACTACCCACTGTTACAGTCTTAAATTCCTTTCCTTATGCTAAAAATATACAGTTGTGTCCCTCTTCTTGGAATAAAAAGTTTCTTGCCTGAAATTTTGTAAATTTGTAAATTCTAAAATGACTCTCTTAGGGGAACATGTGCGATGTGTATATGCTACATAATTTTATTTTATTATATAATTCATATTTTGACACAAACAACTTATACTATGTATATTAAACGCTTAGTGCCAAACTATAGCAATCATCAAAGCACACATTTTTCATAAAAATGAAACTGTGAATATACAAGTAAATTGTTAGAATATGTATGAATTTATTTGAAACATTTACCAATTAATTATTAAAACAGTTGTTATATGTTGTGGGTTACAATAACAAAACTTTTTTTTTATAATGTCGCTTCAAAGAAAACTATTTTACGCACGCTTACCAGTTTTATTGTATTGAACCGTCGTTATAAAAATTATTTTTCAAAATGTGGCTTACGTTAACTTGGCAGCAAGGTATCGATAAATAGTATACTTATAAAGCTAATAAGGAAATATACTTGTATTGACATACATGACAAAAATTCATGTGTTAATTTTTTTTATATCACCTGGCAACTGTATGTGCTATTTGAAAACAATTAGCTTCAAAATGGGTTGGAAAACTTAAAATAACTTTAAGAGGCTATGGTGGTAGTGATGGTAAATTTTAACCTGACTGAACCAATTCTGTTAGAAATCCAATTAATTGCGTTAAATCCCTTGTAACAACAGGGATTTATACGTTTTTCAAACTTGAATTCTTTCCTTTATTTTATAATTTGTAGTCGCGCTTTAGTTCTAACAATTCGTTCTAAAATTTTTTGATTGTGTTTGTTTTCATGCAATATTTTCTAAATAATTTTAACAAATATTGTCACAAGTTTCATTCCTTTTTTTGATTCTTTATAATGTTGCATATTCAATATGTTGAGAAATTGTATGCAATTTAAATAATTTTCTCATACATTCAAACATCTTCTGCCTGATCTCACGAACATTAAAATGTAAAATGTCTAAGAAGAAAAAAACGTTTGTTATTCGATTGCAAAAGTATGATTATATTTTCAACTAAAATAAATAAATAAATCCAAACAATAGTTTCGAATTTTTCCATTGTATTGCTGTAGTATGACTTTTTTGTCCTTTAAGGATATTTTTTTATATATTTTTAACAATAAATGTTATTCCATTCATCTCAGTTCGATAAGATAGAAATTTGTTTGTATATTTTAGTTTCGATTGTTAAATAAAGTATTTTATTGATACAAATAACCTAGTATTCTCTTTCTAAGTGAACAATTTAGTAGGAATACAAAAGAAAACAAAAATAAACTTACAATAAAAAACTTATGAGAAATTTAGAAAATTTAAAAAGAAAAACATATGCAATTTTGTTGTTAAAATGCATAAAATTGTTGTCGTATTATATGCAGATTGAATAAAAAATTAATGCGCAACATCAAAATAGCCAATAAAATATTTAATTTAGTATAACTGGTAAATAGTTTAAACTTTATGAATAATAGAAAGGATTTGAATTGAAAAAGGATTTAACTTTTTCAAACCGTTTAAAGAAAACACCTATCTGATAAATTTAGCAATTTCACCAAAGCGTCATTGATTTCAGATCATATATAGGCATAAATTCTGGTTCCTATTTGACAAGAAATAGTATTTCTAAGCATATAAAATGGAATGATCAAAAACTTAAAAAGCTGTTTTGTACCTTTCAAATTATAAAACTAAAATCAGGATAAATTTGATTGACTTGCGTAACGTTTTACAAACTAAATACTAGATGCCGTATAAAAAAATATTGTAAACTTTGAGTGTACTGTAGGGAAATTTTAAATATAGTGGGCCTCGATTATGTGTAATTCGATAAACCGGAAACAATTATTTGGCAAAAAAAGTTGTAATAATTTGAAAAAAATATCGATTAACTGTGATAACCTCATTTATCAAGGATCTTAAATTTTGCATCTATTAACCGTGATTATCTCTATTATTCGGAATTTTTAAATTTGAATCTATTAAACGTAATTATCTCTTTTATCCAGTATTCTAAGCAGTTTTTATTGCTTTTGAACAAACAAATTGAATGTAAATACATAAAACGAATAGTAGGATGCGTCAGAAGTATGTGTATATGCATTTTTAGTTTAATTTAGACGTTTTGAAACAGAAGAAATAAACAATATTGCTTAATTTTTAAGAAACCATGTAAAATAAAATCTTTATGTGTCGTTTAATCATTTTTTCAAAATTGCCCTTTTTTCTTATACCATTTAAACATTTTTATAAAATCTCTAAATAAATTAATTAATGTAAATTTAATGTAAATTTAAAAAATGTTTAAAAGCACATATCAAAAATGTTATTATTTATTCAGGAAAATCGATTATTCAGAATGCTTCCAGTGAGTGCTTGTGACACTTTAAATTGCTCTATATTTAAACGAGGTTAAGGTGACTTCATCAGTATTTATTGTAAAATCGCTTGCTTCAATTAGATTACCATTCAGCCAACTTAAAACCATTTGTTTCTTATAATCTTTATTTTTCAAATTTCTTGAGTATTTTAAATACAAAGTCTATTTTAAAGTTAAACCTTGTGACTCACTGAAGCCTGGATGCAATATGGCATATATTTCACAACGAGAATAAAATCTGCTCTAATAAAATCAGGAACTTGTCCCAGAGGAATAATTATTCGCACATAAGGCCAATCTGCTAGGGAATCACACTGGCAGGCGTGAAGTGAAAATTATTACAAAAAGAAATTGTTCTTATAATTTTCGATGAGTGCAAACATGAATATCCCCAAAAACTACTTCGTATATCATCCTTTTGAAGAACAAATTACATAGTCGAAGCACAAAACATTGCATGGATATTAACTTGGCCTTGCGTGCGGGTGACACAAAAAAATCCTATATAAGAGGGCTTTAGGATGGACCTACCGCATTGCTTAGTAGGACACTCCTCTCCATATCGTTTGATTGAGAGCAGCGAATTTAAGTTTTAATTATAGAATTTAAATATTCATTATTAGAATTTAAAAGGCCAGATTAAATATATAATAAAACATACAAAAAAAGATTAGTCTGATATTCTGTATGAATTGGTTATTTTGTTGAGCAAAACAAATTACTGCCTTTTAGTTTTCATTTTTAATTGAATGGGTTAAGGCTATGTACGGGATATAGAAAGATGCTTGCTAGTACATATTTACTCCTCCAACAAAGTTTTTCAAGACATTTTGGAATACAAGTGCCTTTGACATCAGATAACCCCATAGAAGGGCATCTAATTGTATTCAACTGATGTCAGCACGAATTTTTCTAATAGATTTATGTATAAATTATAGGTGACCAGAAAATGTCTTATACAATAATTTAAGTGTTTTGTTAGTTATCATAAGTCGACTAAATGCATTCAATATAGGACGAAATAATATGGTTATCAACTTGCTATATGGATAGTTTTTTACTTGATGCTGAAAAGATGTTCTTGCAGTTTTATCTACAATCTCACGCATTGCTCCGTACTTCAAATCGTACGGATTGTTATATAGCACCAAATGTACTTAAAATATACTTTAGAGAAAATGTAGCAGCCATAACTTTATGTTTTTTTTAATACATAAAAACACTTCTTCTTTTACATTCAGATGTTTACATGTATTTTTATTTACAATTCTTAAAATAAGTTTTTCCTTGTTGAGCGACTCGTAGCTCAGAGTATCTTAACCTCTTTAAGGTGTGTTAAAAAAAAATTGTATTATTATGTGAAAGAAGAGTGATATTTTTGCATTTTAGTTACATTAAAGCACTTGAAATAATAAAAACTTTTGCAACCATAATAAGTATTACCATTTTAGGCCAAATATATTACAAAAAATTTTGAAACATAGAAAAATGTGTCACAAATCACTTTAAAATTTTCAATAATAAAAAAACTTTCAAAATAAAACTGAGTTACTCGTCTGAATTTTTATGTGCGGCGCTTTACGCCGATTTAAATAAGATCAGCTAGAGTTTTAAATAACTCAAAAATGTTTTCAAATTAAAAAAATATTACGTGTTAAATTTTTGGGCCTCCGTTGACCCATATGCGTCAAAGGGTTAAGCTCTGAAAAGATAATCAGTCATATACTTAAAAGTTCAAATGATATATAATTCTATAGTATCTTATGTGATGCTTAACTTATTGATTTGTTGAATATAATTCCGATGTAATTTTGTTGGAACTATTATAAGAATAGTCCAGAAGGCAAATTACGACATTCGATATCGAAAGAAATATCCATACAAATTCATAAAATTTTGTATTGGATTTCGTTCGATTTCGAATGCCGTAATTTGCCCCCAGGCTATTTTTAAAAATATTCAAAAATTTCCCTGTGTTATGGGTTTTTCGGTAAGTGTTTTTAATTCCTTCATATTTTTTAATTGCTTCTTATATTTTGACAAATGTGTTCAAGATTTAAGCAAAACCCTTGCATACTTTTAAGAATTTTCTGCAAGAATGGTGTAACTCAGTGCGAATGAGTTATATTTAAACTACACAATTACCATACACTGCACCTGAGTTTGTAGAATTCGTAGCATACTTTTTTGAAAAGATTTTGAGTTAATTTTAAAAAATCATTATTCTTGAAATGAAACTATTTAATATTTGTAGGCAAAAAATTTTTTATTAATAACTTAGAAATAAAATAAAAGTTGTTCGAGTATGAAAATGATAAATAGTTTTTCAGAACCATTTATTACCAAATATCCTTGCAAGTTAAATTTATTTTTTTTTACTATTCCAGTTATTTTTGTTTTTGGTAGAAATTACACTCCCCTGTAGTCAATATTTTAATTTTGCTTTCTGTTTTTTTATGTTTGGCATACATAACGTTTGGGGTTTATTTCACGACTTGGTTCACAATTGACCTATTTACTTTATGTGGCGTAAACTACAAAGAAAAAGGAAAAAACAACAAAACAAACAAAAAACTAAAGTAATTCAGAGTATAAGAAAACAATCGGAACCCACTAAATTACAAAGGCAACTAACTCATACCAAAATAAACTGATAATGAAAAATTTACAAAAACTACTGCAATCATACAACAAGAACAACAACAATAACTAAAACGACAACAAAAAGCTATAAAAAGAATAAAATAAACCCTAAAATCGTAATAACACAATTGTCAATGAACGGTATAAAATTCAATAATCGAAAAATAGAGAAAAAGAAAACCATTCGAAACGATATAAACAGAACAATGATTGTTTTAACATTAGATTTTATTAGAAAAAAATTTGAAAAACAATTGAATCGGAACAAGCAGCAAACAAATAATATAAAAAAAGTAAGTAGTACACAATCGCAAACAAAACTAAAGGAATTTTATTATAACTATACACTCCCTTCTCAGTATTTGTGTGGTTGTATATGTAAATATTGAAAAAATAAGGATTTCTAGACCACTTGTAGTTCACAGTGGTTAAAAAAAATAACCTTAGATAAATTAATCTTGTCAGAAAATTGTTTATTTCAATTTCTTATCAAAAATTTTTTCTATAAAATATTCATATTTTAGTTTTTATGGTAATTATTTTTTCGATCTGAAAATTTAGATTTTAGAAATTTTAAAATTTTCACTTGTTTTACTTTTTCGTATGTTTTTTAGATACTCCACTGCCTAACACAAGGAAATTACCCGATGGGTTATAAAAAGCATTTTTTTACTTTTTCCCATTGACCTATTAAGATGCGTAAATGGTTTAAAATACATATTTCCTTCCATATTGCATCATATTGTTTTATTTTTTTTTTCTACAAGGTTTTTGTAAGAATATTTTATTATAAAAATTTTACAATTGGTTATAATTGATTTAAGGTTTTAACAAACGAGCTTATCTACTGTAATTTAACTGCCATATTAAAAAATAAATAAATTAAATGCATGTAAAATCTTGTTTAAATTAATTTTCCCACCAAAATTACAAAAAAGCATTCACTTAGAGTCTACACAGAAAAAAATTTTCTAAATTCACACTATTTGCTCGCTTAACTGTCATAGGTATCCGCATATTTATATTTATAGAATGGAATATTTATATAACAAAAAAAGGAATTTTAAAACGAAGCAAGATTTTTTCTAGTCACTTTTATTATTTTGATCTTAAAAATAAAATGTTTGGAATTGTAAATTTAATAATGAACTCACAAGTATTCTTTTATTTAAAAAATACCAAATGACAGAATCAGAATAATGAAATACTATAATCTAAGCCAAAAGCATACAGGAAGTAACAAGAAAATTCGTATTGACAAATAGCATTTTTGGTTGTCAAAATAAACTGTTGAAGACTAATTTAAAATAACAAAATTACTAAAACTCAACAATGTCAGCTGGGTTTTTGAGTTCTTCGGGAATGTATTTGCTTTTCTATAACCAATATAAAAAAATTAACTACAATAAAAAGTTCTTGTTGCTATTCTGAAAATGTAAGCAAATCTAATCTAATTATCTAATGTAACTAATATTATAAATGATAAAGTTTGAATGGATGGATGGGTATTGTTACTCAATCACGCTAGAACGGCTGAACGGATCTTAAAAAAATTTGGCACATAGATAAATTATAGTCTGAGTAAATTTTTTTTGAATACATCGTTAGTCCATAAGAATTTAAATCTGGCTGCTGTTTATTCAAATATCCTTAGTAGTTCAAAAGCTAACAAAGTAGTTACTAAATAAAAAGTTACAAAGCCACTGTTCAACTGGACACCCATACAAACAAAGATGTGCTTGCATGTGAAGTTTTGTTTTTGATGTGATTATTGTTGTTAAACAGTTGTTGAAGAGAAAACGTAAAAGAGGAGCAAAAACCAAAAACTTTTTTTGTACTAATGGAGGGAATATTTTTATTTTTTTCATACATTTTTTTCCCGTAATTGTGGTGATAGTGGTGCGGGTGATTTGTAGAAAATCAAGTTAAGCCATCAATGGGCCACATTTAAACATATACACAAGTACACACAAACACATATATATTCCGCCAGCCAGTTGATGGCAAAATGATGTTCGATTAAGTCAGATTAAACTTGTACTCATTGCAGTAAAAAAGAAAATAAAAAAAAAAATTTATGTATTGTAGTAAAGTGTATGTGTGTATTTAAAAACGTTTATGTAGGTATACACAAATGTGTGTAGATGATTCCGTGTGAAGTCTAGTGGAATCAATTGGAATTGAAAGGTAATCGTTGTCGATATACGGTTCGTTTTGGTTTCTTTTACTACACACTTTTGCTCTCCAATATCAAATGGAAGTTTCTGTTCGTTGTTCATGTTAGTTGCCTTTAAACTTTTTATTGTTTTCGTTGTTTGTGGTATACTTACAGTTCCTTTGTTTAGTCGTTAGGGAATAACAAAAGTCAATGTGAAATAGACCAAATGTCAATGTCAATCGAAGGAATGTCAGTTACACTAATAACAACACACACACAAAAACACACACATACATATATACCCTATATAAACACTTGGGCTACATAATATAAAACATACAAATATCGACATTAATTCGCTTTTACTAATACATTTAACTGGCATTACATTTAAAATTGTATTGAAATCTGTTTTTCGTGCTTCTATGCTTCTGGCTTTAGCTGCTGCTATATAGAGATTTTGGTTTTTGACATTATGAAAGACAGTTCAAAAGGGATCCAAAAATTGATTTGGATATAAAAAAAAATCGTTAAAATCAAGCATTTTTATAAAAAAAATTCCAAGTACATAAAGGTAGCTAGCTGGCAATGTAATAACCAGTAGGGGTGTATCTAGTGCTCTAAACTACTTTAGGTCTTGGGATTTGTTAAATGCGGTTGTACGATTTTTAAAAATTTTAAAGATTTAGAAAAATACGAAATTATTTTACTTTAACAGAAATCTTCGGGAATCGCAGTTTGAAATAGTGTCTTTTTATTTTATGCTTAAGCCCTAAAAACCAAAAAAGGTGCTGCTAACTTACTCATGTCCTTAAAGTAAACTTCGATTTCTTAATTTAAAAAATTTTTATGAAACAACTTCTTCTTTAACAAGCTCCTAAATGCCGCCTTAAAAAATTATTGATATATCCCAGTGACTTATTTTAAAATTCATTTTTACGAGCTGATTGTGCGCATTTGTTTTGTAAAATTTTATGTGAATTTAAGTATTGGCGTCAAAAGTGTTTTAAAAAGGCATACGATAACTTTTGTAAGCAAATAAGCATAAAGCTTAAAAATAATTTGTAATAGTAAATTATTCTTGGTTGTAAGAACAACTTCAAATCAGGAAGTCATTAAGAAAAAAAAGCAAGCCATATAAATAAGCACTAATACTTCGAATAGTTATGATGATGGTTATATAGTTTAACGACTTGGTAATAAAAAGCAAACAATCTTCTAAAATAGCGTTTGTAAAGACACCCCAATCAGTGATGCCAGTTTAGCTTTTTCGAGAATATATTTAGCGTCCTTTTGTTGTCTTTTATCCTCGAAATTTATGTTTCAACTTCGTGGCTTTTTAAGCCTTTTTTTATTTAAAATTTAGCCTCAAAAAGGGTGAATATTTTTTTAAATTATTTATTTTCTGCTGTACCCATAAAATTATTTTAAAACATATTAAAAAATTAATCCAATGTACAAACGTAAGTATACTGAAGAGATAATTAAATATATTGATTGGAATCCAATGGTGATAGCTTCAACGTTTTAGCTAGACAATTGATTTTGGTGGAGGTGCGATAATTAAAGAATGCGCTGCAAGAAATTAATTTTTTGATCTAGTATTTATTTTTCATTAACACTAATTTTGAAATACTTTTTAGTTTTATAAAAATAATTAAAAGTAAAAAAATTTTACTAGAATTAAGTCTTTATTATACATTCGATGGCTACAGAAACGTGGGCATGATTTTGCAATTACCGATTGATTATTTATAAAATTACAAGACTCCCGTGATACTTATACAAATGATTACTTGGATTCTTCTAGCGATGAGGAAATTATGGTACCTGTTATATGAATTAATAATAGATGTGCATAAAAGTATATAATATTTAAAATATATATACAGTGTGAGCTTGATTTGCGCAACCACCGATTATTGCAATACTGCGATTAGCACAACAGGTAATTTTGAATATTCCAATCTTGATAAATGCAAATATTTTAAAAAATAAAAGGTCTCGATAAGTACAAATTTATATCTGTTATTGAATTTAGGCAATTTTCTCTCTGAATTTATGTATATATGTTTTAATAAAAACCTAAGGTTGCTCCAATGAACCCATCTTTAAAACGTTTTCCATAAGTTAGTGTTGATCAGTTTTAATAGTTTGTAAGTTAATTTAAAAAATGTAGTTTTTTTTTGAAGATCATACTAGCAGTTTTGTTACATAACTTATTTTTTTAATTGGACGGATAGTTTGCCTACCTGAAATATTGATTATTAATTATCAATGTTGAAATCTCAAAATTGCAGGGAATGTACAAAGTTAAAAACCTCAAACAATTAAAACAAATGCATGCCAATAAAGCCCAAAACATTTCCAATAAATGTGCAAGAGAAAAAACAATTTCTTATGAAAAATTTATTATTATAAAAATTATGAAAGCTGCGGTTTCCCAAAAAACTAAAAAGTCTAAAATTGTCAACAAATTTTCGTCATTCTTCTCAGTTCATTAAAGCTTCTTAACTATTTTGGCTTTATTTCATATATATATTTTTTATTTTAAAATAATAGAATTTTATGAATTTAAGTTAAATAGTGGTGTTCTTAATGGCTGTTTTTATCCGATTTCCTTTTAAGTCTTTTTTTTTGAAAATACACTACTCGAATATAATGATACAATATTTGTTGTATCATGCCTTAATATAATTGTTCAACTTACAAGCTCAGTCGTATGGCTTATCGTTAAAAAAATACAATATTTATTTAAGTGCTTGTGAACAGACAAATTTGTTGTATCATTTTGTCGTATTTTAAATGTTAATTTAATGTAGTCAATTCATTGCGAGTAAATAATTTATGACGAACAACAAATTTATTTTTTATCAAATAAAAAAACATGAAAAGTAAAACTGAAAAAAATTAATTAATGCCTTATGCCACCAATATAATTTCGATATGTAAATGAATTGATTCAAGTTTGTTTCCATTTGTATTATTCTATTTTTATTTATTTACGGGACATTTTTTAACTTTTCTTAAATAAAATCTTCTTCTTCGACAATAGTCGACACGCAATTCAGTTGACACCATGAAATTGAATCAGATATGGGAGTTCTAATTTTACGCGAAATAGTTTTTCGCGACAAACAATTTTCATGAAAATGGTTTGCAAATTAAATTGAAATGAATCAAGTATATATTTATCATTAAGAAGAATGTATTTTCTGGATCTACTTATCACATATGTGAAAGATTTTTTTACAAATTAATCTAACAAATAGAGTTTTTCCATATCTGGCCTCAATACAACCTATGAAATTAATGAAATATATAAAATTCAAACGTGTAATTATAAAACATACATATACCAACAACAAAAACAAAATACATAACGCATACTATGTTAATACGAGCTTGTGAATCGAACATGTATTTGTTTAATTTTCTATTCATAATACTTAATTTTTATGTTCTGTATTTAATTATATGAATTTAAAAGTTGGAAGCTTTTTATTTGTTTTTATTTTTGTTCATGTACTCGTACCTTTAACATGTTTTATTTATTTTTATTACTAATAAGTAAAACGTTGAATTATGAATAAAAAATATTTAGCCATTTTTTAGCTTTCTCTTTTTGGGCGATTTAGAATTTTCTGGCGTTTTTAAGAGTCAGATTTAGCTTAATTTTTTTTCATCTCCTGGCAACACTGACCGCAATATTAAATTCTGTTTAGCTTTTAATAATAAAATGAACGAATTACAAAACTGGATAAATATGTTTACTTCGCATATAAGTTGATTTTACTTTTTTTTAATTTAATTATATCCTACCGAAAATTTATTTTACTTTTTGCAACAGTAGATTAAATGTTAAAACATTCTTGTTTCGCAACTTTCAGTTTACCAAGTCATAGGAAATGGCATGTATGTACACATTTTGTAATTATGCTCGTTATATACAAATGTATATGAAAGGATTATTTTAGGAATTACTTAAAATATTAATTTTCATTCATTCTATCAGTTTGAATTTCATCTTAAATTAAGTGAAAGTAAAAATGGTGAACAGCAATAATAAATAAAGTCTCATATTAAAAAACTTTTTCTAAATTGCAAAAAATAAAAAAAAACTTATTTGATTGGTATATGTTGAGAAGATACTCTGTAGAAAATAAATGAGTTATACTTGTGTTCCGAATATCCAAATAATATAATTTTTTTGAAGAATTATGATAAAATACACAGATTAGCTAATAAAAGTATTCCTCTATACAACTTATGTTTAAGTGTTCCAAATATGTTTTCATTAAATTCGTATTTACCTTTTGCTTAATAGGAAAGATTTTAAAGCAGAGTTACTTATGCTTAAAAAAAATAAAGTCAAAGTAACTAACAAACTTTATTTTCTTTCTCCTCTTCAAAAATCTGTGTTCTTCGTTAGAAATAGGTGACCACAATGTAGTTTCGTTTTTTTATTTACATACACCGAAATATTAAATAACGGGTATGATTTTCGGTCGTGAAAACTTATTTTTTTAATTTTTATTTAAAAAAAATTTCTATAGAAAATTGTTCTCAACATTGTTGAGAATTTTTTTTAAATAAAATTGACCCCAAAATAGCGATGGAAAAGTTTTATAACAAATTTCCACAAAATTTTTTATGGGACATTTAAGTTTTATTGAAGATATTTATTTTTTTTTTAGAAAGTCGACTCCCAAATGAGGAACAATATTCTTACAGAAAACAAAAATTTAATTTCTTTATAAGCTTAACTGCTTAATTTTCGCTAAAACTATACATTAATTTAGAAAATTTATTTTAAAGTCTTATCAACATGATCCATTCAAAAACAAAAGACAGGTTTTGTTCCATATTTACAAAATTATTTTTAGAGAAAAGGTTTATGAATACAAATTATTCAGTGCTTTATTTAGTTTACTGCTAAAGTTATGTTTTTCAAATTAATAAGTTTTTAAACTAATTATTTATTTCAAGAATTTTTTTTCTAGATTTTGACAATATATTTAAATTCCAACCAATTAAAAAATATTTAAATTACATCATTAATTCAAAACTTGTATAATGTTTAATGCATAATAGATATAGGTTTGTTATTAATTAAATAAAAATTATTAGCCATATGATATTTTAACTCATAAGGCTTAAAAAATGTTCTAACAAGATTAAAAAAGGTAACGCTGGCCCTAGTCTAAAATAAACTAACTCAAAACGTTTCCAGTTTGTATGAAAAAAAATTTGTTTGCTTGTTTGCTCACAAATTTCAAATGTTCAAAAATAGTTCATTTTACAAAACTGAATAGTCTCTGCTTAGAAAAAAGTTTAAACATAAAATGGAATTTTTTTCTATACATTTCATAGTTCACGGCTGTTTTCCTTATTTATTAATGTTTTGCCAAAAAATATGAAATACTTAATTTTATGTGTAAATTAGACGTGTTTATGACACATAAGCTCGTACAAAACATAAACCTGAACTATGATTTAAGCGGTCATATGATAAATAGAATGGACGTCCTTTAAGATCTTGAAATGAATGTCAAATTAAATGTTGTACAAGAAATTAATAGCATTTAATACTCAAGGACTTATATAACGTTGGCATAACGAAATCACTGACTCGTATATAACAAAAAAATCTACACACATCTTTAGACCTATTCTGGAATATGGCTTTATAATTTGGGACCCTTCCTATAACGTTGCTATCACTACCTTAGAAACTGTAAGAAACCACTTATTGTTATTTTGTATTCGTGGTCTACAGTACAAAATTTTTAACTCTACTGTTATTAAATGTGGATAATTTAGTGCAAGGATCTATGCATGCTCTGATTTTTTGATATCGTTCAAGGTTCTATGACATTCAACACATCAGTTGTACCCACTATCGGTTCAAATATTAATTATGGCAATTTTGAACCTTAAACAGAATTTAATAAAGAACAGCATCATATTGATTTTCAATGTGACTTTAATATGATTTAACATTATATTGTTTTTAAGTAACTAATAGTCTGTAGGGTCATAATTCTTTTGTCTTAATATAAAAATAAATGCACTGCATACTATAATTTTTGAATTGTACTATTTCTTGTTAATAAATTCTACAATTTCTTGTAAGAAGTTAAGATAAAATTCAATTATTACAGTATGTATGGCAGAAAGGTTCGAATTCTGGACAGTTTCAATAATGAAAATTGCTTCATATTGGTCTTTTATTGCAACGTAGTCATATCTAAAAAAAAAACTCGCCCGGCAAAAGACGAGTTCACTATTTTAAATTTACACACACATCGCTCTAATAACAAAAAAGTATTCTCCCCTCAAGAGGTAAGTAAACAAGATATTTGTATACATTTTTTATACAAAATGAAGAATTACATGATCAATATTTCTGCATTTGTAGCTCAAAAATCACGTTTTTTTTAGATATGACTACGTTGCAATGAAGGAGCAATCTAGTTCTTTTTGAAACAAATGTCATCTATAGTTCATTTGATTTAGTAAAAATATCTTATCATGAAAATATTTTAAAAATAATTTTCTACTATTGGAAATATGTATCTTTTACTGATCTGCTAAGATTTATTTAAAAACTTATAGCAAGCAATTTCTAAATCTTTATATATACAAATAATTTTAATTCACTCTTGAATGCTAAAGCTGCAATAATATTTTAAATATAGGTTGCGTATGACTAATATTGATTAAAAAAATACTAGTATCACTCATACGGCTTAATCGTTTAAAATGGATACAGTATTTAGAAAATTGGCAAGAACATATTATTTTCGAGAAAGCATCTGTAATATAATAGCTTTACAATTAATGTCTGTAAGTAATCAGTTGAAATGAATTTCTTTTTCTAATTTTTGTAAATTTTTTAATAAATTCATTATTTTTAATTAGGAGAGTACTATGTGGAACAATTTATTATTCATCAGACTAACAGAACTGATTTCGAGGTCGCTACACCTTCTCATCAGCGTTCTCTGTACGATTTTACTACTTTTGACGGTGGATATATGATATTAGGAATAATGAATTTATTCAAAAATTTCTAAAATATTAGAAAAAAGGAAATGAGTAAGCCCGGATTTGAACTTGAGCCGTAAAAATTCGTTTTAATATATTATAGATTTACAACCAACGTGTAAGAAGGGGTTAATTTAACGTTAATTAGTGATGGTAAAATTTGAATATTGATAGTGGTAAAGCAGTGTTTGCTGTAAAAACATCTAATAATACAAATAACTCTCGTATGCTTTTTCTAGACATTATTTGTATATATAAATACAAATTTGAAATCACATTCTACCGAGCCACCTAAAAAGCGGCGGATACATGGAAACACACATGAACACTGATGATGGGAGTGTAGCGGCTCTCGAAAAACAACGTTGTTTCTGTTCTGCCGTGTAAGTTGAAATTAATTAATGTTAATGTTTATAAGTAATTATTAATTAATGTTAAAATTTTTCCTTGTTCCTTTGGAATATTGTCTCATATCCAATTCTTTCTGACTAAAAACGTTACGAACATTAGCCAAAAAATAATAATCACTTTGGATTAAAAACTACTTAAATCAAATTCAACGTTTAAAAAAAAACTAACATTTTAAATTTAGTCTTGTTTTCATAAAGTTTTTTTTGTTTAATTAAAGAGAAAAATTTTATATAATTTTTTAGTTTAATAACTTTATTAAAGCAGACACCTTCTTAAATTTAACTTATCGTTTATAAAAGAAAGTTAAAAGCATTTCAAGGGTTTATATAAATCTACATGTCTATATTGTTTGACTACCTCTACATTAAACTTACACGTGTCTATATGGTTGTGGATTCATATTGTTCTAATTGTGTGTATGAATATATAATAAAAAATACAATTTATAATGATTTATAATCAGAGATACATGGCAAAAGAAAATATGTATAAAAAATGTATATGTTATGAAATTTGAGGACAGCACTCACTTCAAACACAATTAAAAATATAATACTTTTATTCTAAAACAAATATAAATATATGTATGTACATTAGGGTGGGACGATTTGTATTTTTCTTTAGGCAAACAATAGCAGACTATAACTTTCATTAATAAGTAATTAAAATTTTCATTGATAAATAATTAAATTTCATTAAAAATAATTCAGTAATAACTAAAAATAATAATAACTCCAAAATGAAGTTCACCTTGGAAAGGTTATATTTAAAAGAATTATATCAGTATATTTTTTTAATTACCTATTAAAAAAAACTTAAAAATAAAAGTTGAGAAAAAGCAAAAAAAAATAAAATTTGGTCGCCTCAAAAATAATTTTTTTTTAATACGTCGTAGTTAAATTTTTTTCCTCATGCCGAAGGATCTCGAAAAACCGGTGGCACAATATCGATTGCTAGAGCGACCCTTCCTAATATACATATGTAGAATATACACGTTAATATAATATGTAATGATAAAGAAGTTACAGCCTTCACATGTGCAACTGTACGTAGTCCTTATACTCGTTGTCATTGTATGAGTACTTTTATAATTATATAAATTTTTGTTTGGTAATACAACACACTATGTATACTTTTTTTAATATATAACATTAAAAAAGTTAACTTTGCATATTTCTTTTTTATTTTTATTGTTAAGTAATGGAATGTGTTCTACGTATGTGACAATAAATACATTAGCAAACACATTCAAACTCATTTATATTTATACCTCATTATTTACTCACTCATATTTTTTCTACCTGTTTGCCTACTTATAACTCTGAACCAAAAGTACATATGACTACAAAAATTTTTATGCATTATTATGGTTATGTTTGCTTATTTTTGTGCCATTTTACTTGCTATTTTATCCTTATGTATTAAAGTTTGCAGGTGTGCATATTTATACTAAAAGCAGATTTGTGTGTGCGTATGTTACATTAAATGACATTAAAAGCATTTAAACACGCCATAAAATAATTCATAATAATAATGAAAAACAGTTTCAACTGTCACATTTTGTTAATGTGTGTTCCTCTACATCATTATCAGTCTTGTGCTGCATTTGTCTCTACACACAAACGTTTATAGTCATACATACCTTATATTTCATTATTTTGCTACTTTCTTTTTAATTGCAAATTTTTTCCTGTCTTCAGGTTTTCATTTGTTTTTAATTGGAAAACATATGCAACAATATTTGTAGTATCTAATGTAAAAGGTTATAATTTAAGAAAATTTCCTGATTTCATTTTATTTTTTGTAAAATAATATATATTTATATACAACACGAGTAATTTATATTCCTTTTTAAATAATATTTTTCTGGTTAAAAAATCATAAATTATATTATATTTGTATTTAAAATGTTAGTATTAATAAGACATTCTTTTAAACAACAATTTATGGACATAATTTTATTACATGTGACTGTTTGTTTAATTTATCATTATAGAAAAAAATACCTAAATCTTTCTGAAGGGAGAAACCTCATGGAATAGTTTTACAAATAACATTTTAGAGTAAATATTATAAAAAGCATATGAAAAAAGGTAAATTGAACCAATTCCTCAGGAAGAAATTTCTTAAATTATATTATTAAAAAGAGCTAAGATTTTGTTGTTTAAAAAAAATTCTTAATCAAAAAACATACAAACAATTCTTAGTCCAGGCTTCACAATACCACAACCACTAGTACAACTGTAGTTGTTAAGGTGCTGGGACTTTTAAGCAATTGCCTGTGTACTTTATATAGGCTTAAAATTTCATTAGCGCAATAAAAAAGTATGAATTGTGTAGTGATAGACAAATTTATACCCGTTTTTGGTGACTTTTAGCGATCCAAAAGCTCTGTTTCGGTTTCATAAAACACCGACAAACAAGAGTTGTATGTTCCTTGTTGAAAGAATTGCAAATTTTTATTTTTGTTGAACAAATTCAATAACACTTTTACACATTAAAAATATTTATATATCATACAGCGTTTTGCTCTATAAGAAATCTTTCGCTAATTTATACTTGATAATCTTTTTTTTATAATAATTTTCTACACAAATATAGGACTTTACGACATTTATATTTACATTGTGAAATGAAAAATTTTAATTTTTCTTTCAGGAATTCAGCGAACGATAATCATCGACATCCTTGAAGATGCAATCTATGCAAAATATTTTGAAATTTTTTGTGTTAATTAAAAAACCGTATAATATTTTTAATAAATTCATTATGATTCATAATAATAATAATAATACAAATTATTTTAAAGAAAATTTTCAAAAACTCTTTAATGTGAGGAACAAACATCTCTACTATTTTAAAACTTGCACAAGTTTCCATTTGTAGAATTTTGTTAGAAATTACCAAATTGTCTGTCCATAAATATTTTATTACAATATTTTTGAATATATGTTCTCTACAGAAATTTGCAAAAATCATTTCTGGATAATAATAATAACTTTTTTTATTGTAACAAGTGCGCAATTTAATTTTTTTTGGAAAGATTTTCATTAAGAAAATTTGCACAAAACATTTCCAAATCTGATAGGATTTTTTGCTCAAATATTTTACTGAATATATTTTCTCTAATGACAATTTTATTTTACGTTTATTTCATTTGAATTTTTAAAGTTATAAAATTGTATCTCTATTGGAAATTTACACAAATTTTCTGTAAAAGTAAACTCAAAATTATAAAACGTTATAGAAAATTTGTTTAAAATTTTTATGTGGGCAAGCTATCATGCACTTGAATGATTATTACAATTTTAGCGTAGAAAAAATCCATTAGAAAACTGGCACAAATTTTGTTGTACAGTTCTGTTTTTTTTTTAATATAAAATTTTACAAATTTTCATTGATACAGGGTAACAAATAAAAACTAGGAGACTGTCGACAGGACATATTTTCTAATGACGTTAAAAAATATACGATATAAAAATTACAAATGACAATTTCTATATAATTTCTTGAAGATGTGGCAATCATAGTTTTAGTTTACTTAAATCTGCAAAGTGAACGGATCTTGTAGTGTATTCATGTCATACAACAAGCACAGCATGTCCATACCAACTGCAACTGAGTAGCGCAACAACTAAAAGATCATATTACATGTTGAAGTGTGGCAAACAATCTACTAAAGTAAATTGAACATATTGATGACACATGTAAATTTAATTTTATTTTAATCTATTTTATTTTAATACAATTGAGTAATTAACAAATCACTCAATTCTAGATAATCAAATATATTTTCATAAGTAGTATTTAAGCTAGAACATTTGTAAATAAAAGCCGACTTTGAATGATAAACAGAAATCGGCAACAACACTGCCTTGTCTTACTTTAAAGTTTGAAACAAATTTTTGGCAGTTTTTTTTAATACCTAAGTTCTATCTGAAACCCTTTCAGCTGTTTAAAATAAACATAAGGATTATAGGGACTAGTGGAAGCAACACATGATATATAATAAAATAAGTTTGAACTTATCAGCGACAGTGATTGTGCAGTAGCTATATCTTCAGTTTTGAGCTAATATCAATGCTAATTTACAACATTTTATTAAATTTAATTGAAATATCTGCATAATGAGAAGACCATCACGAAGTAAGTCTCAAGAATTTTGTTGCATTCAGACAACAATGTGGTGGAATGATATTTTGTTTTGCAAAAACTTATTTTCGACACTGGTTGTGGTGGAACTGTTGCCGGCTATGTAATTTTTGAAAATGTTTTTAAAAAATTGTTTGAAAAAGAAAATTTGCTCAAACTTTTTCTTTAAAAAAATTTCTATAAAAAAATCATAAATATTAATATAAGAAAATTTGCTTAAATTTATTTAAGAAAAATTTACAGGAAAACGTGGAAAAATGCCCACGCATAAGAAAAGCTAGCTTAAATATATTTCGAATTTGCTATGGACAGCGTTGCCAGGTGCTAAAGAAAAGAGTAGTTAAATCGGTTTTTTTAAACTCAAAGTTAGCAAATTGTAAATTTTAATTCTATTAACAACATTGATTGAGAGATCTGGTAGAGAATGGATTCTTATTTACAAATATTTAGTTTTTTCATTTTCTATGAAATCATAAATATGTTTAAAGGAGTTTAATCGTGACATAATTTGCTTTCTGTGTAGACAAATAATTTCGTCACTTTAACCTTGTAAATTTGTAAATTTCAATATATTAAGAAATCAATTCATAAATATGATATAGTTCAATCCAATAAAATTGTCAAGATCGCTAAAATAGTAGCAGTGCGTCCGTAAGCAAAGAGGGGAGTTATTTATATTCCGACAACTGGGAACACTAAAATCAATAGCTCAAATCTGGCAGCACCATAATAAAGTTTGACATTTTTTAGCATAAACGTACTTCCAACGTTTTGATGTGCAGGTGCTTTGTTTTGTTTACAGTGAGTTCAGAAAATTAATTTGACAAAAAAAATTTATTATCAAGAGAATGTCTCGATAAAGTCAAATCTTTGTTTGGCGATAAAGCACCATCAAAAACCTCAGCATACCGCTGGTATAATGAATTCAACCGTGAAGGTCGTCCAAAATCGGTTGTTGTGCCACAAAACGTCGATGCATTATGGGAACTGACAATGCAAAATCGGCATGTGACATATTATGAGATAGAGGCCTCCATGCGAATGAGTTGCACTTCAATATATTCGATTTTGCATGAACACTTAGTTGTTAAAAAATCTGTTTTCGTTGGATACCCAATAATATATTAATCGCTCAAAAAAGGCTTAACCGTGATGATTCCAAAGAGGTGTATAAAACCGTGACAGGTGGCGAATCATGGATACATGCTCATGAATTGGAAACAAAACAGTAATCGACAGTGTGGGTATTGCAAGACGAGCTAAATCCAACAAAAGTTGTTCGTGGGAAAAGCAGAGCGAAGCAAATGATCGCCTGTATCTTCGACAGAATTGGTTTCGCTTGAGCATCGTAGAACTGTAAATTCTGATTGGCACAGGACCATTGGTTTGTCGCAACTCTTCGGAGAAATTCGTAAAACTAGTCCCCGAAGTCAAAACATTCTTCATCATAACAATGCGAGCTCTCACACATATGAAGCAAACAAGTGAAGCTTTGAGCAGTCAAAATATCGAACTGATGATTCATCCTTCATACACACCTGAATCGGAATCCAATGACTTGTTATTATTTGCTATTCCCGAAATATAAATAGTAGCTCTCGTACAACATAATTAATAAAAGAAATTTTTTTTTAATTTTTTGATTTTAAGTTCGAGTTTGGAAAATATATTTTAAAAACCAAAAAATCTCTTTTTAGACTAAATCAAATAAACAAAAAGGTTATAAAAAGGCCTTTACGAAGAAACAACATTATTTTAGAGGTTACGTGATAAAAAAGATGCCAAGAAATGGCTAAAGTGACGCTAAATGCAAAGAAATTTACAAGTTTATCTTAAATTAAAATATACAAAAATATCAATTTCGCAATGGGATATCATTAACAAATATGTTAAATATGTATCCTGTTTGCATTTGTAGAGCAGGATATTTTACTCTCTTTCCAACAAAAGAGTAATTGTGTATGGATATGTGTTCAGGGGTTTGTATATAATTTTTTTCCACACATGTATTAGTATTTTAATATGGCTTTTAACCATTTATTTGTTATTTTTTATATTTTGTCTACTTGTTTTGCTGCTTGCGTTTCACTCATTGTGCTTTATTATTTGTTCAACAAAATGCATGTATTTGTGTTTAAGCAAACACTCGCACTTACTGTTTCACAATATATATTTCTGAGTCTTCAACTTACCTGGCATGTTGTGGGCCCACATTGCCCATATCATGTGCAGTACTGGCGGTTATTTGAAAATTTGCTATTGCACCTGATTCCATGCCCAAAGGATGCTTACATTGCGCTACATAGTTAAAAAAGTAAGCAAAAAAGAAAAAAAAACTATTATAAAAAATTTATATTTTATAATGGGAAAAAAGCAAACGCTAAATTAGAGGCAACATATTTTTAAAGAGCACGCAAGGTATGATGCAGGTGGTTTTTCATTTATTTCTACTAAAATGTTACAATTAAGTGGAGAAAATATCACGATACAGGAACCACAGTGTGTGCATAAAAAGAAACAAACAAATCATGGAAATATTTCTACTCATTTCTCTTGAGGTTAATATGCGTATAAAAATGAGGTTCTTGAACTCAATATATGATTGATATCAAATGGTGAATATTTTGTTGTACACAGTTTGAATAAACTTTTAAGTATTTTTAGCCAAAATTAAAAGTACAAGTGGATTGAACTCGGTGTATTAAAAAAGTGACTTATTTGTAGTTTAATGCACATTGAATGATGCACATTCTTTTTGTACTCATAAATAGGTGAAATAAAAAAATGTTTAATTTGGCGAAAATTCTAAACAAGGTACTTCTGTGTTTAAAAAACGAAGAATGTGATACTTAAAGAACTTATACTTCATCATGTGCAAGTGTACGTTATACACTAAATGCATCCTTATAAGTACTATAGTACATTTAATAAATATTTTAATACGTTCTTGCAAGCTGAAGTTTTTACAAAATCCGATAAAAATAGTAAGTAACAAGTTGCAGAAAAGTTGATTTCAAAAATGTAAAGCTTACGTAGGAAAAGTTAGATATTTTTTAAAGAAATGTGTTATTAATTTCTTTAAATAAATAATCGATTCAAACAAAATTTTGTCGGTTTGAAAAAAAAAAAAAATTTACTTTGGGGCTTTTTATGGGAATTCTAAAAATCTTAGTATTTTAAATTTTTAATTGCACTATTTCTCATACTTATTATTTTACATATTTATATATATTAATAATTTAGTTAAAAACAAATTGAAATTGATTATTAAGGGGTATAACCAGTTCATATGCGCATTTCACTGTTGCTAGTGCATATCATAAGGGAGCTTTACCCAGATATTTCTTAGAACAACTGGAGATATTATACTAAACTTTTTTTAAAGCAAATGTAAACAATATCAATAACTCATTAATCAACCAACTGTTTTTGTTCTCTTACTTAACCATTACCATCCAGGCTGTTTTTTTAGGTTTATAGAAAAATGTAAAACAACAACTGCCATACATTTAGTATAGAGTGATGCCTGGGTTTTGTGATCAGGTGCTGTCAAGTTAATAACTGGGGCTTTTTGTGGGAGTTGCTAAAACTTTGGTACGAGTATTTTAAATTTTTAATCGCACTTTTTCCATATAATCATTTTCAGTATGTTTTTAATAAAACTATTAATATTTTACTAAATATGTAAAATATTAATTTTGGGAAAAGTGTGATTAAAAATTAATTTTGATTAATTATGGACAGCGAAAAAGCTAAATCACCCAAAAATAAAAGCTGAAAAAGGCTAAAAAGTTTTTAAAAGCAATGCATTTCAAGTACTTAAATAAAAAAAAGAATAAAAGTCTACATATTTTTCAATTCATATAGGTCAATATATTAACATTAATATCAGTTACTTGTATTGAATTTAATTCAGTATTTGATAAAAAAAAATAACAAAATATTTGTATTTAGGCATGATATAATAATTACAGCATCCTTATTTAAATATACGGAAGTAGTATATCTGTCTTAAGGAAAACTAAAAAATATTTACTATATATATTTATTATTTATGCATATAACAAGTATTATAATTTTCTTATCGCCAGTAGAATCGCAATTATCATTGGCATAAATATCAAGAGTCTACTAATTTTATAAAATCACCGGAAATTACTAAGTCATGGCAATATTTCTGTAATCTTTTGAAAGAACATTTTAATTATAGTACCATTTCTTTCTATAGTTTTAATTATTTCCATGGTACTAAAAAGTTTTTCAACCTCAGTATTACTGAAAGGTAATACTACGGGGTTGCTGTTGCTGTTATAGGTTTTATTCTCAATAACCCGCTATTTTAACGGCTGGCATGACTCAACCTGTAACTACAATTAAATTATTAAAATTCAATAAAAATATGGAGAACAGTTTGCAAAACTAAAGCATTTTTGCGTCATAGTGGAGCATCTTCTTAGCAATTGGGGAACGGTTAAAAAAATTTTTGCACTTGAGACAAATCATTGATGTCAAAATAAGCTCGTGTAAGTCGCTCAACTGAGAATATTGTTGTTGTCGACCATAATGTTAGGAAATTACACATTTTTTAATTTCTCGTCGATCTTTGGCATCGGGCATTCCATCAACGACACGTGAAAAGTGCCCTGACCGTGTGAGTTCTCGAAGAGGCGATACTCTACTCCTTACCATGATTTCGCTTAAAAATACTATTTTTTACATATTAAAATGAAACCTCTTATAGAGATCTCCAAATACTAGATTAACTAAATCAAGATATGATTGGTTTTGCAGCGCATTTTGAAATTGTCACACCTCCACCCAGAACTCAAGTGTTGACTCAACACTTGTCCATTTCTAACTAAAAGCTTTCGCGATTGGATTTCAATTAACGGAATTCTATCTTCAGTGCACTTAGGTTTCTACATTGGTTTCATTTTTAAATGTTTCAAGATGATATCATAGTAGAAAAAAAACTTAGCCTTTTTGAGGCTAAATTTGACATTAAAAATAGGGCTAAAAATCCACGAAGCTAAAACGTAAATTACGAGGCTAAAGCACAAGAAAAAAGGCTAAACCGAAGAGGTAAAACTGCCATCAATACTTATGGAGTACTTGAAGTAAAATTATTTATGACAATCAAAGATGACTTGTAGAACTTATATGGAATAACTTTACCAGTCCTTAAGATTTTCGTTCATTCGCACTGAAGTAAATATTTCGCAAATCATAGGCATAAACATAGATATTCTAAATATTTTATTCCATCACATTATAAGAAAACATCCAATGTCCCACTCCGAAGAATTTCCTATAACTTAACAAAAATATATTTAAACTTTTCCTGCAACAAGCTATTATATCAATTGTGAAAATAATATAACAACAAATCACGTTGCTTAAACTTCATAGATGCCAAATATTTACAAATGCCGCCAAAATAAAAACTTATTTAGCACGCTCAGCTACAAAATTATACATAAATGTCATAATTTTAATGAAAATGATATATATCATTTTCGCGTTAAAATTGCAAACGTTCATTCAAACACCCAGTCAGACAGACAGACATATAGCAAAATTACATTCATACATACCGAATGCAATGGGGAAAGTATTTGAAAATAAATCCAAATTGAACGAAAATAGCAAAATGAGAAAATTTTCCAAACAACAGAAATGTACGAGAAGAAATGTAATAACGAAAACGACAAAATAATAAATGTCAAGAAATTTACGTTCAAATATTTTCCTCAATGATTTATGAGTGAATTGTATTGTAAAAAGCACTTAAAAAGACAAACAAAAATTCACAAAATAGATGAGAAATAAAGTGAACATAAAGAAAAGAATTTATGAAAATATTTGGAAATAAACTTTGAAAATAAGTTTTAGGTAATAAATAGTTAAGGGCATATAAATAGCACTGTAGTGGAAATTATGCAATAGTAACATTAAGAGCTGGCCAGAGTTTAAACTCAGTTGAATATAATAGCAAAATAGTCTGCGATAAATAACTAATGAATATACTAATTGGTTGCTTTTAAGCTGATCAATTCTTATAAGAGTTTGAATTGTTTTACATAAACTTTGCTTAAGGTACCCGAAGACGACATGTTTTTAACGTCTGACTTGTCACCTTTGGGACTGATATGCATTCGTGCAAGTCTGTGAATATTGTTATTTTACTCATTAGCTTACAAAGGTTCATATTCAATTATCTCTGACATTGACCATGTTTCTTTCTCACACAATACCCAATTCATTAGATTCCAAAATGGCCTAATGCCGTCATGCAATATTATCGCCTGCGCCAAAGAAGTTATGGCGACTATGGGAGTTTTTAAAGTTTTTTTTTTTATTTCGAATATATTAAATTTTACCTAAACACTGATACATGATTTATACTCGTATAATTCTGAGTAAAAAAACAAATCTTGTTTAAAACGTATTAATATAACGCCCTTGTAATATATTCCTTTCAGCTGGCTAATTTTACCGCCAAAAGCCATCCGCCAATAACTCAGTGTATAGATTTCTCGTAATGCTTTTCATCACAATAAAACCAGCTGATGTCAGAAGGTTTGTCAGATCAAAATATAACTTTTTCTAATAGAAAATTTTGTCAATATGACTTTACACATGAGTTTTACAGAAGCAATATTTTACAGGAAACACACGAAATGCACGTATTTTACAGTGTTAAATTTCACAAGTCAGACGTCAAAACCATGTCGTCCTTTAATGGTTATATTAAATGACTGTGTATTAAATGATTTTTAAATACTAGAGTAAGCCTAGGGGTCGAAATTCGCCCGTTTTAACGTATATCTATTTTAATTGCATTCATTTAAAAAGAAAAAACTACCTAGCTTATTCCCTTTCCCATGGCAAAAACAATAAATGAAATAAAATTGCATATAAAGACGCACATTTATAAAAAAATCATATTATTCATATACATATGCATGTAGTTAGTATTCTTAAACACTCTCACTGCTTTGCTTATGTTTTTACTTGAACCAACACTATAAGTGAATGCGTGTACTTGCGTATTTTTAGCATTTGTTGTAGTGTCAACTTCATGAGCCTTTCATTACTTTAATACTGAACCCATTTAAATAATGTATAGTCATGTCACTATAGCTAAACAATGTTTAACATTTGGTAAAAGAATGAAGAAAATCGTTTGGCAAACAAAGGAATAAAAGGGATCTAAAAATTGGTCTTTGCCTATTATTATATAGATACTTAAGAGAGAACACTGAAGATGGCTGAGAGAACACTGAAGATGGCACATAGCCGAAACCGGTCTGTTTATCAACCAAATTTGACGTGGGATGACGGAAATTCATTCCAAATTACTTAAGAAATAGTATAGATCACGGCTTGTTGTTGCTGTAAAAGTTTTGCTTCAGTCTACATTTGCTCCATGGCCAAGCAGTGCTTATGTCTTTGCGGATAGATGATCCGAAAGTCATAGCTGAGCTGCAACATATAATTTTGATTGAAAGGTATTCATGGCTACCGGAAGCTGAACAATATTGTCCAAACCCCTTTATTAGATTAGTTTGGTTGTACAACTCAAATATAACGAGTGCACACGCGAATCTTAAAATCACATATTGCGACGACATCTTTGGAAATTACAGGTTTTGAGACCTTATTCTTTTTGTCCTGAACGCAACGTTTAAGTTGCTGCAGAGCAGCTTAGTCCCAGAAAAGAGATTGAACTAATTCTTTCTTTTCAACATTGAGCCAGTTTCGTTTCTACAATCGTCTGCACGAATATGGCTTCATAATGTAAATAGTTTTTATTAATCTATTTGTTTTAGAGGGGAGCAAAATGCTCTATATATTCTATAAGTAATAAAAGCGGATTACTCAAGTTCTGTCTTTTAAAGCGCCTACTCTTAGATCTTGAATTTCCCCTTGTGAGTAAGAAGAATCTACGGTTAAGCTGGCTATTCCTCAATCATCAGTAATTTTGCTTTTCTAAGTGAACAAAGTCAGAGACTGATTGCATAACAGCATACACTTTAACTTCATCACTTTCGAGTCATTCTCCGAAATTATCCACAGCAATGAGAATGGTTTTGGTATCCAAAACGAGCTACTTAATGTATTTTGCCGAAACAGAACGATTTTCAGAGAAAACCAACAATCGATCAGTTAAAAAGGATAATTTTTGAGTGGTCCCTAATATCCAAATATTGCCAATTGCGATGAGCCATCCGAGCATACCTTGTCAAAGTTATTATACTCCATTTGTCTAATAACGTCATTACATAAATTGCCCATCAGTCTAATTTTAAATGATGCAATTGCTGGACATGTAAACATTAAGAGCAGTAATATTGAGTATTGCCTTTCTTACCAGCCTAAAGCTTGAACTCATTGCATCAAGCGAGGTATGCCCTCTCATTCACAAGTTTCTACTAGACAAACACACAGAAAATTACACAATGTAAAACCAACGAAAACATGGTTGATTTTACATTTTTCGTTAATGATTTTGCTTTATAGTCGTTTCGTGTTAAATCAACATGACTTTATGATAACTTGCAAACAACAGCAGCACATGTCAATACAACATGCGAGTCTTATTAAATGAAAATATGCAAACATTAAAATAATATGACGAATATTGTTGAATCAAAAGTATTTCAGTTTGAAACAACATAAATTACATATTGAATGAACATGTTTTCTGCATGAAATTCATTTAATATGTAACTAATTACAATGTTGAGTTAATACGATTCAACGATTGTTCTAATGCGAAATTCTTTTAAAATTAAATCGATACTCATATTAAAATAACAAAAATATTTGTTCGTTCAAAGTCAATTAAATAAACCATATAAAATTAATAAAAATGATTTCTAATATGTATATTCTTTTCTGATATTTATTTTATTTACAGACATTTGATGCTAACGCCAAATCATCAGCAAACCTTAAACCATATTTTTGAAGAGTTTCAAAACTCTTATCTTATACGAAAACTTTTGAAAAACCAATGAGAATTTCTTACAGTTTTGAAATTTGTGGAATACTTATTAGCAATGTTGATTTAAAACGTAGAAATATTGTCTTTACACTACTCAATGTTGATTTTATAAAATACGAAATACTACGAAAAATGTTCAATCTACTATTTGTTAGTTCATATTTAAAGTTTTAAATATTGAAATAATATGAATACTCGTATATGTTAGCTTTCAACAAGGTCAATATTTTTGTAAAAAAATTACATTACATGAAATCAACATTGTTTAATTTTGGTTTCACATTGATGTTTTTTTCTGTGTAAACCTTGATCTCTAATTGAGAACTTGCCCTGCAACAAAATCAATAATCTTATAGTTCAAATCAAAGTCTACTCATCCCACAATTGACAATGAAAAACTAAACATATTAAATGCAGTAGCATGGAAACTTTCAAAGTAAGTTCATGTAATATTGTAGCAAAAAATCAGCTACATTTTATTAGATTCATTCACATTTAACAATTACAACTCAAGCACTATCATACAAGAAGAAAGTATCTTGCTTGATAGTTCTTGAGTTGCAAAAACTCATCACCTGAACACTTCTTGCTTGCATGGTATTTAATAATGTATACTATTTCATTTATTTCTTTTTTTGTCATTTTACGTCGCGTTTCTTATTTATTTATTTCTAATACTGTTTTCCTTTTTTATTTTTTTTTTTGAAAGACCTACACATAATTTTTTTGCCATCATGCCATATGGCTGTTAATGTTTTGCATTGATTTTGTGTCTTACTTCTTGTACTAAGTTTAACAAATGTCTGTCTTGTTTTTAAACCATGATTGGACGACCACACACAGCATAACCAGCTCTAAGCTTAAAGCAAAAAATAAAATACAAGTGAAAAAATAAACGATTAAGGCCCAATAGTCATAATATATTATCATGGCTGGTACTGTTTTTACTCTCTGTCTATTACTACCGTTTAATTGCCATTTAAGTTTTGCTACCAGTTTTTTTTTTTGTAAATTTCAAAAACAAACTTGTCAAAATAAATATTAAAGAACATTGCTGTTGTTGTTATAGTTTTTGTATATTTATTGATCTTATTACCACATTTGTTCCCAATATTTCAAGACCATGGAAAAAAGAGGTTTTTGATTTAAATGTTACAATAAAAATATACTTGAAAATTGATGGAGTATGTGAATCAGCTTTTGCTTTGACCACAAATATTTTTTGGTGATTTCGGAAAGAAATTAAAAATTCTTTTCCAGAGTTCAAATAAAGTACAGTATTAATAGTTTTCTTGAAAACACATTGAAATTGCTTATTGAGGGGTGTGCTTGTTCTTACGAGCCCTTAATTTTTGCTGAGGCAGATCAACAGGAAACTTTTAACCAAATATTATTTACAGTTACTACATATCTATTTATATTATTAATAGACAAACACATTTTTTTAGATCCCTTTTACGGACGTATTACTTAACGGATTTTGGAAAGATTTATATGTTTTTAAACGGGTTTTACATGTATGTGCACAATCTTAATTTTATTAAAATCGGTTAGATATTTAGGGAGCTATAATCGTTTGAGGTTGCTACTAACACATGCACACTTATTATTAAACATGCATGTATCTGCGTCAAGTTGAAAAATCAACAAAGTGTGTATATGTGTTTGTCCAATTTGTTTTTGCATAGAAATTATACAGAATTTTAAGTTGTTTATTTAGAATATTTTTTGTTTTTGTATTTTATCGTATGTATTTATGTAAATATTTAACACTAATTTCTAGAATACGGTCGACTGACTCGATAGCCGGATACACTAGTATTTTAATAATCTTTCAATAGAACAAATGAAAAGTTTAAATAAGAACAAAGACACAGTCCGACATGGATTAATGAGTGATTTATGGAATGGTATAAATTTTTGGGAAAAAGAGCAATTATAATTTCAAACATCAGACGTCCCGCCAGCTGACTGCGGTATTTCAAATTTCGGTTCGCTAGCTTTGTTATCCTTATTTAATGTCGGTGAAATCAAATATCGGAAAGTGGGATGTAATGGGTTATATAGCTTTAACGTCTTTTTTTAATGTCTGTTAAATGTTGGAAATTTTTTACAATGCACACTATACAATGGATCAGCTGGTAAAAATATTAAATTTAAAATTTCTTTTCTTTCAATCGTCTCTTCTGTCTAAAGCAGCACAATGTAAAGTCTTTATATTGTTAACCATGTGATAATAATTATTAAAATAGAATGTGGAAAAATTAAATCGTATCACGAAATGAAAAGCTGTAAACGTATTTTTTGTCATGTAATGGCTACGATTAGTTGTATGCCATTTGGCTGCAGTGTAATACGTTCTATTGGACAGTGTTATTTTAAATTATATTGGCTTCTAAATATACAGTTTACTATACAAATTAATTCCGCTTTAAATACTTTAAATGAATTGTTTACGAAATAAAAAATTTTAAAATGTAATTTTTTTTATTTGAAGTTACAAAAAATCGAGAGAATGAAAAAAGGACTAAGAACAATATCTTTAAAAATCATGGTAACCAAACCATGCGGTCTATTTCCATAAAAATATGATGACCTAACCCAAATAAAAAAATTTTCCCCGTTAGCAAACATAAATATTTTTTTCAACAACTCGCTGCAACTTTTATTTGGTTTTCATGCTTGGTTTGATATTGTCAATAACTGTTTGCCACAAATTAATAATGCACCGTCGAACTGAATATAAAGTTTTTACTTCAAATATTGATTTATGCAGAGAATTGAGGATATGAAAACATGACCTGGTCTGGTATTTGTGAGTTGCGCATAAAATCTGTAGGCAGAGTGAATAAAAGAATAATGAAGAATTTTTGTCGGTTACTGATGAAATCGATTAATAAATATAAGTTGAAAAAATCTTAAAGTTTAATAAGGGATTATTTAATTTTTTAAGGCATATTTAAATATTATTTTCTCGATTTCTAAGTAATTAATGGATTTAAATACTATAAAGTCAATCTATTCCAAAAATTATATTCTCTATAAAGTTTTCGAAAAAAATCATTTGTAGAAATAAGTAAATTATACTTTACTTATAAATATAATCTCATGAAATAAAAACACTTAAGTCTTATGGAAAACAATCAATTCAGACTTTTGTCTGTTTGGTCACTAAAGATTTATAAGTTTCATGGGCTATTGTATTCGGAGTTAATCTATGCACCTTTTTAAGTTAATGTAATCTTTTGCTTATTGTAAAAATACAATTACTTATTATTTTTTTATAATTTTTATTGCAAATACAATATTTGCAATCACGTATATTTACTAAATGATTTTATTAAGAATTGGTTAACTCGTTTTTGCTTGTCAGAGTAGGGCTTAAGTAAGGCTTCACTGCTTTAATTCAATTACATTTTATTACAATAATAGGAACAATTTTTAAAGTATACGGGTAAAAATTCATTATTTTGATAAGCACAAGGGGAACGATCTACAGAGGAGTATTTGCATCAAAAAGGAGGCCAAAAGGCAAAAAAGAAAAGAGAAATCTTAAAAACTAGGTACGCATATCGATACAATATTACATCATTTTGTTAATTTTTATGTTGCGATTTGTAGCTCTGAGACACTGCTGAAGTCAGGAAAGTGAAGAAAATTACATGCACTTTTAATGTTTTTTTTTGGTTTCAAGATGTTTGTATAATATTTTTTTGTGGCTAACCGATTTACAATTTATTGTTCTGATTCTTTTTCACTAAAAGATTTGATCAGAAGCTATTTTTGTTATTTAAAAAAATTATCTTGAATATTAATATTGAAACAATTCGATTAAAAATTAAAAAAATTAAATTTATAAATTTTTTTGCAAAAAAAAGAACAGGGTTTTTAAAAGTGAAGGTAGCAAATGTATAAACTATGTTATATACCACAATAAAATTTAGAATCTCTAATTTTGGAACCGAAAAAAGATTGCGCAATTCAGCGCCATTATTTTTAAATTTTCTTTAAATTTTCAAATATATTTTTTTGTGTCTGTTGAATTATTGATTTTAAATATTATTCACGTCAATTTTAACGCTTCACAATGTGATTATCTGCCTATAAAAATGAATTTGTAAAATTATTATTATCATTAATAGTTTATAAGGGATGTCCCACAGCCCCATTAAACAGTTTTTATTTTTCTGCGCTCTATACAGCATTATTTGTTAGAAACATATTTGTACATACCTAACTCTAGTAATTTTTAAAAGCATTAATCATAAAAATTAGATTAAAAAAAGAAAACATCGGCGCATAAGAAATACATGGGTCACCCAGGCCAAATACTAAGTACACTAACTAACACATAAAAACATACATTTTTATCAGAACCGTTTTGTAACTTTGAGAAAAAGTTTAAACAAGATTACAGTTATTGCAAATAGTTAAGGAATCTGAACCATTGACGAGAAATTGCAGTTTTTAGTTAGAAAATTGTGCAAAATTTTAAGGAGATGGGGACATATGATAATGATTTCGACGTTTTTAATTACAATAACTTTGTAGTGTATTAAGTATTAAATAATAGAAAATACATATTACAAATCTGTTTACATATCTAAAAATTAGTCTGCGTTTGTATATTCGCTTGATAATTTGTTTGCTTGTTACTTACTACGACAGCGATCTTTTTAAAATTTTGATATTATTTTGCACCCTGTTGTAAAAACAGCCAAAAGTCTGCTACTAGATTTTTTTTATATCAAATTACACCTAAAACTATCAAAAAACTAAATATTTCAAATCAAAAAACACATTTAATAATTTTGATTTTTGGCTCATATACTCCCTCTGTGCGATTCATAATTTTTGATGTTACTTCATCATTATGACTGTAATTTGATAGTCTAGACAATGATAACTTTAGCCTTAATGGAGAACAACTCTCAACTGTTTTTTAAATGTGGATTGTAATTAAATCTACGATAAAACATACTTTATTTAAATCAATTTTAATTTTGTCATTTATTAAAGTTATTTAGCTTTCAATTAATTTTATTTTTAAATTTTTATGACGTCCTAATGCACATTATTTTTATAGATCTTTTACAAATTTAAGGTCAGTGTTTGTAATGTGCTTAGATTTTTTAATATAAGAAATATTGAAGAACTATTATTATATAATAAGAATTAAATTTTATTAAATTTAAAAATGTCATTTGCTAAACATTTATGCTCGAATTACACGCAATTTGAATTAAAACTTTGATTTCAAATTTCTGTCCATGTTTGAAAAAGTTTGCGAATAAAGCTTGATATCAATTATATTTCAGCTGTTTTGCCTTGTGTATGTAGGGTATTTAACTGAACATTACTGATTTCTCTATCAATCATATTTATTGGTAAATCAAAATTTACTTTTTCTTATTCCCGAGTTGCCGATATTTTGCAGCTAAAACAAAAAATTTTAAGCTTTTGTAAATGACTTTATTGGTAGAATAAATCTTTCAAATGACAATATTTTTGCATATTTATTAACAAAAATATAAATTTGATTATAAAAAGCCGAAAGACAAGTTGTGTAGCCATACAATAAATTTCATTCAGTGATTTCTTGCAAAGTATAAATTTATTCTCTAGACTTTAAATATGTGTCTACATCTGAACGTAATTTATTAAACACCGCTGGAAGGCCTGTTATCACAAGCGTATTCCAAAACAAAAACAACTCAAAGCAACAAGCCCACTCTAGTGTAACACAATAATACGATAACAAAAATGCCAACCAGTAACTTATAACAAAAACCAGATCAAAATCTATTTAAGATTTTTTGAAACCGACTTGAGTAGACACCAACAAATTAAAAATAAAAAGGCGTTATTTTTGTATTTGCGCCTCAGAAGAATTTAATCAGCACGAAAAGCTTAATTGCTATTTAATTTTTTCAACACTTAATAGCTGCCGGTTTTAGAAAACTGATAAATGAATAAAAAAAAAACACACACACAACGGAAAAGGCACAGCTTAATTTTTAAAAAGTATAAAGGGTATTCACAGTAAGCGGATATGCCGCTGTTTTGCTTCTTACGATCGTTAAGAATATCTTTTGTTTCTGTTTTACTAGCTTTGCGCGACCTACTTCATCTTAGTGCATAAAAAAAGGAGTCACCATTTTCCACTTGTGCAGAATTTGTTTTATCTTTTGTGCTAACTCACCACTTAGGCAATCACTCACTGAATCACCGGTCAATATCATTTGTAACAATTTATTGAGCACCATAGTCCAGTCATCTTGTACATGGAAATTATTTTCTTTAAACCATTTCAACTTTTGCCACTTATATTGAATGCAGCTATTGCATAATATTTTGTAAAAGTAACCATAAAAAACTTCACCTTAGAAACAACAACTTCACTATGAGTGCCATACTGATTGATTATGCCCAAAAAGGCAAAAAAGCTTTATCTACTGCCTCAAATCTTAAAACATTTATTTTATAGTCTGGTAATGGAGACAGGCAATTTTTACATGTTGTATGCTTACTTGAGAAGCAGGTTTTGGTAACACACACACGCAAAAAACACAGAAGAACATATTGTAGCCAAACTCTTTAAACGGTTACGGCTGAATTAAGTTATCTTGCCTAATAGAAAAATGCTGTTAAAGATTAATAATAATAGTTTACGCCAAAACTAGAGATACGGAAAGTTGTAGCACAATCAAAATATCGTTAAAAAGCCTCAAAGTTTGTAATTGATCATTGCGCTAATGTATGGAGATAGTGGATATGTGAACATAAGTTGCTTCATTAAACACAAATTTTATTTTACAGACACTTTTAAAAAACTGGAATAAAATAATGTACAAATAATGCGAGGGAAAGCAAATAAGAGTTTGTGTTATTTACAAAAAAAAAAAGATAGTAAATGGGGCTATTCACTATCTTCTAAATATGGTCTTAAATTATAGAATTTGCATAATAGATTATATTTTTAATCTGCAATAACAAAATATATAGCGATGCGCTTGCTACTTTTTTTAAATATGCATGACAATAAGCCTCTAGTTTATATGTATTCTACGCATGCAACACTTAATTGCAAAACAAAATAGAAAAATATCCTTCATGTAAGTAAGCTTATGTGCAAATGTAAATAAATAAATAAATAAATATTTTGTGACAGCTGAGTATGAAGTTCGTGTTTTGCAAAATCGTTTACAATTGAAAAAAATATGCAATCTCAAATGCACAAGATTGTGAATAGCGCTATTAATTTATTTCTTATTTCCGCAAAGTAAGATTTTATAAGGTCCTTAAAATAGTCTTCTATTCGTTCGAGCCAATTCATTTGGCAAGCCAATGAGCTACTTCTTTAAATTTTAAACTGACAATAAACGTTGGGAGCAAACCTTCTTTAAGAACGATTCCCAATGCATGACGTTTTTGCTTGTTCTCAGCAATGAAATTGCTACGTGCATTTAATCTCGTAACTTCCGCATTCACATAGCTGTGCCACGATTAGTACGAATAGTTTCCTTCGAGTCATCGGTTACTATCACGTGACCCACATTTAGTTGCTGCTAAATTTGAGTTTCAGATTATTTTAATAGAACCTCAATTCAGCAATAACCCTTTAAATTAGACTACAATATTTAGACTCACATTGGAAGTCTTGGTTTCTGAAATGTCTCGACATTTTGTTTACAGTCATTTGACATTTAATAAATCAATCTGGATATAGACTCTATCTCAGATAAAGACTTGACCGCAACTGTACTCACAAAGAGTTCGTGAGACAAAAAGTCTTCGGCCTTGTGTCACTTCAAGGCAATCTACCTTTGGTCAGCCAATGCAACTTTCATTCCCTGAGATGTTATGCTAAGTGCTGTGAAAGCTAACAAATAGTTAAAATATTATTTACAGTAGTTTTGATTTAGCTGCCTTTTATTTAAGAACACTTTTGACTTAACGGCATAAAACTAATAATTTCCGCCACTAATCCTTAAAATCCTACACAAATTCCTTTTTTAATTGTCTTTTTGTACGTGCACATTTAAGATAAATGCCCCATATTTTTGGCATTTTAAAATTACTTTCATACAAAAAATCTATGTTAGCTGGGTTTTGATTGACTGCTCAAAAATATATATTTTCTGCTATTATTCTTCCTAAATCTTGTTTATGTGCATTTTGTATACCTGCATATTTAAATTATTTTTTGGTAGTTTTAAAATATTTTCAAATAAAAAAAATCAAAGTTAGCTGCACACATGAAAAAAATATGGTGGCCATTTTTTCTCGTAAACAGCAAACCTAAGCCGTTTCTAACACTGTGCAACATATTTCGGGTCATCGCCGCCAGCCTTAACAACTCCAATGGAAAATGCTTTGCATTTGCATTTGATCCAGAATAGTTTTAAATTTGTCTGAAAAAGACAATTAATGCCATGTAGTATATTTTAATCTAAAATTTCTAATTTTTATATTTTACCACGCCTATACCGCCCACCATTTATTTAAATAAAGGAAAAATATATATTCCACATTGAAATCAATGCAGCAATAAGTACGCACTATTACATTCCATTAAATATTTGTATATATTTATATGTTTTTTTTTTCAATTTTCACTCACAGTGCAAAAAATTTTCAAAAATGGCCTAAAAATTAAATTCGAGCAAACTATTCAAAACCCTTTGACAGTTCTGTTTAGTTAATGGTCTGCTTTCATTTTCCATTGGAGTTGTTGAGCCTGGTTTTCTTGTTGAACTGTGTAATTTAAAAAATCGCAAAGAAGTCACGCAAATCGTAAGTTGTCATCATTGTCAAAATTCATATATTTTGTTTGCATTTAAGATAAGTACACAAAAAATCGTGCAAAGTTGATTGTGCAACTAATTCAAAAGGCCTGTATTCTAATTGTGCTATCAATAGCACATTTGTTTTTCAGTTTATAGTCAAAAGGCAAAACACTTTAACGATTGACTCATAATCATAAAATTTTAAAAAAGAAAGCTAAACTGAAACACACTACGATTAAATGCATTACTGAATTCATGTTTTGATATAGATTTCAATAAGTTTTCGATAAATTCCTAAAGCACTAGAACTGTAGTAAATACCATTTTTTTCTTTTCTTTTTTCTGTACGATAATGTTGTTGCCATTGTGGTTGCTGTACATAACAATCAATGACGCGTAATAACTCATAAACAACATTGGCAATCGTAAAAGCAATAGCAAGAGCAAGCAAATAACTTAAATAGTTTATAGCTTCTACTGTGGCTGCCACAAAAATGTAAGCGCCACTTTTTCAGTTAAATTAAAAAAAAAAACAAACACAAAAATTTTAAACAACTCTCACACACAGCTGATACGTTGCAGCAGCATACCTAGTTAACATTGGCTAAAAGTATTGTTTATGTGTATATTTCTTTACACGATGTATGTTGTTAATATTGCAGCCAATGTTGTTGCACATTTATACAACAACAATTTATGTTGTTGCTAATGTTAATTTTGTAGCATGCATGTTTGTGTGTTGGAGAAGTTTTCGTTAAATTTTATTGAACTATAAGAATGTTTTATTACTCCAACAGCTAACGCATAACCAGACCTAACGTCGGATTCTCTGCCAAGCTAAACAAATTTTTGTCTTTCACGTCAAAAAAAAATAAATAAAAAAAAATAATAACCCATGGAACAGTGGAAGACTGAATACCACGCATCGTGGCATTTAAAACGCTGCAATATTTTATGAACCATTTGTTGTATGTTTGGTTAAGAACCAAAACAAAACTCTTTTCCATTTGAAATTAATTGTGTGTGTTGCTAAACTCATAGTGCATGTGCTTGGCAGTTGGCCTGGAAGTTTGTATGAGAAAGACGAACTCAATTTTGTTTTCCTTCTTTGCTTTTCTACTCATTTCTTGTAAATTTGTGGTGGCTAACGAGGATTTAGTGAAAAATGAAAAAAAAATCAAGACTAAATTTCAATTTCTGCTTTTCATTAGGAAGCATTAAAATTTGTTTGGATTAAGTTTCGATTAAGTTATCGAAAGTTTTTAAGTGTATTTGTAAAGTGTGTAAGTTAACTGAATAATTTCAATTAACACATTTCTTTTGTTTAAAACAAATTTGAATAACAGGAAATAAAAAGCCAATAATATTCTATTCTTCGGCAATGACGAATTTGTTATGCCCTTTATTTGCATACGAATCAAGAGTAAAAATTAGTAGTAATTATTAGGAAATCACATTTTCATTGCTTCGAAAGTATCACTGAAGGCCCATATTCGGCTTCTTAGAAAGTTGTATTATAAAATTAGCTAAAAATCGTGTAAAAAATAGTATACAGAAATAGTTTACAGAAATTAGTGATTCGGTTATAGATTTTGCGAAATAGCTAGTGCTACTGAAAATCCTTTGTTTTTTAATAAAAATTTTTATTTTAAAATACTGTTTTTGCTTACATTTACTTGAGAAATATTGAATTGAAAGCATGGTTCCTTAATAAATGTATGTCCCGAAAAAAACACAATCATAAGACGCCAAATTATTTTTGCAAGCAATTAGTCAACAGTGTTCAAATTCCCGAGATCATGACGCGACAATCCAATGCAAAAATGATTGAATATAAAATGCTTCCAAGACCCATATTTAGCATTTTATAAACTTTTTATATGATCCTTTTTAATGAAATATTATGAAGAAATATGTGCTATGTTCCCAGGTAATTTATTTTTCATACCAAATATAAAATTTTTTACATTACTCGTAAAGTTATCGAGAACATTCAGCAGCAAATGTGGAAATTGGTGATAGAAAATTTTGTGAAAATAATATGTTAATGCAAGCGTAGCCATGGCGGTTATTTGGATGATATTATTTTTCATTATGAATGGGATGCCCTCCTCTTTAAAATTTAGGTTAAAAATGCACTTTTTTACTTATTCGAGCACCCTATATATAGGTAAATACTAGATAATTAAATCAAAAAATGAATTTTTCTACAGCGCATTCTGGACATTTTTTCTGCAGCGCATTCTGTCCATTTTTAACTTAAAAGCTTTCGCCACTGGATTTCAATCACTAACAATTCTGCCTTCGGGTGCTTACGTTTCCTTATAATTTTTATAACATTTGATAAAATTAATATTTTTGTAGAGTATAAGAACTTTTAGGCATGAACGAACTTTCAATACTAACTTTAAAAGTTAAGCTATTGCAAATTACAATTTTGAGAGTTTGAAAAGGAATTATTAAATTTAAAGTAGCATTAAGGACAAGGAAAAATGCTTTAGTGTTGCTTTTAATAGCAAACATTAATGATGCTTTACCAAACGATCAACTTATAATAGCTTTCTACGTAGTATATGCCCATCAACCCGCCCATCTATCCGAGCATTTATTAAAAATTGATTTTGTAGGAAAACGGATAAAATCTGTTCATGACTTTAAGTATTCGACAATGTAAATGTCAACCCGAAAGGGCTTCGAAAACTCAAAAATGTTTTATATCGATAGGAAGTATTGTTTTATATGTTATTTATAAACTACATTGGATATATTTAATACAATGAATCTGACTTTTTATTGTTACCCGCCCGGTCCAAAATGTGGCGAGGACAGTAGATTTACTAAAAATAGTCAAATTTTCAGAAGCATTTAATATAACTGCATGAAAATTGTACTAAATTCAATTTTTTCATTTTTATTTCTTCATTACTTATTAAAAAACATAGCCATCCTCTTATATTAAAAAAATTTAAAAGATATATTGAATGGATTTTTTTAATGAATTTTCAAATCTAAAAAAATATATGTGAAGAAAATACGAATGGCTAATTTTTTTTTTGGTTTTTTCAATCAAATGCCTTATATATTTTTAAAAATGATCTAAATGATCTAACACATGTATATTTATGATTTAAAATACTAAATAAAACGGTCACAAAACAGGCATCTCGTGTGAAGTTTATCTAAAGTGTACTATTTTCAAGTATTTTTACTACACCCATACACAGAGAATGCTGTACATAGTATATATTTTAACTTATTTCTTCTTGTTAAATAAAAACCATGAAAAACTTTTTTTGCTAAAAACTTTTATTTTTATTGTAAAATATAAAAATTGTTTTTTTTATTTGTTGTAATATAGTGTATAAGAATTATTTAAAAATTATAAGTAATAAGTAATACTACAATTTTCATTAAAATAATCTGATATGTTTACAGATTTTTAATTTCAACGGATTCAGAATCTTCTTTTTCAATTGCAAGACTAATTTTGGGTAAACATTTTTTTCTTATATGGCACATATGACTGGATATGATAATATTCCTAAATATTCCATTAGGTCCATATTTTGTTCTGCTTTTGAGTTTTTACGTGTATTGAAGATTCTTATTTTTTAACATCCTTGCTTCTAGCTTCTTGAGTTTCTTCTGTTAGTTCACCTAAAGCCAAACATACTATTTTGTATTATTTCTTTGCCATGAGCCAATACTTTGTGTAAAGTTGGTGTCATTGATTTCCAGGGATATATGATGTTGAAGAGTTCTTTTAAATTTATCATATTTATTTGTTTTTTATTGATCACTACCAATATTATTTCGAAGTACTTCAGAATATTTTTATCAATACCAGTAATAGAAAATGTGAGATCTGGATTTTGGAAAAAGCGTCTTGATGGTATTTGAAAATGTTGTTTACAAGTTTACAAAAATATTTCACTGATCCAAATCTAAAGCAAATTGGTTTTATTACAGGCTCTTTGTAGAGCATATTAATCGAATTTTGATTTATTAATATTTTGTAAACTAGCAGGTTATTTTCGTCATCTGCAAGTCCTAAAAATTTGCCGCCTATATAATTTTTTCCGAACTTATTTTATTATTTCAATCCAGATTGACAAATACAACTCATTTGCTATAAAAAGCATTTTTACAATTGTGGAGATGTAATGACGTTTTCTTTTCTAAAAAAAAGTTGTAACATTTTTTGCACTTTTTATTGAAAATTTGCAATATAATGATTTTTTGAAATAGTGAGTTTGTTAAAAGTTATTGTACCATCACTTACGATTCAAAAAATTTTTGTCTTAAGAAAACTTTAAATAGCAATTTTTTTGATGAAAAGTGAAAGAAATATTACATTTTTTTAGAAAAGAAAATGGCATAAGTAACGTTTTGGTGTGTGTGCACCTTTGAAATTATCTACTTAAATTCTTGTTTTATGTTCAACATTGTCTGTTAATAAATTTGTAAGCTTTCAAGCAGTATAAATGCAAGGAGAAAAGCTAAACTAATTTTATTTATAAATTGAAACCAAACATTGATATTTTAGCAAAAACATAGTAATGATTTCTATTAAGAGCAACTTACTTTTTATAAAACTGTTTTACACTAATTATACAATTACTTACTGGTAAATAAATAAGTCAATTATTTTCTAAGCGGCACAGAGCCTTGCGGGTTGTTTAATTCCTTGGGAAGTAATGAAGTAATATGTTGTTTTTTCTATTGAATTCTATTATTTTTAATTGAATTTCGGATATTTAGTTTCTTCTACGTCATGTAATTTTAAACCTTTCTTGATATAATAATGTGGTATCTACTTGCCCCCAATGGCATCGCCTTGTTAAAGTAATTTAAATTAATAACTCATAACAATTCCATTAGTTTGAGTAGCGAAAAGTATAAACTTCACATGTTTGTTAGCATTTCAAGTCATTACTTTGCCACACGAAGTTTTGCTGGGTACACAATTATTTGCATAAATGGAGCTGTTAAAATCTTTTCCTTATCATACCGCCCAATATACTTACAAACGAATAAATAACAAAAGCAAGCGATAACTAGACTAGCAAAAAATTTAAAGACATACAAAACTTTTGAGAAATGTTTTAATCACTATAATCATTCACACTTTTTGCTTTCAACATACAAAAAATAAAAAATAAAATAAATTTATTTAGTATTTTTCTTTCTGGAAAGTAAACATAAACAGTTTTTGTGTGAAATCAAAAGAAAAACTGAAACACCACTCCCTTCTATTAACAACAAATAGAAAATACATGTTTATTTTTTGTTGGCCTTTTTTATCTATACTGATACAACATAAATACATAAGTTTTAAGACATATTCTTGAATATAAATTACGTATTTTAATTACATAAAATCAATTTTCATAATTTATCTTATTTAAGCCATTATCTCAGTCCAAAAGCAATCTTTCATTTTCATCTAAAACACATTTTCACTCCTACTTCTTGCTATTCCATCTTGTTCAATCACCATAATTATTATTCAAAGATTCATTTGTTTTAGTCATGAATTTACGACTATTTCTTGTTCATTTTAAATGTTTTTTGTATAGATGCTGGTGTATTACTTGTTTTCGTTTTGGCAATTTATCATAATTGGTAAAATATGTTTTTGGCGGTGGCGGGTTAAAAATAATCTTTCATTTACGAGTAAAAGATTTTTGTGTTGAGATACATTCTAATTGGTAAATGAGAAGTTTTTCTTTCATTTTGTGTGCTTAAAGAAGGTGTGAGTACAATAAATAGTTGAAATATTCATTTATAAAGTTTTGATAAATACTAATAAATTAACAAAAAATTAAAGTTTGAATATTCTGTGCAATATAAAATATTAAATTTATTAAAATTATTATTTCAGCTGCGTACAAAAGTTTTAAAATATTTTGACATAAGTAATTTCATTATTTAAAATGAGTATTAACTTTTCGTTAGCAGTGATGGTTTCGTAAAGAGCAACTGACTTTATTCATTAAAATAATACAATAGAATGGTATGGTTCGGTCCAAGTTCGTACCTAAGAAATTCCACCACAAAAGACACAAAGGATATAAACATAAATGGAAAATAGCTCGAAGTCATCAGCAAAGGCGCTGGAAAAAGCGGTAGAGTAAATATATGTAGAATAATTAATCATCAGAGATGAGAATGTCGTACAAACTGAAATCGATTGAATTTGTAAAAATTAATAGATGTTATTTTCGTATTCTAGTACAGTGAAATAGTTTATATCCACTGTCCAAAGTGGTAAAATCGAACAAAGAACGTTGATGAGATGGTGTATCGACCTCGGAATCAGTACTGATCCGTTCTGGCAGTCGTATGAATTAATTGTTCCAATTAGACAAATTATAGTAGACGCTAGAAATATTTGGAGTAAATATAGTTTTTTGTTAATGTTTTTTTTCGTATTCTTTGGGTGGTTCTTCGAAGAAACACCAGACTCTCCGGGAGTTCCAAATTAAGAATTTATATGCGTGTTTATGTTGTGGCTTTTTTGTGGTTCTTTTAGTTAATTTTCAGGATATGGCATGTAGAGTTCGTGATTTTCGAACACCTCTATCCATTAGATGGTATATATGCGAACACAAGGAATATACAAGCTTGGAACTGTTCGCCGTCCACGGGTTTCATTGTACAAATTAAAACAGAAATTTAAAAATCGAGGTGAATACGAAGAATTCGTCGCAACGTTTTACGAAATCGCCGATACCACAGGCGCATGGAATCACAATAAAGTAATGAATATGGCATCGGCTTTGGCCGAAGTGAAGCAATATATTTTGGGTGATTTACAAACTCCCGATAATGCACCAACTATTGAACGGTATAACAAAAAAGAAAAGAAAATGGAAAGTATTCAGTGTTCAAATATTTTGCATGAGTACAATAAGTATATGGGTGGCGACGACCATCGGGATTCTTCTCTCGGTCGTAGCCATATACGAATAAAGTCACGGAAATGGACAAATGGATTATTTTATTACATGTGTGACATGGCCATAGTAAACGCCTGGATTTTATACAAGCGACATCATGCAGCGGCTAATCCAGAGACAAAGATGATGTTGCATAAATTTGTATCAGTGAAAAAACAGAGAAAGCATTGAGAAGCAATCGCGCAAGCGGGAACAGAAAAGAATTTTGAATCAATTATTTAGTGGAAAATCTAGACATTACCAACAATAAGTAAAAAATTTTAAAAATCAATAACAATAATATTATAAAAAGAATCATATTAACACAAAATATACTCCCTCAATATAGGTATTAAATGGAAGGGCTTGACTAGTAGAAAAGAGTACACTTTGAACCAACAAAATTACGGATTACACATTTTTTTCACAACCTATTAATTATGGGCATCAAATTAAAGCGCTTGACTCTAAGAATACTGTACGACACACGGTATTCATCACATAACATCTAAAAACTTAAAAATAAAAAAACTATAACAAATAATTCAATCAATCTAAGGGTTTATCAGGCAAAAAAAATAAATTCGGGAGGGCGCGTTAAATTTTTATCAAGAGTCAACTGAGGGTACGATCGCCCCACGATTTGATTATTTTTTGTCCTTGCAATGCCCTAGATTGCTTTAATTATTTGTTAACGTTTAGTACACTATCCTTTTTTAATTTTATTTTAATTTTTTGTTGGTTAGTTGGATTTTGCGTGAGTTTAATAAAAACGAGATAAATTCCATGTTGTGGCCCATACTATGTCTTCTTATTGTTAGTAATACGAAATATTTTTAATTAATAAATCGGACAAACATGGCTAAAAAATGGTTAAGCAAACTTTTAGCAAAAATAAATACATGCGGCTCAAGCTTCGATATCTGCATTTTACTATTACATTTCATCAACAAAGATACAAAAGTTTCACGGCTACAATAGAATGAAATACTTTTTCATTAAAAGAACGGGAATCGCAATGAAAATGAAAAGTATTTTTTCATTTCACAGTTTCACAGAACCAGAATCGACCCCCTGGTATTTTTTAAATATTTGAGGTAAATACCAGTTACGAAGAAATTTGGAGAGTAAAAGTTGTTTAGAATTTTATTAAATTGATTTTTTATTGAAAAAAGAAAAAAATCAGACTATTAAGGTTTAAGAAGTGCTTATGCCACATCACCACTACACATTCAGCCACATATTTGAAAATATGTTTGAAACATTGAATACTTGTCTATGAATTTATTTATGAAAATTTTTTTTATGATCATTCCATATTATAAATTATTGTAAAGTGTGTTCATACATATTCAACATTATTCTTAATTCAACATGAATTATAAATGTTTCCATTAAACGAGTCTTAAAAATTTAAATAGCTCAATTTAATAATCCTTAACGAGTTTTCTAAATTGCCTCCCCTTTTTATGTGCTTTGTGTCTTCTATTTTTTTTTTGTTCAAAGTAATTTTAAATATATTATATAAATACAAAAAAGGTGCTAAATAAAGTATTAAAGAAAAATTTACAAACAATTGTACTTACCAATATCGAATGCATGGCAAACAACTAAACCATTGTTCGGTGTATTCCAGATGCCACTCAATAAAATCAAAGTCAATGTCAGCCAACATAAAGTTTTATTGTTATTAACACCATGACGCTTAATGTGGCAATAACTTTTAACGTAATTTGTTGTGAAATATTTAAAATGAGCAATAGCGGCAGGATATAAAATGCAGAAGTAGTAGTGGCTCAAATTGAACAGACGAATGTACGAATAGTTAAAGAAGGCGTTGTTTTCATGTTTTAAGCAGGAGGAATAGTTTTTGCCAGCGTAGTGAGTGAAGCTCGAGGAGGTTTGGCTGATGGTGCAGTGAAATGAATTTAATAATAAATCGGTTGGTTGATTAAATGTTGACTCGTTATGTTGCTGTTTCGAGTGTTTCTGTTGGTGCTGCTGCTTCTGCTGTTGCTGCTGTTTATTGTGCAATTTTTTCAAATCTGTTTTTTGTAATTTTATAGCAGACATTTTATGATCGAAATTTCCAACAAACATAAAGTAAGGCAGCATTTGTTTCAAGTTGCTTTTGTTGTCAAAGTAGCTGTGGTGGTAACAACTTGTGAGTGTATTCCTGGCCAGTAATTATTTTAACACAACGACCAACAAACGTTTCGTAACGCGTTAACCCGTTAAAAAATTCGAACCGTTTAATGAAATATTGACACCGTTTCCCAATACTTTAAAAATTCTTAAGGAATATTTTGTTAAACACTCACACTTAATGCATGTTCATTCACTTAAAAATTCATCGAATTTATTTCTACAAATAAGTATTTTGTTTAATTTAAACATCTACTCATAACTCTTGTTCCCCAAACACAAACAAACTGTTGCCTGCTGTTGATTTTTTCGTATTGTTGCTAATAAAAATTTCCCTTTTTCTTGACAGCATTGCAGGATTTCTAGACACATTTATTTTCTTCAAGAAAATAATATGTGTTACTTGCCTTTGTTGACTCAGTACTACTGCTTTAACACTATTTTACTTTTTTGTTATTTTAACTGAACTCGAAATTTTTACGCACTCATAACGTTGTAGCAAAATACAGTGACATATAAAGCGATGTCTAAGTGTTTGTGTAATTTAGCGCTCCCGGTAAACATAAAATTTTATTAAGATTTTTTTTAAAGCGACCCGTACATGCGAAATCTTATACGAGAACAGAAAAGAGAAGCATAACTTTTGACTTAAAGTAGCAAACGCATCTGGAATGAGAAATAAGATTGCGAAAAATTTAAAATTAATGAGTTGAATTTGTTAATAAGAAAGAGTTAATTTTAAAAATTCTTAGCTTTTCGATTGCTACAAATAGTAATATAATTTAAAAAGGTGGCACTATTTCCATTCTTTCTGAAACACATAAAAAATTTGCATAATATATCCAAAATATACTTCAAAGTCCTTTTAATAATCATTAAATATAAACACTTTCGAAATGAAATGTCTTAATTAAAATTTAACAAAAGCTAACTACTAGTATCAACTGGAACTGACTACCGTACAGACATACTCTGTGCAGTCTAATAACACCAGCCAACGGTTTGGTTTGCCCATTGCAAAATAACAACAGGAAAAACAAACACCAAATTTATATTCATAGTGTTACTAAACAATTAATAACGCTGCAAAAGGAAATCTATACGTACATTTAAAACACATAAAAGCCCAAACAAATGAAAAGCCATTTGAAATTTAAGACCGGCAAATGGAAAATTCTAACCAAATTGTTATTAAACAAACCTTAAATGTACACAACTATTGTTACATACGATTACGTACGGCGAAAAACTACTTGCCACAAGACGAAGTCAAGCAACAATATTGGCAGCTTGTTTTTGGATTAAAAAATACAATTTTATTTGCTAAAGCTTTCGGTTGTTTGTTAAAAATGAAAACTTTAGACTGTGAGAGAACTATTCAGTTCAGTTGTTTTTTGTTTTTTTTTTTTGCAAACGACTATTTATGAGAGTCGTAAACATGAGAAAATAATAAAAAAATGCCGAAACAAATGGTTCTGGCTAAATTATAGACAAAGAATTCACACATATTTCTGCGAAGGATGGCTGAAAATATACGAGAGATATTTTAAAAGTTTGTAAAAATTGAAAATTTCAGAATGTTTTGAAATATAATTGAGTTTCGTTATTACAGATCCAAGTTAGCTAGCACGGCCTTAGGTTAAACATTAAATTCGAGGATTATAGCGCTTACTAGGTATTCTTGCTAAGCGTGTATGGTGGTGAGTTCTTTATTAGATGCATTATATAACAAGAAATCATATATTCTTTCCACTATCCTTATCCAAGTGGTATTTCAATCCGTGGCATGTATTGCCATACGAATGTATTGCTTGGCCGGTCTCAAAGGGAACATTTTTCTCTTACAGCTCATCTGAGCACAAACAAACTATCCTCGCAACACCCAACACTTTTATTTTTGCTGCATGTTGCAGAAAAGGCAAACAAAGTATACACTTTTTTCTCGTGTGTGTGCATAGTTGTTTCTGAAAAACAGATGTACTGCCAGACATTGCAAAAAATAAGAAAGAAAAATAATTCTCCAGCTAAAAAAACGAAACTTAATGAATGGACTGACTGTATCTTTGAAGAAAAAAATAAAACGCTAACAATAGCAACAACAAATTAAGACCACTCTTTGTCATTGGCTTTTTTCAAAAAGCATGTTGCAAGAGCATCACCATCAGCATCGTCGTTGTTATCATCATATGAATGCATTTAACAACCAAATAATAAGCGAATCATATAAATGGTTGTTTGTATCCGTTTTATTTTATTTGGCTGCCTTAATATTGCTGGTTAAAATGCGAGTACTTTGTTACAGCGAGAAGGGTTAGCAGGGAGCAAACAACCATACTTGAAGTCATAGACATTCAACATAAATGCCTTGAAGTTATATTAATATTAGTTGTAAATTTTGTGTGCTTTGTTTAAGGCATTGGAGTGATACAAAGGCAAACACTCATGCGATCGTATTCACTGTGAATTCAGGGCTAAATGAAAATTGAGAGATGTGAATAGGAAATAAAGATCTGCAGATCTAAGTTTTAATGATTGCCAAAAAACTATTAATAGTTTAATTTTTTTTATTTTTACGATTGATACTCCTCATGCTACCAACTTTGGCGTAAAGCAAAATTTTCTACACGTAAATTCTGTCCCAAAAAAATATCAAAATATCAATTTATAGGCCGCACAACAGAGCTTTACATTTAAGCAATAAAAATTTATTCGCCAAAATTTAAATTCGACTGATAAATAATTATTAGTGTAACCGACCGCATTCTAGAAATGAATATTTAAATTTACATAAATACACACAATAAAATACAAAAACAAAAAGCATTCTAAATAAACAGCTTAAAGCTCTGTCTCATTTCAGTGCAAAAGCAAATTGGACAAACACACACATGCACACTTTGTTTATTTTTTAAGTTGAGGCTGATACATACATACATGTGTAATAAGTGTGCATGTGTTAGTCGAAAACTTGTACGCTTATAGCTCTCGAAATATCGAACCGATTTAAATAAAATTAAGATTGTGCACATCTATGTAAAACCCCAAATAAAAACTAAATCTTTCCAAAATCAGTTCAGTATTATGGCCGTAAAAGGGATTAATAATATTGAAGAAAATAAAATTATATGCGAAGTGCGAAAGAAACAGCAAATAAAATATCTCTTCAGTGCTAAGTGCCTTCGTGCTAAAGTTCTTAATGCCCCTCGGGGTAGTAAGAGCTTTTGGTCATTCGTTAAAAGAGTAAAGGATAATGCTAGTTCCTCAATTCCAGCTCTTTTAAAGGATGATCAAATATTCACTAACCCGGTTGATAAAGCTAACCTTCTGGCTGAATTATTTGCAAGTAACTCCCACTTGCCGGAAAGCACTCAACCACTGCCCGTGCTTGAAAGAGTATCTGTAACTATGCCTAAAATATTCTTTCGAGCCCGTGCAGTTAAAAAGGTTTTAGCAGATCTCAACATAAATAAATCTCCTGGGCCGGATGGTATTCCAGCACTGGTCTTGAAGCAGTGCTCTTCGACGCTAGCGCGTCCGTTAGCTAACCTTTTCAGTACATTGTACCATGCTGGTGAATTTCCAATGTGTTGGAAGGTTGCTAATGTAACGCCAATCCCCAAAAAAGGAGAGGCTAACAACCCTGAAAATTACCGCCCAATTGCAATTTGCTCTGCACTTTCCAAAGTTATGAAAAGTATGGTAAATTTCCATCTTGTGAGATATTTAGAGACCAACAGCTTACTTAGCGACCGCCAGTATGGATTTCGTAGGGGTCGCTCTACGGGAGACCTACTGGCTTTTCTATCGGAAAGATGGTGTCATTCTATTCACCATTTTGGCGAGAGTAAGGTGGTGGCTCTAGATATTTCCAAGGCGTTTGATAGAGTTTGGCATGGTGCACTTCTGTCAAAACTTATTGCTTTTGGTGTCGGTGATGTTTTCTCTCGATTTATATCAAGCTTTCTCAGAGATCGCACTATACGAGTTGTTATAGACGGGATCTCATCAAACGAGTTCAAGATTAATTCAGGGGTACCGCAAGGATCCGTTCTTTCTCCCACACTTTTTCTTATTTTCTTAAACGACCTTCTACTTCAAACTTCCAATCCTATCTACTCTTTTGCAGATGACAGCAGCATGTGCCATTCATATTCATTCAATAACAGACCAAGCCTGCCGGAGATCGCGGCAATGAGGCAAAATATGAATGATTCGATAAATAATGATCTTTTAGCAATCCATGAATGGGGACGTGCGAATAGGGTCGAATTTAATGCTCGCAAGACCCAGTGTTGTATGCTTACACACAAATGTACGTACAATCATGCTGCTTCATCTGTAATAATGGGTGGTGTAGATATTGAGGAATCAGAAACTCTTGATGTTCTTGGCATGAAAATTAAATGTGATGTTCGATGGACTGATCATATTTTTCAGGTTTCAAAAGAAGCATTCAAGTGCCTCGGCTTTCTAAGACGGTGTAAGAGATACTTCACTCCATCTGATCTCCTTAATATTTACACCACCTATATCCGACCGAAAATGGAATACAACTCTCATGTATGGGCCGGTGCTTCAAAGTCTATTTTGAAGTTACTCGACCGGGTACAGGAGAGGGCGAAGAAGCTCATCGGTGACAGTAGGGTAGCCAACTCTATTGACTCACTGGAGCATCGACGCAATGTGGGATGTATTTCACTGTTTTATCGCTACTACAATGGAATGTGCTCTAATGAAATCAGGGAACTTATTCCCGAAACCCGCTCATTTGTACGAACAACACGTTCTTCGTTAAGAGCGCATCCATTTGTGGTTGATATGCCAGTGGATCGCACTACGCATTACAGAGAAAATTCGTTCTTTAGCCGAACAGTTCGCATGTGGAATAAACTTCCTGCAGAGGTTTTTCCTGTTACTTTCAGTGTGGGAAAGTTCAAATCGAACGTCCACAAACACTACTCCCTTTATCCTCCTTCCTATAACCAATTTTCCTAGTTCCGGCACAATGCATTGCATATGTAGGGGTCATCCCCTGAGTGCTGGTCCAAGTTAAAAAAAAAAAAAAAAAAAAAAAAAGAATGAGCACATGATTAACGTTTAGAATAAGTGGTAAAAAAATACATTTTTTGATTTGAGTTTCAGTCGGGGTCCTAAGGCATGTATATTATGTAATACCACAACATCCCCACCCCCTATATGCGACCACCACCCCCCCCCCCCTCACCATAACGCCTTTTTTAATTTTTAGTATAAATTGCAAATTTTTACATCTCCCCCACCCACCAGAGACCATTAGTAATGTGTGAACAGTCCCTTAATGAAATTTTTACAGTTCGATTAAGAATTAAAGCCTAGTTCAGACTAGGCAAATATTTGACGATGCGCAATAATTAACCCGAAAAGTCCGAGGAGTCTTTTTTAAACTAAAAAAAGGACAACAGACAAAAATAGTTCCTTACTTTTTGAATGTTAATATTGAATGTTTAAGAATTCATTTTATTAAAATCAATTATCGGTTCGAAAAATAGATTATTTAATTGCTGAAAAAATCTTGTTGAATTTATTTTCTTGATTAGGATATTTTTTGAACTTCGTCGGTGTGGTGAGGGAAATATCTTTAGGGAAAAGTTTCCAAAAAAAAATTAGTTTTTCAAGTTCCAGAAAAAACAATTTTTTAAACACTCATTTGTCTGGTATTTTTTCTATATTTCTATTATTATTTTATTTGCTTCTATAAAGTCTTTGTTTAAATTTGTAAAACAAAAAGAAAAAATTTTGTGTTTTCTTATTAATTGTAGTATCTGATTTTGTAGTACCTGTTTCGTAGGACCTGTTTCGCTAAAAACTTATTTAAATTGATTAATAAATTTTCAAGTTCAAACAGTTCGTTTTATAGAACAAAAATGTTGAAAGAATCACAAAATAACTAACGGTACCTGTTTATTTTTCATTTAATATTTTGCTTGATTCTATAAATCGTTAGCTAAAATCCAAAACCACAAAACTAACAAAAAATAAGAAATCGGTTTTTTGATTGATTATAATGGATATCATCAACATCCATGCCCCCACCAACTTTTACTCTCATATAATAAAAATTAGAACCCTCGAAGTTACATTTAAAAAGAATAAGAATTTCAAGCAAGAAATTGCAACATGTTTAGGATCCATTCTATTCCATTCCAGGACCATTTATTCCACAGGATTGTCATTTTTTACAGAAAATTCCATTTGAGAAGTAGTTTATAGACTTTTTTATTTTCACATTTTTGCAAAAAATAAAAAAACTAATAAAAGTAATATATTGGATTAAATTAAATTCAATTTTACGAATGAAAAACAAATTCTATTTAAATCTTAAGTCTCCAAAAATTAAATTAAAAACGAACTTAAGCCAAACTAATTAAATAACTTTGTATCTTAAACGATTTTCAATGTAGTTACGTTTTTTGTTGAAGAAAATACGAGTAACTAACGTAACTCTTTGAAACATCAAAAAAATTATAATTTTGTTTCCAGAAATTAATAAGTCGTTCTATATTTGGTAAATCTGCGACATTTGATTACCAAAATTGTATTTATTTTTCAACATATTACATATTTTGTTTCTACTCAAAAATAATAATAATGTTAGTTAAGTGGTTTTGGATTTCAGCTGACGAAATACCTTTGTTTGGAATAATTGCAATATTTAATGCCAAAAGAGTAAGATATCAGGTTGATAATTAAGCAACTAAAACTAAACCGGGTGTTCGATGATAGACGTGTTGAGTCAATATTTTAACTATCCTTACATGGGTCATCTGCCTAAAGGCACCATCATCGAGCTCAGGCTGATTCTAAACTCGAATGCTCAATACACTTGGATGATATCTGAAATGCTTCACACAACCATAAGGAAACTGACTGCAGCCAGACTGAAAGTTACGACTCTCTTAGATATCCCATGAAACCTCTGCCAATTTGTGCTTCAACTCGTTTGGAAATCTTTTTACCGAATTTCTGAGCTAAGACTTCTGTTAATCTTCTGGAGGATACAAAGTTTCGTGTAATGACGAATGACATCCAATATTAAAAATTTCACAAAATTTATCGCATTGCCCTGAATGTGTGCTTGATGTTTACGATGCCTGCTAACAGAAAACAATGTCCAAATGTGTTGCAAATAGTAACATTTTTCAGTTCTTTGGGTACCCAAAAAAACAATTCAAATAAGTTTCTACTGGGCCTTAGCAATCATTTACATCATCATCATGCCATCAAGCATTGAAAAAAATTCAAATATTCTTTGTATATGAAAGAATTCCTCCGGTTATTTTCATTCACTTTTACTCCAGACATAAAGTGTTTGCTTTCTTACATTATGCCTCTGCTGCATGCATACAATACACAGCAACCTCACAACAAGTTGTAAAAGAAATTCTATACGTATTTCATACATATTTACAACATTTCTACAAAGTGGGCTTGTGTAGGCCATAATATCAAAGAATACATTTTATTTTTTGTGGAGGTGTTTACTGATGCTGTTTTTGTGCCATTTCAGCTTGATTCATATAGTTTTGACGATCTGAACTTTCTCAGATTTTTTTTTCAGTTGAGGCACACAGAGTTTTTTTCTTCCCAACATTTCAAGTTTAAAATTCTCTGTTGCAAATCTCTTGTATATTGTATGACAAGCGGCAGCATAGTCTGCAACGTTTTCTTTAATTAATTTTAGGCATTCGTTTTGTGTTTTTGCTTCGCCTTTTCATACAGAAGTTCTTGTTCTTTACGTCAGTGAATGGAGAGACGTTTGCTAAATTATCAGCTTAACTAAACGCCACTTGCGTAGAACAAAAACACGAAATAAAAAGGGAAATTGCATATTTTTTCATCTGTCAAAGATTTTAGATTTTTTTCTTTTTTAGTATTTATAATAGAAGGGAGACATGCCTGATTTGACCAGATTTTTTTAAAGAAAATTAATAGTTAAAACAATTCTCTAGATACAAGATACAAAGAGAAGTTGTAGGCACAAAAAATTGCAGTCAATTCCATTATCCATGATTATTTTTAGATTGATTGATTAAACCTTTCATAATAATTTTCTTTGTCGTTTTGTAAAAAATGTACTAACAGAAAATAAACAACTCTTTTATTTAAAACTAACTTTTTAGTGAAAAAAATGTTACTTTAGTGGCAAAGGAAATTACTTTTACGTAAATAAATATATTTTTTTAATTTTTGTTTAAAAATATAAAAAGAAACTAAAATTTTTGGAAAATGGATTTCAGTATTAGATATTCCATGTAGTTTTTCTGAAATAAATTTTTTCTATAATGTAGCAATTTATTATGTGATTTATAAAGACTGTGAAATTGAAATTCCGTAGAATCATTTTCTTGCTATTCTTAGTTGTAAAATTTATTTTAGAAAATTCATCATGATGGATGGGCATTGGATCAGCAGGGGTTCGGTTAACTATTCCGTTAACAATTCCGTTGACTTTAATGTATTACTACATGCGTGGCATGTAGTGGCATTTTGTCAAAAATACACGTCGTCCGTTAAATTCCGTCAATACAAAGCGCATAATCCCACAGATCGGCGAGAAATGAACAATCCTGGGCGTTCCCCAACACTATGGTCTACAACAGCATATTCTCAGGTGGTCTTAACTAATGTGCATTTGTTCGATTTTTCACATCACTATATTGTTCAAACAGCTCAATTTTACTAACAGTTTCACAATTACTGGCTGAGCAGGGGCTTCACGACGACCAAAAAATGTATAAGTTTTGCGAACTGTGGCCTCAAAATTTTTATAATTTTTGTTGTGAATTTTTATGATTTAACTCATTTTCATCCATTGATTGAAAATTCAACCAGTGCCTTTAAACATTTTTAAAAATTAAGAAAACATAAATATGGGTCAGTTACTCGATTATATTATTAATTTGTGGTCTTAAGGACTTAAATTATTATTGGTGTGATGTAATTTATGTGCCCACCCGTATTTTTCCAACGTCTTGTTAATTGATTTTAGAAAAAAAAATTAAGATTTGTAAGGACCTCAATTTAAAAAAAACATTATGAAGAACGTATATTTCTAAAAGGCAGTTTGTATTATAATATTTATTAATATTATAAAAGTATTTCAATGTGTTTAAATTACTCTTCATCATCCTTTCATCACCAACATCCTGTTTTCATACACATTACATTGTATTAATTATATCGTATTCAGCCAGTGGCCGTAAAATCGACCAGCCCTCCCATCGAAACCGGAAGTAATAAAAAAACATGAAATATAGGAATCATTTTCTCATTTATATTAACTATGCAAAATTTCAGAGATTTTTATCCAGCAGTTCAGGTGCGGCTTTAAAAGAGTTAAGCACCTTGTTGAAGCGTATATCGTTTCATTTTTAATGGAAGCATAGTTTTTACTTGTCATCCGTCAAGTACTTGCAGGTTGAGTCATGACAACTGTTAAAAAGGCGGGTTATTGAAAATAAAACCACTTATTAGAAAACCCATATGCATTCATATATATCCGACCAACTTGACTGATTTTCCTCGAACACTAGTAAGAACACACTTGATATATTGCACAGGCCAAGAAGTTAAAAATTTGTTCGTGTGGTCTGAGGCTTCTCAGCCAATTTGGATTCAATTAAATAAAATACTAAAAAGTTTAGACTAAAGTTATCTTTAAATTATATATTTTTATCAAATCTTGAGAAAGTTTTGGAAAGAAGACATTTTTCCAATAAAATGTTTAAATTTTTTTTAGTTAAAAGTTCATAAAAAATCTAAAATTAGTAAAATCTTAAATATTATATAAAAAAATAAACCTAAATATGTTACTAATAGAGTCGGTCGGCCTGGCCTTACTTTGTTAAAATTCATCAATAATTTCTAACTCTGCTCAAAATTAATTGGTTACACTTCATTTTTCAGAATTTTCATACCAATTGCCCGAGAAACCCATGTTGACCAGACCTTACAATTATATTTTATATTATTTTATTTTATATGATGTAATTTAATTTAATTAAACTTTTTTATTTCCTTTTTTCGGTTTTTTTTTAATGTTTTTTTACTTTATTGTTTATTGCTTAGTTTAATCTTTTTTATATATTCTTGTGAACTGAAACGAGTAGGACTCTTTTCTTGCTTAAATCGTGATCAACAGTAATCTTGGTTCAGTTTAATCTACTGAATTCTCATGTAAAAATATAATTGCAATAAAATAATCGCGGAAGCTGTAATATTTTAACGTAGTTTCTTATTTAACTTTAGCTGCTTACATTCTAAGCAAAATTAAACAGAATGTCTTTGAAACAGACCAACTACCGCAAAACATGTATAAAATATTCTGCTGTACCTTTTGTCTTAACAACCATTACCAACTGTCATAATATGACTTTATTTTTAATGTAACTGTCAACTACATAGAAACGCAGTTTCATTTTTATTCGAATATAAATGGATTTTTCTTTTTGAAGGAACACAAACAAATAAAATAGAATATTCTTACAAACTACTCTTTCATGTTCTCTCGGTTTTACTTTCCTCCCTTTCCTGTTCTGGTACTTATCTATGTTAACTTGTCTTTTTGTTTTCTGCTGCCAAGTTTTCGCAGTTTCTTCCTGTGGAATTTTTTGTTATATTTTTTTATCTTCTTTTTCTTATTTTGACACATTTTTCTATTAAACCAAAAACGTTTTCGTTTTTAATTCTGGCGAATAATAAACCTTAAGAAAAACTATGAGATTTAAATGACATTTAACATAAATTGCTTGCTGTACATTATTGTAAAATACTAATAATAAAGTAGAGGATAGGAAACACGCGTAAGAAAAGTAAATCAGTTTATTTAAACTTTGCAAAATGCTGCTTCACAAGGTTATACCATGTGCTGTATAACAGAGCAATCAATCAGAAAGTCTACTTATGCAGTTGCTAACGATCAAGATAATTTATACCAATGCAAATATATTACACCACTACTCGCAAGGTTTCTGAGCACCGCAGTTAGAATTCTCTAATAATCTTCAGAGCTCAATCATATTCAGAATCCTTTATTTATCACTGGGAGAATTGTTAAAATCACTGACTTAAGAATCATTTGCCAGACCAAGAGATTCAGCAAACCACAATTTAAAATGGCAATAACGGCTTCTTATGTATCCGATCTAAGCACGCTACTTTTTAGGAACGCTATAATTCCCAAATTTAACTCAGATTGATCCACTCTTGTACAAAGTTCCATAATTTTGGAATTACAATTTAAGCATGTTCTTTTAAAATAGGTATACTATTAAGACTACATATGTATATGAAATCATGTTTCTTAACATAATATTTGAAAGTAAAATAAGGAATAAAATATTTTACAGTTTTCTTTGAGGTATATTTTTCTTTATTGTTAAATAACTTAAAAGAAACTTTGTTTGGGTTTAAATGAATGATTTCTATCTATCAAAGAAAAAAAACACAATTTGTTGCCAGTGTCACCAAAAAGACACTATAATTGTTGACAAAAATATTGACATGGATACACTTAACATCATACCTACTTCCTTCAGGGATTATTTGAACTTTTATTTTTAATATTCGAGATATTCGAAAAATTTAAAACCTTTACTCGATTAATCGAGTAATTTTAAAATCCTGAAATTGATTGATTCCTTAGTCAAAGAAAATCAAAAGTCAAATAAATGGACACTTTAATCTTACTAGAAAACTTCAGCTATTCTTAGAAGACTTAATTAAATAAATAATTGTACCTGTTTGAAAAAAATTAAAATCTTACTATTGATATTTGCTGCATATGGTGGTACAAGAACTGCCTAATCAATATTGACGTAGTCTACTGGTAGATTTTGTAGGACAAGCCTGAGTTAAATGCCAATAGTAGATAGCATTAGTTTGGGTATAATTTGTCAGTATTGCTGGTGACATTGTCATTAGATAATTAGTATATTTTCGCTATTGGCATTTCCAGCAGGAATTGTATCCAATAGAAGAATTTTACATGTGTTTGATTGGATTCTATTATTATATTAATAAACAAAACAATAAAACAAAAATGTAGTCTATTAAATAACAATACATTTGTACTACGTATAAAATTCTAAAACTTGTAGAAAATATTAGTATATCAAAAAGCATGTGCAATAAACAGTTGTATTGTTTACTAGATGTTTGCTTCTTAAACAGTTTCTTTTTTTTGTTTTCTTGTAGTAAAACTTGAAAAGACCCTTTCACTTAAAGTAGATGTTAGTGATAGCGATAGGATTGCATTAAAGAGATTTTCTAATTTTTCTGATTTTTTATTTGTATTATCTACTCGTAAATGTATGAAATCATCTATCATACGAGTACTAATATAGTTTGTGCTTGATTTTTAAAATTTGCAATACTTCGCATAGTTTTGTCAACTCCACACAAGCGATTGTTTTCATTTAGATCCACATTTTCTTATTCATATCATCTTCTGACACATTTAGCTGAGATTCAATTTAAAACAACCGATCATGCAATTGGATTGTAACTTTTCGAGCTATATTTTAAAAGTTATCATTATAAGATAAAAAGTAAGTATACTAAGTACATACTTTAATTCGCCTTTTGAAAAGAATTTAGTCGCCTTTCGAAATTGTTGATCAAGAACTCTATTATTCCATGCAGCTCTATTAATGTTATGGAATCTTTACTGAGCTCTTTAATGTCCACGTTATTTTACCCAATTAACTATTTTCATTATTCGATCAAATAATGGAAAGACTTTACCCGATTAATCGAACAAATATTAATCGATTGGATATTCTAAGTAGCATACAATCTAAAAGTTACTATTTATAACTAACTAACAGTAAGTTCCACTGAGGCATGGACAAATAAAAAAATAATGAAGCATTAACTGCTGCTTTACATGCAAAAAAAGAAAGAAGAAGGAACAAGAACAAAATCTTGGTGCCATTTAAAATGCAGGGACAAAAACGAAATCTGGGACAAAAATAAAAAATTGATTTTTTATTTCGTTTTTTTTGTTGGTCATTATTACTGCCACTTTTTTCCGTTGCAACTATTTGCACACAGTTCGTTACTGCCAGTTTTTGTTTCCATTTTTATAAATTTAAATCATGTGAAGGTTACTGAGAGTAATTCAAATTGAAAGCGAGGTTAAACAACCGTCTACACTTGTATGTACGAAGAACATAAAAAAGCATTTTTTCAACCTTTTCTATTTTGGAAAAAATTTAAACAGCTTTACGGAACTCAAGCATTTGTTTTAGAAAAAATATTCTGTTTCAGAATTCAGGATTATTGATAGTTAGAAAAATCCATTAAGAGTAAGTCCGATTTTTGTTCGGAGGGTTCCGTATATGTTTGGGTATGAACCCTCTTTTGTTTTTAATTAAATTATATTCTTATAATTGACTGCTAAGACGGCATTTCGAACCTTATGAAAATTTCCAATATATTTTAGCGCCCACAACTTGCAGCTGTACTAAATAATACTTCTTCTCTATACACCCTTTAATTTATTACTGAATTATATTTTTGTTAAAGCAGCAAATGCAATACAATATACTTTCCGGAAATTTGCACTGTGTCATAGGGTTCATAAAGTGTATCTCTATGTCAAAAAAACACTCCCGTTATTATTAATTAGTTTCCAAATATATACTTGGCAATACCGAAACTGTAGAAGTTTCCAATGTCAGCAGATAGTGATCTACGTCAAAAGTTAAAATTTTTGTCTATGCATTCTTTAATTCTTAGTGTAGTTTAATTTTCAGTATTGGTGGTTGTGGAGTTACAAACTCTAAGGTAATTTCAAGTGTTACCTGTTTAGAGGTCACAAATTACAGCGCTATACCAAAATAACGTATCTTGACTACGCAACAATCAATATTTTTATTTATGGTTTGTTAAATAATTTTTCTACATTTTTTTTTATATATTTATATAATTTTTCGATATGATTAACGAGCTTGAGGTCACTTTTATATAATAAAACATTTAAATTTCATTCTCAATATTTCGTTAACCTTTTGTGTAACTTCTCTAGGACCACAAGTTCGTTAATAAAATACAAAAATAATATTTTTATTTTTATTATATATTGTTGTAGCGCCTATATTAGTGCTGGGGAAATCTCTACGTATTTTGATTCAAGAGAAAGAAGACATCAATAGGATTTCTTTATTACACTTTGTGTTGAGAACCCTAAAAATAAATTCAAAAGGGAGCGTATAGCACAACTTATGATCCTTAGTCAATACGGGTAGTTGAAGAAACTACTACGAAGTCATTGGGAATATCCCATTTACAGTTCTGAGTGACCGAACTTATTGACTTTACGTCAGAAGTAACGCCGACTGCAACCAAACTTAACATAAATTAGAAGAAATAACTAAGAGAGTCAAGAGCCAAATTTTGAGCTGAGCAATTGACAACATTAAAAGTTTTATAAATAAAAAGATCTATAGTCCAACTTTACTCTAATTATAGTTGTGCAATTGATACTTAAGCACTTTTTAATCAATACCACAAATTGTGACAGAATATTGTTTAAAAGATAGTAATAAGCTAAGCATTATTAATAGTAAGTGCTTTAATTATTTATAAGAACATACAACTAATGTTTTTAAGCAAGTCTTGATTTGTACTTTAAAGAATGAATAATTAAAAAAGGAAAATAAAACATAGGTTTTTCTTTTTTAATAAAACTACAAGGAGAAAACTTAACTCGCGCGTGATTTAAATTTTAATCCAAAAAAATGGTTGCCAAGTTTTTTCACAATCGCCAAAACGAAGCTTAATTTCTATTCAGTACCTGTTATTAATTATTTCAGTCACAATGATATTTATTTAATGGTTGTAAGTAATTAGTTGAACTTATATTTGTATGGAAAGGAATTGTTTGCATTCATTAAAGTTCAAATCAAATAATTCTTGAATACCAATACCATCCAAGTTAGTGTTTGTAGATCGCACGAGCTGTAGCTCTCAAAGCTTTAGCCTTCATATTATTATTAGTTAACAACATTAAGTCACAATATGCTTTTTTAAGTCATTTGATTTAAAAGTTTTTATGGATATTAAATAAATCAAACTAAATTTTCTCTAAAAATTTTATGAGTAAAAAAGTACGTTTTATTCTGCAACTCCTCAATTATATTACCAGGTGTTGCAATATGACATTGAGTTTTCCATAGTTTGCCATTTTAACAGTTGTCATGACTCAGCCTGTAACTACGTGACAGATTGACAAGCAAAAAATGTGCCATTAATAAGAATGGAACGATATTCGCCTTAATGTGGCATTAAATTGTTTAAAATCCACTACAAAATTTGGTGAAAATTTAGCGGCCACAAGTGCTCAGTCAGTAATTGTGAAACTGGTGAAAAAAGTTCAGCAGTTGGAATAATTTACTGATGTGGAAATTCAATTCCATGAACGTCACTTAAATACAACTTTCGTGATCACATCTCTGTAATGGTAAATAAATCCTGTGGGCTATTTGGATTCAAGAAACGCTCGTCAAAGGTATTTTTATTTATTTCTTTATTTAAAGTATTATGGATTTATTTTATTTGTAAAAATTACCTAAATATAGGGTATCTGGAAAACGGCAACTGCCGAAAAATTAGGGTATCTAATGAAAATTTCTTAACTTTTTTTTAATAAAAAATAAACATACCTTTAAAACAATACCAAAAAAGTAATGATCAAACGTCAATGTTTCTGACACTTCAATTCTAAAATTATTTTTTTAATATCACCTTATTTTGACTTTCTTAAAAATTGTCGACTTTAAGGAGCTCCACCACCTAAAATTTTTATCAAAATAAGAAAAACTTTTTTGAATTGGAATCAATAAGAAGCTTTTTATATGATGTGTTCATTCATTTGACAAAATTTTGTCATCAAATTTTGTATTTTTGCCATGGAGTTTGGAAAAAGGCACCACAATGCGACGTAGTGATGAAACATTTTACTTTATATCTAAATTGTTGAACCAATTATTTTTATAAAATACTGTTTTTGTTATTCATATCAGAAAAGATGTAAAAATCTATTGACCTAATAAATAAAAAATAAAAAATATTGCTGTAGTGGCCCTTTGTATTGATGAAAACACAGATTTGTCTATTTCTCGTCGATATTTGAAATCGGGCATTGGCATTGGCATAAATTGGAAGATATTAATGTATACGACATTTATTTTTAATAAGACGATACTATGTGCCACTTAAGTAATAATACCATCGCTCTTGTGCTTAAAAAAGTTTCCTGACTGTCAGATTTCTAGAAGAGGCGATCACAATTTGCCGCCAAGATCTATTGACTTAATACCATTAGTTTTTTTTTCTTTTGGGGGGACGTAAAAGATAGGATCTATGCCAATGACTCACAATGGATTCAAGATTTCGAATACGGAATTAGTGAAGTCATCAAGGAAATATAGTTGCGAATGTGCAAATTGGTGATGGGAAATTGCATGAAAATAATATAGTCCTGCAAGCGTAAGCGCAGCGGCCATTTGGTGATTCGGCTTTTCATTAATAATGCAATACCCAACTCTTTACATTTGAAAAAATATCCTATGGTTTTGTCTTAAAACACTTCTTTTTACTTAACTATATGGAATAAAAAATAAACAGAATTTGAAAAAGCAGCTCATTACTACTATAAAAGAAATCGAATTGTGCTTTCCATAAAGGACACATCTTGCATTTTTGAACAATTTTTAAATATACCTCGTTTTTTGAATTTTTTTTAAGCTTAATCATTTGGATCAAATCGATCCGAGAAGCTGAATTAGAAAGAATAAGAAGATTAGTGACAGTTCGCAAGCTATAAAAAATTTTTGCGAAATAATTGCAAAATAATATTGCTAAAGTTGTTCTCTGTTTGTATTGTGAAAACATACGAAATGTTTCTGGTAGCATCTATTTCCAACAACAAAATGTTGATCAGGTCTTACTTGGCATTAAGTTTGATGAGCAATTATAATTAAAATAATGAAAAATGTTGTAATTATAATATAAAATGAAGGTAAGGAATTTTTGGAGAACGTGTGTTCAAAAAGCTCCTCACCAGCAGCTACAATTTGCATTAATTGATACGTTGCAGCACAAGCTCCTAAAATTATTTTGTTGTCCATTTGTTTCACACATGGTTTTTGTTTACATAAAAAATAATGTTGCTTACTTCAAGGCAATATAACTGATAAATTTCAAAATTTTCAAACGAAATAATCAATGTTGCTCAACATTTTTCGCAAATTTGAACAGAGTATTAGGCTTAATGGAAAACACTGGCGCCATTAATCAAACAAAAATTTACGAAACAATCAAGACACACTGATTAAGTTTTTACTACACAACTTTTGGTTCGAGTTTTGGTCAAAACATCCTTATTTTCTAGATTTGCCTCTAAATTAATAAAGTACTGTTTACACAAGCCAAAGTACTGTTTATCTATTAAGTTCTAATGGAAATAACATATTAGAATAGTAAGCAGTAAACATTTGATTCAAATTAGGAGCCCATGTGGGCAAGCATGTGCTTATTTTTAAAATCTTCTTAAAATATAAATAGTGGAGTGCTTGATAATGTTGAATAAATATCTAATAACTTGCAACGAATAAAAAAGAATCAATATTTAAAAAATAACAAAACAAAATTTGGTTTTGCAAATAATTAATAACTTTCCCTGAAAACACAAAAATATCTAAAGTTTTGTATGTTCATATAAAACAATGCTTTCAATTGCTTAATATTTTTTTAAATTTACTAGAAAATTGGATTCACCATTAAGTCATATAAATTTAAGCTTTCAATACATTTTTGTAATGCAAATTTTTAAGAACCATTTTTTCTTTCCAAAGAATATATTTCCAAAACTTCATTTATCACATTCATTTCCATTTAAAAATTTTCGCCTGTTCTTACTTAAATTTTTCAATACCAGTATGTTTAAGTAAATTTGCTTAAGTATGGCTCTCCTCAAATTGTATAAACAATAAACCATCAACCACATACCGGAATATCCTTTTATGACTTTTTATTATTTTTTTTCGGTTTTTGTGTGAAAAACTTATTCGCATGTCTTTGCAATTTTCAAGCAACATAAATAATTTCTGTTGTGCTCATGTATGTTAAATGTTGCTGTCCACCCCTCGTTCAAGTTTGGCTGGCTCAAAAGTGTAGACAGTTTTTTCGGTTCATTTTCTTAACCATATAGATTTTTTTCGGACCCTGTTGACAGCCAAATATTTTTAAGTGTTTTTTTCTATATAATTCTTACTGTGTTCGTCATACACTAACAGACATATAAATAGGGAACTAGTTTTGCAATAACTTATTTTTTTAAATAATTTTAAAGGTCGCAAGGATCGCTATCCTTACGGCCTTTGTTGTTACAAATTCGACAAGTTTTATAAAAAGTTTGCACCTGGTCAATTTATAATAACATAAAAAATATTCATTTTTTTCTGTGTTTTTATATAAATGAAAACAAACCTAAAGAAAATCACTGGAAATGTTATTAAGAGCTTCCATAATCCTTATAGAGTTTAGTATCAAAAAGATCGTGATGACATAACAACTCAACAACTTCTTCTTCTGCTTAACTCCCTGTGAAGCAAAACGCCTCAGCATATTTCATCTGGGTCCTTTCTGAGAGTATGTCCGATCTGTTAACACTTTCTTCTTTCCATTACCGTTTGAATACGCTCAATATTGCTTATGACGTTTGGTCACCAGATTTTCAAAATGTAGTGCAAGCAGGGGTTTGCAAAACCTTATAATTTACAATTCAGTGCTGTTGTTGTAATTCACGTTTCGCAGATAAAAAGTAAAACTGGTAGAACATTTGACTTAAATATGTTTGATTCAGTTTCGACTGACATATTAGTTGATTTCAAAATATTTTGGAAATAGAAGAATGCACTGTTTCCTTTACCAATCCTATGTAATATATCTGAATTAGCGCCATGTTCTGATCAAACCATGCTCCCCAGGTAGCTGAATTTATCCACAAATTTAGCCTGTTCGTGACCGATGACAAAAGGGTTGTTGCTAGTGTTTCTTATTTTCGTCGCCTTTGCTTTCGCCGTGTTTATTTTAAGAACAACATTTGCTGAGTGGGAAATTAAGTCATCAAGCTTCAATTGCATACACGAATGTCTAGTGGACAGAAATCATATATAGGCAAGTCCCAGCAACAGTCCACCAACCAGAATTTTTTTGAAATTTATCCAAACTATTTTGTATATTTTTTAAGGAATATTAGACTAGATATTCAATTTTATAAATAAATTAAATGCATTTCTATGATTATTAATGCATAAATTAATACCAAATCTTATCAAACCTCAGATCTTATAACTTCATACTAGAAATTAAAAATTTTTAGGATGGCCCGATCGAAAGTCATATTTTTCAAATCTAGTGAAAATTTGTGTTTACTGTTTTGGAAACATTTTAGCTAAGTATGAAATTTCAGAATAGAAAATAGAATAGAAAAATGTAATGTGCGTCACGTAGCGTGCATCACAATGGGTTCAAGTCTTTTGATAAAAAACAATAAAACTTTTTTGCTGCAATTAAATTATTTTAAAATTCTCTTACGAGTATATCTATCTTTCTTTTGTGTTACAAAACTTTGTGATCAATTATTTCGCAACAAATACCCGCTAAAAAAATTTCTATATCATTCTGAAGTACACTTATCTCCCGCTAAACGCCATTAATGAGTTGCAGGTACCTCTTTTGAAAGACCAAAAAGTTTGTATTATATTATTGTGAAAAAACGTACGAATGTAGCGTTTGTCACGCAGGGTTTGCCCATACGTCATCTTAATCTAAATCGTCGAGATGATTAGTAAAAGTCCATTGAATACCGCCTCTATTAGTGGTAACCGTATTTTCAATGAAATTGCCTGTAACAACCAGTAAGAGTAGTGAAGAGATTAGGCATCCCTGTCTGACACCCGATTTCGAGAGAAATGGTTCTAAAAGCCAGTTGCTTTACAAGAATCTGTATTGAAAGTTAACATACTAATATTAATTTTATTATGAGACTGATTAGCTTATGTGAAATACCAGTGTTTTTTAAGAGATCCCATATTTAGTAACTCAAAAACTAGTTTAAAAAAAAAACTGAAAAAAATTCAACATGTCTATTTTTATTCAGTGAAAACTAGTTCTAAAGTTTAAAAAATAAATTTATGCAACACAGTTAACTTACACATGACCATATATATTTTTCCTTGTGGTTTAAAAACCTTTCTTACTGCCATCCATCTGGTACCCTTCCATGTGTGAACAAAATTTCATTCCTTATTAATGTTGCCAAGAGTGCATAATATTAAAAAATGTTTGGTTTCAATAGAAAACGAAATATTATTTTACAAATTTTGCTTAGACATTTGGTTGAATACAAAAACAAAAGACCAAAAGTATAAATTGTTTTTTTTTTGTTGCAAACTAACTAAAAATCAAAAAAAAGGTTAAGGTTAGGGGGGAGTTTATATTTGGGTTTGTTTTCTATCTTTTTTTGTTTTGAAAAAGAAAAAAGAAATATTAAATAGATTTGTTGAAGCATACGGCAAGAAAAACAAAAAACATTTAGCATGCATTTATATTTTTTTAGTTTTGTGTGACTGTGACTCAAGTTTATAATTGCAATAAATGTCCAGACATTTGTTAAAAATGCCAACAATGTAGTAGACAGTCAAAACAAAACTTTTAGCAAAAAAAAATGAAGAAAAAATTAGAAAAAACGTAAATAATTTTAAACAATTATGCAGTTGTAGAAAAAAATGCGATGAATACAAGATAAATTGTAGCTTTTTTCCTGGGGTAAAAATATGGGTTTTTTGACGGCAATTTTAAGAGGGAGAAAATTAGTATGAAATGGCATTTTACATGATTAATAGAGTCTAGAATTTAAATCATACAACAAAGAATGTTTGTTACAGCAATAAACTATAAATAATGACTATTGAAGTCAAGCAGATGATAATTTTTGTTATTGACATAAGCTGGGCGTTGTAGAGAGAAATAATTTTTGAAAATTTTCATTATTAGAAAGAATATTTGCTGGAAATTGAAGCTGTTGCTATAATTAGCAGAATTAGGACCTATATTTTGGTCAAGTTAGAGAAATGCATACGCATATTGGAGGATTGAGGATTTTCTTTTTTATCTTGTTTCAGCTTTGCTTGAACAAATAAATTTTATGAACATTAAATTATAAAAGGAGATTGAAACTTTCATATGTGAAGTAAATTGCTCACAATAATGCATTTAATTTTGAACATTTCATTACTCTGAAAGGGAGCATGCGCATACTTTCCATTCATTATATTCAATTGAAACTACTAATAAATACATTTAGTGGAGACAATGTGTGTTGTTTAGAGCTTTAGAATTTTCTCCTGATATATTCACAGAGGACATTTACAGAGCACATACTGCACTTGAAAAAAACATGGCATTAATAAAAATTAAACGATATGTGCCTCAAAAACGCATTGAAATTATTAAATTCACTACAAAAACGGTGAAAGTTACGCAAAACTGAAGCATTTTTCATCATGAAGCACTTTCTCAGCCAGCAGTTGTTAAATTGATGGAAATATCTAAGTTGTTGGGACAATTTAGTGATGTGAAATAACTAACTCATGCACGTCGCTCAAGAACAAATTATAACATTGCTGTTGCAGCCTATAATGTTGAGGAAAAATTATGTTTCCCCTTTGCTCGTAGATCTTTGGAAAGAACATTGATTAATGATTTTATGTGGCTGGAATTCGAATATATTAAAGTAAACGACGTTCCTTTTAGCAAGACTGCAGTAAGTTCCAAACAAGTAACGTTACTATCGTTTCCTGACGGTTGCATTTTTTAAGGCAGCGATCACAATTGACCACCGGGATCTTTTGACTTAATATCCTTAGACTTTTTTCTTTAAGGCTACGTAATATATAATGCCTATGAGAATGGCCTACAATCGATGCAAGACCCCATAGATGGAGTTCGCGTAGCTACCGAGGATATGCAGCGGAAAATTTGCAAATTAAAGATAGAAAATTTAAGAAAAATAATAATTAAATATGATCTTAGTAATGCCGAACAGTGGACCATTTCGCCTGAAGGCGGTCAAAAATCTATGACTTTTGACTGGATTCAAATTTCGATTATTATAAGAGATTATACGCTTTAAGTTTAAGATATAAAACTCCAAAATCGACCGGTTAGAAAAATAGTTATGATGGGCTTAAAATGCATTTTAAGTTTTAGCTGATTTTTGGTACAAAAGCGAAATTTTAAAACTTTTTAAAAAAGTTTGCTTTCAACTCTTACTAATTAAAATCTTAAATTATATCAGAAAGTACCAAACTTTGGCCCTCGTAAAATAACGATACCTTAATTGTTTTGAAAAATCACCATTAATTAAAAAATTTTAGTAAATATTTCTTCTTAATAGTCTTGATTTTTATTTTCTAGAAGAACTCGTAGTTTAGCTTCTATGTCTAATAAATAGAGTTAGTTTTCCAGTTTCGTCAAATATTGGACATATATGGAGCATATGTGCATAATAAAATAGTAATTAGGTCTCCATTAGTACAACATCTGGAAATTTTTCTTGCGTTATGCTCGCGAAAGAATCTGTAGTCTTTGTTTTTTTTATGAACTGTGGATGGCATATATCTCCAAGAGTATTTTTCGTTATAAAGTATAGCTGTTGTTTTTGCGTACTTTCCAAATTATTTGGCATTTACCTTTCTGCTGCATGCTAGAACTTATAATATAATTTTGAATCGCCTTATCAGTTTCCATCATTTCTGTTTCCTTCTCTTTGCATTGGCTGATCGATCATTAGGCCTAGTTCTAAATGTTTTTTTGGGTTTGTTTTTTCTTTTGCTTTCCGTTTTCTTATTTTTTTTACTGCTTCGCCTATCAGACCAAAATCCAAATCATAACCTAATTTAAGAATATTCTCTACAAAACGTATTCAAGCATGAAGAGGGGACAATACAAATTCGTATGCTGCCTTAGAACTATTATCTTCTGGGGAAATTAGTTTAAAAATCAAAGTACTTTTGTGACCTGAATTATATAAATTTACTTTATTTTAAGCAGCCAAAATTTTTCTGTCACCAACTGTACTGGATTAGAAATTGACTAACAATTATTAATTTTCTTTTCAAAAATAGTCACACTCATCTTAAAACCGTCTCTCATAAAAGCGATTTGATAAAAAAACTAAAATATTTAAAAAACGTGCATTACAGAATAAACATTTTTTAACACTTTTATTCAAATTTTACTGAAAATATTATATCATGTGTCAGAAAACTTTTCCTGGTGCAATGGGATGTACGAGTGTAGAAAAAAGTTTGGACTACAAAAGAGTACTAATTCCTTTTTGATATTTTGCGAACTTTAGAAGTTTTGTTCTTATAATCTCTTACTTATTAAGAAAATTTTATCCTTTAAAAAAAACAAAAAAAAATTTTCTAAAACTCATAAGCACTAATTTTTTCGTAGTATTAATAATTAACAAATAAGAAAAATAAACAAAATTTACTTCGTTCAAAAATCTTGCAGAAGAAAAAAGTTATAGTTGTTTAAAAATCAAAAGTTTACTAACAAATTTTTTATTTTAGCGAAATTCTGCAAATGTCCACTTTAAATCACCCTGTTCACAGTTACATACATATGTACTTAAAATAAAGTTTTAATTTTTTGGCTCTCGAGGTACACTAGTGTCTATTTTCGAACAAATTTTAACATTTTACAGGCGGCTTTGGCCGCCTTCTCGTAAGATGATGCACAGTTTGCCGTCCATTTGGCTGATATTATACTGCATTATCAATGGCATACAAGTACCTTCCTCTTTACAATTGACGATGTCGCTAAAAATACTCATCTTTTCGCATACATCAAAATAAAATCTCTTATTTGAAGATCGTATACTATGCTTTTATGAAATTAAATTTCAATTTTATTACATTCATAAAGGAACTTAATTATGTATCAAATACTTCAAAAAGAATTTAATGAATCGCACTAATAACAACAACAGTACCTAAATAATTGTAACAAGCATATGTACAAATATTATCCATGGACGGGTGTTGTACAAGTTGTCTGTGGGTGTCAGTTTCGAATAGAAGAAATCTTACTGCTTAAATAAAAGTTTATGGCCAACAGGAGAAAGAAGTGCTTGCCGCACAAAAAACCTAAGTAGAGTAGACTTTAAAAAGACATTTTAGACAGAAACAATTTTAATGCCATAATAAATGAAAGAACAAAAATTGTTTATAAAAAAAATTTAACAGCGAATAATTGAGTTATAAAAAACGAGAACATAATGAAAGCAAACACAGAAAAAAACAAACAAACAAATTTTAATGGCCTGTAAAGCGACAGGCCCCTACAATAAACTGACAATTGGGCCATAAAAACAACTATTTAGAGTAGGAAGAAGAAAAGGAAAGAAAAAAAAAATTAATAAAAACTTTAAACTGAAACGTCAACAAGTATATACTAAGCAAAAGTGGCATTTTTTGCCCGCTGCAAGTGGAATTGTTAAGCTTTGCTTCTTTGCTTTTATGTAACAAATTTAATGAGTTTTCAAACGCATACTTGCAACAGCCTTAAAACAGTTTTAAAACTTCAAATGAAAATTAACTAACGTGTGCGTTAACTCATAAACATCATGCATGATGATCTTCATCTGGGCAAAAGCGAGCAGGCGTTGAATTTTCAACATTTAAACATTTTTTTCCTTGTCGTTCCTTGAATTCTTTTTAAGTTTGGTTTGGTATGTTCAGAGCATTTTAAGCCTTTTTATTTATCGTAATAATGTGCTGACGTAGGAAGACTTGCCACTCTACTAGTTGCCAAATGCATACAAATGTGTTGTTTTTACAATCATCATATGTTGCATTCATTGTTAATATGAATAACTATCGTTGTGTTGCAGATGGCGCCCCAGAATGTGTGTGTGTGAGAGTGTGTGAGAGTGTGTGCGAGTGTTTGTGTGATTCTTTTTGTTTGGATCTGTGAATGTGTTTTCGGGACAATCAAATGTAAAAACATTTAGCAAATAATGTGAGTGTCACAAAAAATTAAGTGCAATATGAACAAACATCATGTTTTTCTTACACCATCATCATTACCATCAACATACAGAGTTAATTTTGTATCATGTGGATTAAGAAGGCCAGTTGTAGAATTATTAGACTTCCTATTTAAAAAAATATTTTACCATCGTAAACGATGTTGTCATATTATTGCATTTCAGATTAAAGATGAACTAGAATCATGTACATCGTTCCACGGTGCTATCTCCTACCATGGTAACCACCACTCTTTGGGATAAGGAATAAGGATTCTTAACTAGTTATTGGCGAGAACCCCCATGGCAACACAAGATAATTGAGCTTGAGCTTAAATTCTTGAAAATGAGAAACTTAAAGATGTAGGCTTAATGGCTGAGGTTTTCGCAAATAATAAATGATTTATGAATGATTTATGGAGTCTAGAAATACCCAGCGTTACTTATTTCTTTTCAAGATTTTAATTTCGGTTACAATATCAAAATTTTGCGTCTCTTAGTAAAGAGTTCGAATTTCGTCAAATTGATTCTATATCTGTTCAAGCCACGTCAGTATTTTGTTAATTGCCAATTCCATAAGTTTTGGCATCATAAGCAAAAGTTCTACTTTGATAGGGATTGCGGAATTATCAAAGTCGTCCTCGTTAGTGAATACATATAAAAGTATGTGGCATAAATTTAGCAAAATCAGCTACAAAAAAAAGATTCTTAAAACCACTTGGTCACCCCATATACAAAACAAGTGCGAATTTATTTTTTGTCTGTTCTGCTCCCTTGAAGAACATAAATGTTTTTATGTTGCTTTAATGTTGTCAAAGTAATTCATGGCCAATGTTAGCAACTTACAGAACACACATTGATGATGTTGCATTTAGAGTTTTAATACACAAAATGAAGAGAAAAAAAACAAAAGCACAAGCAAAAGTACCAACAACTGACAGAACATACACAGATCTTATAAACTAAATACATAGTAACAGTTGTCGAGACATATGTGTGGTTATGTTCATCTTCCTCCGTTTCTTATAATATATCTAGCTGCTAACAAAGCTTGTTGCCACACCACTTACAAACATAGGCAAACATTTATCCAGCCATCTTTCACGGCTTACAGGCAACTTCCGCCTACATTTGTTTTTATGGCTGTGCTGAAATGTCTGTCTGCCGTTTTTGTTTTTCAATGTTCGATGAGGAACTACAAGTATCTTTTTCTTTTGCCATTTTTATTTTATTTTTTATAATTTGGCTTTGGCAATAAAATGTTATACTAGTGGTGACTCTGTGATTTCTCTCTAAGGAAACTGAAAATGAAAAGACAAAAAATATAAAAATGAAAAAATACGCCTACCTAATTATTTTTTTGTATTTTGGCGTTGACACTCGACACTTTTGCTCCAGGGCTTTGACAAACTAATAATCAAAAAGCAAATATGTATGTTTCTATGTATGTATGTAACTACATATTTTTATTTAAGTAACTTTGATTTGGGGCATTATTTGTATTTAAGATTTGAGATTTTTTTGATCTGAAAACAAATTTTATTAATAAATTTAGTACTTTAATTCCAAGTGAAACATCGTACTATTATAAATGCTATCCATTTGGATCTATTAGAGTCAAGACCTTTCATGTTAGTTTAAGATACACCTATACAGCTATATGCGCTCCTCCCAGGTTGCCTAGAATCTTAATTATAGTACTCTACTGCCAGTCTCTTTGTGTCACGAATTGGCTTTATCATAATGTGACCATGCCAGTTAAACTTACGTGATCTAATTTCAATCTCCAGTATGATATAATTTCGAGCATATTCCAAAGTTCACGGATGGAAATAGTGGCAAGTCAGAAAATTGGGGGAATTCGGTGAAGGCTTCGATTTACAAGTACTTGCATGCTTTGCACATCACAATTGGATATCGTCCATGTTTCAAAAGTATATCATATAATATATTTTACAATTGTTTTCAATTCTCGCAAATTTATTCGTTCTCCAAAATTAATTTAAGATAACCGAAGCTTCGATTTCCTTTGAAGTGATTTTATATGCAAACTATTAAAAATATTCAGGCTCTATTGCAGCCATAATTACTATTATTTTTATGTTTTACTTAGTAGGACGCATTAAACAGCAATTGCATCTGGTCAGAAATACTTAGGTTTTATAAATTTTCAACTTAAGAGTTATCTCAAGGGGAGCCTTTAGATTTGTCCTGTTTATCTCGCAAGGAGAATATCAACACTCATGAACTATTGTCAAGGATAAGAATTGTATTTTCTTCACAGAGCTGAAGAAAATACAATTTAATTCACAACCAATCAATAACAATTTTATAGGCAGCATTTCTTCCTGAAAATTATTTAAAGAACCTAAAACAATTTCAAAGGTAATTAGAACAAGTTCTTAACTCAAAATGTACTGGTATTTGTCGATACACTATGGCACAACAGATATATTTGGTGTCACGTCGTGCTGCTCTAGAGATGAGTTATTTTCTTATTCAATTCGATTCGCACATACAAATGAAAGCCTTAAGACTGATTTTATTACTGAATGGTGTAGTGAAAAGAATTGATTTCATTCTGCTAATATTTATTTAACCTCTATGAAATTTAGTTTGGTTCAACAAAATATTGGCAATTCACATTGTATCATGTGGGCATTTTCATAGGAATTTCCACTTTTTGTTACGTTTGTTACACTATTTAATTAAGTGAACATCACAGAAACACTTGAACTATTTTTACTTGTTACACTTATAAAATAGGAAAAGAAATAAATTTCAAAGGTTTTATTTTTCAAGCAATTAAGAAGAATAAAGTGTGTGACAATACGTACGCATTTTTGTGGAAAGGCCGTTGCACTTGTTGTGTTTTTAGTTATGTAGGGATTTTCATCTTTCCACCAAATCTATTTTAGCAATATCGAAAAGGGTTTATATAGGCGAACGATAGTGCGCCAGGCCAAGTTGAGGCCAATGCACATAGTGTGTATATTATCCGAAACCATTTACCCTGTTTTTAGCTCCATCATATGAGTAACTTTGCTTCCCGTTGTTACACAATTAAAAAATTTTAACACAAGTTAAAGTTATAAATTTAACCTTGTGTGAAAAGCTTTAAAGCTTTATTTAAGACTTGCAAGGTATGAAGGTGTAAAAAGGGCATATTTTGGTATATACTCATGACTTACTCACTCACCACTTCCACTATAGCTAGAGAGCTATATACAGGGTTTTTCAACAAGAACTTAGTATTCTAAAACAATATAAAACAAAAAATTTAGATGAAGATGATTCAATTTTTTTTTTGTATTACGAAGAGAAAAGCTTGGCAATTATGAATGTAAAATGATATCTGGTAAATATCTACCATGACTACACTGACAGATGTCAATTCATTCAGTTTTTAATCACTTTTTTGCAAAATGACGGCTCTATTTCGTTAATCATATCACGGATTTTGAATTTTAAGGCTGCAATGGGTTCGATTGGCTCCGTATAGACTCTGTCCTTAACAAAGACCCTTTAATAATAATCCAGAGGTGTTAAATCACACGATCTGTCTGGCCACTTAACAACTAATTCTTATGAAATTATGCGATCAGGAAATTTGGTTTGCAATACATTGATCGTTTCATTGGCTGTGTGACATGTGGCACCGTCCTATTGAAGCCACATATCAGTGATATCCACGTCATCAATAATGGGACAAAATTGAGTTGGTAACATCACGCGATAGCATGATACATTAGCCGTTACCGCATTTCCAGCCTCATCTTGTATGAGACCAGACCACATAGCGCAACATACAGCGACACGTTGGGCATGCAAAGGCTTCTCAGAAGACCAAAAGTGGAAATTTTGCTTGTTGACTTACCCTGATTGACTTCGTCTGAAAAAGCCAGCGGGCTGTTCCTGAATGAATTGAGCGAATCTAGGCCGATGTGAATGGTCAGTGAGCTTCAATTCCTGCATCAATTGAACCTCGTAACGCTTTAAAGCAAATCCTTAAGCAAAATTAGCCATGTGGGGCTTTTGGACAACCACAATTGTTGAGAGCGTCGACGAATTGGCAAATTTGAATCTTCTTCAACACTGTGACTCCCGGCTGCGATACTTTCAGTTGAACAACCCGGTCGAACACGCGTTGGTATTGGCACATTTTATATCAAGACTGTCGACTAAAATTTAATGACCAAATTCTTAATAGCGGTCTCATATGAACGAGATAATATTCTCCGAAAATATCACGAATTTTATGAAATGTAACTTTAACAGAACCACCATTTTTGTAGTGGATTTTAATTATTTGAATACGATTTTCGAGCAAAATTGAATTCATTGCAATAAATGCTAATGCATCTACTACGAATATGTCAACAAACTAAATGTCAAAACTATTATGTTGTTGGTGTTGCAACAATTGGAAAACAAAGTTCTTGTTGAAAACCCCTTAACATACATACAACTGATCAGACAGGCCTTGGTGCACAACTAATGAATAAAATCTGAAAACCAGACATTTTCATCGAGGGTCTGGGTTCCCGCCTTATCTGTATTTAAGCCCCTCTAAAACATGGGGAGTTTCCAATATAGATGGGGAGCTAAAATTAGGTGTTCAGATAGGCCTTGATGAATGACTAATGGAGATGAAAAAATTAACGAATTTCCTCCTGATAAAGGATATTATATTACATAGCCATCTGTAAATTTACAGTAAAAAAAAAACTTTTGTAAAGGATACTTAGCAAAAAAGCATCAGATCTGCACAAAAAACATTCATGTAAAATAAAGGGCAAGTTCCAAAAACTTCGGGTATTAAAAGTATTGAGATCAAAAATAGCAAGAAGTGATTAATAGGTAAAATATCATATTATTTCTAGGCAAAGTTCTAACTTGGAAATACTTTTTAATTTTCTAATCCAAAAAAAATCATGATTTTTAATAGATTTACCCCTCTTATATCGGAAAAAACTATGAAGTAAAAAATTTTGCCAACTTAGAAGTTTGTTTAGAAGTGAAATCTAACCTTTCAAGAACTCTGTTTGTTCTCAGTACTTTTAATGGCCGAGATTTTTGAATAGGAACTTGGCCTTATTTTTCACATTTATGCCTTCGAGCGGATTATTACTTTACTTCAGACGGTAAAAGATTTACATTATACGATTTTTAACTGCTTCATATTATTTTATACAGGGTACCCCATTGTCATCACTGCATGATTTTTATTTCCGATTTGTTTTCACTTACATCCAACATTTATCATTTTGCTTTGCTCAGCCAACGTAAAAATCAATACTTTCTAAATTGATTTTAATACGTTATTAATCAATTTTAATATCCTCCCACAAATTACTATATAATTTAATGACATTATTTAGATATTTTGTTTGCATGTTTTCTATGGCTCAAGTTTATAACTACAACAATGAACAGTGCAGCAAAATTAAATGAACGTTAATGTCAAGCAAGAGAAAATATATATTTTTAAGAAAATATTTTTATGCGAACATGAAGTTTGCGACCGTTATCTGTGTTGGAAATAGTAACAGAATAGTGCAATTTTTAACGCTATTGTATTTTTGGCAATTGCAATTTAGATTTTCATTTTTCAAGAAATTACTTTAACACAATTTTTTTTTCTTACAAATATATACCGTTTCTTTTTCTAAAAAAGTGTAACATTTCTTTTACTTTTTATCAAAAAATAGCAATTCAAAGTATTCTTATGACAAATATTTTGCATTGTAAGCGACGATTATATAATTTCTAACAAACTCACTATTTTCAAAAGATGTCTTTGATGATTTTTGTGGTTTCAGTGTCCTTAAACATTCCACAATATGCATTTTTATTATTCTTTTCGTTTTTGTGGCGAAGGAATTGCGTTTAACGAAATCGCTATTGGAGGTTTCAACATATTATTTGCTTAGAATTATTAATCCATTCTTAAGTCTTTTCTTTAGATCCCGACATCATTAATCAAATAAGTACATAATGAATACAACACAAGCCGACAAATAACGTGAGACTGGTATGATGCCACTATTAACGAAGCCTTTGGCTTATTTACAATTAATAATTTGTATAAATAAAAACAATATAATACACAGAATAAAATATTTAATTTTTAGAATACTTATAAACATTTTAGGATCAATTAAGGATGTTCATGGCGTTTGATTCATGACTCTTCTGCAATTTTTTTTTGGTGCATTGCAGAAGACACATTAAGGCGATTGCTTCAAGACTCGTTTCAAGTAGAAATAAAATTTTCTTACACAATTCTTTTTGCTGCACAGAGGAGTATTTGAACCAAAAAGCTGGCCATAAATATTAAACGTTTTTTTTTTTTAATTTAAAGATTGAGTTTTTTGATAGTTTTAGGCGTAATTTGATATAAAAAATCTAGTGGCAGATTTTTTGATGTTTTTCCAATTTTGGCATATCGCACAATTTTCTAACTAAAAACTGCTATTTCTCGTCAATGTTTTTAGCATCAGATTCCTATGATATTTGGAATAACTGTAATCTTATGTAAACTTTTTCCATTTTATCTCTCGAAGTAACAAAACGGTTCTGATAAATATTGTATTCAATAACACATACATGGATATGTATTTTTATACGTATGTTTTTATGTGTTAGTTAGTGTACCTTAGTCTTTGACCTGGGGACCCATGTATTTTTTGTGTATCTGTATTTCCTAGTTTTTGTGATTAATGATTTTAAAAATTACTTTAGTTAGGAAGTTGGACATTCCCTTATAACTATTAGCAATGATGAGCATTTTGCAAATTCATTTTTATAGGCAGGTTTTCACATTTAGAGGTGCTAAAAGTGATGTGAATAAAATATAAAATCACTAATCCAACAGACTCAAAAGATTATGATATAAAAAGTATTTGAAGAAGTATATGATGACCAAAAAAAATTAAATTTGAATTTAAAAAAATCGTTTGCAATAATGCCGCAAGCTTCCTCAAACTTTTTTTAATCTAAAATTAGAGATTTCAAGTTTTATTGTGGTATAATATATAATTTATACTGTTACTACCTTCACTTTTTTTTGCATAAAAGGTGTATAAAATTAATTATTTTTAATTTTCGAACGAGTTGTTTTAACAATAATATTCAAGATAATTTCTTTTTCAAAACAGCTTTTGAAGAAGTCTTTCAGTGAAAAACAATCTGTATAAAATCGTTTCTTGAAACCGAAAAAAAAACATTAAGTGCGGATGCAATTTTCTTCACTTTCCTGACTTCAGCAGTATCTCAGAGTTACAAATCGCAGCATAAAGTCTTGAAAATTTACAATATGATGTAAAAATTTTTAAAATATTGTGTATCGAACAGCGTACTTAATTTTTAAAATTTCTCTAAATTCATTTTTGCCTCTTTGGGGCGCTTTTTGGAACGAATACTCTGTGAGGTTCATCGTAGACGGCTCGAAAGGAAGAGTCACCGTCATGACACAGTTTCCCCCCATGACCCCAGTTTCTGCTATCGGAATGCGACATGGTAGACGATTATTTTATTCGCCCACTCTGATGGCTGTATGTTCTTTTGCGATTGCAAATGATAGCTGGGCACATACGTCATATTATCATTGCGGTGTACAAATACGTATAAAATTTTTTGTAATCCTTAATTTCTTACCATGCAACTCTATTAAAATTTTTGTAATATATTATTAAATATGTAAATTTGGTTAACCACTTTTCTTTATTATTAAATTTAATAACAAAATTTAATTGCTTATCACCTGCCTATTATACGAAAACTTACCTGGATATGCTATCATGCATTTACAGTATTTATCGATTAAAATAAAATTAATATTTGTCTTAAATATTTGCCATCAAGCAAATAAAGGGTGTTTTTCAAAGACCGATAGAACTTTGATTCAAAATAAAACTCAGATAAATTATTTCAACTTCCATAAGTTTGGCTTTATTCGAAAGATAATTAATTAATGTTCGATTATGGATGCTCAGTTTTCATAAACTTTTTCAGCTGACGAGCTTAAGAAAATACCCTTTATTTTTCCCACAAAACAAACAAAAAATAAATAAAATTTCATTTCAACCCGAAGAAAATAAAAATGTTGAAAAAAAGTAAAAACTCTATTTATATTGATCCAATATTTTCTTTTAATCTTTCTAATACTGTCATTCTAATAAAAACAAAATTGCTACTACATACACAGGCCCTCTAGAATATTTCTAATTGAAGTAGCAAAACGAAGCTAGTAACCCAGATTCCTTAACTTTTTTTTTGTTCTTCTTCTCCAATTTAGTTACAAATCATTGGGAAAAAACGTATCTAATAAAAGAGGAAACAGAAAAATTCAGTTACAGCTAAAATAAGGTGAAGAAAAACATGCAAACAAAAAAATGGGAAAATTATATTGCCACTTCATCATTGAATAGGAATTTCAATATTTGCTTAGCATTTTGTGTGCAATAACGAACGGAAATTGTCTACCTTTATGCCAACAAATACTCTTACAATTACCAGCATTTTTTGTTAGTTATACATACACGCAACATTTACAAACACGTGCATAATAAATTTCTGAAGCACTATTTTGCAGATGAGAGAGTGGGTCAACTATGAGATTTTTAGAAAGCTCACAAACTTGAATGTTTTGGCAATTGATCTGTAACATGCCAAATTATTGCAATTTAATTCAACTAAATTAATTAATTTGAGGCAAAATAGTAAATTTTAATTAAAACAATATATTTCTTAAAGGTTTTTTTGTTTAAGTAACAGATCACTCTAAATTAGCGCGTCAAGCGAATCGTTTTCCAGCGCGTAGCTTTTACGCTAATTTGGCTTACTAAAATAAGAGTGTCAACACGAGTGTCAACGCAGTGTGATAAACAATAATGTTAACTTATTTTAATTAATAGAAACCGCAAAATATAAGTTAAAATGAAGATAAAACCGCTGGATTGACCTAAAAACACTTTGTATCAATAACAAAAGGAAACAGGAAAAAAATATATGTTTTTAATACATTATTGAATAAATTTTGATATTCACTAAATTTTGAAATAAAAATTTAAAATACAAACATTATAATTGTATTTCAGCTTCTGGTCAGCTTTCTTCAAGGCGAAATTCAAAACGATCGTTTTCCGTCACATACCCGAACATATCTACAATAGTTTAAACCTGCGGCGTGCCTGTGTATAGTACCTTTGATTAATATAATTTTGTTTCTTTATCTAAGTTGTTTTCATTAACTTAAAAGTTCCAAATTCCCATAAATCCTGAGATAACTTAACAAATTTTATAGTATTATATAACTTCTAGCATGTATTTCCAGAATTTTTTTTCTTTGCCTTTTTTAATGTCAAATATTTTCTCCTTTAGGACAAATATTTAACTATGTGTACTTAACGCATGTGTGTTTGTGTGAATTGTATGCCAATTCGTACGATTGTGTAAAAGAAAACAGGTGGTTTATGGTCAATCAGGGCAATTTATCTATTTGAAATTTAGTTTTCTTTTTTTCAATTTAAGTATCTCCTAAATTGTATTGTATTCTATTGGAAAAATGCCTTTGTCATTGAACATTTAATAAATATTTGCCAAGAGATTCAAATACTGAAGAGGAAAAAAATAAAAATAAAAAAGAGAGTGTCCTAATATTAAGGACTAAGTGGATAGAATAGGTTTTACGTGCTTAGGATAAATTCTTTTTTTATATTTGCTTTCATTTTCTTATATGTATTTCATGTTTTTTAACATACGGTTTTCTTGGGCATTGATTGTACGTTGGCTTATTCTGTGTCCGTTAGTTATTGGTATTTGTATTTATTTAAGAGCTTTCATTTTCAAGGATATTCTAGGGTAAGAGGATATATTTGATTTTTTTCTTGCTTTTTAAATAGTAGTTTTATTTAAGCAAATGAAATAAATAAAACTAACTAGATTCAAAATGTACTTAAAGCTCTACCAGGCCGTTTAAAAGAAGGATTTGCTTTACAAATGTTTGTATCAAATAGCTGCCAAAAGAAAATCATAAGATTTTTTTCATGATTTCGAATTATTTTGTTGGAAATACAAGTCGAGTAGAAGCTATGTAATTTTGATTTGGATTTTGCATAAATTAAAAAAAAACATTTGCCATGGACTTGACGATGATGTATTTATTCATCAGCAACCCCCATTATATAAACTAATTCTAATATTTTAGAAATTATAAAAGACGAAAATTTACCGTTCACAGCCAGCACGCAGTATATTTGACAGAATGCCTTGCAAATATTTTTTTTTTAAATTTATATACAAATAACTAGTAAAGTGTACTTCTAAGCTTTCTATTTGTAATTTGCCACACTAATAAATTTTAAAAATATATATTTTTTAAGAGGGTTCTTGTTCTGCTCTTCGTTGCCTTTTTTACTTCAGCAAAATAAATTTTAAACGTAATTTAGAGCAGTCAGGAAATAAAAATTCTTTAACTAATTTTTTGCACACATTACTAGCGGATATTGAAACAAAAAAAAAACGTATAAATTCCAAAAAAAGCACAAATCATTTGAACTGCAAAAAACTAAGCTAAGAAAAACGAATTGAACCGGAAATCCTTATTGATCTATAACTTGGTTTGTTACTACTAAATAGAAAGAAGTATTTTAAGAATTTTACTTTCTTTGCGATTTTTTTCTGTTGCGTTTTTCTGTGGGTCAACTAGAAAATAAAACGTAAAAGAAATCCAATTTTCACACTCAGAAAATTGTATGTTATTTTTCTATTTTCTCGCCGCCGCTTTAGATAAGAGATTGTGTTGAATTTAACACAATGTGGAATATTTGCTGAAAAACACGAAACGAAATAAAAAACTGTAACGAACTAGTAAACTGTTTTTGGTTTAATAAGAACTTTATCTATTAAATACACAAAACTGCCTTATTAGGAGAACAAAATAATTTAAAATTTCTATACTTACAAAAGTTTAAAATTTTAATAAATGAAAATTTTCAAAACCCATGAAATATTAAGTCAAGGTAGTTTTTGTTTTAAATGCAAAGGCTTTTACATTTTAATTTTTAATACGAGTATCATTGAAATTTTGACCTGATTATTTTGAAAACTATAGGAACACTATAGCTTAGAAAATGCTTTGGAATTTTGTTGAAATTAAATATTATTTAAATGAAAATGCTGTGTATTAAATTTTATATGGAATGAAGACCCAGACGCAGGTAGAAGTCTAGGCTCGACTTTGGGTTTTTATTAATATGCTTGGTAAATCAAACTAAAGTAAAATTTGTAATTGCATGCGATTTTTAAAGAAATTCTTTTGATTTTTTCTTTAATAAATGACAACATAATCCAAATAGATGAAATTGAACATTTACATCAGTTATTTCCAGACCACAATGATCAAGTCAATGAGCGAGAAAGCCGAGCTGGTACATCTATTACATCCATTACATCATAAACAAAATTATCTTTATTGTATTAAATTATATGAACCAAAACTTAAAAATCTGAAAACTTTTGTAGAAACTTTCTTTGATAACGTTTTGCTGATAACAATTATAATGATAAACTTTTATCCATTATGGTATTTTAAATTTAATTCAATTTGTTTTTTGCATACTTTGTATTTTAAGTCAACTTTTGTACTTGTTTTTACGTCGATATCGACTTTTTCAGTTTCGTTAAACTATATTTTGAAATTTCATAACTTCTTTAAGGCAAGAATGTATTTTCACATATTTCTAAACTTCTATTATAGCTGTTTTGCTTTACTTTTTACCATGTGCGCTACCTCAATTAATAATTTTCGTTTTCCTTATGGATAATTACCAGGGTATGAGTACCAGAGATAGTATTGGGAATATGGTCAAGGTTCTTGTTAATCAAAGGGCTGGAATAAAAATATGCCATATAAATGCGCAAAGCCTAGGAGGAAAAATCGATGAATTTCGATATATTTTTGAAAACTCTCTCATGGATTTCATTTGTATATCTGAAACCTGGTTCGACTCTAGTACGACTGACTTATTAGTTTCCTTGAATGGTTATGATCTTTGTAGAGTTGATAGAGACGATGGGTATGGTGGTGTTGCTATTTATGTAAGAAAAGGTATTCGGTTCAAAGTTAAATTTACGTCAAATGATCAGCTTGGTTCTGAGCAGTTCGAGAACACTGATCCTATGAACTTTGTTGAGTATCTTTTTCTTGAAGTTAATAATGATGGTAGAAAATTGCTAGTTGGTAGTGTATATAGGCCTAATAGATATATAAACACGATAAGGTTTATTCGGACTTTGGAAGCAATAACTGCTTCATATGCTGATATTATTATAACCGGTGATTTCAACTCCAATATTTTAGAGGAGCACAGTCTTTTAAATGATTTTCTGGCTCTTGGTCTTGTGTTGCCAAATACAACCGTTCCTACGCATTTTAACAACACAAAAAATACACTATTAGATCTTTTCTTAGTAGGCAATAGATCTAACATTCTGCTTTATGATCAGCTAGCCGTGCCGTGTTTTTCTAGGCATGATCTAATTTTCATGACCTATAAATTTGATTTTGAAATTCCTGTTCAGACTTTCACTTTTCGTGACTTCAAAAATATTAATCTTGGACTGTTACAGCAGGAATTCTTTAATATTGAATGGAATCGCATTTATTTTCTAAACTCAGTAGATGATCAAATTAATTTTCTTGAATACTACCTGAAATATCTTTTTCACTTAACTGTCCCACTCAAAACTAAAATTTTAAAGGAACAACAGCGGCCATGGTTCTCTAATGAAATAAAAGAATCCATCAAACAAAGGGATATTGTTTATCAAAGATGGAAGCGTTTCAAAACACTACAATTGCGAGAGGAATATCGCATGGCAAAGAAAAAAGTAAATAGACTAATTAAAAAGTCAAAATCGGAATTTTATGCTGTAAAATTTTCAACTGCACTAGGCTCGAGAAAAACTTGGCAAACCATACGCGAAATCGGTATCGGTAAAACTTTTACACGTGATTCGGACTCAATTAATGCTGATGTGCTTAACGAGAAGTTTTTACATGTGCCCACCATAGAAACCGATCATAATTACTACGCAAATTTTACAGGAAATAGCACTGCTTCTGGTTTTTCGTTTGCTTCTGTTAATCAGTGTGATGTTCTATCGTGTTTGTTGTCTGTAAAATCTAGCTCTGTTGGAGCTGACGGGATTCATCCTAAATTTCTTAAAATTCTCCTACCATCACTGCTTCCTATAATTACTTATATATTCAATACAATATTAACCACAAGTCAGTTTCCTTCTAATTGGAAACTAGGTAAGGTCGTACCTATACCAAAATCTCGAACCGACTATCGTCCTATAACCATATTGCCGTTTCTCTCTAAGGCTTTTGAAAGAATAATGCATGATCAAATAACTCACTTCCTTAATAGGAACAATTTACTTACTGATAGGCAGTCTGGCTTTAGGAAAAAACACAGCTGTATCACTGCCCTGGCCGATGTTTCTGAAGAAATCAGAAAAGAGGTTGACAGTGGCAAAACTGCGTTCCTCGTACTACTAGATCATTCTAAGGCTTTTGATTTGGTTGACCATAATTTACTCTGTTTCAAGTTACGTACTTTCTTTAATTTTTCTACGACTGCAACTCGTTTAATCTCCACATATCTTAGCCACAGATACCAGTTCGTTGAAACCAATACCATGATGTCCAAGGCTCTCCCAGTGAAAAGAGGAGTTCCTCAGGGGTCAATAGTTGGGCCTTTATTATTTTCTATGTGCTCCAATGACCTTCCCAAAGTATTGAGTGACTGCAAAATTAGGATGTACGCAGACGATGTTCAACTCTATACTACTTGTGACAATGAGTTGATTGATCAATGTATTATTTCGATTAATCTGCTGTTGCATAGAATTCATGAATGGGCATCGGCAAATGGTCTTGAAATAAACCCAAAAAAATCTAAATGTTTAGTAATTCGGAAGAGACTTATGAAATTGAATATTACTCCAAAAATATATATAGATAATCAAGCTGTGCAAGTTGTAACTTCAGCTAAGAATCTTGGTGTCTTTTTTAACAAGACTCTGACTTGGTCGGACCATGTTAATTATGCTTGTGGTCGCACTTTATCAATGTTAAGAACTTTGTGGGCAACTCAACATTGCACACCCGTCAAAATAAGAATTATTCTTGCCAAAACATATCTCATTCCTGTTTTGCTATATGGTTGCGAGTTGTTTGCCTCTTGCGACTCTGTTAGTATGAGGAGATTAAATGTTGCGTTTAATAACATCATTAGGTATGTATATGGGTTAAATAGTCGCTCTAGAGTGTCCAGGTTTGCAGTACAATTGTACGGAATTTCTTTTTCAAATCTTCTCAATGTGAGAGTTTTAACTTTTTTACACAAAATTATCTATACACAAGTACCTGAACATTTGTACTCCAAATTAGCATTTGCAGAAAATTGCAGGGGTAAGAGAATAAGATCACTTGGATACAGGAGTCTAATTTCTAAATGGCATTTTTTTGTTTTTGCTATACCTCTCTGGATCTCGTTACCACATGGAATTCAAATTTTAGGTAACGCACAAAAATTTAAAGAAAATCTGTTTAGGCTATATTCTGAATAGTTTATGACTTTAATATTGTGATGTTGTGAACCAATGTGTGTTATATGTAATCTCGATTTTCATTTATATTTTTTTTTAACATACATATCTATTTATTGCTTAGAATTTATTTTGATTATATTGATTTTTATTTTTTGATTTTTGTTTACTTTAGAATTTTTGCTTATATAGAATCTTTCAATTTATATTTTAATATGTTATATGTAATTATTTATTTTTGATTTTAACTCAGTTCCATACTGCAAAATAAGACTGAAGTCTTGTGTGTGGAACAAACAAATAATTAATAAATAAATAAAAAATAAAAAAATAAATAAAAAAAAACGGCATAACAAAGTGGGGAGGAGGACATCATTGCCATCAAAAACTTCAATCACAAATAAATAACTTCAAATGCTAGCAAACATATGCAGCAGTGTACTCTTCACTATTTTTATTTTGGCATTTTAAATCACGAATATCACTAGAGGGAAGTACTTAATATTACTGCAAAGTAATGCAGACTACTGCAAAGTACTTTGTATAGAAAAGTATTTTGTTATCAATAGAAGTCCCCAACAAAAACTCTGTAATAACTTCTATTAAAAACATCATATTTTTTCACAAAAATTATCACGCATTTTAAGCCGCTGTCCAAAGTATGTTATATACTTTTAATTATTTGTATGCACGTACAAACAATTTTTTAGCACGTAAAAAAATAGTTGTGCAAGAGACCAGTGATTAAAACTGTTCTACATCAAACACAACAATTCATTCAAAAGCGCAATTTCAATACTGACTACATACATTTAATTTGTACAGTAGAATCTCACAAATTCGAACCCTCACAAATTTGAATCGTCCAGAATTTAGAACTGGCCATTTCAATGTATTGGACGCTCTGCAACTGGAACCTGTGGTTCTAATTTCTGAAAGTGTTTTATTTTTGTTTCTTTTTATTTCCACTAGAAAATATCTTTTTCTGTGATATTTAACTAAATAGGCAAAAAACCAAACTAAACGCTAAAAATTAGAACAGGGGGCTCAAATTTGTGGGTTTTTTTCTGCATTTTTACTACAAATATTTTTTTTTTTTACTCATTAAAGTAAAACTAAAACGGGGAATCACCGAATTATACGTAATATGTACAATTAGTCGTATGCGTATGAAATTTGATATACTTTTACAAATTTCGGTCACAGTGAAGTGTTCATACGTATGAATAATGTTGTAAAATGGTGCAAAACCAGTAATATATATTCCAGTAAAAACATCTCTAACCTTTTGGACATCCGTAACGATATCGTTGTAACAGTTTAAATAAATAAAAAAACAAGTACTACTGATTTTATGTCAAATTCCAATTAAATAGCTAATAAGTAAAAATTTGTTTAAAAATTTTTCTATGAATTTAATATGTTGAAATTATTAAATGTTAATAAATAAAAACTGATTCGTGTTGACATAAGGCTTAAATATCTACTTTTATTATAATTTTCTGTAAAAGAAACAATGTCCAAAAATTCGAACTTTTCAGAAGTTCGAAACACCCGGTGCAGAAAGTGGTTCTAATTTGTGAGATTCTACTGTATTTTTTTATAATCAATGACTCTAAGTACTGGCATTTATACGGGGTTATATTTAATCGGAGGTGGTAAGAACTTGCCTCCAATGTCATTGCCATATTAAATTAGTGAGTTACAACGGCAAAGTAAAAATAATGAACATTATCTACTTTATATTATTGTTAACATTTTAATTTTCACTCATTACTATGCCATGAAAAATTTTACTGGGTCATTACCAGACCAATAAAATCGTACTTATTCCTTAAAATATCAATTTTGTGTTTAATTTCAAGTTTTTGTGTTTATTGTTCTCAAGGAGTAAATAATTAAAATATTCCTCATAAAATATTTTTCATATATACTGTTCATAGAACTTACAATTTAGACATGTGCTGGCTCCAAAGTCAACAAAAAAAAGTTACAAAAAAAACGTTTACTTATTGATAATATTTGCAATTACTTTCTTTCAAAGTTTATTCAGATTTAAATTAAAAATATCTTATGCTAATATAAGACAGATTATAAATATCTTTCTTGCTTTTACCATTCATATTGAACATTATGTTTGGTCTTATGCTTAACTTAATTAAAATAAATTGAATAATTTATGTTTAAAGTTGTATTAAGGTCAAAAACATAAAAATTTCATACTAATTTATTCAAAACACACAATTACTGTATTCTGGCCACAACAATAGAAAATGTTGGCAACAGAAGTCATAGGCTATGAAAAGATTATTAAACAAATTATGGAAATTGATTAGATATATGAACGAAATCAACAAAAAACACAATGGTGACATGTTTTAGAATTATATTAGATATTTATAGATATAAATATTTGGTAGAAAAAAAACACATAATTGTTCTAGCACTTGCTAAACAAAGAACGAATCGAGGACAATCGACTTCTGTGATAAAAATATAAAAGCTGTTCAATTTCAGCTGCATCTACCATAACCCGTTCCGACGATAAAAGTTTCATCGATAAGTTCCATAAGTTCAATAGGTAAATTGTCGAAAATTATATTCGCCATTATGCGCCGATTCTAATTCATCTCCAACTCGCATTTTTTTATATGATGAACATTTACTCTATATTGTGATGATAGCAGCTTTTCTATGCCGCAGCTAATTCATTGATCCACACTTCAACACTTTACGAGTCGTAGCTATTCACCTCTCCTCATTAGTAGTGTAGAAAATGCCTGCATTTGTGCAGTTTGATTGCCACAAACATACTGTTTAAGCACAGCAAAATTATTTTGTAGCCTTTTCTTTAAAATACTCTTTAAGAAAGCACACATTTTGTTCGTGATATCCCCCTTGGAAACTCACTTTTTTTACATAAAACGTCGCTTTGTCCATTCAAAGCATCGAAAGTGTGCTAAAATCGTGCCTCGTTGTCTTACTTAGTCATCCAACTGAATCTGCGTTAAAATTCGATGTTGGTTATATGAATTCGTTAAACCACAAAAAATAAATAAAACGTGTGCATTACCTTGAATCTATCTCTTCCATTGAATAAATAAAAGAGTTTTTGTTGCTTCAAAACACCGCATTTTGACAGCATGCAAATTTGTTACTGCTTCCAATGAGTTAATAGCTTTCTTGCTCTTAATTATTATATAGTACCATGCTTTAAAAATCTATCTAATGACTAATATTGTTTCTGTATCTTTATAAAGACTTATTAATTACCCCTCGTAAGCAACGCTTGAATTCGTCCCATTTACCTGATTTTCTGATCAGCTTAACTTAACATAATTTAAATTTTCTTAATAAGATCATTAATATCACATTCAAAGTTAAAAACAAAAATATCAAACAAATGAAATTAAGATACATTTTATTAACATACACTTCACTCCTACTTAGTTCAATGACTTTCTGCTTTGTGCTGCAAATTTTTGTTGCTTAAAAAACAAAATTTTAAAATCTGCGAATTCGCTTCCAACGAACTGTTTTTTTTAATAATCGTAAAAGTTTTTGATTTTAAAATTTTATAAACCATACGCAACAACAAACTGCTAAATATAAAATTTGATCAACAAATTTTAAATACATAAGATCGATAACATCGACTTTGCAAAAATAAAATACTGATAAAATGTTAATGAGTTTTCAAACTGAAAATAAGTTCCGAAAGAAATTCCCACTGAAATGTTAATACTCTAAGAAAAAGTTTCTTAGCAGTGTCGAACTTTCTTTTAAGTTGGCTTTGTTCAAGAAACAATTAAAAAACCAATATAAATACGCTTAAAGGAAACACATTTGTTACAGTTTTTATTTAGCTGTGTAAGAGCCAACATGAGTTGGTTGAAAGAATTGAGTCTAGTGTTAATCGTAGGCAGTTTGGCAGTTTTTGCTAAACTTGAAAAAGGCATAGAAGAATCTCCTCGTCTTTTGACTGAGCAAGGTAATATATTTTATAACGTTTAAAAACAATTACAGAACTAACATTTCTCTTTTATTTGCAGATATAAATATTTTAAAAAATCCTTTCAGCCTTTTACAAATACAAACTACAACACCAAAGCCTAAACGTCAAACTATTGTGATCAAGCCTTATCCCTATTATCCATATGGCTATCATTACCCATACTATTCATATCCACCACCAGCGCAAGCACCCAGACCACCACCTAAACCTTCCAAGAAACCCCACAATCATCACTATACTCAACCATATCCTCCGCCGTATGGATATCCCCCATGGTTTTATCCACCTTCAAATGATCGACCACCAACCATTATAGTGGTGAGACCACAAGACAACGGTGGATCTAACGGCGGAAATAATGGTGGAAACAACGGTGGAAACAACGGAGGAAACAACGGTGGTTCCAATGGTGGTCCCAATGGTGGAAATAATGGTGGAAACAACGGTGGAAACAACGGTGGAAACAACGGTGGTCCTAATGGTGGCTCTAACGGTGGAAACAACGGTGGTCCTAATGGTGGCCCTAACGGTGGTAACAACGGTGGCAACAACGGTGGTCCCAATGGTGGAAATAATGGTGGAAACAACGGCGGTCCTAATGGTGGCTCTAACGGCGGAAACAACGGTGGAAACAATGGTGGAAACAACGGCGGAAACAACGGCGTCAACAACGGTGGAAACAATGGTGGTCCCAATGGTGGTCCCAATGGTGGAAACAACGGTGGAAACAATGGTGGAAACAACGGTGGAAACAACGGTGGTCCTAATGGTGGCCCTAACGGTGGCAATAATGGTGGAAACAACGGTGGTCCTAATGGTGGCCCTAACGGTGGTAACAACGGTGGCAACGGTGGAAACAACGGTGGCAACAATGGTGGAAACAATGGTGGAAACAACGGTGGTCCTAATGGTGGCCCTAACGGCGGAAACAACGGCGGTCCTAATGGTGGTCCTAATGGCGGCCCTAACGGTGGAAGCAACGGTGGTTCTAACGGTGGTCCCAATGGTGGAAACAACGGCGTCAACAACGGTGGCAACAACGGCGGCAACAACGGCGGCAACAACGGCGGTCCTAACGGAGGCCCTAATGGTGGTCCCAACGGTGGCCCTAACGGCGGACCTAACGGTGGTAACAACGGTAGCAACAACGGTGGCCCTAATGGTGTTCCTAACGGTGGAAACAGCGGTAGCAACAACGGTGGCACTAACGGTGGCACTAACGGTGGTCCTAACGGTGCCCCTAATGGCGGACCTAATGGTGGCGCTAATGGTGCCCCCAACGTTGATATTAATGGTGGCCTTAACGGTGGCCCTAACGTTGGTATTAATGGTGACCCTAATGTCGGTCCTAACGTTGATATTAATGGTGGCCTTAACGGTGGCCTTAACGGTGGCCCTAACGTTGGTATTAATGGTGACCCTAATGTCGGTCCTAACGTTGGTATTAATGGTGACCCTAATGTCGGTCCTAACGTTGATATTAATGGTGGCCTTAACGGTGGCCTTAACGGTGGCCCTAACGTTGGTATTAATGGTGACCCTAATGTCGGTCCTAACGTTGGTATTAATGCTGACCCTAATGTCGGTCCTAACGTTGGTATTAATGGTGGCCTTAACGGTGGCCCTAACGTTGGTATTAATGGTGGCCCTGCTGGAAGTGCTGGCGTAAGCACCAACGGAAGTCCTGACGGTGGTGTTAGCGCTGGTATTAACGCTGGGTTTGGTGGTAGCCGCATAGGCGAATTTTTTGACATTAACAATCGATTTTATAACCCAAACTTAGGAAATTTTCCACAAGGTTATATGCAGCCTTATATTGTGCACGCAAGAACGGTTGGAACATTTCAGGGTCGGTCTGATTTAACAGAAGATCAGCCAGAAGACTATGACTATAACAATACAGCAGTCTCTGTAGATGAGAAAGGCAGCGACACGATTACAACTGATACAGATGCTGATAAACTTCCTTTTGTTATAACATTGCCCAGCAATCCAAATCCAATTGCTAGTGGCTCTGACAAAAAAGAAAACAATCAAGAAGCTTTAATCTATTGGCGAAACTTTAAAAAGGGCAGAGAACTGGATGAAGAAAAAACTTCTGAAACGATTTTAAACGATTTAAACGCACTTAAAAAAATTAATTAAAAAACTTACAAATAAAAACCCTTATAAATTGGCCTTTTTATTCTTAAAGCTAAAATTGTAGACATTCACAGTCATAAACCATTTGGCTTAAAGCGATACTTTCTTATCGCCAGTGTTGTCAAGAGCTGGAAAACAAATAAATCAAATTATATTTAAAAGAAAATCTAAAACTAACTAAATGAGCCAGAAGAAACAGTTCAAAAATTCCAAAAAAAAAATGTTTATATTAAATTTTTTAATATTTCAAGCTATTGCGAATTCTTTTCTTGTGGCACAATTTTTTTTTTGCAAATAACAAGTACAAAATTTTAAAGTTTATTCAACTATATTTTAAGGAAAAAGTGCCAGAATAAATAGATTTTAAAATAAATAGATTTTACGAGTAGTACTTCCAAATAGAGAAATGAAGTTGACATTTTCTCTGCTGTATGTAGATATTTTTTATTCTTGAAAAGCAAAGAAATTATTGATTAATTGATTAAAGTTGTTTATTTTAGTCAGCAACAGGGTCTTTGAAATTTAATTTGATTTGGGAAACATTTTTTTTCTAGAAGAAGTATACTAACATTTTAAAATTTATTATGTATTTTTGGGGATTACCTAGTCCATATACATATCCACACGTATTTCTATGGTATGACATACAGACTTGCATAGAATAACACACCTACAGCAATATAGTATAATAGACTTGTATTTTGTCTGTGCAAGTTTGTCCCCCATCGTGTTAGGAAGAGCAAGCCGGTTAAGCAGACTTTCCGAAGTCTTTTCCGACGGCTTAAAAAAGCTGAAGCTTACATATATGGTACGTCGATCTAAATAGATTCTATGTAGATACATTAAAAAATTAATAAGTCTAACAAAGTATTTGTAGTACTACTTTTTTTAAAAATCATTTTTAATAAAATTTCCTTTTAATATAAGTTTTCTATGTTGTATAACGCTTTTTTGTTTGATATTATTAACAAAAGAAATTTTACATAGTTAACTTTTTTATTCAGACCATCGTACATACAAGCTACACACAAATAATTGTAAATTTATGACCTCTTTCATATTTCTTTCTTATTAACATATACTTCTAATAAGTTCAACGGTTTATCTGCTTTGCAGTGTAAATAATTTATGGCTTAAAAATTTACATTTTGCGTTATAATCAAACTGTATTTATCTGTTTTAAAATTATATAAATTAGAAGTTACAACAACTAGCTCAAATACGAGTGTATACAGGATCGATAAATTAAAATTATGAATAATTTTGTAAGAATTTAAATGAAATGAAATGTATTAATACTAAAACTTCTACCTTTCTTTGACTTTTACTTCGTTCAAGAACATATTAAAAAAAACTATATAAATATGCTTAAAGGAAATAGATTTATCATAGTTTTTATTCAACTGTGCAACGACCAACATGATTTGGTTAAAGGAATTAAGTTTATTATTAATCATTATCCAATTGGCAGTCTTTGCCGAACAATATAAAGGTTTCCAAGAAACGCCGCGTTTCTTTACTGAAAAAAGTAAAACAATTTAAGAAATTTTTAAATAAAAGGTAAAACTAATATTTTTTTTCTCTCTTTCAGTTGTAAGGCACTTAATGAAACCTTTAAAGTTTTTAAAAACAAAAAATACTGCACCTAATCTTAAGCGTCCAACTATTGTGGTCAAACCTTATCGTTATAATAGCCACTATTCTCATTATTTTCCTTATCCTTATGAGCATCATCCGCCATATTATCCATATCCAAAACCAACGCACTCAAAAAAACCGCCAACTAAGCCAAACGTGCAACCTCAAAATCATTATTATCCTCGTCCAAGTCCACCAGCATATCCATCACCATATTTGTATCCCCCATGGTTTTATCGGCCGCCGAAAGATCAATCACCAACAATTATTGTGATAGGTACCTCAGGCAACAATGATAAAGGTAGTACTAATGGTGGCACTAGCCCACCTACTAACGGAGTCATTAGCGGCATAATAGATGGCATAACGAACGGTAATACAAATGGTGGCTCTAACTATAACATTGATGCAAATGCTGGAGCAGGTACTATAGCAGTAAATAACGCTGATGTCAATTTTAACAATAACAAAGCTCCAGGAATTAATGAAGGAATTAATGCTAGCACCAACGGTGGTATAAATGTTATAAATAGCCCAAGCAATAATCCAGGCAATAACAATGGCATTAACGGTGGTGCTGGTGGCGCTAACGAAGGTACAAACGGTGTTAATTATCCACTACCTAACGGTGCCATTACCCCTATCAGTAATGTTGGTACCAGTGGAGGTGTCAACCAATTCACTAATGGTAGCATTAATAGTGGATCCAACGCAGGCACTACCACAATCCCTAACGTTGGCATTAATGGTGGAACAAACGCAGCCACTAACCCAATCACCAACAATGGCATAAATGGTGCAACTAACACAGGTTCTAACGGTGGGACTAACACTCTCACTAACCCATTAACAAATGGAGTCATTGAAGCAAACACAAACAATGGCGCTAACCCACTCAACAACGGTGCTATAATTGGTGGCAATAATAGTGGATCTAACGCAGGAACTAACAGTGGTTTTAATGCTGGAACCAGTACAGGCGTTAACCCACTTGCTAACGGTGGCATTAATGCTGGCACTAATGGTGAAACTAACCAAGGCACAACTTCAATACCTAACGGTATCACTAGTGGTGGAGCTAGTGTAGTAAGCAGCCCAGTCACCAATGGAGGCATAATTGGTGGAACAAACGTAGCCACTAACCCAATCACCAACGGTGGCATAAATGGTGCAACTAACACAGGTTCTAACGGTGGGACTAACACACTCACTAACCCATTAACTAATGGAGTCATTGAAGCAAGCACAAACGCTGGCGCTAACCCACTCACTAACGGTGCTATAATTGGTGGCATTAATAGTGGATCTAACGCAGGAACTAATGGTGGTTTTAATGCTGGTTCCAGTGCAGGCGTTAAACCAATTACTAACGGTGGCATTAATAGTATCATTAACGGTGGCACTAATGGTCAAACTAACCAAGGCTCTACCTCAATCCCTAACGGTAACACTACTGGTGGAACTAGTGTAGCCAGCAGCCCAGTCACAAATGGAGGCATAATTGGTGGAACAAACACAGCCACTAACCCAATCACCAACGGTGGCATAAATGGTGCAACTAACACAGGTTCTAACGGTGGGACTAACACACTCACTAACCCATCAATTAATGGAGTCATTGAAGCAAGCACCAACGCTGGCGTTAACCCACTCACTAACGGCGCTATAATTGGTGGCATTAATAGTGGATCTAACGCAGGAACTAACGGTGGTTTTAATGTTGGTTCCAGTGCAGGCGTTAAACCAATTACTAACGGTGGCATTAATAGTAGCATTAACGGTGGCACTAATGGTCAAACTAACCAAGGCTCTACCTCAATCCCTAACGGTAACACTACTGGTGGAACTAGTGTAGCCAGCAGCCCAGTCACCAATGGAGGCATAAATGGTGGAACAACCGCAGCCGCTAACCTACTTACCACCGGTGGCATAAATGGTGGAACTAACACAGGTTCTAACGGTGGGACTACTGCAGTAATTCACCCAATAACGAATGGTGTCATTGATTCATGGACCACTGCTGGCGCTAACCCACTCACAAACGGTAATATAATTGGTGGTATTAATAGTGGATCTAACGCAGGCACCACCCCAGTCCCTAACGGTGACATTAATGGTGGAATTAGCCAAGGCTCTAACCAAATCCCAAATAGTGGTGTTGATGCTGGCACTGACTGTAGTGTTAATGGCGGCTATAACTGTCCTGTAAATGGAACGAGCGTAGTCCCTAACCCAATCCCTAGTGGTGGTGTTGATGCTGGCACTGACTGTAGTGTTAATGGCGGCTATAACTGCCCTGTAAATGGAACGAGCGTAGTCCCTAAGCCAAACCCTAGTGGTGGTGTTGATACTGGCACTGACTGTAGTGTTAATGGCGGCTATAACTGTCCTGTAAATGGAACGAGCGTAGTCCCTAACCCGAACCCTAGTGGTGGTGTTGATGCTGGCACTGACTGTAGTGTTAATGGCGGCTATAACTGCCCTGTAAATGGAACGAGCGTAGTCCCTAACCCGAACCCTAGTGGTGGTGTTGATGCTGGCACTGACTGTAGTGTTAATGGCGGCTATAACTGCCCTGTAAATGGAACGAGCGTAGTCCCTAACCCGAACCCTAGTGGTGGTGTTGATGCTGGCACTGACTGTAGTGTTAATGGCGGCTATAACTGCCCTGTAAATGGAACGAGCGTAGTCCCTAACCCGAACCCAGGTGGTGGTGTTGATGCTGGCACTGACTGTAGTGTTAATGGCGGCTATAACTGTCCTGTAAATGGAACGAGCGTAGTCCCTAACCCAATCCCTAGTGGTGGTGTTGATGCTGGCACTGACTGTAGTGTTAATGGCGGCTATAACTGCCCTGTAAATGGAACGAGCGTAGTCCCTAAGCCAAACCCTAGTGGTGGTGTTGATACTGGCACTGACTGTAGTGTTAATGGCGGCTATAACTGTCCTGTAAATGGAACGAGCGTAGTCCCTAACCCGAACCCTAGTGGTGGTGTTGATGCTGGCACTGACTGTAGTGTTAATGGCGGCTATAACTGCCCTGTAAATGGAACGAGCGTAGTCCCTAACCCGAACCCTAGTGGTGGTGTTGATGCTGGCACTGACTGTAGTGTTAATGGCGGCTATAACTGCCCTGTAAATGGAACGAGCGTAGTCCCTAACCCGAACCCTAGTGGTGGTGTTGATGCTGGCACTGACTGTAGTGTTAATGGCGGCTATAACTGCCCTGTAAATGGAACGAGCGTAGTCCCTAACCCGAACCCAGGTGGTGGTGTTGATGCTGGCACTGACTGTAGTGTTAATGGCGGCTATAACTGCCCTGTAAATGGAACGAGCGTAGTCCCTAAGCCAAACCCTAGTGGTGGTGTTGATGCTGGCACTGACTGTAGTGTTAATGGCGGCTATAACTGCCCTGTAAATGGAACGAGCGTAGTCCCTAACCCGAACCCTAGTGGTGGTGTTGATGCTGGCACTGACTGTAGTGTTAATGGCGGCTATAACTGCCCTGTAAATGGAACGAGCGTAGTCCCTAACCCGAACCCAGGTGGTGGTGTTGATGCTGGCACTGACTGTAGTGTTAATGGCGGCTATAACTGCCCTGTAAATGGAACGAGCGTAGTCCCTAAGCCAAACCCTAGTGGTGGTGTTGATACTGGCACTGACTGTAGTGTTAATGGCGGCTATAACTGTCCTGTAAATGGAACGAGCGTAGTCCCTAACCCGAACCCTAGTGGTGGTGTTGATGCTGGCACTGACTGTACTGTTAATGGCGGCCCTGACTGTCCTGTAAATGGAACGAGCGTAGTCCCTAACCCGAACCCTAGTGGTGGTGTTGATGCTGGCACTGACTGTAGTGGTAATGGCGGCTATAACTGCCCTGTAAATGGAACGAGTGTAGTCCCTAACCCGAACCCTAGTGGTGGTGTGGATGCTGGCACTGACTGTAGTGTTAATGGCGGCCCTGACTGTCCTGTAAATGGAACGAGCGTAGTCCCTAACCCGAACCCTAGTGGTGGTGTTGATGCTGGCACTGACTGTACTGTTAATGGCGGCTATAACTGCCCTGTAAATGGAACGAGCGTAGTCCCTAACCCGAGCCCTAGTGGTGGCGTTGATGCTGGCACTGACTGTAGTGTTAATGGCGGCTATAACTGCCCTGTAAATGGAACGACCGTAGTCCCTAACCCGAACCCTAGTGGTGGTGTTGATGCTGGCACTGACTGTAGTGTTAATGGCGGCTATAACTGCCCTGTAAATGGAACGAGCGTAGTCCATAACCCGAACCCTAGTGGTGGTGTTGATGCTGGCACTGACTGTACTGTTAATGGCGGCTATAACTGCCCTGTAAATGGAACGAGTGTAGTCCCTAACCCGAACCCTAGTGGTGGTGTTGATGCTGGCACTGACTGTAGTGTTAATGGCGGCTATAACTGCCCTGTAAATGGAACGAGTGTAGTCCCTAACCCGAACCCTAGTGGTGGTGTTGATGCTGGCACTGACTGTACTGTTAATGGCGGCCCTGACTGTCCTGTAAATGGAACGAGCGTAGTCCCTAACCCGAACCCTAGTGGTGGTGTTGATGCTGGCACTGACTGTACTGTTAATGGCGGCCCTGGCTGTCCTGTAAATGGAACGAGCGTAGTCCCTAACCCGAACCCTAGTGGTGGTGTTGATGCTGGCACTGACTGTAGTGTTAATGGCGGCTATAACTGCCCTGTAAATGGAACGAGTGTAGTCCCTAACCCGAACCCTAGTGGTGGTGTTGATGCTGGAACTGACTGTAGTGTTAATGGCGGCTATAACTGCCCTGTAAATGGAACGAGCGTAGTCCCTAACCCGAACCCTACTGGTGGTGTTGATGCTGGCACTGACTGTTGTGTTAATGGCGGCTATAACTGCCCTGTAAATGGAACGAGTGTGGTCCCTAACCCGAACCCTAGTGGTGGTGTTGATGCTGGCACTGACTGTAGTGTTAATGGCGGCTATAACTGCCCTGTAAATGGAACGAGTGTAGTCCCTAACCCGAACCCTAGTGGTGGTGTTGATGCTGGCACTGACTGTACTGTTAATGGCGGCCCTGGCTGTCCTGTAAATGGAACGAGCGTAGTCCCTAACCCGAACCCTAGTGGTGGTGTTGATGCTGGCACTGACTGTACTGTTAATGGCGGCCCTGGCTGTCCTGTAAATGGAACGAGTGTAGTCCCTAACCCGAACCCTAGTGGTGGTGTTGATGCTGGCACTGACTGTACTGTTAATGGCGGCCCTGGCTGTCCTGTAAATGGAACGAGCGTAGTCCCTAACCCGAACCCTAGTGGTGGTGTTGATGCTGGCACTGACTGTACTGTTAATGGCGGCCCTGGCTGTCCTGTAAATGGAACGAGTGTAGTCCCTAACCCGAACCCTAGTGGTGGTGTTGATGCTGGCACTGACTGTAGTGTTAATGGCGGCTATAACTGCCCTGTAAATGGAACGACCGTAGTCCCTAACCCGAACCCTAGTGGTGGTGTTGATGCTGGCACTGACTGTAGTGTTAATGGCGGCTATAACTGCCCTGTAAATGGAACGAGTGTAGTCTCTAACCCGAACCCTAGTGGTGGTGTTGATGCTGGCACTGACTGTACTGTTAATGGCGGCCCTGGCTGTCCTGTAAATGGAACGAGCGTAGTCCCTAACCCGAACCCTAGTGGTGGTGTTGATGCTGGCACTGACTGTACTGTTAATGGCGGCCCTGGCTGTCCTGTAAATGGAACGAGTGTAGTCCCTAACCCGAACCCTAGTGGTGGTGTTGATGCTGGCACTGACTGTACTGTTAATGGCGGCCCTGGCTGTCCTGTAAATGGAACGAGCGTAGTCCCTAACCCGAACCCTAGTGGTGGTGTTGATGCTGGCACTGACTGTACTGTTAATGGCGGCCCTGGCTGTCCTGTAAATGGAACGAGTGTAGTCCCTAACCCGAACCCTAGTGGTGGTGTTGATGCTGGCACTGACTGTACTGTTAATGGCGGCCCTGGCTGTCCTGTAAATGGAACGAGCGTAGTCCCTAACCCGAACCCTAGTGGTGGTGTTGATGCTGGCACTGACTGTACTGTTAATGGCGGCCCTGGCTGTCCTGTAAATGGAACGAGTGTAGTCCCTAACCCGAACCCTAGTGGTGGTGTTGATGCTGGCACTGACTGTACTGTTAATGGCGGCCCTGGCTGTCCTGTAAATGGAACGAGCGTAGTCCCTAACCCGAACCCTAGTGGTGGTGTTGATGCTGGCACTGACTGTACTGTTAATGGCGGCCCTGGCTGTCCTGTAAATGGAACGAGTGTAGTCCCTAACCCGAACCCTAGTGGTGGTGTTGATGCTGGCACTGACTGTACTGTTAATGGCGGCCCTGGCTGTCCTGTAAATGGAACGAGCGTAGTCCCTAACCCGAACCCTAGTGGTGGTGTTGATGCTGGCACTGACTGTACTGTTAATGGCGGCCCTGGCTGTCCTGTAAATGGAACGAGTGTAGTCCCTAACCCGAACCCTAGTGGTGGTGTTGATGCTGGCACTGACTGTAGTGTTAATGGCGGCTATAACTGCCCTGTAAATGGAACGACCGTAGTCCCTAACCCGAACCCTAGTGGTGGTGTTGATGCTGGCACTGACTGTAGTGTTAATGGCGGCTATAACTGCCCTGTAAATGGAACGAGTGTAGTCCCTAACCCGAACCCTAGTGGTGGTGTTGATGCTGGCACTGACTGTACTGTTAATGGCGGCCCTGGCTGTCCTGTAAATGGAACGAGCGTAGTCCCTAACCCGAACCCTAGTGGTGGTGTTGATGCTGGCACTGACTGTACTGTTAATGGCGGCCCTGGCTGTCCTGTAAATGGAACGAGTGTAGTCCCTAACCCGAACCCTAGTGGTGGTGTTGATGCTGGCACTGACTGTACTGTTAATGGCGGCCCTGGCTGTCCTGTAAATGGAACGAGCGTAGTCCCTAACCCGAACCCTAGTGGTGGTGTTGATGCTGGCACTGACTGTACTGTTAATGGCGGCCCTGGCTGTCCTGTAAATGGAACGAGCGTAGTCCCTAACCCGAGCCCTAGTGGTGGCGTTGATGCTGGCACTGACTGTAGTGTTAATGGCGGCTATAACTGCCCTGTAAATGGAACGACCGTAGTCCCTAACCCGAACCCTAGTGGTGGTGTTGATGCTGGCACTGACTGTAGTGTTAATGGCGGCTATAACTGCCCTGTAAATGGAACGAGCGTAGTCCATAACCCGAACCCTAGTGGTGGTGTTGATGCTGGCACTGACTGTACTGTTAATGGCGGCCCTGGCTGTCCTGTAAATGGAACGAGCGTAGTCCCTAACCCGAACCCTAGTGGTGGTGTTGATGCTGGCACTGACTGTACTGTTAATGGCGGCCCTGGCTGTCCTGTAAATGGAACGAGTGTAGTCCCTAACCCGAACCCTAGTGGTGGTGTTGATGCTGGCACTGACTGTACTGTTAATGGCGGCCCTGACTGTCCTGTAAATGGAACGAGCGTAGTCCCTAACCCGAACCCTAGTGGTGGTGTTGATGCTGGCACTGACTGTACTGTTAATGGCGGCCCTGGCTGTCCTGTAAATGGAACGAGCGTAGTCCCTAACCCGAACCCTAGTGGTGGTGTTGATGCTGGCACTGACTGTAGTGTTAATGGCGGCTATAACTGCCCTGTAAATGGAACGAGTGTAGTCCCTAACCCGAACCCTAGTGGTGGTGTTGATGCTGGAACTGACTGTAGTGTTAATGGCGGCTATAACTGCCCTGTAAATGGAACGAGCGTAGTCCCTAACCCGAACCCTACTGGTGGTGTTGATGCTGGCACTGACTGTTGTGTTAATGGCGGCTATAACTGCCCTGTAAATGGAACGAGTGTGGTCCCTAACCCGAACCCTAGTGGTGGTGTTGATGCTGGCACTGACTGTAGTGTTAATGGCGGCTATAACTGCCCTGTAAATGGAACGAGTGTAGTCCCTAACCCGAACCCTAGTGGTGGTGTTGATGCTGGCACTGACTGTACTGTTAATGGCGGCCCTGGCTGTCCTGTAAATGGAACGAGCGTAGTCCCTAACCCGAACCCTAGTGGTGGTGTTGATGCTGGCACTGACTGTACTGTTAATGGCGGCCCTGGCTGTCCTGTAAATGGAACGAGTGTAGTCCCTAACCCGAACCCTAGTGGTGGTGTTGATGCTGGCACTGACTGTACTGTTAATGGCGGCCCTGGCTGTCCTGTAAATGGAACGAGCGTAGTCCCTAACCCGAACCCTAGTGGTGGTGTTGATGCTGGCACTGACTGTACTGTTAATGGCGGCCCTGACTGTCCTGTAAATGGAACAAGCGTAGTCCCTAACCCGAACCCTAGTGGTGGTCTTGATGCTGGCACTGACTGTACTGTTAATGGCGGCACTGGCTGTCCTGTAAATGGAACGAGCGTAGTCCCTAACCCGAACCCTAGTGGTGGTGTTGATGCTGGCACTGACTGTACTGTTAATGGCGGCCCTGGCTGTCCTGTAAATGGAACGAGCGTAGTCCCTAACCCGAACCCTAGTGCTGGTGTTGATGCTGGCACTGACTGTACTGTTAATGGCGGCCCTGGCTATCCTGTAAATGGAACGAGTGTAGTCCCTAACCCGAACCCTAGTGGTGGTGTTGATGCTGGCACTGACTGTACTGTTAATGGCGGCCCTGGCTGTCCTGTAAATGGAACGAGCGTAGTCCCTAACCCGAACCCTAGTGGTGGTGTTGATGCTGGCACTGACTGTACTGTTAATGGCGGCCCTGGCTGTCCTGTAAATGGAACGAGCGTAGTCCCTAACCCGAACCCTAGTGGAGGTGTTGATGCTGGCACTGACTGTAGTGTTAATGGCGGCTATAACTGCCCTGTAAATGGAACGAGTGTAGTCCCTAACCCGAACCCTAGTGGTGGTGTTGATGCTGGCACTTTCTGTACTGTTAATGGCGGCCCTGGCTGTCCTGTAAATGGAACGAGCGTAGTCCCTAACCCGAACCCTAGTGGTGGTGTTGATGCTGGCACTGACTGTAGTGTTAATGGCGGCTATAACTGCCCTGTAAATGGAACGAGTGTAGTCCCTAACCCGAACCCTAGTGGTGGTGTTGATGCTGGCACTGACTGTAGTGTTAATGGCGGCTATAACTGCCCTGTAAATGGAACGAGCGTAGTCCCTAACCCGAACCCTAGTGGTGGTGTTGATGCTGGCACTGACTGAAGTGTTAATGGCGGCTATAACTGCCCTGTAAATGGAACGAGTGTGGTCCCTAACCCGAACCCTAGTGGTGGTCTTGATGCTGGCACTGACTGTAGTGTTAATGGCGGCTATAACTGCCCTATAAATGGAACGAGTGTAGTCCCTAACCCGAACCCTAGTGGTGGCGTTGATGCTGGCACTGACTGTACTGTTAATGGCGGCCCTGGCTGTCCTGTAAATGGAACGAGCGTAGTCCCTAACCCGAACCCTAGTGGTGGTGTTGATGCTGGCACTGACTGTACTGTTAATGGCGGCCCTGACTGTCCTGTAAATGGAACAAGCGTAGTCCCTAACCCGAACCCTAGTGGTGGTGTTGATGCTGGCACTGACTGTACTGTTAATGGCGGCCCTGGCTGTCCTGTGAATGGAACGAGCGTAGTCCCTAACCCGAACCCTAGTGGTGGTGTTGATGCTGGCACTGACTGTACTGTTAATGGCGGCCCTGGCTGTCCTGTAAATGGAACGAGCGTAGTCCCTAACCCGAACCCTAGTGGTGGTGTTGATGCTGGCACTGACTGTACTGTTAATGGCGGCCCTGGCTGTCCTGTAAATGGAACGAGTGTAGTCCCTAACCCGAACCCTAGTGGTGGTGTTGATGCTGGCACTGACTGTACTGTTAATGGCGGTCCTGGCTGTCCTGTAAATGGAACGAGCGTAGTCCCTAACCCGAACTCTAGTGGTGGTGTTGATGCTGGCACTGACTGTACTGTTAATGGCGGCCCTGACTGTCCTGTAAATGGAACAAGCGTAGTCCCTAACCCGAACCCTAGTGGAGGTGTTGATGCTGGCACTGACTGTACTGTTAATGGCGGCCCTGGCTGTCCTGTAAATGGAACGAGCGTAGTCCCTAACCCGAACCCTAGTGGTGGTGTTGATGCTGGCACTGACTGTACTGTTAATGGCGGCCCTGGCTGTCCTGTAAATGGAACGAGCGTAGTCCCTAACCCGAACCCTAGTGGTGGTGTTGATGCTGGCACTGACTGTACTGTTAATGGCGGCCCTGGCTGTCCTGTAAATGGAACGAGCGTAGTCCCTAACCCGAACCCTAGTGGTGGTGTTGATGCTGGCACTGACTGTACCGTTAATGGCGGCCCTGGCTGTCCTGTAAATGGAACGAGCGTAGTCCCTAACCCGAACCCTAGTGGTGGTGTTGATGCTGGCACTGACTGTACTGTTAATGGCGGCCCTGACTGTCCTGTAAATGGAACAAGCGTAGTCCCTAACCCGAACCCTAGTGGTGGTGTTGATGCTGGCACTGACTGTACTGTTAATGGCGGCCCTGGCTGTCCTGTAAATGGAACGAGCGTAGTCCCTAACCCGAACCCTAGTGGTGGTGTTGATGCTGGCACTGACTGTACTGTTAATGGCGGCCCTGGCTGTCCTGTAAATGGAACGAGTGTAGTCCCTAACCCGGACCCTAGTGGTGGTGTTGATGCTGGCACTGACTGTACTGTTAATGGCGGCCCTGGCTGTCCTGTAAATGGAACGAGCGTAGTCCCTAACCCGAACCCTAGTGGTGGTGTTGATGCTGGCACTGACTGTACTGTTAATGGCGGCCCTGACTGTCCTGTAAATGGAACAAGCGTAGTCCCTAACCCGAACCCTAGTGGTGGTGTTGATGCTGGCACTGACTGTACTGTTAATGGCGGCCCTGGCTGTCCTGTAAATGGAACGAGCGTAGTCCCTAACCCGAACCCTAGTGGTGGTGTTGATGCTGGCACTGACTGTACTGTTAATGGCGGCCCTGGCTGTCCTGTAAATGGAACGAGCGTAGTCCCTAACCCGAACCCTAGTGCTGGTGTTGATGCTGGCACTGACTGTACTGTTAATGGCGGCCCTGGCTGTCCTGTAAATGGAACGAGTGTAGTCCCTAACCCGAACCCTAGTGGTGGTGTTGATGCTGGCACTGACTGTACTGTTAATGGCGGCCCTGGCTGTCCTGTAAATGGAACGAGCGTAGTCCCTAACCCGAACCCTAGTGGTGGTGTTGATGCTGGCACTGACTGTACTGTTAATGGCGGCCCTGGCTGTCCTGTAAATGGAACGAGTGTAGTCCCTAACCCGAACCCTAGTGGTGGTGTTGATGCTGGCACTGACTGTACTGTTAATGGCGGCCCTGGCTGTCCTGTAAATGGAACGAGCGTAGTCCCTAACCCGAACTCTAGTGGTGGTGTTGATGCTGGCACTGACTGTACTGTTAATGGCGGCCCTGACTGTCCTGTAAATGGAACAAGCGTAGTCCCTAACCCGAACCCTAGTGGAGGTGTTGATGCTGGCACTGACTGTACTGTTAATGGCGGCCCTGGCTGTCCTGTAAATGGAACGAGCGTAGTCCCTAACCCGAACCCTAGTGGTGGTGTTGATGCTGGCACTGACTGTACTGTTAATGGCGGCCCTGGCTGTCCTGTAAATGGAACGAGCGTAGTCCCTAACCCGAACCCTAGTGGTGGTGTTGATGCTGGCACTGACTGTACTGTTAATGGCGGCCCTGGCTGTCCTGTAAATGGAACGAGCGTAGTCCCTAACCCGAACCCTTGTGGTGGTGTTGATGCTGGCACTGACTGTACTGTTAATGGCGGCCCTGGCTGTCCTGTAAATGGAACGAGCGTAGTCCCTAACCCGAACCCTAGTAGTGGTGTTGATGCTGGCACTGACTGTACTGTTAATGGCGGCCCTGACTGTCCTGTAAATGGAACAAGCGTAGTCCCTAACCCGAACCCTAGTGGTGGTGTTGATGCTGGCACTGACTGTACTGTTAATGGCGGTCCTGGCTGTCCTGTAAATGGAACGAGCGTAGTCCCTAACCCGAACCCTAGTGGTGGTGTTGATGCTGGCACTGACTGTACTGTTAATGGCGGCCCTGGCTGTCCTGTAAATGGAACGAGCGTAGTCCCTAACCCGAACCCTAGTGGTGGTGTTGATGCTGGCACTGACTGTACTGTTAATGGCGGCCTTGGCTGTCCTGTAAATGGAACGAGCGTAGTCCCTAACCCGAACCCTAGTGGTGGTGTTGATGCTGGCACTGACTGTACTGTTAATGGCGGCCCTGGTTGTCCTGTAAATGGAACGAGCGTAGTCCCTAACCCGAACCCTAGTGGTGGTGTTGATGCTGGCACTGACTGTACTGTTAATGGCGGCCCTGGCTGTCCTGTAAATGGAATGAGTGTAGTCCCTAACCCGAACCCTAGTGGTGGTCTTGATGCTGGCACTGACTGTACTGTTAATGGCGGCCCTGGCTGTCCTGTAAATGGAACGAGCGTAGTCCCTAACCCGAACTCTAGTGGTGGTGTTGATGCTGGCACTGACTGTACTGTTAATGGCGGCCCTGACTGTCCTGTAAATGGAACAAGCGTAGTCCCTAACCCGAACCCTAGTGGAGGTGTTGATGCTGGCACTGACTGTACTGTTAATGGCGGCCCTGGCTGTCCTGTAAATGGAACGAGCGTAGTCCCTAACCCGAACCAGGGTGGTGGTGTTGATGCTGGCACTGACTGTACTGTTAATGGCGGCCCTGGCTGTCCTGTAAATGGAACGAGCGTAGTCCCTAACCCGAACCCTAGTGGTGGTGTTGATGCTGGCACTGACTGTACTGTTAATGGCGGCCCTGGCTGTCTTGTAAATGGAACGAGCGTAGTCCCTAACCCGAACCCTAGTGGTGGTGTTGATGCTGGCACTGACTGTACTGTTAATGGCGGCCCTGGCTGTCCTGTAAATGGAACGAGCGTAGTCCCTAACCCGAACCCTAGTAGTGGTGTTGATGCTGGCACTGACTGTACTGTTAATGGCGGCCCTGACTGTCCTGTAAATGGAACAAGCGTAGTCCCTAACCCGAACCCTAGTGGTGGTGTTGATGCTGGCACTGACTGTACTGTTAATGGCGGCCCTGGCTGTCCTGTAAATGGAACGAGCGTAGTCCCTAACCCGAACCCTAGTGGTGGTGTTGATGCTGGCACTGACTGTACTGTTAATGGCGGCCCTGGCTGTCCTGTAAATGGAACGAGTGTAGTCCCTAACCCGAACCCTAGTGGTGGTGTTGATGCTGGCACTGACTGTACTGTTAATGGCGGCCCTGGCTGTCCTGTAAATGGAACGAGCGTAGTCCCTAACCCGAACCCTAGTGGTGGTGTTGATGCTGGCACTGACTGTACTGTTAATGGCGGCCCTGACTGTCCTGTAAATGGAACAAGCGTAGTCCCTAACCCGAACCCTAGTGGTGGTGTTGATGCTGGCACTGACTGTACTGTTAATGGCGGCCCTGACTGTCCTGTAAATGGAACGAGTGTAGTCCCTAACCCGAACCCTAGTGGTGGTGTTGATGCTGGCACTGACTGTACTGTTAATGGCGGCCCTGACTGTCCTGTAAATGGAACGAGCGTAGTCCCTAACCCGAACCCTAGTGGTGGTGTTGATGCTGGCACTGACTGTACTGTTAATGGCGGCTATAACTGCCCTGTAAATGGAACGAGTGTAGTCCCTAACCCGAACCCTAGTGGTGGTGTTGATGCTGGCACTGACTGTACTGTTAATGGCGGCCCTGACTGCCCTGTAAATGGAACGAGCGTAGTCCCTAACCCGAACCCTAGTGTTGGTGTTGATGCTGGCATTGACTGTACTGTTAATGGCGGCTATAACTGCCCTGTAAATGGAACGAGTGTAGTCCCTAACCCGAACCCTAGTGGTGGTGTTGATGCTGGCACTGACTGTACTGTTAATGGCGGCCCTGACTGTCCTGTAAATGGAACGAGTGTAGTCCCTAACCCGAACCCTAGTGGTGGTGTTGATGCTGGCACTGACTGTACTGTTAATGGCGGCCCTGACTGTCCTGTAAATGGAACGAGCGTAGTCCCTAACCCGAACCCTAGTGGTGGTGTTGATGCTGGCACTGACTGTACTGTTAATGGCGGCCCTGACTGCCCTGTAAATGGAACGAGCGTAGTGCCTAACCCGAACCCTAGTGGTGGTGTTGATGCTGGCACTGACTGTACTGTTAATGGCGGCCCTGACTGCCCTGTAAATGGAACGAGCGTAGTCCCTAACCCGAACCCTAGTGGTGGTGTTGATGCTGGCACTGACTGTACTGTTAATGGCGGCTATAACTGCCCTGTAAACGGAACGATTGTAGTCCCTAACCCGAACCCTAGTGGTGGTGTTGATGCTGGCACTGACTGTTCTGTTAATGGCGGCCCTGACTGTCCTGTAAGTGGAACGAGCGTAGTCCCTAACCCGAACCCTAGTGGTGGTGTTGATGCTGGCACTGACTGTACTGTTAATGGCGGCCCTGACTGCCCTGTAAATGGAACGAGCGTAGTCCCTAACCCGAACCCTAGTGGTGGTGTTGATGCTGGCACTGACTGTACTGTTAATGGCGGCTATAACTGCCCTGTAAACGGAACGATTGTAGTCCCTAACCCGAACCCTAGTGGTGGTGTTGATGCTGGCACTGACTGTTCTGTTAATGGCGGCCCTGACTGTCCTGTAAGTCGAACGAGCGTAGTCCCTAACCCGAACCCTAGTGGTGGTGTTGATGCTGGCACTGACTGTACTGTTAATGGCGGCCCTGACTGCCCTGTAAATGGAACGAGCGTAGTCACTTACCAAAACCCTGATGGTGGCATTGACGAAAACACTAACTTTGGCGCTAGTGCACTCACTAACAGTGGTGTTAATGATGGCGCTACCGGTAATGGAAGCACTAACGATAATGGAGGCATCATCTAAGGCAGTAATTTCGGCATTAACTTAGTCACTATTGGAGGTGTTAATGGAGGCACTCCGGTTATTAAAGAATCCTTTAATAGAGACAATAGTGCAGGCATATATTCTTAAAAAAATAAATTAGAAAACGAATAAAACACAAAACATTTTTCTTTTATTTATGGAGTTGGAATTAAAGCTTTTGTAACGTTCGAATTATTTCGATTTTTCTGATTCCTCATCCAAAAATACATACGATCTAAAATATTTCTTGCAGTCTATAAAGTGCAGTTGCAAATTTTGCACATGTGCTTATATATCCAACTGTTGTTAGTTCAGATTTAAGATTGCAAACTTAAATAATCATAGATTAAATTGAATGCAGTTCAAGTTGTATTTTTTAGTAAAGTGCAACTACCACCCGGCTTATTCACCACAGGCCCAGGGCCCATACATCATAGTGTTTAGTCTATCAGGAGCAGGTAATAGAAAGAACGATGACTACGACAATGGAACCAGAGGTGATTATTATTATTATTTATTTTATTAGTATTTAAAATACTTTTAATTACATTTAATTTTGTTTACATTTACAATTTATATCATTTAATAAATAAAAAGAAAAAACAAAAATTTTATAGAGTGTCTTTAACAAATTTAACAACATTTTTCCTAAATAAATTATAATTTGTCTCCAATTTTACATCCTCTGGTAACGAGTTGTATAGCTGAAGACCCTTATAAAACAGCGATCGCTGCATTGCGCTTGTAGATAGATACCCTTTCGATTCTAAAGTGTTCAGAGTTTCGCAGATGATATGGTTGAACCTCTCTTACATGCATTATCTGCTCAGTTAAGTATTCGGGAGCCATTCCTCTTTTGATTTTTTGTATAAAATTAATAGTGTTTAGCTCAAGTCTTTGTTTTATATTAAGCCACTTTAGTGAATTTAACATAACGTTTATTGAAGTAAATCTGTTGCATTTTAATATCACTCTCATTGCTTTGTTTTGTAGTTTCTGAAGTCTTTCAATTTGATTTGCTGTGCAGCATGAGTATAAAATAGTCGAGCCATATTCGAAATGAGGTTTAACTATAGTATTGTAAATTTTAATTGCTGTCAAGATAGTTATTTGTTTTCTAATTCGTTTAAAGAAGCTAACTTTTTGCCGATCTTTTTACATATATAATCAACATGGTTGCTAAATTTCAAATCTTTATCTATAACGATGCCCAAATATTTTATTTTGTTCACTTTCTCTATTACTTCATTGTTAATTTCAAAAAGTACATTACTATCAGCGTTAATTTCCATTATTTTTGTTTTACTTTCATTAAATTTAAGCTTGTTCATATTTAGCCATAAATTCACTGAATGTATATCTCGGTCTAGATTGCGGTAACATTGTTCAATTGTATCCGCGTCTGTGAAAAGAAGCGTGTCATCAGCATAAAGAGTAATTTCACATTTATCCAGAATGTTTGGCATGTCATTAATATATATAATAAAAAGCAAAGCGCCTAAAATCGATCCTTGTGGAACTCCATAATCATTGCTCAATGAATCGGACATTATATTATTTATTTTTGTTATTTGCTTTCTGTTTGTCAAATAAGATTCAAACCACTTTAATTCGGTATTCCTGATGCCATATTTATATAACTTTTGAAGAAGTATATCTCTGTCTATAGTTTCGAAAGCTCTCTTTAATGGCAGTGGCGGCGCCTGCAATAGAAATTTTATTAATGCTTGCGGTCACGGAATTAATTCTCTATAATCAATAATTCCCAAGAATACAGCTCTGCAGTCAACGTTAATACGAACAATATATGGTGGCTCCAGCAAGAAAGAAAAGAACCCAGGAAGGAAGGGTTTTGAAGCAGACCATTTATCTAAGCTTTTAAAAAATTATTATAACAATATGTATTCGTTTATTGTTTTATTCAAATTTATTTTGGGTTCTGGTAGAAGACAAGAATTCCTGAACTATGATGCGTTGGAATAAGCTTTAGAGAATACTAAATCATAAGCTATTTAAGTGTAGACGTGATATTAGTTTTATGTTTTTAAAAGTTTGAAATCTGAAAATATTTTGTAACTAAAATCTCTTGAAATATATTCTGATGTTCTTTTAGGGGGAAAAAAGTCATTCGACTGGAACCGGCTTGTTGATTTTATTCGAAGTTTACATAATATAAACGTTTGTCTATAGTCTGATATTTTTTTAATTTCGCTTTAGTTCGGTAATATGAAATTTATACTGACAGATAGAAGAAGTTATATAAATTTATAAAATTTAGTTTTAAGTTATTTCTGGTTATGCTTTTACTTATGCAATCTAAGATGATACTCGAATTAATTACGCAAAAAAATTTATCAAGCAATTGTATTATATTATTTGAAAATAATTAATATGATGGTAAAATGATGAAATAAACAGATGGCATTACCACGCCATATGATAATTTTTTTGATCTAGCATTGTTTGTTCAATCTTATATCAGTTTTGCTTATATTAGAGATGAGCACCACTTACGTGATTAGCGTGAATCATGCATGATTAATTTTTTGTTTTCATCCCGTGATTGTTTTGCTATATTGCTATATTTTCGTATAATTTTTTAATTAATGTTTGTACGTAATTACAGGAATTGTTTTAAGTTTATGTTTAAAGGAATTGTTTGGCTCAAGCTCAAATCTAACTTTACTGATTTCTTTATTAGTTTTACACACGATTCATACGATGAATTTTATGACGTCTATTTTTCTTAATTCCCTTTTCGAAGTTGCTACCCAAAAATCCTTTACATTCATACGATGGTTTTGTTTTGCATGTCTAATATTTTTAATTTTCTTTTCGTAACATTAAAAATTCAATCAAACCTACATATATAAAACATAACAACAACAACTTTCAAGTGAGTAAAAAGATATTAGTGTAAAGAGAAATATGAAAAAACCATGAAAAACACCGTTCGCTAAGACCGAGTTTAGACAGGCGAACATTTGGAAGGAAAACATCTGGAATTCTCTTCTGTTGTTTCTTTCACACTCCACAGACGAACATGTTTTCGACCACATTCCATTATTATTTGCAAAATTCAAAGTACATAAATGTCAACAAAGAAAATGTGAACAAAACGTGTCGCCAAGTACAGAACACAAAATTGATGCTCTCTTCCCCACCCGTAAGATGCTATCAAGCTAAATGTTTCCCTTCCAAATTTTTCCCTGTCTAAACACAGTCTATCAAACTAAAAAAGACGTCGAAAATATGAAGTCATAAATTCATCGTGCGAATCGAGCCTTAAAAATTTTTTGATTAATTAAAATTATTATTATTAAAAAAGTATTATTGTAACAATTTATTCATCAGACTAGCAGAACGGATTACGTTAGCGTGAGTTTTCGTGCTGTAACTTGTTTTCCACTCATGTGACCGTTCATGAACGTGAGCCAAAAATATAAGGTAGGACATGAATAAAAATTATTATAGTTAGCGTGTATGAGTGCTGAGTGAAAAGTCACTCACGATCCCATCTCTAGTTTATATATAAAAAATATCCAAGTTTTTGTTTGTTCAATTTGTGTTTATTTTTTTATTAAAATTTTCAATAAGTTCTTTTAAAATTGCACTATTTTCTATAGAGCTCTTTGATCCATTGATCAGCAGCAAGATCGAATTCAATATCATCATATTTAGTTTAGTTTAAATTAAAACAAGTTTCACCGATGTGTTCAGAGCTTTAATTTAATTTTTGTTTACAATAATATTTGACACATGGTTAGACTTTACAGAAACAAAAATTATTTTTTTTTGTTGTATTGCCGTAGTTGTAGCCTTAATAATGCCACCTGTTTATTTCACCATGGCTGGGGGGACTAACGTCTGTGACATAACAGCAATGCCCCTCGAGAAATAGGTGCATATAGAATGTTGAAGGAGGTCATGACGAAAAATATATTTTATTTGACATTCTGCAGGTACAAGAACAAATTTATATTCTCAATTCCTCCAATTTCGAAGCTTGACAGTCTTTCTATGTACAGCACAAAGTGTCTTGAAATACGAGGACAGTATATCAAAAGCACAACTTTAAGCCTGCTCCCGCTAACTGGTTTTTTTTAATTAAAAACCCCATTACCGAAACCAAAGGAAGACTTGATAAATACTATGGAAAGTCTGCACTACCTATTCAAATGATAAGAAATGAATGACAGGTCACCCCCAAAAAGTTCGTCGCGCTAGAAAAAGCCAAAAAAATCAATTGGCTTAATCGACCAAGTACGTCACATTTTGCATGCATATTTGGGTATGAAAAAGCTATCCACGGGATGGGTGCCGCAAAAGCTCATAAACGCAACAGCTGACCATTACAAAAATCTATGAATTGGTCTACAAACTGCTATGCGATCCAGCATAATCTTTGGATTAGCCCGTTGTGACTATTTCTTGTTAAAAAATTTTTAGATTTCGCTGGGTGGTAAGAGATTTAGAAATCTTATTATTTGGAGGGAATGCAAACTCTGGAAAGATGCTTGACTAAATGTATCCAGCAAAAAATAGCCTAAAAATTTTATTTTATCGAGAAAGCCACAGAATTATCAAACTGGCTTCTTAAATTTAAATTTATAAGCATCTTCTTCTTCTTAGTTCCTTTAACTCCTAGTGAAGCATAGGGCCTCATGAGATTTCATTTGTAGGTATAATAATTTCTAAACATTGGATTTGCACCTAAAAATCACATGTGCATGCTGCATGCTGATGATGAATCACAAGTAGATGGATTAACCGCTGAAACGCGGCGACCAATTGGAGACTCAATATTTTGCTGAGACTGCGTTCCTGCGATGTGTTACAAAGCATAAGTGGGTCTAACGAATTTAGTCAACACGTGTTTAGACACACCATAAACAGGCTGTTCCTCTAGAAACGGTAGCCTTTTGTAGCCGCTCGATACGAGTACAGACACCACGTTTGAATATTTTCTAGGTTCATCCCGCAAATATTATTTATCCACCACAAGGCATAACCATAATCCAGGCTTTTTCATTAGGGACTTCAATTGGATGATTTTAACTTATTAAATCAAAATATTGCCAACTCTTATTTATTATCCTTAATGTGCTTTAAGTCATAAACAACAAATTCCAATAAAATTAATAAATTTATAAGAGGGATCGGCATTCTTAAACGGGATGAAATTTTATAAAGTGACTCAATCCCGCCGCTAATAAATTCAATACAAATTCCAAAATGTACACATATACATATATATGTGTATATGCATGCACAATATTTGTTATGTAGTCATTAGCGCTAAAGTTTATTTTTGTATTAAGGCCACTTAGATGTAGTTTATAAAAAAGTAAATAATATGCAAGTCATTGAATATTCCACGATAATGTTTGATAATAGTTTTCAAACATAAGGCAAACGAATTTTTCTGTAAAACAAAAATTTCTGATGATTTGCAATATTTGATTAAAATCTTTATAACATTCTACTAATATATTTTGTGTTCACAAATAAACCATAAATTTGCTTTTATAAAAAGCATGCGGTAGTCCAATACCGTATATAATCTCCACAAGCCATACTCAAGTAGGGCAGACAATGAACTAAAGTGTGATTTTTTAGCAATTTTCTTTTTTGCATTACTATTTTTGGCGGCGCAGCTGTTTTTGTGAATTATGTTACTGTTAAACATGGTCAGCTTGGTCTATTAGTTAACCATGAAGCGACTTAAAAAAGAACAACGCTTGCAGTTTATTGAATTTAATTGTCAAAATTCATGTAAGAAAGTGCATCGTGCACTTCTTTCATTTTATGACTAAATTTCACATACGTAGAGTGCGGACAGAGGAATATATCGCAACTGTATCCGCCAGTGATGTTCATCACCATAAAATATCGATTCGGCGTCGATGAAGCGCTAATTAAAATTTGTTTTCTGCCCAAAACAGAAGAGCTGGACTTGGTTCATATGAGATTTCAATAAGACGGTGCCATATGCCACACAGCACATGAAACAATGGCCCAATTGAAAAGCGAGTTCGGTGAACAGTTTATTTTACGTTTGCGTCCGGTAAATTGGTCGCTTAGATCGTGCGATTTAACGCCTTTAAAATATTTTTTGTGGGCTCAAGTCTATAGGGACGAGTGCAATATCGAAGAATTGATTCGTAGGATACCGGCCGAAATGTTTAACAATTTGAGGAGTAGCCACGATCAATATTTACATGAAATGTCTTAAAGCACTGAATTATATAGACTGTTCTATCGAATCAAATAAAGATTTCATACATTTCTCAAAAATTTTTGTGTTTTTTTTAATCAAATCGGAAAGTTCTTCAATAATCAGCCTTTATAAGCAAAACATACTTAATACTAATAAGTTGAGGAAAAACAATAATTAACGTTTATGTCAAAACTTCGATGCTGATGTTGAACAAAAATGTACAGCCTTAAAGATATTTATTAAGGAACGTGGACATGGTATTTTTTATTATAATCGGTTCAGTGATTAGTAATTTATAAGCATATAAAATTGCTACTAGCAAGAAAACATAAAAAACATATACTTAAAGAATACCAGCACACATAAGAGTTTGATTTTCAATTAGAAATAAGTTGAAATGAAAATCTTTCTCAACAGACTAAGGATTAAATTTATAGAAAGACATTTTTCAGCTAAAAAAGGTTCAAAGGTGTTTTTTTTTTTGTAAAATTATATTTTTAATATTTTTTCATCAGGCTTGGATGAATAGGGTAGACAAAAAAAATAAATTGTAAACAAGGCTTAAAAATTATTAAAACTTACTAAATCCAAACCAAAACTATATCTCAAAGAAAAAGACAAAAAATATATAAAAAATTTGTTAAGATCTAAAAAACGCCAAATCAAATATCAATAAGAATCATTGATTTCTTATTAATCATGCAATAATAAAAATCATGATGTAACTTTAGTTCATTTCAATTAAGTTTTTTATAATCTTCTATTAAATAACTGTCCTTTAAAGCAAATCCTTGAAGTGTGCCTGAGGCGACTCCTTTGTGTTGAATGATTTCCAATAACCATGTCGATTTAAGGATGTATAACTGCCGGATGTAGAAATAAACCTTCTGAGCACTCTAACTTCTCTTAAATGGTGAAAGATGTATAGAGTTTGCTACAGCAGCATTTTTTGTTATACGAGCTTGAGCCACATGCTGGGTGCAAGTGATTAAATGACAACATTTAATTAAAATGATCTTAATTTTAATTATAAATGATATACAGAGCAGAGCTTACTGTTTCGAATATACATAACTCTGTATTTACTGTCATACTATGTTGCATATCTAGTTTAAATATTGATTTAATTTGAAAAGAGTTGTTTAGCTATATCGCCAATTAAAAAATTTAATGTTGGTGAAATACAGAGAAAATAAAGGAAATATATATTTTTTAGCCTATTCATTTGCCCTTTGAATGGATCTATTATACAATTCTATTTATTCCTGGATTTTTTCAAACTCATCACCAATTTTCCTTTTTTCAATGCCGAAAATCCCTTAGATACTTCTATTCTCTAATTCACTTGAAGCTTTTTTCAAATTCTTAATTTAAAATAATAAAAGTTCGACAAAAACACTACGAATTTAGTATTCTTTTCCAACCACTATGAAAACAACAAAATAGCGTAAATTAAAATCGGTTTTACTACAAATATGATATCCCCGAAAAATCTCCAGATCCCCATCAATAAAAATTCGTGGCACAAACATGACAAAATTTCCGATGTTGAGACAAATCCCCTAAACTGCAAACTCTGGTTGATGTTTTTTTTACTGTAGTCAATGACATTCTACTTTTATTTATTTATTCTTTTCTTAATTCATCAAGAGTTATAAAAGCCAGTAACAATCTCTCTATAATAACTACAACGACTTGCAAAAATCTAAATTTGTTCAAAATTATTTAAATAAGATCGCTTATGCATAAACTAAACACCATAAAAATGTTAATGATCTTTCAAACAGAAGATTAGATCCAAAAAACAATCCCATTAAAATGTAAATATTTTAATATTTTATGTTTGGATTACTGAAAGACTTTCTTTCAGATTGTTTTTATTTTAATTTAAGACAACACACAAAAATTTGTATAAGTACGATTAGAAATATAGAAACATATTACACTTTTCATTAAGCTGTACAATAGTCAACATGGGTTGGTTAAAACAGTTAAATCTGGTCTTAATAGTAGGAAGTTTGGCGGTCTATGGCAATCAAAAAATATCCTTAAATGACGCACCTTCAGCTGACTTAAGTGAATCAGGTAAATATTATAGAGTTTTAAATTTTAAAATATCCCTTATAATTTTTTTTTAGATAGTAGGTTATTTTTTAAGCCCATAACTATTGTACAAGAACAACCTCAACCTCAGCGTCCAACAATTGTGTACAGGCCCTATTATCCTTACAAACCATATGACCAACGGCCATATCCTAATGAACGACCAACAAAGCCTGACCCTCATTATCCATCATATCGTCCGCCATATTATAACAACTATTATCCGTATTATCCACCACACGCTCAGAGTCCATACATTATAGTGGTGCGTCCATATAAGGGCAACAAAGGCAATGACAATGGCGAAGGCGATGGTGATGACAATGACGATGGCAATGGAAATGGGAATAGCAATGGCAACGGCAATGGCAACGGCAATGGCAATGGCAACGGCAGTGGCAATGGCAATGGCAACGGCAGTGGCAGTGGCAATGGCAATGGCAATGGCAATGGCAATGGCAATGGCAACGTCAATGGCAATGGCAATAGAAAAGGCAATGGCAAAGGAAAAGGCAACAACAGAGGCAAAGGCAATGGCAAAAAGAATGCCAATGTTATTTACATTAGCGGTCACGGCACCAATCCTATACATCCATATTTCGAAAACGGAGCTGCAGCTGAAGCATTTCTAGAACCTGCAGCAGTAGGTGAATTCTTGCAACCTACTGATTATAACGGTATATCGGATGGTCTCAGTGTAAACTTGAACGGCATATCTGTAATAAATAATGCCCCAGAAGACAGCACCGCATTCACGGTTGATACCAGTGGTGATAGATTCCCCTTAGGTATTCAATTGGTCAGTCATTCAAATCCAAATTCTGATGGCTTTACTGATAAAGAAAAGAACCAAGAGGCTTTAATCTATTTTAAAAATTACAAAAAAGGTCGGCAGTTAGAGGCTGCTGAAAGAAATTAAAATATTTTAAGAGTAAATTATATCAAAATAATAAATAAAGCATATCAAAAGTAATAAAAAATATCGAAATTAATGCGAGTACATAATTGGGAAAAAAAGTTTTTAATACAAATTATAATTTTAATTCGTAAAGTGTTACTAAAAGGAGGATTGGCATAGAATTTTTTACGACTTCTGAGGGATTTCTAGGAAAACCAATATAAAATGGAATAGGTTTGCACTAAAACATACTTTTTCATAAAATCATTTACACTATGTTTTAACTTGTAGAGGTTAAGTTAGGTTGCAGAGACCACCGATTGCAAGCAACGGGCCCACTTGGGTCCAGGAAATTGGTCCGCTTGTGATGCTTGATATGGACAGTGAAAGAAAAATTCTATCTATCCTGTATTATGGTCGGTGTTGAACCAACCCGTTTTCAGAATAAATTGGTTTATTCTTTTCAGATTACATTCCGAAAGGTCTGCGAGTTCAGGTAAAGTCGAGTTGCCTAGATAAATGGGTCTGTGATGAAACAGAGCTGGACATTGACAGGGGAGGTGCTTGACAGTTTCTTCATCCACCTCATTTTGACAACTTCTACAGAAGCCGTTGAACAGGAGATTTAGTCTGCGCGGGCACATGAAACAGTTGCCTGTTAGGACTACCACGAGTATACGCAGCTGATGTCGAGGAATCCACAGTACGATAGAAGATTTTGCTTGATCGTATTGGAGCCCCAGATTAGCTCAAAGTTGGAATGTGACGCAACCTCGTTTAGCGACATCCGGCACTCCTGAACCAGATCAGATGTTGTGTAAACACCCGATAGAGCGTTCAGAGCAGCTTTACTATCGGTGCATATACGCTAATCTTGCTTATATACCCTGTTGTACCTTAACGAGTTAACTGCCCTTTTTATGGCCGATATTTGAGTTATGCTACAAAAGAATAGCTTAAAACGCATACTCTGCTGAAATTGAGGAATGTTAATGCCTCCTTCCACCCCTGAACCTGATTTGGATCCATCAGTGTATACCTCAAGTACTTCTCCTCGGTGCCTAGGATCATTAAATGGAAGGAGAATATCCGAGATCTATACTGCGAATGTTTTTTCTGGTATAAGGTAGGTGATTCACATGGTAATCAGTGGACCTTTGGTCGTAAAAATGTTTTTTTTTATGTAAAATTGGCTTTGTGAGCTGCTCCTGGTAACTATCACATTCTAAATTTATGACAATAGGATAAAACTGAATCTCGAAAGCTATAAATAGTTATACTTTATACGCAAAAACTCTAGTTTTGTGGGTTCATTAGTGATGAAACAAGATATAGTGACTTTAAACGATATAAATATTAAAACATGACAATTTTTAAAAGTATTTAAAACATTTGACGCGACAGTTCATAACATATATTTTCTTTCCAGAGTAAAACTTTCAGGACACTTTTGTCCTGTATTATCGTAGTCAATGGGCACTTATAAACCTCCCTACATTGAAGAGCCGAAGGATTGTATCCAAGAGAGATTTATTCGTAAACTTGTTTCAAGGGAAAATCTACTCTATTTGTGTTCACAGCGAAATAAACAAAAACATTCCAAACAGGCAACTTAGATCATATGAACCCCTTTGTCGTCGGTTTCATAGAACAAATTTCATGAATTTCGACCCATTCTGTGGAGTTTGTTCATATATTAAAAAATTTTATGATCGCATTGAATTATCGGCCAACGTTAATATTTCTAAGAGGAGACTTTTATCTTACTTAAGCTGTATTGATTATATTTATAATTACGTTTATAACCATTATAATTGTGTAGTAATGATAGTTGCAAATTTTGAATAATTTTACTTTTATGTTACAGGGTTTAGTTTTTGAGTGTCTTTGATGATGTTCAAACATGTATAAAATATTTATCAAAATGTCAATGCTAAGCGAATATTTTTCGGAATGCAGAACATCGACCTTACATAGGGTTTTTGCCGAACTCAGACATCGACACCGAACGCAAAGCGTTTGGTCGGTCGTCCTCTTGATATTAATCTAAAAAATAATGTAAAATCAATTTTTGTCCCATTCAGTCTGAATAAAAATTTAAAATTTCTGAACTTAAGGAGAACAAATTATGCGCAAATAAAAATAAAAAATTAATAGTTTCAAAATTATAGTGGGTTTTCTCTTAATATTTAACATTTATTATGAAAATTGTATTTTCCACAAACCTAATAAATGTCATATATTCATTAACAGCTTTTTCTCTCTCTCTTATCTTTTTATTTTTAAATGTACATACATACAGTCATATGTATATATTTCTTTATGACACAGGATATCTTTTATAAGCCATACATTTCCATATTCATTCTCATTCACATATTTGCACATTCCTACAATCATATCAAAATTTTCAAATGAATTTGTAGATGAAGAAAACAAAACTTCTTGTTCTACTATGGAATATTTATTAGTACACATACAAATATATTTTTTTGTAAATTTTTTGTATACTAAACTACTCGTACTTACTATACACGTATTTGTTGTTTATTTTTTAGTTTGTTAGTACAAAAAAAGAAATATAATGTGCAAATTTCAGTTTCAAACAAATAGATAAATCTAGTTTTTTTGTTTCTAATTTTTGCAGAGTAGCAACACCTGATGCTTTGGTTTCTGTACAGAGTCCTGTAACTTGATTCGAACTATTTGGTGTGTTCTACATTAAAAAAACAATATTCTTTTATATTAGCAGAAAGCTAAATCGTGATCTGGGTTCTTACACACCAGGTAGCTAACGTTGGGCCCCTATTGGGCTGAATCAACGGCCCCTCATCTGAGTTTCCCATTGCAAACAGTGAAGGCGTTAATTCGCAATTTTAGTGATTTAAAGATATTACTTATATTATTAAGTTATTAATAAATTTTTCAATTGTAAACAATAAGTGAAGTAATTCTCAATTTTAGTGTTTTAAAGTTATGAACTAAATACATTTTTATGATAAGATAAATCTGAAAACTTAACCCACTTTAACACTTTTATATCAATACGTTAATACTTTTTAATGTTTTCTCATGAAATACCTCACACATGTAGAGAAATTTTATAAATTTGTTTTTTGTTAGATTTGTGTTGAATTTTGTCTGCTGTTTTTATTTTGTTCATTGTGTTTCCTATAACTGAGTGTTTACATTACTTTTTGTAGCAAATCCATTTGTACTATTTTTGTTGTATAAATTCTTTTTGTAAAATTAAGGATATTCACCGATGTAAGAAAAAACGTTCTAAATCTGAAAAAAGACTCTTCTGAAAGGAAGGAAATACAAATAAATATTTAAACTAAATTACAACGCATGTCGAATTAATAAAATCATAAACATTAATGCCGTTTTCTTTTCTAATAAAAACGTAACATTTCTTTTACTTTCTATAAAAAAAATGCATTTCAAAGATTTTTTAAGACAACAATTTTCCCTTGTAAGTGATTTTAAATAATTTTTAATAAACTTACTATTTATAAAATTCATTATATTGCAAATTTTCGATAAAAAATTCAAAAAATGAAACGAAAACGCCATAAGAAATACATTTTTATTCTACCCGTGCACACCCTTCCTTAAAACTTTACACATATGTATACCTGCAAATATTGTAAAAATTATCTTACGTCGTACCCAGCAAACCAAAACGTCTTAAAGTTATATCGCCTTCGCAAGTTTTTAAAACATTTCTCGGCTAAAAAACTCGAGAACGACTATTATGATAGAAAATGTTTCAATTTAAATTTGCCGTTCATGAGTCAATAGAGAAACCTTAGCAGGTAAATAGTTGTTAATTAGTAATTTCTCGCTATTGAAAAACATTACTGACATTGCACGATATGGTCGATTTTTCACTTGCACTTTTTGACATTCCCAATAATCGCCCGAAATTGTTGTAAAAAAGTTGCGCCTTTGTTCACCGACTTTAGGCGAATTATCAGTTTTAGATATTTCGGTTTTTGTCCACAGTGAATCAATAATTGCTAAATATGTGGAAAATTTTCAACATTCCGAAAAATATATTTTTTTGGCGAATATTCATTCCGATTTTAGGTGATTTTACATAATGAGTAAATATATTTCTGGCGAATGTTAATTTATCTGAACTATCATATAAATAGACAAATACCAATTTTTGGATCCCCTTTTCTCCTTTCTTTTCCAAACGATTTTCTTAATTTTTTTACTAAATGGTAAACTTTATTGAGCTTTAGTCAAACCAATATATTTTATTTAAATCGATTCAGTATTAAAGGAATATAAGGCTCCTAAAGTGGACACCAATACAAATGCTCAAAATACTTAAATTCACTTATGTAAGTATTGGTTTCAAACATGAGCAAAGCAATCAGAGCATGAGTAATAAGATTTTTTCTCTTCAAATGTGGGAAGTTTAAAATGATAAAAGGATCAGAATTGACAGAGATGAACATTAAATATGAATGAGCATGTTTATTACGCATGAATGTGTTAGCTTCAAGCAAAAACATAACATAAAACTAAAATAGGTATACGTTTAAACTGGCGGTCGAATTTCGAGCACTAGGCAAACTCTAGTTTTAATAAAAACGTAAAGTTTGTCCTGTAAGTTAACTTCGATAACAAGGGACGGTGACAAGTGACCTCGCTGATCAAATATTTTCTGCATGACTGGTCGTAGAATTTCTCTCCCTTCGGTATACCGAATAGCGGCTTGACTAAGTTATTATTTTTTGCAAACCTTCATTTGATACACGCAGAGAAGTATTTACTCAGCAAAGCCACCAAAAGAAAAGTTTAATCACCCAACACAAGTTTTCGGTCGTTGGTTAGTCGGATTTAAGAGGCGGTTTTTCATTTTGCTAGTTATGCTATTTGTTGGACACAGGTTTTTGGGCGCTTCTTTACTCTGAGGGACCACTCAAAAAATTTGGGACTTTCTTTATTTTGTAGTGTGGGCGATCTGAACTTGAACGATTATTTTTACAGCCGCGATTTTTGAGTTCGTTTTTTTATTTTCCAAAATTTGTTATCTCTCTCGACTTTTACTCACAATTGACTTATTTTCCAAAATTGTTTGCTGTATCGAACGTTCGGTTTGTTGCAAACTTTCAATAATATGTCGAAAAGCTTTGTTTCGAAGTTCAAACCTCTGGTTAACTGGGGATTTCCAATAGCTTCTTCTATTTGGTAAAACAAGCATGTTTATAAAATTCCTTAGTTGGATTTCATTTTGGGTTTTTTTAAGAGTAGTACAATTTTCCTTTTGGGGTTTTATAAATTTTTTGAGGATTTTTCTTTCTTTTCGTACGGAAAACAGATGCAAATCAACAGACAAATTTTTACTGCATAAGCAAAATATTGTGCATATTAAACAATGTTTCTTGTTGTTAAATGTAATCAAATCTATTTAACAAATTTTATATGAATTGCTATAAAATAATAAATAAATTATTGTGAAATATTTGGTTTGTCAAAAACTACCATACAAAAGATTCAGCATATTTTACTATTGTTTATTGTAAAAAGTGATTCATCTTGAATGATTATTTAACCAAATAAATAAATTAAAATAAAATAAAATAAGTAAAAAAATTATTGTAATTGAAAAAGAAAGATAAAGTTTTTCTGGTGCTGCGGGATAACCTATAGGAATTTCCTCCGGAGTAGCAAAGGGCTAATAAAGTTGCAAATAATAAATTTGCGGTTGTAAATTATTTCATTCCAACATTTTTTGCAATAAACTGCAGGTTTCTAGGACCAATAAGCCCAGCAATCAAATATCCTTCCTTTCTATTTATGAGTAAAGAAATTCGAATATCCTTTTATCCGTTAGACTCGATTTTCTACTTGCTTTAAATATTTTACCTAACTCACCCTAAGAAATACAAATTCACTTGATTGATTTGTTGAGATATGTTAAAAAGAGGTCGCCAAAAACAGCGTCATAAGCTTGATCCACAAGTACACTGACAAAAGTTTTGCATTAAGACTTTGTAGTTAATTTTAGAATTGTGTTGCAAAAAGTGGCTACTTTTGACTACTCAGTACTACTCAATATTTTTGGAGTTGATAACTAACTCGATACTACGCAATATTTTTAACATTTTTTTTTTTTTCAAAATAAAAATATTTAATATGTTAAAATTCGATTTTATTATTACACGAACTCCATAATAAGTCTAACTAAACGGAAAGGTTTATTAATTTTCGTAAATGATTAAATCAATTGCACTTGACTTTCCTCAAAACCGAGTTCTATTGATTTAAAACATTTTCGAGCAAAATTTTCGTATTTACATATCGAAATGCATCTCTAAAAGTATTGAGCAGTTAGTTTTGGGTATTGAGTACAGGGAAATATATACGGTATTGAGTACTCGATACTGAAATATTCAATACTTTTACAAGATTATTTTAGTTAATCGTAAATTTAAACTTAGATTAAAATGGTATACAAAAAATTTTATTGTAAAAGAAAAAGAAATTACAATATTATAGTAATTTTTCTGGCGGTTAAACTTTTCATTTATTTTCAATTTAAAATAAGTAAAATTAAAATATACTATAAGCTATAACCAAATTTTAAAATTTTTTACTGAAATATTGGTAGTTTTAAATAAAATTGTAGTACTCCACACCGATTGTTCATTTTAATTTATTCTTCCCTCAGAACGTTTTAGAAGTTACTAAGAAAACGCGAAAAAATAACGCGTTTTAATATTCTGATTGGCAGTTTAACAAGGCAATGTGTAGTTGGGAGAAATCCATATATGAGTATTAGCTGTAGTCGATGCTGTGTGAGATGTTTTGATAATTAGTAGCCTACGGAATTAAATAGTCTCAGCAATAACATATTGACTAACTTATTATATTTTAGACAAAGTTCTGTATGATTTTGAAAAAAACAGAACGTATTATAAATTATAGAAATTTGTGGGTCCTCATAGCACTGATTTTGTAGATACTCATTTAGCTTCTCTCTTAAGTTTAAATACGTATCGAATATTTTAGCAGAATGATTTATTTTACCATTGTAATAAAAGGCAATATACTGGCTTAACTTTTTTTAGCACTACGATTAATTTAATAGAATATAGAAACTTTATCTCATTGAACATATCAATAACTTATCTATATTATTATTAGGCAAACACGTTTCTTGAATCCCTCTTACGGCCGTAATACTAAGCGGATTCTAGAAAAATGTATATACTTTTCAACGAGCTGTTACATAGATGTGCACAATCTTAATTTTATGTAAATCGGTTCGATATTTAGGGAGCTATAAGTGTTTAAAGTTGCTACTAACACATGCACACTTATTACACATGCATGTATCAGCTTCAACTTGAAAAAATAAACAAAGTATGCAATTAGCATTTGCATAGAAATGAAACAGAGTTTTATTTTGTTTATTTAGAATGTTTCTTGTTTTTGTATTTTATCGTGTGTATTTATGTTAATATGTAATATTAATTTCTAGAATGCGGCCGATTGAATCGACCGCTGGATACACCAGTATAAATTAATTTGTGTCTTTAAATTATTAAATGCTGTAAGGCCTTTTCATATAAACACGTAATATACTTTTTTTAAGGTCAGATTACATTTCTTATTTTAGTTATTTCAATTCCTAACGAAAGTCTATAACACTATAAATTAATAAAAGTATAAATACTTTCAATTTTACTTATTTTTTATTATTATAAGTAATTGCAATCCTTCCAAGTCTCCTTAAATCTTCTCAAAATATTAAAAAAAGATTTTGTTTAATTTTTATGTTTTTCTTCAATTTTCTGCTATAAATAAGCTAACAAGTAACTCAAAGTATTTCGCCTTTTGGGTTTTTTTTTGTACCTTCGAAGTGGATTTTCTAATACTAGTTTCAAGTTTTGTATTGTTTCTTATTTCTTTTTTCTTTTTTCAGTACTAAAATTCTTTTGTAATACATTTTCCCAGGGTTTTTTCTACCTTAGGGGTCAAAAAAGAAGAGAATTAAGAATTGAGGTAGAGAAGTATACCACACCAAAAAATTGCTTTAACAATATCTTAGGCAAAATAATTATTAAACTATTATTTTGGAAATATTATTAACTTTTTATGAAAATATCGAATTAAAAAAAAAGTATTTTTTTAAGTACAGAATAGTTTTTTGCTTCTTGCTTTCCTTCTCAATCTTCACATACATTTTGTTAATTCTTTTTTTTACTAATTTACAAGAAACAGAGAAAAGTATACTACAGAAAATATAAAAACGTAAAACAGGAAGTTTGAAATTTTACATGTTTCTCTACTGGACATTGAAAATGTTGTTTAAAGCTGTTTTTTTTTCTTTTTTGCAACATTTTGGATTTTTCAACCAAACAAGAACTACATACATGTGACACAATACAATAAGAAAATTGGAAGAAAAACTCACTCACACTCAATTGTTCATAACACAGCAAATGTCTATGTATAGCATTTCTGTCCTTCGAGGTTGTGTAACAGGATTTCAATGTAGTGTTTCTGTTCAGTTCTTGGTTTCATATTTGTTAGCAGTTTTGTATGAGTGTTTGAAGTGGAATTTAAGGCGAGATTTGCAAATTGATGAATTGCTAGTCTTTCATTTTAAGAGAGCTTCTCGTTAAAAAAAAACTGAAAAAATTTCAAAAAAATATAAAACAAAGATAGATGACATGGAAGTAGTTTCAATGGTTGCTTTAGTACCATAAGCTACAGTTTTTTTAAGCAATATTTTGGTTTCTTTTTTTTCTTTTTTGAAACTCAAATAGGTGAACATGGAAACGACATATTCAAGTAATTTAGAAGAGTTTTTTATTTGAGAAGCAGAAAAACTAAACGAAATTCAGAAATAAATTAGAAAATGAAAATTGTTATTTTATAGTAAGGGAAATAGCACACAAACGCATTCCCTCAAAAAAATAAAATAAACATTGATTACAGGGTTAAAGATCAGCTCGATTTAAGATTTTCTATTGCGAGTTTTTGAAGGATATTTTTTATTAGAATAATATTAAGTAAAATGTTTTAAGGATAAGATTGCAAGAGCACAACTAAAAACCAAAAGGTATTAAAATTGAAGAAAATGCTGATAATAATGTTGATGAATTAATATATTGGCTTATTTTATGAGAAGATTTATTATTGCCCAAAGGTCATTTATATTTAAACGTCAAAAATAAGAGTTTGGTATTTTAATAACATTTGATTAATAATTACAAGAAAAATTATTACATTTATTATTCGAGATTGCCACGATATCTTTTTTCAAAGACTTTCAAAAACTTTTGTTTGTTGGGGGCTTTTTAGCTAAATAAAATAAAATAAAATAAAATAAAGAAAATAAAATAGATTCATATCGAATATAACTTGTTTGTTGGGATTTTTGAATAAGTTTCAAAGCCTACTATGCTTATAGTATTGTAGTTTTTGTAATTCCCATTGAGTTTTTAAAAGTTTTTGTATAAGATAAAAGGTTTGAAAATTTTAAAAATATGGTTTAAGGTCAACTGATGATTTGGCTTTAGCACCAATGAAATGCATGCATATAGACTAGCTAAAAAACCCTCAACAAATAAAAGTTTTATTACAAGAGAAAGCCAGTAAGTAAGAAACTGCTAACTTTGGGAAATCGAAAGGAATTAAATTCGTACATCTACTATAAAGGCAACATAACTAAGAAAATAAAATATGAAACAAAACTTTTGAATGATCCACAATTGTGTAAATCATATCAAGGTTTGACGTACATTCACAAATGATAAACCTCGTTCAAAACTTTCAGTAGAAGCAGCTATTTTGAAAATCACTTATAAAAGCACATGGCGTAGTTATTTTAAATAATCAGGAAAACCTACACAATCGAAAAGATGTAACTGCTACAGGAAAAATTATACAAACGAAAAATTGGTCCCAAAATTGTTTGCAGGAAATATAAAGAAAATTTTGTAGTGATGGTAAAATTTGAATACTGATCTTGCATGGACCACAACGTACTGCAAGATCGGCTGAAAACATTAATGCTGCTCAAGAAAGTGTTCAAAACAATCCATCAATCTCAATTCGACGCCGTGCTCAGGAGCTTGGTTTTCAAAAAACAACTTTGGCCCCAATTTTGCACAATGATTTGCATTTATTTTCATTTAAGGTTCAGTTGACAAAATAACTTCTCCCATACGACCATTTAAGCCACCGTACATATGCCAATAGGATGTTACAGCTCGCCCATGACAACCCCGGTTTTCATAAAAAAAATCATAATAATTGACGAGGCGCATTTTCTGATTTGTTTATTTTTTGGCCAGGTTATTTAAATGTTCTTATTTATTTCCAATAAGCTAATTGGGCCTATTATTTTTATGTAAATAAAAAACTTTTTTACATCTTCTTCCCAACGTTTCGTCAATTTTTTGTTGACATCTTCAGGGGATTTTTATGTAATTATTTAGTAATTTATCACATTAAATTCTATTTAAATGATTGCAACATTTAACATGAAATTAAATTAAACACACAACTTAAATTAGTATCACAGTGGTTTTCTTTTTGTTTTATTTTATTACATTTTCATTTGAATGGGTCAGTGAATAAACAGAATAGTCGGTTCTGGGCAATGAAAAACCCTAAAATTATTCATCAGTCACCTTTGCGTCCATTAAAAGTGACAGTCTAGTGTGCAATTTGGTCAGGGGGAATCATTGGATCTTACTTCTTTGAAAATTAAAACAGCGTAACGGTAACTGTGAATGGGGAGCGATAACGTGATATGATTGAAAACTTTTTAACGCCACAACTGCATGTTTTCGGCTTGATTAACATGTGGTATCAACAAGACGGTGCCAAAACGTATACAGCCAGGATTACAATGGAATTACTGCGAGTCCTCTTTCCGGAACAAGTTATTTCAAGAAATGGTGATGTTGATTGGCCTCCACGGTCGCCTGATTTGACTGCTCCGGACTTCTTTTTGTGAAGATATCTGAAAAGCAAGAGCAACTCATACAAAATGTTCGTGATAAAATTAATGAAATACGGCGAGAAATGTGTATGAGTATAATGAAAAATGTGCTTAAAAAAGTTTCGCATTTGTGAGGTTTACAGAGGCGGATATTTATCTAATATTGTATTCCATAAATAATTGCCGACATTAAATAAAACATTTATCAATATAACATCCATTCTCTCTCATTTAATCAAACATTATAAAAAAACAAAGTATAAAAAAACAATAGTATATATAAGTATACCTTCCCAGCGGACACCCTGTACAAAATCTGAAATCACATTCAACCGAGCCACCTAAACAGTGGCAGATACATGGAAACATACAAGACAACTGACGATGTTTCTGTCCTTGTACCTTTGAAATATTGTCTCATGTCCAATTCTTTCTGACTAAATATGTTACGAACTTTAGCCAAAATAATAATCACTTTGCATTGAAAACCACTAACAACCAATTTGTTCCAAAAATAATCACATTAAATAAAATTTTTTAAAAATTTTTTCAGTTCTTATACCGCTTAACCACATATCGGAACTGTTTTTTATTTTTCTGAGCTGGAAAATTAATAATAACGACAATTAACAGATTAATTCAAGCCTGGACGCACTTTTTTTGGTTTTTCAATGACCATTCTTAGTTATTTATAAGACGAAAAATGTTATCAAAACAAAAGGGAAAAAATGTACACAAGTTTTTTTTTTCAACAACAACTAAACATTTCATGCTATTTTCCAAATATCATTAAAAGAACAGTTTCGGAAAGAATTTCAGAAGGTCCAGAATTAACCAAATCTGCTTTGAGACTTCGTTTTTATATTCCCCGCTGAAGAAAAATATTTTAAGGATCTGACTGAACAACTATGTGGATTCTTGGCATATTACGAGTAAATGTTTCCAGCGGAGCTTACAAAACTTTGTTAAAAAAATTTTAAATACTATCTGAATCATGAGATTGTTAACCTAGTTGCAGTGAAAACTCACCATTATTTAAGAAATCATTTTAAGCATTTTGAATGAGTTGGATGGACAGCTTCTATATTTTATAATTTTTAATGTTATTGCATTTAAGTCTCCTTTTTAATATTTAACTTGTCACAACGCTTTTATATTATATAAAGTACTAATGAATCCTGTTAGACCCTTTTTAATTATAATTTAATATAAATTCAACCTCAAGGTCTGTTTTATATAAAAAAAATTGATTTATTTCATAAATAAATTTTTTTAATGTAAAAATGACTTTGAGCTTGAATAAATTGTATTAATTTACGTCTCCATATCGTTGTGGTTACAGGCAAAAATAAATATACGTACACACATTAATTTTCATGTCAACTTTCTTATCCTTTCAGCTATAAGCCCAAAAATATACACCACATTTGGCTTTCATAATTAGAGGGCATTTAATCCACAAACAAGAGATGGACATAACTCACGTAAATGCCTGTAGGAATGCATGATTTTTAGTTTCTTTTTTTGGAAGTCATGAGTGTGTATGTGCGTGGGTTGAAGTGACTAGAAATGCGCGAATATTTTAAGGTTTTTAAAAAAATTTACATTTATTTTTGTTTTAATTTTTACAATACAACTTGCTGATATTATTTAAGAATGATAAAAATGTCTTACACATCTTTATCCATCAATTTTTTAAAACTACTTAGTAACTAGTTTGGGGAATGTATATCAAATATTTATTTTATACTAAAACTTAAAACAAAAATCGTACAATTAAAAACAACTATTTTAAAAATTCTAACTACAGATTCTAAGAACAGTTTAATAGTTTTAAAATGAAGTTTAAAAAATCTGTCAGTGAAGAAATGTACCAGGATTTCTATGGTAAAGTCAACAGAACATTTCTCGTGATTTCGTGTATTGCCTTTTGTGAGCAAAAGTGCCAGTCATTTAGGCGGTATTTTTATTTATTTAAATGAATGTGAGTTCTTGAAATAGTAACGAAATATAATTTTTTTATTTCATATGAGTATTTTAACGTAAAAAGAATCGTGCGTGACCTTCTTTTTTTTCACGTGAGTTTCGGCAAAAGTGAATGAAAATATACTCAGCATCTTAGCTCTAGTACATAAATAAAAAGCCACTTAATTAGTAAAACATGCACGCTCACATACACTCAACTATGCAAACAAAAACCACAAGTAAAAGCCTATTATATATTAAAAGGCTAATTAGCCTTACAAAATCCACAATCCTCTATATTGGTTCATATTTGGTGAATTTTAAGTTTGTTATTGTCGTATACTTATAAAACATTTTCAAATATATGAGCCTTGACAGAAAAGGAAACTTTCGTTATTTTAATATTAAATTGTATTCCTTTGAAAAGCCATCTGAATTATAATACCAAATAGAGGTTGTGTCACCGAATAAAAAAACATTTATTATTTAATGAAGGAAAGCACAATCTTGGCATAATTTATTACTTAAGTCATTCAAAAATACGGAACGTCCGGGTTCGGCAACAACAACAATTTCAAATATTATATCAAATCAAAATAGCGTCTACGTAAGTCCCTCTGTCAGTTTGGCGTCTTGCACTTAATATTTATTATGAATTTTATTTATAAATGGGCAATTTTCCACTCAGCTTTCTCGCTTTATTCAGTTACTTAGTCCCCCCCTCCAATGTTTCAAGATTTTTTGTGATTGTTGTAACTTTTCTTTTACTGGTCATTGTTGAGTGACCCAGCAAAATTTCTTGATTTGGAAAATAAATAAAGAAAATAAGAAATGAAGAAAATTTCATGAAAAAAATATTTTGGAAATGAAAATTTTTATAGATAATGTGTGAAAAATGTCACTGTGTTTGTTTAGTATTCGTATAGCATTTTATATTATTTTATTTTATTTTTTATATACATATTTAGAATATACATTTCTTATAAAAACTCTCACAACCACACAATTTTTGTAGTCTAGCGGAGAAATCAGCTTCATGCTTTGAAAAAGCATGTTGTCTTAATAGCAAAATGTCAGCAGGATTTCTAACACACAGACAGATGATATTAGAGATTGTTTTTACTTATGTATACTGTTGAAAAGTGAAAGCTTAACAAAAACTCAATGATCAAGGTTAAAAGTCAAATAATTTATTTACTAAAACAATGACAGGGGTTAAACATATATAACATATTTTCGTTCTACTTATGATGAAAAAGGCGTAAAATAAAACCATACAAATTATATATTTTTGAGTATTTGAGATTTGAGACATACTTTATTATAAAACAATTACAAACAAATATTTAATGAATTATTTGCTTTTAAAAACATGTGAAATACATCACTACAAAATTATTCATCCTTTTTTAGAATGTCGAATGGCAAAAATTTAGCTAAGGTACTAAAAAGCAAAAAAAAAATTTATTAATTGTATTTTGCTTGCAACTTGAAACTATGTATTTTTATTCGAAAATGTTGCAGCATTTTAAATTTGTTTGCAACTGCTTAAACTCAGTTGAATTTACATTTCTAGGGAGTACAAGAGTTTCGGAGGATTTTCATTCGCATTTGATAATTCCCATCGCAATTATGATGCTTCTCATGTATAATTTCAATATTTATTTTTTTTATTTTCTTTTTTTCCATAAAAGTAAAACATATGGACATTTTTAAATAAATAAGTTTTTATATTTTGCTGGCCCTAATTAAATGCATATAAATTATAAATGTACAAACATGTTTATTAATTAAATAATTTATGATACTTCAACAAACCCAATAACTGCATGAACTGAAACAATTAATAAACAAAGACAAAAAAAACAATTTCATAAGTTATCTCTAGTTTGAATCTATAAAAATAATAATTTTTTACAACTATAAAAACTCAATTTAATAACGTCAGTCTTTAACAAAAACCAAGAAGAATTAATTCCTCATTAAATGAATGATCAAGTACACAGTGCGTGTAAATCATATGCTGCACAGTGGTTACGACCAAAAAATAAATGATGGTTAATTAATTTGTACATAAAAATTACAATTATTTTTCAAATCCTTCAACCGTTATCCTCTGAGCACAAAGACAACAGCTGGCTGTCAACTACAATATTTCAAATATAGAATACGCACGTTTATACGAGGGTGATTATTTGGAAGCATCAGCTACACGGCTTATTTTTGTTTCTGTTGTTGATAATCAAGAAATCTGGTGCCGCCAATACAATAAAATTTATAAAATATATGAGGGCTTAAAAATATTTAATTTTATTTAACATAAAAGAACAACACAATTAAATAATAAAATAAATAATAAAATAAATTGACTTTCTTATTATATTTGTAGCTGATATATGGGCAAATCCTGTTTGACGAACGCTACATTCGTACATTTGGTCTTTCAAAAGAGGTACCTTCAATTTATGCATACTGTTTAGTGGGACATAAGTGTACTTTTGAATGGCATAAAAAATTATTTTTAAGCAGGTATTTGTCGCGAAATAATTCATCGTAAAATTTTGTAACGCACGCTACAAAAAAACGGAAGTAACTTGGAAAGTTAGTGTGTTTTCGTAGTTTTTAGCGAATTTTGCATAATAAAATCCACTAAATCCAGTTCCTAATATAAAGATGAATAAAAGAAAATTTTAAAATAACTTATTTGCAGCCAAAAAAATTTTCGTTTTTTATCAAAAGACGTGAACCCTTTGTTACACACGCTACGTGATGCGCGCTACATTTTTTTCAACCTATTTTTAACTCCGAAATTTTATACCTAATTTCAATGTTTCCAAAATAGCAAAAACAACATTTTTTTACTAAAGTTAAAGTGAATTCAATGTATAAAAATACATATGTCTGTCGATCGGGCCATCTTCATTAACACTATAGTAACGATATGAATACCTAAAACTTGTTAATTTCTGGTATAACATTAGAAGATATGAGTTAGCGTAGGATTAGGTAATAATTTGTGCATTAACGATCGTCGAAATACTTTTATTTTATTAATAAAATTATGTATCTCGTCTAATATTCCTTTAAAAAAAGACGAAAAAAATAAGTTGTAAAAATTTCCAAAAATTTTGGTTGATGCACTGTTTCTGGGACTTATATATTTATTTATACATTTTCCTCAACAGAACTTTAGTCTTACAGATTACTACAAGATTTTGCTTAATTATAATGTTTAAATAACTTTAACTTAAAAATATCATGCTATAAATTAAAATTTAAAAGGGGAGTAAAGCTGTTACATAAGTGCAATCACCTTGCAATTGGCTCATTTTGCGCATAGTTTGATCTGTGATCAAGTTCTACAAAGATTCTCTTATTTGTAAAATCTCTGAGAGGACAATAAATGTAAAGAAATTTTCAATTTCAGCACATTTTATTCTTCCAGATAAACATAGTAATCAAGCATCATGGAAAGACACGTTCTTATATCGGTCAAAGCTTGCAACCCTAAGGATTTCCCCCGGCCTCATAGGATGGTAACTCAAAGGACCAATTTAACCTCAAAGCAATTTTTTAAAAAAAATTTTTGAATACGTTCAATATGATTTGAATGATAAAAAAAATATGGATTCCATACTATTAATCAATATTCCATAATACTACGCACTAATAAAACATATAAAGATTTAAGAGTATAAGCATCTCTAAAATCTTTGGAATTCCTTTTTTAGAAAGCCAAGCCTGCTATAATCCAGTGTTACATTAAAAGTAAAACCCAAATTCGTAACTTCCACGACACGCTGGAGTACCAGAAATGTTGTAATTAAAAATAAACTCGTTTAAACTGTGTGTATATGAAACTACAAAGCATTTCGATACGTTCTTTGTTATACCATTTTTAAAACACCAAACGAACAATTTTGTTAAGCCAGCTTGTAATTTTCCGCAATCTATACGAGAGATTCTAGCGAATAACTTTAGATCATCTGCAAACAAAAGGCATTTAGAAAATTCAAAGTTAAGTGGTAAATCGTTAATAAAAATTATGAAAATTATAGGCCCGATATGAGTAACCTAAGGACTGCCAGAGTATGCATTAATTAAGTCTTAAAAGCAATCGTTACCAATCCGAATGCTTAATGTTGTACCAAGCAGATAGTTCTTAGACAACCCGATTTGTCAAAGTTTGTTTAACAATTAATTGTGGTTACCAGTGTCAAATGTCTTCGCAAAGTAGGTATAAATAATATCAAACTGGGATTTAAGCTCCATGGCATTTAAAATGTCATGTGTTTAAAGCATTAAGCTTTCAGAATAAAAAAAGTGACGTTATGCTGCTTAAGGCCAGGTGGTGCTAAAAATCAGCTTTATATATGATATATAAAAAAAATACTTCAAATTTATTTAAATCATTTAAAATTTGCGCAAACTATGAATCGCGAATATCTTTCACACCGAAAGTTTCAAAATTTAGCCCACTAGAGTGACGTGTTTACAAAACCTGCTTATAATTGTAGAAAATATTCTAAAAGCTCACTTCTAATCCAGTCATTTTTAAAGAAATCTATGCAGTCTTTTAGAAGTTGTATTACTTTGTTTATTTTGTGACTGATATCACTGTGCACAGATGTAGCCAAAATCAAATCACAATAACAGTTGAAGTCGTTTTGAATGCATTGTCTTTTAGTGCAATCAATTCTTATTCTTCAATAGTATTCTATGAATATATAAGAGTTTCAGCGGCATGTCTATCAGCGTGTGTGTAAAACTGAGTAAGTGCGGTTAATTCCCTACATGACTTATTACTTGTTGTTGAATTTTGAAATCATGTCGAAGAATACATCGTTTTGGCTTTATAATCGTGCATTGCCTGCTTGCAACGAAATACTCGTACTGGCAAAGGGTCGACCATTCTTTTTAGGTTCCCCCAGGGTGATCAACATTTGCTAATGAAGATTAATTTTGATTTCGTTTCTTTTCATCATACGTAGATTTTCTCGAAGAATAAAAAAAGAAAGTTTGGTACAAGCAGACTTCGATTAAATGGTTTTCAAACCAAAGTTAAATAAAAAGCGAAAGTTTATGTGATTTGTTGTTATTATTAGTTGTAGCTGGCGATAAACTATTCATTAATGGAGTTCATTCTCTAATTAACTTCATTGAGATGATATAAAGCATTTTGAATGAGTCTTAAAAAAAAGAAATTTTTTATAAAAATAAGTTTTTATTGTTTATTACATTAATTTGATATAAATGAAGATATAACACAAAACTGCTCCAAGTGTTCTGCCATCAATTATTATAATTAAGTTACTTTAAATAAATTACTTTAGAGATTGTTAATAATGTAAGTTTACATAGCCTTAAATAATTGGAAGAGTTTGAAAAGGCATTAAGCCTATGAGATCTTACAGCGTAATAGCAGAAAAATATAAAATCAACTAAGAAAAATTTTTAATAGCAATTGTTTATATTAAAGCTACAAAAAATATCAACTGACTCAAATCCAAGCAGAAAATTGCGAATCTAGTTATCGATCAAAACTGAAATAGAAACTGCTTCAACAACAGTGTTGGTATCTCTAGAAAGAACAAAAGCACCGTAAGCTTTTCCAAAAGAAGTAAAAAAGCGCAAAAAATTCAAAATGGGCAAAAAAGCCTAGTAAAATATATGTACTATTTTGCTGTATGGTGGACACCAAAAAAGTATTATTTCTTCCTCCCTCTATTTTTAGGATTAGAGAATAGAGGGGAATTAGGGCCAACCTTTAGGGAGAAATTTTAATTACAACCACTCCACAAGTGGTTATAAATGTAGGGATTTGTGGTTTTTTTGAATAAAAATAGAAAAAGGGATTATTATTCTTTTATTCTATTATTGGGATGGGAAATGACTTCGGTAATAACTCACCTTTATTTTTAGGGTAACCAATGAGGATAAACCGGTATGTTTCGGTATTTAGAATTTTTTTTTGTTAACTTAAAAATTCTTTATTCCTTTTCTAAATTTACCAATTATAAGGCAAGTACATGGTTTACAAATGGAGTTTAGGTAAGTATAACTTATTTAAGTGTAATTGAGACAAGATAACCTTCGTGGTGGCTGAGCAAAACCCAAGTGAAGCTAGGTTTTTTCTTCAGCTTGAACAATGACAAAAAAATGAACTTCGGTTTCAAAACCCGAAGTTACGGATAAATTACATTTTGTACTAAATTCAATGTGGTTAACCTTTAACAAATGTTAACGTTTGTTCAGCGATATTTAGTCATTTGGTTAGCGATATTTATAGAATCAATTCGAATATAAAAAACAGGTTAATAAATTTGATAAATGCATGAAAAAGAGTTATTGTTCAAAAGTAGTTTGAACAATATATATTAAAAATTTTTGTTATGCCAAAAGGTAAATACCCGAAATAAAATTTAAAGTTTTTGCTTCAAAATAAATAAAGTAGTTGAGACCAAATAGATCAAAAATTAAAAAAAAAACATAGCAAAACAAAAATAAAATAGTTTGTTTATGTACATATCTCTCCTTTATTGCACCGTAATCATTTATAAAAAGTGAAATATTAAAAACGTTAGCAAGTATGTATATGGCCTGTATTAGCTTTTTAGTGGGTATACATTTGGTTTGGATTAATATTAATGTATTAACATATGCTACTAAAAAACTTTTCATATATAAAAATATACCTTCAACATCATTTTTTCCAAGTACCTTAAGAGTTTTGGTTTTTTTAAGATATAAGCATGTTGCAGTGAAGGAGCGATGTGTAGTATAAGAAATCTATTAAAAAAGGGATCTCAAAGTCGAATGAAATTCATGACAGCATTTCAATCGATTGTTATTTAATTTTCGTTTATTTTGCAATCACAAAACAGTTGTAATAAAATATTGAATTTTTTGGTGTGATTGGTTCGATTTTATTTTGCTACAAACATTTAAAGGCAATTGAAAATTACTACAATATGCATTTTAAAATTTTAAACCTTATTTATTATGTAGTAACGCATTTACTGAATTTAAAGATATCCTCAGCAGAAAAAACATTTCTCAGTTGTACAAAAAAGCGAAAAAGGCACTGTGGAAAACTGAGAAAACTACTGTAAATACCCGCTTTTTAAAAACGGGTATTGAACAAAACTTTGCGCGTATGAAGAGGCAAAAACCATCACTGTTCAACAATATTCAATTTCCCTCTTTTATTCATTTTCATAATAACTGTTCATTTCGAACTTTTTTTTGCACTTTTCGTATAATATTTAGGTAAAAAAAAATCATCGTTGTCTTCAGACAGTTGGTTCGTTATTGGTAAACGTGAAATATTTGATTAACATATTTCTGCATAACTATAACTAATAATGAATTTTTATCCGCTTTAATAAAATAACTTACCTTTTTTAAGAGCATATTTTAATATCTTTTATATTTGCGTGTGAAACAGTTGATGTTGCAATAAATTTCTATGAATAATTCTGCATTCTCGAATTTGAATTCAAATTTTTTTAGTTATAACTAAACTGATGCATGAAAGCATCAATATTTATTTAAATGTTGTTTAAATATATTAAAAGTGGATTACCATCTTGGTCTGCCCAGACCAAATTTCCTTTGTAATTGCAATAACAAAAATTCAAAAAACACCTACCTGATTTTAATAATTAGTGCTGAATCGAATGAAACTAATTTGAAAATTTGTGGGGTGAAATTCCATGTTCGTGTGAAGGTTTATTAAATTACACTCTTGGTCTGCCAGCATTACGAAGTATTATTCATGTGTTTTTTTTAATATTTGTGTGTTTTTTGGCAAAATAAAACGATATATTAACTAACTGACACACAATATATTCCAGCCAAATAAGACATAAAAATTATCAAACAGGGCGTACTGTGTATTGCAAAAATTTCATCACAAGTCTGACACTTCCGCAGAGATTAATGGAAGTCTGTCTGTATAGCTCTCGTTGGAACCGTTTGCGCTACTAAGACCCTTGTGCCATATTATTTAGAAAATCAGGTAAACGTCATGTGTGGGAAATTTTATTTGATTACTATGAAAATAAATATACCCACTATTTATATGTGCCAAAAAAAGTAAAGCTGTTATACCGTTATCAATAGAGAAAGAAAACGTAACATCGAAAGATGTGCCTATTAAAGCAACCCGGCAGAACGCTGCTAAAAAATCCAACAAAATTATTAACTATAACCGAAATAATGCTGTAGTTGATGCAGTGTCATTGGTCTTGTTTTACAATATGTTTGACATATCTGGCTTACCTTCGGTTTTTATTTTTTAGAAGGACATGTTAAGGCAGCATGGTAAAGAAACTAAAAACTACATTTGCAACGACTGTCATATAGAATAATATAAAAATAAGAATAGATTCATATATATGCAACTCCCCTAAAAGTGTGCTTTACAAATTCTGTACTAGCACTACCCTAAAAATATGCTACTGTTTATGTAAACATTTCCATTTTGTTTTTGTGTTCTTCCAAAGCATTTTTCCTTTATTCCCTTACAAATAAATACATACCTAAAAGCGTTCATTGTTTTCATTTTTTAAGGTCATTTAACTGTCTATCCTTGAATTTTGAAAATGAAATAGTCTGCACAATATTTTATAAATAAAAATATTAGAATGAATTATTTGCTTGCTTAGAATTTTATAATACAGCTTGTGTTTTTTTTTGTTCATCGTTTTAAAATAACCATAAAAATGTCTATCGTTCATTGTTTTTCGAAAATCTTTAATGCTTTCCATCAATAACTTTGGGTATTATTATTTATATATACAACTAAAGATTGTTTACCTAAATTCAGCACTTGTCTAAAAGACTGCATTTTTATCATTAAATAAAAAGATTTTTTAAACTTAACATATGGTCTACTTCAGGGCCATCTTTGGGTATACCGGGCTCCCCGGGCACTCTGGAATTCGGGGGACCATTAAAAATAAAAAACGAATAAAAAAAATATTTATATTTTTTTGTAACATTGTTGTTCGTAACTCATTTTTAATTCTCTCAAGGTGTGAAAATGAACGCTCAACACCACAACTAGTTTCCTCTAGATTATGGGACTTTATTAGTTTAAATAAGGATGAGATACTTAAATCTGCTGATTCCTTTGCAATGGTCTTTAAGTACTGCATCAAATGAAAACATTCTGATTTGAACCCATGAGCATTAATGTCTTCGCATTTTTTTGTCAACTGTTTGGAATTAATTGTTATTAACTGAGAAAGATAACTAAAATTTTTATCAATTTCCTGGTATGCATCTGCACAGTTTTTTTTTTAAATGAGCATATATTGTATCGATTATTTATAGGAATAAAAGTATCTACGAGAAATTTATCTTTGCCAATCAACTACATTTTCTAATGGTCCTTAACAAAAAGTGATGCGTGTGCTACAAAATTTTGTTCCTTCAGACTTATTTTTATATTCATAATTTGCATTTTCTTCTTTAGCAGCTGTTTCATACTGATCGAAATTATTGTGTAAGTGTCTAACATAATCGATTAGAGGGGCGTAAAGTTTTGTTGCATTGTCCATGTTAATAGTATTATTCTGGAAACTTATGCTTGTTTTATTCATAGTATCCAAAAGATCATTTTACATCTCTAATAGAAGAATGTTCTCTAATTTGTTAATTTTTAATTTTTGTTTTTGCTAGACTTTGAGCCTCATCTGTTGTTTCTGCTGGTTAAATGATGTCACTTGCAGTTGATGTCAAAAATTCAGAATTATGATTATAGCCATTTTTCAGAGTAACTAGGCACAACCTCCCTGTGCCCGTATGGTAAAGATGGAGCACTACAGCTCCATTTCTTAGAAAGTTATGTTTGCAAGACATTTTTTTTATTTTCGTGTAAGATCTTTTTATAAGGTACTTTTTTACAACCTAAATACATTTTTATAAAAAGCACACTTTATTGAAAAATAAAATTTCTTAAAAAATTTTTATATATATAAAAAAATTCCTTTTTTTCAAAAATAAGATTTTTTCCGTACAAACCGCTAGTGTGGGTTGAACTAAAAAATTATTTTATTTTCATACTACATAGAATATGTATGGATCTAAAGTATCCGTATAGATTCTATACATATATTTATATACAGATACACATTCAGTCAAATGTACTCATCTGTTTTCCCAACAAATGCAACAAAAAATAGTCTCTAACAACAAAGTGATACATGTCTGACAGATATCCTGCAGACATGTAAATTATGTTACTTGTTGTTGCTAGTTTTATTATTTTTGTAGTTGTTATTCCTTTTTCTGGTAGCAAATATATCATTCATTTTGGGACTATAGAGACTTTTATTTATTTATTTATTTTTTCTCTGTGACTTTGTTTTAATCAGGCAGTCGTTTGTTTTATATTTATTTTAATACACTAACTTAAGTTGTTGAAATATTTTTAAAATTCTTTGGGAAAGTCTGGTTTATATTGTCTCTCGCTCTCTCTTAAAAAATAAACATGAAAATCGAGGGTTTTGCTTATTTTTTTAAGGGTTTTAAAATTTATACACTTGTTATTGATTTTTAGTTGATATTCTTACTTGAAGAAAATCGATTTAAGTATACAGAAAAAATATGATGTCAATGACTTAAACAGCTTATTCTAGTCGTTGTGCTGACAAGGTTCCTTCGGCGACAAAAAATTAGGATAGCTGCGTTAATTACAGGACACAGAAGTGGAGGTATCATTTGCTTAAGATGGAAATCATGTTTGTAGAATGTGCCTGGAAGAAGCTGAAGCAGCAGCACACATTGTGTCCCCATGTCGAGCTTTGGCGAGCAATGTATCGAGAACTAATGACAGGCATACTTTAGATTTGGATGCCTAAAGCAATTGCTAACGCTTACTAAGGACTTACTAATGAGAAGGAAAATCGATAATAATCAGTCAACTTTCATACATCACTAGATTCTAGAGAAACCGCCGAAATTGAGTGGTATGTCGACAATCTGGGTCCAAAAAGGAACAGTAGTTGTTTGCTTCGATATTCCCCCTACAAACATATGCACGATGAAAATTTAATATTCAATTACTAAAATAGTAGTTATTAATTACTATAAATATGTAAACATTGTTGGTGAATTCCGTTTTAATCCCCAGGAATAATGAATAATTTATCAAATTAAGGAATTAATTTATAGTCATTTTAGTTTATTATAATTCGATTTAATAAAAAAGTTTTTTTGGATCAAATTTGTCTTTGTAAGATGCACAACTGAATAGATTATGTATTTAAATAACACCATGCAACAACAAAAATGTAATACGAAATATATTTATACATTTTTGCTGCTCTAATTGTTAACCGCAAATAAAGTATAATATTTATAAATTTTTGTAAAATTCTTTTATATATTTAAAAGAAAATTTGTGAATTTTGTTAAAATTGTGTTAAGTTAAGAGATTTGATTCAATTTGAAAGCCCGAAAAATATTACTAACTTTTTAAGCTGCTCAAAGTTATTCAAAAATTTTTACACTTTTTTCTGGTAAAATTTAAAAAAATGGCAATTTATAGTTCTTACAAAAAAAAATAAAAATGTCTGCAGCTTATTATCTTTTATTACAAAATAATTGTATTATTAAAATTTCAAATTGATTAACAAATATTTTTTATATTTTTTGTTGAGCGGGGACATACGATTTTTAAAGTTTTTTCTAAGTTTCTCTATTCATTACTGAAGTTTTTTTACCACCCATAGTTAAACTTAGTATTTTGTAATTTTTAAAAGTTAATTAAATTTATTCACAAAAAAAAAATTAAAAATTTTTATGGAACAGATAACTTAGACAAGAGTTAAAGTTTCTGTTCTGCTATTAGCATTCATAGTACTTGTGCTTAAGTCGCCATTCCACCAGCTGGTTAAGATTTCTAATTTTGATAATGCAAACGAGGTAATAAATTATTTATTTGTGTTTTAATTAAATTGTTTTCACTTTGTTTGTTTCTTATAGACATAAAAAAATCATAAAATTTTGTGAGGTTTTCAAACAAAGAAACAAACATAAATTTTTAATTAATAAATGCTTGATATTAAATGCTTCATATAAAGTATTATTTCATATATTCTTAAGCATAGAACTATAACTGGGCTTGGTTTTTTTACATTGAACCGATTTTGTTTTTTTACCAATCAATTTATTTTATGTATCGGCTAATTTCTGAAATTCTTTTAGCGGTCTTAACGTTAATTTGATTCCAGCAACTTAATAATCGCTAGAGTTGACTTGTAAACACAACTGTTATAGTATTGCTATTCTCTGCAATTACCAACCTGCAACGGTTTTTGGTTATGCATATTTCTTCAAGTGATACAAATCTCAGTTTCATGTATTTTGTTGTTGTGATCTTGCAGAATATAGCACGTATGCTATATTTTCAATATCTGCAAGGTTTGCAAGTTTGCAACGAAGGGTGATGTCCGCTAATGCTTGTGATTGAATGCTTATTGCAATTGGAAAATCATCAGTGCTTCATTTTCATCTGTTTTTATCATTGTTTGTTTCAAGAAAAATTTAGGGAATTTGTAAAACCTTGTATTTTATATTACGGTGAATTTGCGTAAAACATCTCACAAAGTGATAATATGTATACATATACAAATCTTAATTTAAAATTTCGTTACAGTATTACACGAGATATTTCAGAAAGCATCTTTTGGTAAATAATATATATGTATAACATCAACGAAAGGCAAAGAAATATCAGATTTAAATATGAAATTTAAACATTCAAACAAAAATTTTTTGTTTCATATAAACTAATTATAAACTAAGACTTGTTCATTATATCCATTCCCGGTCACAATTTTTTACTTGGACAAAATTTTATTAAGAAGTCAGACTTAAGATTTGATTACCTTGTAAAAATCTCCACATCCTTACTTAAAAGTTTAAGAAATCTATATTATAAAAAAAATCCGTTTTCTCTAAATTAGTTTTTTTGAAGTAGGGAAAAATGTGGTGACCTTTTTTTATGTGTAGGGAAAAGGGGAGAATTTTTTCGACATGTGGGGATTTTGTTAAATTTCTGCTGGCATCACTGATTTCGACTGATCGTGTTGATCATGAACTTGTTCACCAAGATAGAAGATTGCGTGGTCGACAGTGCAACAGTCAAACGGTTTATAAATGTAGAAAATGCAATGTAGTTTTTAAATATTTTCTAAGTTCAAATGATTCTTTCCTGTTATCGCTAAAAAATGTTTAACAGTTTTAAAAATAAATATTTTCTTTATTAAACTAACTCATTAACCTGCCGTCTGAAAAGCTTTTGAGAAATAAGAAAAAAAGAAAAATAAACTTAAAACTTCAATGTGGATTCCAAGTGTTTCGATGCTCATCGTAATAGAAAATATTTTATGTTTTTGTTTTTTAATAAGTTCATTTTTGGTTTAAGATATTGAATAAAAATTTTTAGTTTGAGAAAAGTTAGATATTTACATCGTTAATGCCCAGAGTTGCATTTTCACAACGTGGATTAACTTGGCTCCCACCGATTTTATTTTTCTTAAATTTTATTCGTATCATATTGAGGTCAAAAAACATGTAAAGCAATCATGTTCTAAAAGTTTCACGGATGTAGTTCAACGTACGATGGGCTATTGGCCTGCTGTGTACCTGGCGTAAAACCACAATAACTTCCTTTAAATTATTAAATTGTTTACAACTAATGACTTAAAAACTTCAGCAAATTATATAAAAGAAAGCTGCTATATAGTTTAAAAAAATGTATCTGTCTGTCTCACTGTCTCCCTGCTTCTCTTGTTTCATTTAACATCTGCTGTTTTTATCGGTGGATATTTGACAAAAGAAAAAAGCGCAATAACAAAAGATGAGGTGTTATTTTTGAAAGTGGTATAAATCTGCTTTAGAAAAAATTAATTAATAGTAGTTTTATTAATATATAACACATATATTATTATATAATCGTTAGTTAATTATTTTTAAGTGGATTTATACTCTTTTTATTAATAACATCTCATATATGAATGCTTAATTTAAATATGAGTTTTATTACAGTGACTAAATTATTTTTGTATTAACCATGATTTTTCAATTATATATCTGGCAGCCACCAGCATTTTTAGTAAAATTCTTGAACCACTACATAAATTTAATTAACAGTTTAATAACAAAAAACAGTTTAGAGAAAAAAATTAAAATTGAATATAATAAAGATTTAACTGAATTACACAATTGAATGAGTTTTTGAACCAACATTTTAACTTATGTGAAAACAAAAAGGCTAACGGCAACAAAAAATTTAAAAATTTTGTCGAATAATAAGCGGCGATCAATGAAATATAAAAGGAAAATAATAATATAAAAAAGTTTAAAGTAAATATTGACACATGAAAAAACTGCTGGGGCTGCTTAATAGTGAAAAGTACTTAAATTCACTGAAACAAAAAACAATAACAGCAGCTTTGCACAAAAAAGAATGCTAATTAAAACCGTTTAGAGCCATCTAAATCAATAAAACATTATAAAACGTTCAACAATGAAAGCTTGTGACTACTTATAATGGAACAATTTATATGCAAAGTCAAATGACCGTAACGAAAAAAAAAATTAATTTAAAAACTTTGTAAAGCAAATAAAATAAAAAACAAAAAGGTATTTTAACGAACTCGTGTGAATTTTGTTCACTGCCAAGATCAAAAAGAGCAACTCAGATGATAACTTTTGGCTTAGCTGGATTTTTTAATTTTAGCTTAAGGTGTTTGAAAATTTTACAACAGGCGTTATGGCTGGTCAATTGAATGGCAAAAGCTAGAAAGAAACCCTTATACAAATTTCAAATGACAGTTTACAACACCATTAACATAGATTTGTAGAAATTTTAAATATATATACATATATATATTTCTTGCTTTATTTGTTTTAAAAGTAGACAGACAAAAAGGTATTCGAGCATATTGTAAATAAAAATCAATAAAATAAAGTTTTCAACAGAAAAGGCAGAAAAGGTATGAAATATAATATATGCGGGTTCATTTTGCTATTTTATACTCTTCATACTCTTCTGAATTTGTCCCAATAGCAGTAAAGAAGAAACTAGTGGTTCAACTTATACTACCGCTGATATTCCGCAGAAGTTTAGAGAAATATCGATACGCAATTAAGTAACTTTTAACAATGCAACACGATATGCTTAAGGCAAAAGTCGATACCGTAGTATTTCTTCTTGACTTAAGATTTGAGCTTAAGTTGTGATTTATTTGACTATTTACATATAAGATACTTGTTATTTTTACATTGATTATTATATAGAAAATCTCCGTCCTATTTGTATTTTAGAACTTCCACCCATTGTATGACACCTGTGACACCATGATATTTACGTCTTAATACTCCAGATTTTTTTATGAATACTTTACCCTTAAACTTAAAATGTATCCAGCGAAAAAACAGTTTCGCCAAAGCTCTCTTGGACTATTTTTCAATAAAAAATTAACGTTACCTTTCTTTTCACTTTATTTACTATCAAAGACTATTTGATATGTGTATTTTGTAATGATATTTTTAAAAATTATTGTATTAGCTAAATTGAAATAGATATTATAACAAAAAAACTCCTTATGTACTAAAGTTTCGATATAAATTTGAATTTTTTTTTAATTTTTTTTGGAAATGTTATTTATTGAACTATAAAATGATTATATTCTTATGGTCTTATTCACAAACGATTAATAAAGTTATAGTAAGTTTAATGTTTGATTTTTGTACCGGTTTTAATGTACACATTAACTTTATTAATCGTTTGTGAATGAGGCCATTAATGTTTTAACTATAAAAATAAATAAATAAACTAAATTTAAAAAAAATAAGCTCTGCATTGATTTGAACAATATGTTTGTCAATAATACAACATTTTAAAGGAAAATATACAAATTATTTTAATAAATATTCAAATCTCCTCATCGAAAATTTATAATTTTTGTTCTGTGTATTCGATATACCGATATGCCGGAAGTTTTTGATTTTTTCAGAGTTACTTAAATTTTGTGGCAAATTTTTGATGTCTTCGTTGCAATTATGGCCTATTATTACATTTCAGACTTTTTTTGTGCATTTTCGAATACCTATGTGTTGAAATTTTAATTCACGGAAAATTTATGTGAATGAGTTAAATGTTGCAAACATAAAAATTCATTAATTGTAAAATTAAATTTCCATTATTTGGTTTTCATGTCTGCTGCTAAACACGCGTTGATTTTTTTATCAAAGATTACATTTCATGCCACCCTGAGTGGGTAGTTTATATCTTTAGTTTAACTTAATTAATTTCATTTTTATCAACGAAAGTATTTAAGTTTTATGAGCATCCAATTTGTAGTTTTCAGTACAACAAAACACGTTCAAATAAAATAGTTTTATTTTTATGTATTTTTTTCTTTGTGTTAATTTCTTCAAATCTTATCAATTTCCCATTGACAGTGCGTTGTTTTAGTTTCAGCAAAATAAAAAACGCTATTCCATGAGGGCTAGAACATACTGCAGTTAAAATATAAAAAAAAAATATATTTTAAAACTTAAGCACGCACCAATTTAATTTGTCAACATCTCCCCAACCAGAACTTGAGAGAGAAACTTAAAAGATAAGAAAAATAAAAACGACACAGCAAAAACTAACCATCATCTTGAAAATTCTCTTGACCAAAAAAAAATTAATCTAAGGAGAACTCACTCTGAAACTTAAAACGAACGACAATGTCATTCAAAACAATACTTGAAAAAGACTAGAGGTTTAACTCACATTCACACCCACCCACATTTGGCACTTTGTTTTGTACATAACACATTTTTAAAAACATACCCATGAACACATATAAATACAAAAATATATTTGTTGGCCAATTCCAAAATACAATCAACAAATGTTTGGGTACATTTCTATAAAAAGTTGTAATAAAAATCAATAGTTTTTTAGTGTTTTTTTTCGTTTGCTTAACAGCAACCAACCAGCCAACCCATCTTTCCGCATTCGATTTCATATTCTATTTCAAGAACTTGCTTTGTATCTGTTGAGTTTGAGCGCTGGTTGGTGTTGCTGCGTTTTTGTGTTGTTGGTTGGTCCAACCGTCATCAGCACCCATCTGTCGCAGTCGTTGCGTCGTCGTAAACTCGTTAAAACGGGTCACGTTCCATGTTTATCTTTCGAGTACGATTTTAATAGAGCCAATACATTAAACGAGTAAAAAGTGTCATTTTTTCTTTTGCTCCCAATACTGGTAGCAGTGGCAGCACAAATAATATTTACACTTACAAACAAATGGAAAAGGCAAACTGAACGCTTAAGGAAAGAAAATGAGAAAATTAAACTTTAAAGTACAAATAAATTGCTGCACTCAAGTTGCTGTTTTATTTGCTTCGCCTTAATTCTTTTTTGTTGTACTAAGTTCTTTGGAAATCGATAAAGATAATTAAATTTAATTTTTATTTTTATTATTTGTAGAAATTCGAGTTCAAATAAAGCTAAATAACAAAATAAAATATACTCCTACAAAATACAAAAAATAAGAAACTAAATGAAACAAAAAGTAAATTGGTTCCATGTAAGTTATTTTTTTTATTTAGTTCAAGGTCTTAATGGCTGCACTGTTTGGATTAAGAGTGATCTGTGAACATTAAGTTGGTAACATTTTGTCGTTTATTTGGTTTTGGGTTGAAAGATTAAATTTTATAATACCGAAAGAAAATCCCAAAGCAGTCGTTAAGATCCTGAACGTGTGGTGCGGAAGTAGTGGGAATTCAGATCATTTCTATTGATTTTTACAAAGGCTGATTATTCCAGGAATTACTCTTTTCTCATGGCTATTCATGTACAAGTTGTTAGGAAAATTTTTATATATTAAGTAATTTTATGTTTGTTAGTATTTTCTATGGCCAACGCAATCCACTATATTCTAGCTATAAATTATTAAATAATAAGCATTCTCATAAGCAAATTCCTTCCTTAATAAAACAAAACTGTATGAACATGTACATCCGTATTTAATTCTCATGTCTTTAAATTCTGATCCCTTTTTCTTTCTCAACTTCACTTGTTTGAAGAGAAAAATCTTATTACTCATACATAAATCAAGAAAACAAGATCGCACACTCAGCCGTACAAAAAAAAATTACAATGCGCATCTATGAACGTTATCATAGAATACAAATCAGTGTTTGTTGTCAAAAGTGTAAGAGATTGTTGGCGCAAAACTGGAAATAACTAAATAATTTCTAAACGGGTGCATCGATTTGAACAAAATTTTAAATGGACAAAAAGTAGATCCAGTCGAGCTTGGGCTTTTTCAAGCTACCAAAATTTTACAATTCGGCTTACTTTCCATACACAAATGTACTTTTGTTTACAACACATATTCTATGTCTACAAAATTTTTGTGAATAGAAGATAACATGGTAATTGGAAGTAATGTCAAGACTATTATTGAGAATAACTTTATAAATGATTTAAAGCGATATATTTTTATAAATAAAAATAGAATAAGTCGTATCTAACAATAATTTAAATCTATTAAAATTTTTTATGCATTTGCAAAAATGAGAAATGCAGTTTTAATTAATTATCTAAAATGTGTTAATATTCTGACCTCCTGAGAAGTAAAAAGTATGCACTTACTGATAATTTAGTGGTACTTTGTAATCAGCATGATAAATGATTAAGTCATTTGTGAAAGCGATAATATTTTCCATATTGTAAAATAGTTCGTGTAAGTATATATTGAAATGCGTGTATTAATTAAGGTCACAGTAATGTAACATGATGAAGTGATTTGGGTTTTGCTCTAACAATAGAATATGTTAAAGATATCTGTGTCAAGCTCGATCAAAAGCGACTATAAACACAATAGTGTTACTGAATCAGCTGCTGGTTTGAAGCTTGTCTGTTGTGATCCTGATTAATTACTTCAGTGGTGCATATATAAATATTGATGAACAGACAAAAAAAACAGTTAAAGCAGTTGATTTTCGCAGGAAACAGCAGTCTGTTCTTAGCACAAAATTAACAAAAATGCAAATTTTATATAAAAAAAATTAATAATTTAACTTCACGAAGGCTGACATCTGTGGTGCGGTTTATAAACTACCCTTGATGTTTCTATGTGGGGGAAGCTGAGCATATCGATCTTCACTTTGGATGTATTGAAATTCAAGCAAATTGAAAGTTATTTAGTCACATTAGTTTGGCTTGGGTAAGATTTTATGGGACACGACAAAGACTTTATAATAAATACTCGCCAATAAAATAATAAAATACGCTTAACAGTTGACGCCAAAAATTAGTAGGCAAAATCCTAGATAGTGATTCTTTACACTAAAATACAATTTTTTATATAGAAAATTCCGAAGGTCTCGTAGATAACTATGTGAATGAAATAATGTTATTTGTAGGTCCTCGCAAAAGCAATAAATAAATTAAAAATTGACTCACTGCGAATTCCCAAAAGAAATGAGACATTAATTTCCTGTTTATAAGATACGAAAAAAAGCAATAAACAATGTCTATTTCGTATACTCATAAACTAACTATACCAAAAAAATTTGATGAATAAATTGGACAAAATAAACATAAACGAAAACTTTCAAACTCTTAAAAATTGGTGTACTGAACTTAACGATTTTTTATCAGTCATTGCTTCAGGTTCTCACAATTTGCAGACACATTAATCATATTTTTTTAAATATTCTTCTGCATGTTGGTTATTTTTGTATACTATTTTTCTTTTCTTTTTTATGGAAAAGTCAATATTGTATTGAGGTTAGCAAACAAAATATTATATGTACCCTTTCCCAATATATAAACGAATGTAAACGAGTAGCAGGAGTTTGTGCTGGCTTAAATTAAAGAAATATTTTATTGATGTTTTGCCCATAAAAAAGCAACCAAAACTTTTCAAATATTTTGCGGTAAACATGACAACAATAAACCCAAAATAACATAAATATAATGAAAATAGTTTTTTCTAATACTACATTATAGTTTGGGGAAACAAAAGCGTGATATAGAATTAAAAATAAATTAAATTAAACGAATAAAGAAGATATTGAGGAACTTTTAATTTTATGTTGTGAAAAACAGACAAGAAATTTTTTTCATAAAAATGAGTTCGATAAAAGTTTCTCATAATAGGTATTATATCTGACTATATTTTGAAAACATAAGAAGGAAAATTCTTTAAGATAAGAACACATTACATTGATACGACACATACAAATATTGTTCTCTGGTATTCATTTCTTTCGATATGCCTGCAAGGCTGTGTTAGATAGTTGAATTCATATAAAGACTCGCAATAAAACGAGGGAGGCTTATTTTCTATATAAAAATTGCTCGATTTAAACTTCCATAACACTTTTTTAGCTAGTCTATATACATGCATTTCATTGGTGCTAAAACCAAATCATCAGTAGACCTTAGACCTAATTTTTAAATGTTTCAAACCTCTTTACTTATACAAAAACTTTTAAAAACTCAATGAGAGTTATAAAAATTACAATAGTAGGCTTTGAAACTTATTCAAAAATCCCAACAAACAAATTATTATTATCGATATGAATCTATTTTATTTCCTTTACAACCTTTATACAATTAGACGCCCTTTGGCAATCTCGATTAATATAAATTTAATAACTACTTTTTTATCGAAATATTTTTCATTTCACCGATTTAAGTTAGCATATTTTTCAATTTCACCGAAAACTTTTTTGTAATTTTTATTATAGAATTTCGATGTTACAGATTACCAGGACAAGCTTTTTATGCATTTTCCATGCAAAATATAAATTTGCATATTTTTGAAATTTTCCCCAAAAAATTCATTTTTTTATTTAAATTGCATAAATTCGCACATTACGCAAATTATCACCTCTTTTTAAAAAAAAATTTCTATGATAACTGATGCAGCTTATATATTGTCTCCACAATGCGATCACTAAATTCTTTACCCAAAAAAGTTAAGTAACAGCTGGCATAGAATTGCAGATTTTGTTCGCTTACATTTTGCGATGTTAACTCACTTGTTGCAAATTGCAAAACCGTTTTTCTTAAGGTAGAACTACATACATACATAGTATGTACTTTTTTCCAAATAAACTTATTGTTTTAATTAATTTAAAGGCATATCAATTTAATGCATTCTATGTGCCCAAGTATGATCAATCCCCCAAAGCTGCATTTTAAATGAGGTTTCTGATGATGAAAGCAGAGTCGATATGTAATGCAAAGGCTTTATTTAAGAATTCATGAGTAACAAAAGATTTAACATATATTAAAGATAATTTTTAATGTATTGTTCACAGTAATATCAAATTTTAAACCAAACCAAACATAAAAATTTATCCGTCATAGAAGTCGTAAAAGAATAACTAACATATTAGGAACAAAATATTTATTGAAAAACTTAACAAACTATTTAATCGAAATGTTGACATTCAAACGTTGACCAAGATTAAAAGCAACATAAACAGTAACATCAACTCATGTTGATCGTATTTTTTTCAATATATTCGATCGTTTTGTGCGGCAATGGAAGATCCTTTCAATTAGAAAAAATATTATTACACTTTGTAATAAACATTTGCTTTAAGAAAACTAATTAAAAGTTATTAGTTCTGTGTTTTTTCGGGTGCCAATTTTTTTTCGAAATTTTTAAGTTGTTTTAGGAATATTTGCATGCATATTTAAAAAATTTTTGTGCATATTGAATTTGCCCTGCTGATTACGATTATCTTTAAAGAAAATTTTCGTTTATATCGATAAGAATATTGTATACAGAAAATTTATTTATGTCATGGATACTGTCGATAATAATTTTCTGCACTAACAAAACTTACGATTTATCTACATAATAACAATGTCTATGTATATTGAATATATTTCGATATGAGCGATTACAAGTTTATATTGCAAAATTTTCGTTGTTTTAGTGACTTAAATTACCTCATGTAAAAAATTGTGCGATAGTATCGATTTAAATTTTCTAGTACATTGAAAACTGAAAATTTTACGCTAGAAACGATTAGAATTTTTTTTTTAATTTTCGTTGTTATCGATTTTGTTTTTTTTATAAAAAAGTTTACCTCGTTTGGATTGAAATTTTGTGTATAAAAATTATGTCGATGTTATTAATATATATATATTTTTTATAGAAAGTTTTCTTTATAAAAACTCGAAATTTATCTATGCAATAATTCTTATCTTAGAATTCTTAGAATTTTCGATTTTAATTGTTATTATTATTATGGCTTAAAGATTTATATATAATATTTTTTGAATATTACCGATTTCATTTCTAAAAATAAAATTTTACAATGAAATCTCTTGCAAATATAGAATTTACGGAACATTTTTCAGTGTAATAGATTGTTAATTTTTATATAGATCATGTTTTTGATGTTTTCGAATTAAATATCTTTTATAAGTATAAAAATATTCGATATAAAACACATTTAACTGATGTTATCGAATAGTATTTTTTGTATGAACAGAACCGATGCAATTGAATGAAATTTCCTTTATAGAAAATTTAAAGAAATTGTAGTTTTAAATTTTATTAAAAAAGGAATTTTGCGATAGGCTTGTACAATTTTCCAAATATATCAATTGAAGTTGTCAATAATTTTTTTAAAGAGATTCTTAGATATCGGTGAGTAAATTTACCATAAAAAATAGGGATATAATTAAAGTGAATTCTCTATCGATCTTTTCGATAAGATTTCATACTGATTGTACTTATGCTGAGACTACAAGCCATCCTCCACATCCACTCCGATCATTTCAGGCTAGAAAAAAGTGATTACCATTGATCTGCAGCTACAGCGGTTAACTGTGATACGTCCACTACTCCTTCAGCCTGCCTATTCTTTAACGTCACCGTCATACTTTTTCCATTATAAATGTTGTCCTATAATTTTTTCAACACGTACCCTTAGGTATCATCTTTTATTAAATAAAACTCTTTCGTACGTGTTGTTGCTGCTCCCATTCACTTTTTTTTTTTGGTAGCTGTATTTAATATCAGTGGTTGTTTTCTATGAGTATACAAGATATCGTGTTACTAATAAAATAACAATTAGTAAATGTAACAAGAAACACAATGGCAATAATAACAAGAAATTGACACTAAAATAAAATAAACAGCCACAATATGTATGTTAAGGGTGGGATGTGTCACTTTTTACGAGAATAGTTTCACATGTTTTTGGGAATGTGGGAATGTGGGAAGATATTATAATCACTAAATTATGGAAGCTATAAAACAATTAAGTGATTTAAAGTACAGTGGTTGTGTTTAAATAACTTTATTTTATTTGTTAGCATTTTTCAGATTGCTCCCAATGTTAAAGTTTAAAATTTATTATTTTCCTGTTGTCTGCAAAAATATGTTAAAGATGTATGATAGTGTAGAGATTAGCTTAGCCAATATAATACATAATACATTTTAAATCTTATTTTGTGTTAATTCTTTAGATTACTTAACAAACACTTTTGCGTATAACAGCAAAGTGCTGTTCGGCATACAGTTTGTCAGGTAAATGTTTACAAAATGTAAATGTATTTTTTGCAACTTATTCATATCTAAAAAAAGGAGATTAAAGCTTTAAATTTACTCACAGCTCAATGGAAAAATATGAAAAACATTCTTCCCTCAAAAGTTGAGTATAAAAGATATTTCACACAAGTAGAAGAACGATACGTTAATAATTATGCAAACTTAACTAAAAATTCGCGTTCTTTGAGATATGACTACGTTGCAATAAAGGAGCGATATGTTCTCTGCTATTTTTACATTCCGGTGGCTTGTTTTTCTACGACTGCGATACAGTTAACACTGGAAGACTATCCTTTGCGGCTTACGGTTGTATATCAATCAAAGCTAGAAAGTGTACCTTAACACTTGGTTCAGAAATATAAATTTAATTAAACAGCGATTTCAAACACAAATCTCATTTGTGTTAGAATGATTTTGACATTTGATTTGCAGAAATTATATTAAAACTTAATTTTCAATCCACTTCCCTTTGAAATTACATCTCGATTTTTAATGAACTTAAACATAAATATGTGTATGATTAAATTTATGACTTAGCGATTCGCAAAAATTAAATCAATTACAAAATAATCACCAAAAGTGGCGCCTCAACAGGTACATCATGTTTGATTCAAGAAATAGCAGAATTTTAACAATGTCTGAATAAAAATTCCTCTTAAAACTACATGTACTGTGCTCCGCCACTCCCCATATTTAAAGCAAAATTTGTAATCAAGAGAACAACAATGAAAAAAAGTTAATTTCCTTAAACCATCTTTTTAAACATGACCGGGGCCAGACAATACAATAGACATACAGACTGGTGAAAAAGCTAAAACATACAATGGCAACAGCAGCAGCAGCAACGACAACCTTAACTACAACAGAACAGTAACAAAAACAACAGCAACAGCAACATTAAAATAAAAGCCATAACAATAGCACTACAAGCCAAAGGTAAACAATGGGCCTTATTCGAATAACAGTTCAAATATTTTTTTCGATATGTTAAATTTTGTTGTTGTTGTTGTTTATGATGCTGTTGGAATTTCTTTAAACGAACTGACAAATAGTGATTTATTGACAATTTCAAGTGGACGAGGAGCACTTCTCAACTGTTTGTTGTTTTTTTTTGTTTAATTTTTCAAACCTGTGATGACACTGATGATTGTGAAAGGTGAGCATGAGTTGGGCAAGTGTGTGGCGTTGTGTGTGTTTGTAAAAAAAAACAGTTAATGTTAAATTTTTTATGTCATTTTATATGATTGTCTGATGATAGCAGTGTCACTGATGACTAAACACCCACCGTGAGGTCAACAATAAGTGATGGGAACGAAGCAGAAAATCTATAATGAAAATTGGATTGAAATATAGAAGCAATAAAGTATTTCTTTTAGACAATGAGATTGTAATATACTCACTTTACTTACTGGGGAAGTCAGTCCCGAAAAACCAGATATTTTTTTGAATTAATAAATCCCGGGTACCCCGAAACTTTGTTATGATTTTTTTTCGTATTCAATTCAATATTTATCCATAATATTTACATATTCATTTCAATTTAATTTATATATTTAAGTGTTCACGAATTTTTCTTTTTCAGCTTAATAATAGATCTATATTTACAAAATTTCAATATACAAAAGAGTATATATAATACTTTTTTGGAGGAGAAAATTTGGAAAAAAACCTATTTGATTTTTATTTTTACAACTACTTAACTACAGACTAGATAATACCTCAGATGATACTAGCTCATAAATAGAATTTAGAATTCAGACATCTGGTATTAAAATTTTGTGTAAGCCTATTGATCTTATATGGAAGTAGCTCTAAGCCCGCAATATCGTGGAGGCGTATGCTGGAAAAAAACCACGGGCCAATATGTTAACTTTATTGATTACATAAGGTACATGATTCTTAAACTTCATTTTGGGATCGAGCATAATACCCAGATATTTTACTTTTTGATCCCATTGTATAAAATTATTCACCCTTATTCCATTTATCGTCGTCGTCGTCGTCATCGTCATCAATTCAATATCAATCTCAAATTTTATCGACATCGTCATCAATTCAATACAAAACTAGTATGCCATAAGAGCAGTGTAACGATGTCGATGGTTTATCGTTTTTTAAAGCACATCTCTAACAATTTAGACAGCTGTTTTTTTTTGTTTCAGTTTTTATAAAGTTTTTTTGAAGGAGAGCGAAAAAGACCTACAGTTTTAACATAAACTATTATTCATATAACTTTAACTTCTGAAATTGAAGCAGGTTAGCCACGGCTTCTTCCAGCGGGCTAAGTATCATTTGTTTATAAATTCCGCCCCCAGTAGACGTACACTCTGCCTTATTTGCCACTAATTTTTTCTTCACTTTGAATTTTAAATCCCGCCAAACCTTTAAAAACAATTTTATTATGCAATAATCTTTTTATAACTATTTAGCTTACCAAGGCCATTTAATATCGTTGCAATTCTTTCCCACTGCTCTTTGAAGTCACTGGGAAGACTGCCTTTTTGGAAAGTGGTGGATTTTTTTCCATCTCCTCCACTAATTTATTAAATTGTATACGGTTTGTAATTTTTTCCATTTTTTTAACTTAAAATTGTACTATTGCAAAAAAATTCAAAAACACTAAAACTGTTTCGACACAAACCAGACCGACGATAAAATCAGAGCCAATTTAAATCGATGCCGTCGTTAACGTTGCGTACGGCATACGAAAAATGCATCGACGCTTATCGATAAAATTTGATATTGATGATGGGCATACCGATTTACAACAATCGACGCAAAACGACATCGTTTCGTATTGATGACGCTAAATGGAATAAGGGTGATTATTTATAATAATATTGGTCTGTGGTATATAATAGCATTCTTTTCGTTTCTTTATAAAATATATCGCTTGTGTTTTCTCGCAGTTTAATATAATATTCCATTTATTGAAATAAGATAAAATGTCGGATAGTGCTTTATATATTATATCAGCAGCCAATATTTCAGAGCTTAGGATTGCTGCGTCATCAGCGAATATTGACAAAGTGCAGTAGTCTAATTGAGGGAAATCAGATGTATATAAATTATAAAGGACAGGAGATAAACATGACCCCTGGGGACAACCTGCAGTTAAAGAATGACTTTCAGAATGATGTGAGCTAATGTGAACTTTAAAAGAACGAGAGGTGAGAAAACTGTAAATTATTTTTGTAAACGCAACTGGAAAATTTAAATTTATCATTTTAAAAACAAGACCTTCATGCTAGACTGAATCAAAGGCAGGTTGGACAACTAATAGAACTATTCTCGTTGACTTTTGATGGTTAAGGTTTGTTTGTACCAAATTTCTGTGTTATGTTCTCTGCGGAACCCAAATTGTTGAGGTGGAATAATATTATTGTCTTCCATATAATCAGTCAATTTAATTTTAATAACTTTTTCTAAGATTTTGCTCATGCTCGACAATAAGCTTATAGGACGGTATGACAATGGACAATCAGATTGTTTACCAGGTTTTTTTGATTGGATTAACTTTAGCCTCCTTAAACTTTTGGGGAAAATAGCAGAGCTTTAAACAAGAATTATTTATGATTGTTAAGAATTTAATGCCTTTGTTGGGAAGTGCTTTCAGGCATCTATTATTAATACCGTCGATACAAGGTGATTTTTTATTTTTAAAAGTTTTTAGTATTTCGGAAATGTTTGAACTATTTATTAAACATACATCCAATGGAAGAACTATTAACGACCTAAATGATTCCAGAGTATCATTTACTAATGAAGTTGTAGTTGTTTGCGCTAAGATTTCACACTTTCTTGATTGGTGGTGTACCGAAAACCATTTTGTTGTAAAATCTTTGAATTTGTGGTTCAATTAACATGACGGAGACAAATGAATAAGTGTGCTTTCATTTTTTTGCATGCAATAACAAATAATACCTCAATTTCATTAAAATTATTCAGTGGAATTTCCAAATTTTTCTTGAATTTATGTTCTAGATGCAATTTATATGCATTAATTGTCACAAATATTATTTACAAATAGATTGAAATTGATTTCCAAATTTTTAATCAGGTTATTATTAGCATAGAATTGTCCATATCTATTTTCAAAATAATTGTATTGTAAGGGAAATACCTAAGCTGTACCTTGAAATTTTCTGATGATACATTGCCAGATATGCACATTCTTAGGAGCTTGTGAAGCTCAAAAAAAGTCTTTAAACACAATTTTTCGGTTAAAAATTCAGTTTCTCGCCAAAAGATCAAAATTGTTTACTACTACCCGACTAGCCAGCACCATTTTCCACCTGAAAGCCCCTTGTTAATAAAATATTGGCTTAATAAATTATTCTAATTTATGTTTTGTCATTTTATTTTGAAAAAAAAAAATAAAAATAAAAAATCAAATTCAAATTTTCATATGACCAAAAATTGTTTAAATTATACAAACAAAAAAGAAAAAGTAGGAGGTTTCTTTTGGTCGCCGGCCAACACAAATTTCCGCATCAAGGTGTTGAATATATAAAAAAATATAAAAACAACTTTAAAATTGTTTTTATATTATATTTGTATGGCTAGAAATGCACATTTATCTAAAGATCTGCATCATCTGTTATTGAAAGTGTCTGAGTGTGCGTGTGTAACCGTAGCTGTGTTCAAAAAGGAAACGTACCCATAATAATTTTTACTATTCATTTATTTTTTTATATTCTATAATTTATTACTTTCAACTGTCATCAATAGTTGTCGTTAGTTTTTTTTTCTTTTGCTATTTCACTTTTATGTTTTATGCGGTAAAATTGTGTTTTTCCTTCGATTTGTCGCAAAAAAATAAATAAATAAAAAACTAAATTGTTGGTGTCGCCGTCTTCCTAGTCGTGGCACAGTGTTTTGTTTGTGGGCAAAAATAGAGTAGGTATCAATAAGTTATGAAATTTGGTACACAGTTTAAGATTAACTCAGTTATGGAAATGTGAAAACATTTTTTTTATATTTTTTAAACGAACTAGAGGAAGCCCACAAATAGTCTGAAAAGCATTTGAATATAAAGACGATCCATGTAAAATTATCCAACTAATTATAAGACTTGGTGCCGGATTCTATAAGATGGATTTCCTGCTTTCTCGCAATGTTGAGGTTTGCACAGGAGTTCGGCAATTTAATACCGTTTTCTTTTCTAAAAAAATTTAATATTTCTTTTACTTTTTACCAAAAAAAATTTATATTCAAAGTTATTTTAAGACAAAAATTTTACCTCGTAATTGATAATCAAATAATTTCTAATAAACTCTCTATTTCAAAGAATTATTATATTGCAAATTTTAAATAAAAAGGACAAAAATTTTTCCACTTTTTCTCGAAAAGAAAAACGGTATAACGTGTGTAACGTCACCATTTCTCTTCAATATTTTGCTTGATAGTGTTATGAGTCAATCAATGATTGAAAACAGAGGCATTGCTAAGGAGTTTCAGATAAGGATGTAGGACCTCGAGTATGCAGATTATATTTGCTTCCTCCTCCACAGATATTCTGATGTGTCAATGAAATTTCAGAAACAATTAGAAATGTCAAAAAAAGCAGGACTAAGAATTAACATCAACAAGATAAAGATTATGAGAATTCGATTAATAAACACAAGTCCCTTTTTTAAATAACCAATAATAGATGATCAAGCGCAGACATCTCAAGTCGATCTAGAAAAAATTTATGGAAAACGTAATGCATTTTGTCTAGCGTTAAAATAAAAATATTCAAGTCAACAAAAGTCCTTGTAGAAAGCTACGTTTTTTTACATAAGATATCTAAAATATTGCTACAACAAAATTTGGAGGTATGCGAACCCTTGATCCGATGTTTGTTAAACTTGTGGATATTTTTTTTTTTTTTGAGTCAATCCAAAGTTGTGTAGTAAATTTCATAAATCTAGTAAAGTTTCACTATTTTTTCCGCTCGTTAAATAGGATCTAATCACTGTGCGTCTATGGTGTAGTCTTAAACATTTATTTTTCATATATGCAGGTGTCAGTTTAGTTTGCGAGTGTGTTTTTATTTAATTTTTATATTTTTATTTATTTTTATTTTTATTTTTTTTGGTGTTGCAAGGAAGAAGTATGTTGCGTTGTGGGCTTAAATAGTTTGTTGCTGTTATTGTTGTTTCTAGAGTTCACATGTTAAATTAAAAGTCATGTTAATGATGCGTTTGATTATAAGGCGCTTATTTTTGTTTGATGTGGTTTCTTTTTGTCAATTTCGCTTGGAAAGCATTATTTTTTTTACTGAAAATTGTTTTTACAATTTTTGGCTCAAAATTTAGTTGGGATCTATGTAGACATTTGCTGTTAGCTGGCAGATACTTAGGAAGTTAGAAGGTATAATGCGTACTATAATAAGTACAACACAACAGATGGAACCCGGAAGCAGACTTTCTATAACTGAAGACATGTCAGCAGTGTAGTGACTAAAGGGAGGGAAGATAAATTCGTCAAATAAATACGTCCTATGCTTACGTTAAATACGTTTCACATTGTGTTAAATGAATTTAAAAATTACTTAAATACGTTTTTTAGTAAAAACACGAAGCATACTATTACTTCAGAAAAAAATAATAAAAAACGCAATTAAATAATCAGTTCTAACAAATCATCAACTGAAAAATAAATCTAAAAAATGTATGCACCATATATCATACGAAAAACTGTTATTTCCGACCCGTAGAGTGGGAGAAGCCTAGGACTAGTAGATTTCAAACCTACATGGGACATATGGTTTTTTAAAAATTAGAATTTTTTATATTATTACAAGCGAAACAAGGCTATTTCTGAGTGGATTTTCTGTACGTTTTGAGAAAACATGAGTTTAGTATTTTCAAGTGTTTAACATACAGCTGCTACTTGATTTACAACAAATTATCTTTAAAAAATTGTGTACGTAAATCTGCTTAAAATAAAAAATAGTACATATCTTGAACAAATTGTTATACTTAATCAATTCTAAGCGGTGTTAAAAGTACTCTAATATCTGATTAAAAAATTGTGTACTCATTTTAAAAAACTCCAGGACTGGTTATATAAAGTAATCACTTTATTGTTATTTGCATTAAAAATTTTGAGTACGACTTCAACTCAAAGGAAGTAGAAACTATTTGAAATTATTACGGCTTTTTTCTTTTTGTGTAGTCTTAAAAACAACAAAGCAGAAAACCCAAAGTAGATTATTTTTACACAAAAACAGCTCTTAGATTTCATTTATTCAAGTGCTCCGCTCAATAATTGCCCCAAATATTAAAAAATTAATGACAAGGAAAAGTATCATAAAACAGCAACCAAAGGCAAACATTTCCGTTGAAAAAGCACTTGTTTGTGATAACATTTACGAATTCCAGGTAAAAGTTCTTTTTTTTAGAAAATCCCCAAAAACATCAAAGATCAAAGATCAAAAACATAAGCAGCTGACGCGAAAAACAGCTGGCTTAAAAATTGCAAGACTATCAGTATAATAGACTGGCCAGTGAGAGAGCATAAAGCAGGCAACTGAAGGATGTGTAAGAGGCGCGTTTATCCTCGCAAACCACTACTAAAGGCGATAATGCATGGACAAATTGTGGTACACTTGTTGTTAGAGTGACGTAAATAACAACAACCCCTACATTTATTTAGATTCAGTATCATCAACGTCGGCAACTGCAATCGGGTTCGAAGGATCATAGACAAATTTCAATATTTTATTGCCTTTTTCATCTTTTCCAAGCGTAAACAGATCACAGTGGACTATATTAAGGAAACAACACGATGGAAGGAATAATTTCGAAGTAGCTATTATATTGCATAAAAATTCAATTAAATCTATTGTTCCATAAACAAAATAAGCGAACCCAATCACATAATTTATTATTTAACCAAAATTATGTATTGTCCTTAAAGAGCTTGGTTGAAATTCATAGATATTAAATGAAATGAAATGTAATTTTGAAGAAGGAAAAGTTAGCATTAGCAATCGTTGGCTTTTTTTTGGGCAAATGAAAGCAGTATCAACTATTTACCTGAATTATTTAATCTTAAAGAATTATTTACTTCTTACTTTTCATGTTAAATATCATTTACTTCATTTATACTAGTTTTAAAGAGATATTAAGAAATAGTCAGCAGTTCTTTAAAAAACATTTTTTTAATTACAATAATTTGTCTTAATTAATTCGGCCTCTACAATTTAATTTGTACTTTTGTCTATTTATTTGTGTTTTTTTGCATTAAACACGTTGTTATTGTTAAATCGTATTAAAGTAATTCTATTATGGAAAAATGATGTCAAAAAATAACAACAACACTACCTATAACAAAAATAATAAAATGAAATAACAAAAGTTTCTCTACATGTTATATATATTTTTTTATTTCAAAACTTTGTCCTTAACATGATTATTCTTCTCTTTTTTGTCTACAATATAAAGACATAAATATATATATTTTCTACCATTTTGTTTGAAATATGTTTGCAGCAGAGCAATAGCACGCACACTTAAACATAACTTTAACAAACTGTTTCTCGTAAACGATTTTTGCGCAAAAATTCGATACGAAATAGCTAGAAGGAAACAAGTGTGTGAGTGTAAAAGAAAAAATTGGTAAAACATATCAGAAAAGTAAATTAAAAACACATTAAATACAGGCGTGTAAATTAAATCAAGACGAGCTGAGAGACATGGAGAACTTATTACGTACGACTGACACAGCAAAACCGGAAATGTTGAGGAAAAAGTTAAGGAGTATGTAGAAAATAGAAAAGCAAAACAAAAACAAATAGAAATTTTGAAAATAACGAAAAGCAATAATATAGTATATAAAATCGTATAAGTTAACAATTAGAGTGATTATGGGTGATGTTTCTCTCCGACATATTATATTTTAATAATAAGGTGTATTTAGCGACAGTTTAAAAAAATGTCATATGAGGAAATCGGTAACACTACGTAAATTAATATTTTTGAAGTGTTCCAGCAAACCCGACTTTATCTTGCAGCAGTGAAATTTTCATTAATCTGATCATTAGCTTAGAGAATAATAATTTTTTATCATTACTTTGCCGATCGCGCCCACTGTGCAAAATTTAACAAAAAATAAATGACACAATATCTTTCCCATTTTATCCTTTTTCATAATGGTAATTTTTTTCTTAAGTATATAGAAAACGTTGCGTTAATTCTGGGTCACCCTCGTATTAATTTGTATCTACACCAAACAAAGCTTCATTCTACATACATTTTAAGAAACAATACACTCTAGATCACACACATACACAATTCCTCACACAGATTTTTTAGAAACACACGCGCACATACTAAAACAGCTTTAAGAATTAAAAAGTTATATTTTTTTATTATTCCTGCAACATTTGCAACAAAAAAAATAGAAAATATTGTTTAAAGAAAATGTATTTTTTTTAAGGAAAAACATAAAGACTGAATTATTTACAAAGTTCTTTCTTTTTTTCTTTTTTTTACTTTTATTCAAGGTGTGCAGCAAAATCGCAAGAAATGAAATTAACAAAAACAACAACTTCTGTTTAACTTTTCCATTTTGCAACAGAAACAAAGTGAAATGTTTAGACGTAGATAAAAAAATGAATAACGAAAAAACTGAAATGTTGTAAAAACAGCTTTAAGAAGATTTTAAATTAAAATTTTATTAAATTTAGAGAAAGTTTCAGCGAAAGAAAATGCAGGGAAATTTTGTTTGGTTTCCATAAAGATGTAGAAAGATATCGACCAGTTTCCAACAAATTATTGTAAATGGCATTTTTTAATTAAAAAAAAACTAAATTGTGTTTGAATAAATTCTCTCTGATTGTTTGAACATACTTGAAACTAACATGGGTGCACATTTTTTTGTTCTCATCACGTCAGTTTAAAAATTACATGAAATATGCGTATGTATATGTGATTTTTATTTTAAAGCCTCATATGTGGGCCATTAGCGTGGTAATCGCTCATTGCAGACTCTACACTTATTACTATTTTTAATGTATACAGCTTATCTAAATAATTAAAGGATTATTCTTCTTATCTTCTGTACTTACGAACTGTGGACATTTTTACAAAAAGTTATTACAGTTTTTTTTTGCTCAGAAAATGATACCCACTATTGTATATCTATAAGTAAAACTAAATGAGTATGTGAACTTTATGTAAACCTACGCATGTATGACTACTGTATTATTCTACGGGTATTAATACAACAATTGTTTAAGATTCAACAATATTTTACGCAAAGTAGAAGGAAGGGGTAGTTTGCTACTGAAAAAATTCCATTATCATTTTATGGCAATTTAATTAAATTTAAAAACCATTTAAAATTGAACTTTATTCTTTTTAATTTAAACTAGATTATTTTAAAGAAAAATAAAAAGATATCCTAAAAACATTTATTGATAAACAATTAAAGAGTAATAAACTCAGAATATCTGTTGGTCTCTAATTTGAAATTAAATTAAAATTTATTTAAACATTTGTGTATGCATACAAAAAATAAAGTTCATTATAAAATACACTCGTATACATTAAAAACTTGTTTTCCTGGAGGTAATTAAAATATGTAAATAGTTTTACCATAAATCGTTCACTCTACTTGTACTTTTCAAAAGAACTAGGTACAAAAGTTTTGTTTTCATTTTCTTTGTATTCTTTTTAAATTAAAATTTTATGTACACATAAGTGCTTAGCAGGAATACTATAATATAACAATATAATATAATATATAAATTAAAGTATACAAGTTTTAGTACTCAAGGGCATTTGGAGCCCAGATATTCATTTACAGCAGTTGAAATAGTGTATTGTAGGAAAGTCTTGTTTTTTCCTAATTTAAAGAATGCAAATAGAGTTGTATAATTTAACCAGATGAATAACATACATTCAACATGGAATTCTTTCTTTGATCGATACATGGTCACTACATATATGGTTATGAAAATTCAACTATGGTGGAAGCAAAAAATAATTAATCTTTTTCCATGTATTAAGACACACAGTATAAATGACATATTTATCTAGTCTTTATAGATTTTGAACGTGGTTTCGATACAGCATCAGGTAACTCAATTCGGTAGACACTTATTAAAAAATGTATCCCAAAGAAAATTGTAAATATAATATGCGTGTTATATACTGAATTACAGTATATAGCAGAGTATCCATTTATTAGACTTTTGATTATGTTCTAGTAGAGAATTAATCGATTTTAAAATTGGTCGGCATATCGAGTAAAAGTTTTAAATTACTCGAATAACTTTTTTTAAATTTATTAATCGAGATTGCCTCGATATCTTCTTTCAAAGATTTTCAAAAACTTTTGTTTGTTGAGAGTTTTTTTATCTAGTCTATATATGTACATGTATTTCATTGGTACTGATGCTAAATCATCAGTAGACCTTAAACCATATTTTTGAAATGTTTCAAATGACCCGAATAACTCGAATAATCCAAATAATTTAAAAAATACAAATAATTGTATCCACAAGAGTATTTGATTTGATACTTTTATTATATTAATCAACAAAAAATAAATATAACAAAAAAGTAGTTAAATATAAACAATAAAATAAATTTTTTACTACACATAAAGTTCTAAAACTTTTAAAAATTAATAGTATATTAAAAATTATGTTTAAAGAAAAACTGTACTGTTGACGAGATTTGAATCACATTTTTTAAATAGTCTTTTAAAAATAGTGTACCGTAGAGTGTGTCAATTTGTATGTATTAAAAAAAATCACCAAGCGGTCGGAAAATCGTAATCTACGACGAATTCTTAGAAGCTTTACCAAGGAGCCATACTCTTTTTGATAAACAGTTATAGTGATAAACAATAATAAATTAACGCAAAATAAAAACACCTGAATATAAAGATCAGTTAACGGTAAAATTTCAATTTGTTTTCATTAACATTTTAATGTCACACTCGTGACCACAAAACATCATAAATTGTAATTTTTTCTGAGTCGGTGGTCGCAACTATTTTAAACTTTTTAGGTTAATCAAGTATAATGATCTCAATTTATTGAAACATTAAATTGGACCATATCATACATTGTTATATTTTTATAGTACTTTAAACTTTGTCACGTCCGTCACCTGATATTAATTATCGTAAATGAAGAATTTTGCATTGTCGTTGTTTTTTTTTAATTACATATTTTACAGATGGATTTATTACGAGAGTAGCATCAGGAGAAAGCTCGGCAGTATATAGAACAATTCAAAAAAACCCCTTAGATTGCAAACAAACCTTCAAAAAGCTAAGGAACCGTCGCAAAATTACAAAATTAATATTTAAATAAAAAAAATAATCTACCCCCTATTCACAAAGAAGACAGCAGGACAATTTTAAAAAACTTTTATGAAAAGAGCTCAATATGATTATTTTTTTATGCGATATTTTCTCAATTGCGTTGTTGTCTTTAAGTATTCGATAAAATAAAGGAAAAATTTTACTCGATTAATCAAACAAAGATTAATCGAGTGGATACTCTAATATATAGTACGTATTAGTGGAAAGGAAAGCGGAACTTTCAGAACACATACAGGAGTAAGACATGCTTTGTTTTTGTATTTAATGTTATGTACTTATGTAATTGATTAATATTAATATTTAGAATGCGGTCGACTGAGTCGGCCAGACTCACCAGACTACCCCTAAACAAAATCTGGACTTTTGTAAATCGTTGTCTAAGATAAAATTTACAGACAATAGTGACAACAAACTAACACTATGTTCATTGTACAGGAAATAAGAAGACGTAAATGGACATGGACCGGTCATACTTATACTTTTTTATTTAAGTACATTTAATATTTAAATAAATAAAGAGTATACAATACAATATGTAAAACGTATCGTTCTATTATTACCATCCATAACAATGACAACATGGTTGGATTACAGTCAAAGTTTTTTTTATTTTTACAGTCTAACCTAAAATACAGAAACTATACATCATCACAAAAAGCAGCATTATCATTACATTGCCGTAATTCAGATCACTATCCGGACTTTAATGATGTATCTATTTTGAACTCAAAAAATAAGCATGAACGTCGTTATATGTTACAGATGTTGCAGATAATTAATGTACCGTCAGTTTAAAAAATTAATTTTAGAGCTGATACTGATAGTGTAGAACAGAATTATAGGCATTTAATATACATACAGTGCTAAAAGCGTATATATAGAATAAAATAATAAAATATTAATGTTTTCAAAGTTTAAGAATTAGTTCATTTCCTCATTTTTCAAACTAGTTTTTCAATTGTCAACCAATTTTATACCAAAACGGAAGAAGAAATTGTTGATTTGTAATTAATTTAATTTTTTTTGTTATTTAAATTGCTTATCGATTTTTATATTCCTGGAAAAGTTACCCAAAGGGTAACGAAATATTGACTAAAATAAATTTGGATATTTTTAATAAAAAATTACCTCAAACTCAATTAGAAGAATAATATAAATATGTATATTAAAGTATGTTTGACTGAAGTCATGGACTACTAATTGGACGCGATAATTTACATTAACATTGGTATCATTATTTGGCATGCGTTGCAGGCTTTATCAAAAAACCATTTATTTCATATTCTATAGCTAAAATCAGGTAAATAAGTATTCATCATTTATACACACACTTTGAATAGTAATAATTCTCATTTGCTTAATATAAAAATCGAATATTTCTAATCGCAAAAAAAAACAAATAAAACATATATTTTGTTTCATTCACCAATAGAGTCTGATGGGACAAATCGAAGGTTTTTTTAGTACTTATTTAAATTACTTAAGAAAATTGCAATAAATAATACAAAATAAAAAAAATTTCGTTATTGATTTTCAGCCGGAAATCAATTTAAAAACAAAAGCGCCACAAACTCCATTTTTTACATACAAAAGGAATCGACAAAAACGACTAAACAAAATTCATAAAATATTTTGTACATTCATGCAATAACAATTTGCACGAATACCAGAACGAACAAAAAAAATTACTTTATATGGCAACCGAAAAAGAACTGTCACGAGCAGTTGAAAAGTCAACCCACCAACACTTCCTTCGCTGTTCGTTTTTGGCAATAAAAAAAACAATTCGTACAAGCTTAAACGCACATACCCGGACAACAAAACCGAAGTAACGGAATGCGTTAAATGTCAAAATATAATGACAAGGAAAACAGACAATTTGGAAAGGAATAAAAACAGACTGCCATAGTGACAACAAAAACAACAAGTAAAATATCAGACTGTGAATAATGTGTGCGACAAAATGATAAGGTTATACTTACCATTTTGTAAATACTTGTGGCTTAAATGTCGCTCATTTACATATGTATTTTTTTCGCTCATGATCAAAAAATTGAATTAAAAAATTTTTGCTTAAGGGCAAAGCATTAAGTGGACTTACAAATATTAGACACGATCACGAGTTGACGTTATAAACATTTGTTGGACCTCTTAAATCTCAAACCCAAAACACCCTGTCAAATCAACTTGTCATAGAAGTTGACAGTTAGATATTTGGATTATAGAACAATAACTGGCTATCATAGAATATCAGACACATTCCCGAGATGTTTACTATATTAAGAATATACATATATGTACGTACTTCTTCTGCAAGTCTTTACGAAAAGTAGGCGCAAATTTTTCGAGTATGTTGCAAGTGATAATTTTTACTTTATCATTTTGTGGCGCATTTTCTGAGTAAGAATTTGAAAGGGGGAAGACATTCAAAACAACAAAGACAATTTTACAACACAAATAAATAATATTTTGTAAGAACATACAGAAACTAAAAGAGATAAACCGTAACAAAAACATTTGCAACATTCAAAAGTCAATGAATGTTTGTTTGAAAACAAATAACAAGAGAGTTAGAATGAGAGAGCCATCTTTATTTCCAAAATTAAAAGGACAAAGAGAAATAAGTGTTTTCAATTCCTGCTTTAGACATAAAAGAACGAGGAGGCAGTCATTATAGAAAGGAATATTAAAAAGTGCGTAAGGTTAGGTTGACACTATCGGAGACAATAACATACTGTTGCTTTAAAACTTGTTTTAGCCATTAATATACATAGTTGCTTTTCAAAAGCCAGACATAAACGGAAATAATATGGCGGATTTTTGCAATTAAGATTTTATTTTACCTGTAATTGTTTGTGATATTGATTCTTGTTGCTTAAATCAGTAGAAATATAAAACAAATTTTTTCACTATTTTCTTTTGTAAAATTTTTAACAAATACATACATATGTATATGCATGTAGCTTATTATTTATTACTTATACATACATAGATAAATATGATCCTTGATTACTTTTTATTTTCTCTCAAACCTTTAAATAGCTACGTTTTATGTTACGCACTTCAAATTTTCACTCGTTAGATATTCGTTTAATTATTTATACACATAATTTTTTCATTTTTTCAACCACGTAAATTATTAAGTATGTGCTTTAATTCTTAACTTTTACAAAAACGCGACACGTTTATACATCAAGAGTTTTATAACGACTGGTGTTTTTTGCAATTTCCGTTTCCTTGGAGTACGCAAATATGATGAGTTTTCTACTCTAAAAATAGAAGAGTATATTTCAATACAACATACTCCCTACATAAAGATAAAAACAATATGAAACAGAAAATCCAGCAACAAAAAATATAATTTCCCTACACAATTTTCCTCTTTACAAGCTAAATTTAGGCGGCATTAACATATTGTTGGTGTACAGGAACTTGTATTTGTCCACAATTGAAATGGAGTTGATGAAACCTTCAGGTTTTTCTCGTGCAAAAATAAAAACTAAATTACCATATAATGTAAGTAAGAGTATACTTACAATTATAGTCTGTAATTGTGCTCTTTTGTTACTCTTTGAAAAATCACGAAGCTCAATTTAATGCATTTACAAGTCGAAACCGTTATTTGTGCTCTTTTTCAATACGAATAACCGAACAAAATGCAACAGTAAATGCAATATTTTATTTCTTAAAAGAGCAGTTTGTTTACATATTTAACTAAGAAAAACTGTGCTCTTGTAAGTAATAACGGCACTTGCGAGTCACGAGAGAAAATTTAACGAGCGAACTAGTTTTTCCGAATATTCTCTCTTAATGAAGAGTGCTTAACAATGCAAATAACGTTAATAAAGAACAATTTACTTAAGTTATTTGTAATTTTGTTTGAAGTTATACTTTATTTTTATATTATCTTAAACTTCAAGATAATTTTTTTTTGTGAAAATGAGTAGCGAAAGAGTAGCTAGACTATTTTTTTAATATCTGTATGAGACTTTGTTATGATTTTTTCTGTGTTTAAAATGATTGTTCAAGTTTTACCTTTAGTTTGTAGATTTTTTTTGTTATTACTTGGCCTATACACAATTAGGGGGAGAGAAGTCTTCGAAAAGTTGTTACGCTTTTGTGCTGTATACACAACGGCAGTAAATTGTGAGCAAAGTAATGGAATCATTATAAAATAAAATCAAATATACATATGTATGTATATAAATATGCACATACGAGTATAAATATAATAAACAGACGACCATACTAAAGCCCAGTACTTAATTATGTAGGTCCTCAATTATTAATTTTAATTAATTTTTCTTATTTAAGTTCTAGGAAATACATACATTTTGATAAATAAATGGTCAAGGCTTCGATCTTAAACTAAACTACAACAAAGAGAAAAATAAGCAAAAATTTATTTAAGAAATAAAGAATAAGAAAATTTCTATAGAAAATGAAAGACAAATTTCTATAGAACATGAAAAAATATTTTATCGAAAATCACGAAAATTTTTATGGAAAACAAAAAAATTCTATAAAAAAAAAATTCCTAAAGAAAAGGGAAAACACTTCTTTTATCAGTAGATAAATAACGCACATCTGTAAGAAGTGCATCCTTTTAATGTTGTGCACTATTCCAATCCATTGTTAATTAATTAATTTCAACATACCTACACGGTAAAACAGAAACAACGTAGTTTTTGGGGGGCCGCTGCACCCTTATAATTAGGGTACATTTGCACTTTCAAGTATCTGCCACTGGTTAGGTGACTCGATTAAACATGATTTCTAATTTTATTTATACAAATTATGACCAAAATAAAGACGTTACTACTTTTACGTGACGAACTTTAGCCTAACTATAAGCCCTCTTGCATATACATATGTAATTCTACACAAATTCGTTTTTTCGCGAAAGAGTAACAAATTAATTTATTTTGTGGTTGTCTTTTTCATGTATTTATTGAATTTCATAGTTATTATTTTTTTCCTTAATAACAATTACAAAAAAATATTTTAACCAACACGATATTGAAAAAATAAATAATCATAACAAAATAAAAAAGGGTGATTTTTAAGAGCTTTCGTATTTAATATATAAAACACGTAAAATTTAGAGAAATGTATAAAATCTTAATTTGATTCGATAGAACGATCTATATATTTCAATGTTTGAAGATGATTTTATGTAAATCCTAACCGCGACTAAACCTAAAATGGTTGATACGCTGGGTCCAATTTTGTCATACTCACGCCAACATAACGGACGGTATCTTTTGAATCAATTCTTCAGTATTGGCTTCCAGTGCGTCCGTCAACCGTTGCGGATTTGTCCCTATATACATGATCCTTAATATAACTCCATAAAAAATATTCTAAAGGCGTTAAACCGCGCGCCCTAGCTAACCCCAAACGTGAAATATACTGTTCACCGAACTCGCCTCTCTATTGGGTCGTTATTACTCGAGCTGTGTTGCATGTGGCAACATCTTGTTGAAACCACATGTCAGCCAAGTTCAGTTCTTTCATTTTGGGCAAACAAAAATTCTAGTTGCTGCAAACGGTGCCGAATCGATATTTCACGGTCATCTACAACACTAGCTCATACAGCTGCGATATTTTCCTCTGCCCATACTTTACGTACGGCTGTTGTTGGTTCTTAGCCGAGCATGAATTTTGATAATAAAATTCAATAATCTGCAAGCGTTGTTCGTTTATGTTGCCAAAAAGAAAGTTTCTGAATAATCACCTTTTATAATTTTAAATTTTTTAACGTTCTAAAAAGGACATTTAAAAGTACAACAATACAAAAAATATCACTTTATCTTTCTAAGATTATACATAAAAAAAATTTGGTTCCCTTTAATATAAAAAACACAAAATTTCTTTGGAAAAAGTTCAGTTTGATATGTTTGATATACATAATTTTTATTTTGACTTATTTATTACATTACTAAAATAGGTATGTATACCGAAAAGTAAAATTTTCATTTTACTACAAATATGTATTACTACAAACTACACCTGTCCATTAAATATTTAATATTATTGATTACATTTTGTTACCTTTTTTGTTTTGTTGCCTTTCTTCCACCTTCTCAAAGTGGCAACAATAAACTCTCCAAAAATTATAGATATGTAGATAATATGAAGAAAAAAAATCCAAAACAAAACTCCTACATTAAACTGTAACAGAAACGGTTTATGCTCCCTAAAACTTCATATGTTTTGAAGCTCTATAGTGCTCCACAGCACATATTAAAACATACGCTCTCTCACTGACTGTTTTCAATGGAAATGGAAATTATTCTCTGTTTGTTTTTTAAATTAATTGTTTACAATCAGACAGAGCTGTTGCTTTACAACTCACTGCCGGCAAAATTTTGTAACAATATAACCACATTTTCTTGTCCCCAAATTTTCTCTTAAACCATGTAGTGTGTTTTAGTCAGAAATACAAATAACGTCCTGCTCTTATATAAATGCTTAAACTGAAATTGCTGCCCAGTGATGTTAACTATTCAGAAATTTTTGTTTTAGACGGAAATTTAAAATTTATTGCGGAGGTACGTAAATTTTGTTAAATACATGAATATTAGCATAATTCTGCGATTATTGTATGAGTTCATTTTGATTTTTTGCTTCCATATAATTGTTTTATTTGAATAACATGTTCCAAATTGCACAGTCAAATTTAAAATTTTTCCATCTGTTCGTTTGTTCCTGTCTGACCTCATCTTTACTGTCACAATTTCATTATAACTCTCGAAATTTTATAACTTTCTTCTAAATAATTTTAAAGAGATATTAATAAATTCTAATACGATTTTATTAACCGATTGCTAAGAGAGAAACTAAGTTCTGTAAACAAAAAAGAGTGCACTTCCACTGCACAGATTTTTTTCTCTTTTTATATTTTAAGTTAATACAGTAGAATCGCTATTATTCGTACCGCGTTATTCCAAATAAACATATTGACAAAAATCCTTTATTTCCACACATTACGGTCCTCTCGCTAAATCGTATTTAGTTTTCTTATACAAGGACTTTGTCACCCATTGTGAAAAGTAATAGCCATTGCTGTCAGCCTAGGCTAGATTAAGCTTTTTATGCTACTTAATATATAAATTTGAGGTTTAGCTGTCTTTAGCTTTTTGTCATATCTAATTATCCTCAAAGAGTGTACATTATTTGAATTTATTTATAAAATATTTTAACGCGTGTTAAAGTCTTAATCTGGCATTGAATTTTCAATCAAAAGAGTTTAGCCTTTTTTTAATTTTTTTCGGTGTGCGATTTACATATTTATAGCTTTTTTCATTTCTTCATTTTCATTTTTTCTTCATCTTTTGACCACACTTTTGATATTCTTTTATAACTCGTCGGATAAAGCGCTATGCTAAAAGTAAAAATACTATTGTTTTTTTATTCTAATGCAAAAATTAAAAAAATTCTGATTATATGAATTTTAAACAAATTAAATAAAAAATTTTGAATACTTTAATTCGCAAAAATTTAAAACGACATTACACTACTTTACATTAATAAACGTTACAAACATATGGTAAAAAATTTCAAAAAATCTCATGAGTACAGTCCAGTGTTGCCACCAACGAAATGTTAAATTACACATGCATCATGTCAAAATTACACATGAAATTAGGAATTACACATGCCTTTTTTTCGCAAAATAATGTGCTTTGATTTTGTTAAATTAAATATTTGACCTTGTTTGGTGTAATTGCAAAATTTTTAAGATGATGATTTTCAATACTTGGGCTTTCAAGGTCATTTAATAAAATATTATTTTTTACATATTCCGACGTATCGTTGATATTTTCCAACTTCTTCAGGGAAGTTTTATTTTTTTAGATATATAATTTTCTTTAGACCAATTCTACATCATTCTCCTTAAAAATATCACAGTTTTGTTTTGTGTAAAAAGGACTATCACAAACAAAAACTTAATAAATTTAAAGCAAAAATACGCGAAACAGGTTCATAAATAAATTAAAATATCACAGCCAATCCACACTTGCCGTCATCACAATAAAAAAGTGGTGCTCAAAAACGACAAAATTTTAAATTACACATGAGTTACACATGCCGCCAATTACACATGGGCTACACATGAAAATAAAAATTACACATGATATGTGTAATTACACCTAAGGTGGCAACACTGGTACAGTCGCATTATGTTTCAGTTCCAACTGTTTCATGGATTTTAATTCTTTTCTGCCAGCACATTGTATAAGAGATATTTTTAACTCAACAGTAACTCACAGTATTTCGAACTGACAGACTGTATGTCAAACAACAGAACTAACCATTCGCTGTTAAGTTTTATTTGTTATCCCTGTTATCCCTTGAACAGTGTCGCTCTACTTAAGTGTTTATATGCATTCCTGCTTGTATACACAAGGATTTTAGCAAACATTGTTTAACTGGGCTGGCTTTGTGTACGCCTGTTGATGCTGTTAAAGTGTGTTAATCATAATATTATATCAGTTTTACAGGTGTTAAGGGCTATGGTAAAACTAAGTTATGTTTATATTTATGTGATATAAAAAAAAATTTTGCATTTTTTTTACAAAAATATTAACATTACTTTTTACAATTTAAATGGGGAAATAAGTCGAAAATTCAAAATCGTACCGAACACTTTTTTCTATTGAACGTGCTCTTAGCAAAAATTAAGTATCTTTGGATACATTTATATATATTATTTTCTTAGTCAATTTCATATGCAATGCTTACATATATATTATTTTTTTTAATGACTCTGTATCTCCAGATTTTCCGTCACAAAATAGAGGATACTGCGTCACATATTTCTTCGATTAAATAAAAAAAAACACAAAAGGATCGGACACAAAATAACCGCGAAATTACGTCTATATTTATTTTTTTAAAGTCTTATAGTTTCGGAGATATTGAAATACATTAAAAAATTCATTATTTTTAAAGGACTCATTAAAATTGTAAACTGAAGAAAATTTAACATTTTATCTTTAATCTGCTCATTAAACAGTTTGTGAAAGCTTTCAACGCGAACGGAAATAGCTTCAAATATATTTAAAAATTTTTCTCTGGTCTCAGTACAGAAAAGTTGAAAGGAGGCATTTTCGATGGACCAAAAAATTTTTTTTTTTTTTTTTTTTTTTTAAGAGAAGTAACACTCAGGCAATTAGTATGCCTACCAACCCGTAGGTGTGTTACCTTCTTTGGGAAAGGGATAGTGAGAGAGGACAGATGGTGAAAGAGAGAGAAAGCTTAATTTTTGCAACTCTGATATTGCGCGCTGTGTTAGTTTTAAAATCAGTGTTGCAGCGCCTTTGATGTCAAGTAGGCGCATTAAATGTGTTTTTAAGCTTTGTAGCCATTTTATTCATTATTTTACTTCGCCGGCGATTTTGCTACAATACCGACGAAGGAGGGCGCTGTGATGTCCGCTAGCATACACCAGTATTAATTGCTGCCAGAAATGTTCAGTGACCAGTGCTATGCCTTCATCACTTAAACAGTCTGACAATAACAAATACAATCGCATACTAATGCACATCTGAAAAATGCTGGATGTTATGACTTGTCTGAAGCTGGGCTCGAACCCACGTTCTTAGACATTATTTGCTTTGCAGTCAACGCGCTAACTACTTCAGCCAACAGCTTCAAATATATTTAAAAATTTTTCTCTGGTCTCAGTACAGAAAAGTTGAAAGGAGGCATTTTCGATGGACCAAAAATTCGTAAAATTATAAAAAAATTCAGAAATCAAAAAGCATATGTATCAATTGGATATTCAAGCATGAGCAAGCTTTGTATCAGTTGTAAGGAATTTTCTCGGAAATAACAAAGCGAAGAAATATTCTGAAAAAATAGGGAAAATGCTTCAAGATATGATCTCAAATGGCGTTATTTGCACAGTTATTTAGATAAACTTATTCTTGTTGGCCTGTGTAATGTGATCAAATCTTAATTATGAAAATAAAAATAAAGTTTAGATCACTAGTTCATATTTACAAATTTTGCCTTTAGGAAAGACGCAGGATTGCGATCAGATGTACTGAAAAAGAAGAAAGTTGCAGTTATGTTATTTACTATACATGTAAAGCCTAATGTGGAATCAATTACTGCTGCTTAACCTAAAAATATTACGTATTACAAAAAAAACCAAAGGAGCATTTGACAATATGGAACAACTATTAGGAGAATATTCCTACAAACGCCTCAATATTTTATAATACCATATATATAGCAGCATTAGCATCTTATATCATATATATGTATGGAAAACAATACACAATTCTACAGACCCTCATAGACAATTTTCGAAAAAGCTAAAATTTGAAATGTGTAAGGAAAACATCTCCCAATCATCAGTCAAATCTGCAATTCAGAGTGTGCTTGAGAAAGATTTTGAATTTTTAACGCCCAAAATTTCTGGCTTGCAAAAAAATAATAAAAGCGGATTTGCAAGTGTGATCGCAACTACTTATGAAACAATGAAAAACCCGTAAAGCTTAAATTGTTGTATGCACAAATTGTTCGCAAATCAATCGGTGAATTTTTATTTGTAGCTTAGTGTTCATTTTTTCTACATTTTTTTTAATTATGTAAGTAATATGAAAAATATATTTTTTTCGTTTTTCTTTCGCCAAATAAAAGTTTTAATCTAAAATATTTATAATTTTATTTTATTTTAGTAATATTTCACTAAAAATATACTTGCAATAATCTTTTTTTATATTTAATGTATTACGGTACTCGGATAGCTTTCTATACCGTTAAGAGTGTAAGATGAAAATTGTGGTGATCCAATAATTTTTAAGCTAAAAAATAATGATAATTTAATATTTATCAATAGTTAGGAGTTCTTAAGAAGTCTAATATATATGGACCATATGTTTTTATAAAAAAATAAGCCCAAAACGAAAAAGGTATCGAAGTACCTCGCCATTCACACAAGGGTTAAAGTCCTTAACATTTTTCCTCAAACATATCTGCTGAACATTTAAAAGTTTTTGAATTACTTAAAGGAATATAAAAAATTACATAAAATGGTTCTGGTTATAAAAATCGGGATAAAAATATCCGTGTTCGTATTAGCGCACGTGAAATTTTTGCAGTATTTTATCATTCGTTAAAAAATTGGCTTTCTAAAGCATACATATAAAAATCTTTTAAGTTTTATGAAAAATCTAAATTAATTGAAAATATTGTAAAAAAATCAATTCTTTACATCTTTGTACTGGAAGGACTAATTATATATATTGTACTCAACGCATTTGGAGCGTTCCTTGCACTCATACGAATCATTTCTGACAAATCCATATTATGAACTGTGCTCAACATATTCCAAGGATTAGTCAATACCTAGTAAGTGTTAAATGTTACATCGAATTATAGAATTTGAGTGTCTCAGTTTTATTTTCAGCATGTGTTCTTGGTTAAAAAGTAAGGGCTTACAAATCTGTTAGGAAAATTGATGCGTAAATCTTCCTTGCTATCAGTGGAATTCAATAAAAAAATTAAGACGCTTACATGTTAATGCAATAATTTGTTGAATACTTAGACATCTTTTGAGATTTAAATACATTTACTATCCGAATTGTTGAGCACTTTGAAACCATCATCTGAAAGGTGAATTTAAAATAAAACTGCGATCTGTTTGTAATCACCATTTAACATGTAACCAACCAAAGCTTACGCTTGAAATCCCACGTAGTCTTCTTTCATATGATTGTCAATGCGAGCCAAATGAGACGATTTTAGACTTCGTTGTCGTCTTGCCGACCTCACCAATACTGATTAAAATATATATTTTTTCAAATTCAGTTCTGCGGAATTTTTAAGTCCGCTAACGAAAAAATTGGACACAAAAATCTGTTAGCCAAGTTTACAACTACTTGGTTCATCATTTGCGACGTAAATTGATTAGCCGATTCAAGTATAAAGTTTATTTTTCATTTTTAGGAATTATAATTAATAAATTGAGTAATGACAAAAATGTTTTTTTTATTTCACCTGTTACGATGGTGGTTGTGTAAATTCTTAAAAATTTTTAATCAAAACGTTAAATTAATTTAAATTATTCAAATATTATTAATATCGTTCTTTTAAGAATAATGCAATAGAATTATTTTATTGAAATATCAAAAATTCCTTACAACCTCTATTTTGCCTCGATTTTGCTGCATCATTAAGCATTATTTGCGTTTTTCTTATTAATGGGCGACAACAACTTCTAAAGGCCTAGGCACACTAGAGTTCTTTGTAAGTTGTACGTCGCGTTTTCAACTGACAACTAAGTTAAAATATATGTTTTCTATGAGCTTTGTCACATTACGTACGTCTCCGTCAACGCAAAGTACTAAAGTTGGGCAACTTTTAACGTAAGTTGAGTACTTTGACAACTACGAGTATGTTTTTTTTTGCTTCGTTTTTGTTTAGCTTTTTGTGTTGTGTGGTGACAAAACTAAATTAAATAGAATTTAAAAAAATACATTTAAAAGAAACTCTAAAAGAATATCCTTGAATTCGACGGAAAATGGCAACTTTAATCAAATCAAGCTTATTTAATGTCCGTCAGGGGTGGGCAGTATTTGAAATACAAAGACAAATTATGTATTTGAAATACAAATACAAATTACGTATTTTGTATTTTAAATACATTCAAAAAATGGCAGTATTTCTCTGTATGATTCTATTGCACAACTTATGAAAAGTAAATCCAAATTAAATGAATTATTTGGTAAGTTACGTAAGGAGAGCACTTTCGCGGTTATAGAACTGAAATATTTAGAGGAATTCATTGTAGTTTTGAAACCTATTGCCACTGCTTTAGATTACCTTCAGGGTAACTTCTGTTATTACGGAAAATTTTGCCGACTTTAATGTCTACTAGAACAAGATTAAGTCGGTTGAATGGAAACAATTTAAGACATTTAAGTCCTATCACTACTAAAAGAGAGCTTGGAAAAAAGATTCGATAAGTTTTTTAACTATCACCGGAAATAAATAGAGCTATTTTGGCTTCCTGTTATCAACCTACTTATAAGATGCGTTGGCTGGCAGAAAACATCACGACAGAAGAAAGGCAAAGAATCCAAAATCTTGCAATTTATACTCTGGAGGAAAATTACAAAAAACTTAAAATTATACCGGGAGTAGAAGCACCAGTAAAGATGACGATTATTTTGTTGTTTTCGTAGGTAGATAGGGATGATGGTGAATCTAGGACATCAAATTCGGATTTGGAATTTGTCAGTTTCCTCAGTCACAAGAGCAAAGACATTATCACTATTGACAGCTATCCAAATATTAAAAGAGTATTCATAGAATTTAGTACAAGTTTGTGCTCATTAGGACCTGTAGAAAGATTATTTTTTCAGCAGGTTCTATTCTTCAACAACAAACAGTTTGTTTGATGCTACATTCAAAAATCTGATATTCATGAAAGGAAACAATTGTTTTCTTGATTAGTTTTATTTAATGTATTTTTTTGGTTTGAATAAAAATGGTGTATTTTGTATTTTAAATACATAACCTGAAAGTATTTAGTATTTTGTATTTTAAATAAATGTATTTGGTTTGCGGTATTACGGCGAATCTGCTCCGTCAGATTACATGGTAAAAAATGGGATTGCTGAATTTAAACGCGGCCAAACAAGCACTGCAATAATACCATCAACAGGAAGGCCAAAAGAGGTGGTTACTGAAGAAAATATTAGGAATATCCTCGATATCGTTATGAATGACCGCCGAGTCAAGTTACTTGAGATTGTTGAAATGGCAAACATACATATCATATGAACGTGTGTTCACCATTTTGCATGAACATATGCATATGAAAAAGCTATCGGCAAGATTGGTGCCGCGTTTGCTCAGTGTCGAACAAAAACGAGTTCGACAGACCACTTCACAGCGGTGTTTGGACATGATAAAGCGTAATCCTGTTGATTTTTGGCGTCGATTAATAACTGTTGATGAAACGTCGGTCCACCATAGGACACCTGAAACCAAAAATCAATCAAAACAATGGGTGGAAGCTGCTGGAAGTGCTTCGAAGAAGGCGAAGACAGTGAAATCGTCTGGCAAGGTTATGTCCACTGTATTTTGAGATGCAGACGGAATATTGCTCATCGATTATCTTGAAAAAGGATCTACAATCACAGGAAAGTATTATCGTACATTATTGGATCAATGCAGTCAAGAAAAAACGACCACATTTAAAGCAGAAAAAAGTGCTCTTTCTTCAAGACAACGCACCGGTTAGATACGATGCTAAAATTAAGTGAAATACACTTCGAATTGGTTGATCATCCACCTTATAGTCCAAATTTGGCGCTTAGTGACTATTTCCTATTTCCAAACTTTAAAAATTGGCTCGCAGGAAAAAGATTCATCTCAAACGAAGAAGTAAAACTAACGCGTATTTTGAGGTGTTCCCAAAATCGTATTATTCAGATGGTATAAAAAAGTTGAAATATCGGAATGTTTTTTTCCTACTTAGGTAGCTTCAATATCAATCCGTCCTCGTATGTATGTCTGCAAGTATATTTATTTACGAGTATGCACAACATAAAAACTTAAAAATACAATACAAACAATATAAAACAAGATAGAAGTAAATGATGCGTAAAACATGTAAATATGTACATATGTACATATAAACTTTCACTCACACATACACACAGTCTCGCATTTAATCATACTCATTCTTCGCAGCTACCAACTAAAACCTCTAGCAACACTTTTATATTCTTGAAACCTTAAAACTTGTTCACCTAAGCCTCCTTCCCTCTCAAGTTTTCCGCTATCCCAATGACATCCCCTTCTTACACATTTTCCCTCTAATGAAAATCAATAAAGTGAAAATTATATTTATCTAGAAAATGAGTGGAAAAAACAGTGAACTCAAGAATGAATAAAATTTTATATAAAAATAAAATTTTTTACCTTTTTTATGGGAAATTACCTTTAACACGATTTTTTTTCAATAAAAGCGTTTTCTGTTGCTGCAAAGTTTAGAAAGGAAAATGTACCTTTTTGTTGTTGGTTGGCTCTGCTCAGTGCTGATTTTTAATCGTTAAACATTGATAAAGCACAACAACATTCCGGTTGTGATGCTGTATCTTTCTGATAATAATGATGATGATGGCTTCGCTGCTGCTACATGTTGTTTCATTTGGTGTTGTTGATGTAAAAAAAAGAATCTTTGCTGTTTCCGATGAAACGTTCTTGATAACTTGTGTGCGTGTGTGCGCATAACTTGTATGGTGTGTTGATAAAATATCCTGTTTGTTTTTTTTTTTTGGTGAAGCTGTGTTGATGACATCGTTCTATTTTTAAGAGACAAAATGAGCAAGATACTTCATGGTTTTTTGATTTCTTGTGCATTTTATTATTAATAACTGCCGTGTTTATATATGTAGCTATTGTTGTTAAATTTTTATTGGTTTTTTCTTGCAACATCATTTAGTAGTTTGTTTACAAATTTTAAAACATTTTAATGAAAATTTTTAATAACTACACTGATCGGCGGATTTTTTTTTGCAAGAAATGCATAAAAACTTGCTCAAATTTTATTACAAAGGACAGCGTTTTCTATATTAGGTTATGCCATTCCACAGGACGGTATAAATAGATATTTGCAAGAGTTCTAATGCATCTATATTATTAATAGGCAAACATTTTTTTAAATCCATTTTACCGCTGTAATACTGAACCGATTTTGAAAATTAAGGGAGCTATAAGCATTTAAGTTTACCACTAACTAAAAATAAAACAAACAAAGTGTGCATGTGTGTTTGTTCAATTTGTTTTTGCATAGAAATGAAACTGAGTTTTAAGATGTTTATTTAGAATGTTTTTTGTTTTTGCATTTTATCGTATGTATTTAAGTAAATATTTCATATTAATTTCTAGAATGCGGTCGATTTAGTCAACCTCTAGATAAACTAGTAATTAATATTTAACAAATTTTGTTTTCCAAGTTTTTTTTAACTTTTAGAAAATTCTTTATTATATTATAAAGAAATAAATTTATACCCATTTAACACCATGGCTGTGTAAATGATTTTAACGGCAAAAGGAACAAATAAAATAAAAACAAAAGGCTTAAAAAGTGTGCATATGTTAATAATATCCGAGGAAATAAGCTGAATTATTAAAAAAAAGTGTCAGATTTTTTATTACACATGGTGAACACAGTTGTCTTGCTTAACGATTTCAAAGATTCCGATTTTCCTATTAGCTTAACATTAAATAAAGTTTCTTTATTGAAACTCTTTTAAAAAAGTGTTTGAATCTTATGTAAAACATTTAATTTTTTTATAAATAAGTGTTTAACAATAATTCTTTTATGTTTATCGATTATTAATTATAGAACTGGCCAAATACACTAGCACATAATTTTTGTAATTGATTTTTTATAAGATCTGCACTTTTTAAAGTCATAGGAATGTATTCTTACAATTTTTAAGATGATGTCCGTATTAACGCGGGTGGGTGTATGTGTATATTCATTAATGTATATTTGTAAACCTCTCAAAACTTTAGAATGGTTTCATATATTGAAACCAAATTAAAATTAAAAAATAAGTCAAAATGATTTTATTAACAATGTTTTATCAAAAATTAACACTTTTAATGAAAACATTATTTTATTTTTTGCTAAAAATAGGGAAACATTGTTTTATATAAGATTTTTTTTGTTTCGTTATAAATTTTAAGAAAATAATTTTGTATTTCTTTTTCCAACCTCGTAATTAGAATAAGTTTTCCTCCGTTTATTTTAATGATTTATATATCATACAAAACTTTGTTCTGTTACATATTCAAAATTTAAATTTAAATTTCTTTGTAATAATTGTTTTTTTTTTAATTTTGTTAACAAAATATTTTATATTTTCCGGTAGACTAGTGTTATTTTTATTAAATACACTTTGAATTTACTGTCATATCATTAACTCTACCATTCTCTTAATACTTTTCCACAATAGATTGAATGATATTCTTTGTTATACGTGTGGTTTTGAAGATTCGAAGTATATTGATTTTAATACCATAGACTAGAGACGCACTGTATGAGAGCAGGGAAAAGCTGGTTGATATGACAAACAAAATGTGTTGTTAGACTTGATGATCTAGCAAAAAAAAAAAAAAAGAAACAGCAGAAGGCAAACAATGAAAAGAAATCTGCACTTCATCATCTTTAACGCCACACTTTCCGTTCACTGCTATAAATTCCTTATATTGTCTATTAACGCCTTTGCGGATATTTACGAAAGCCTAGGCTGGAAACTGGCAGATTGACAGACAATTTTTCGCACTATAAAATATATTTAGTGTTAGAAAAATACATACATACATATATAAGCAGAGCATAAACGGAAGCTTAAGCAGCCATAACCAAAATAAAAGGCGCACGTGTTGAAATCTTTGTCAATGATGTTGCCTGTTTTTCATATTTCGTACTGATGCATGTATGTGTGTGATTCAAAAGTGTTTAGTAGTATTAGTTGAATTCTGTTGCCTAGTTGTGGTGGTAGGCGATGATTTAGTATTGGCTGGATTTTGTATCGTTAAAACGATTCAATCAAATGGAAATAAAATGTTTAAAAAGCTGGAAAATTTTTATTAAAGATTTAAATCTCTTAACAAAAAAAAAATAATGCCAAAGGAAAGAAAATGCAGGTCATTTATAAACTGAGCATAGCAACATTATTGAGATTTATGACAAATATTTTCAGGGAAACTGGCCAAATTAATTCAGTCTACTTAAAACTGGAGCTTTAGAGCGATTGTTATGCTGCTCTTCATCAAACTTTATAAAGTCGTTGTATCCTTTGTGGGTTTATATAATTGCTTTATAAGCTTGAAATAAAGTGTGTTTGCTTGAATTTAAAACTCATATGCAAATTAGTACGATTAAAGTATCAAACTTGTCTATTATGGAAAGCTAAGGCAGCAAAACCCCTCTCTCTACACCATTTATTCATATTTAAATGTGACCCTTTTAATTTCTTTGCATTGTGGATGGGAATTGAAAAAAGCTTATTTCATGTGTCCTTTAGATTTTGTAGCTGTTAATTTTCGTGTTCTTATTGTGCCTGCTTAGGCCAGTCGCAATATGGTCACCCCTTTTAATTGTGGGTTGCAAATTTTTCGTTTACATATTGAAAATTTTTTAATTTTTTTTAATAATAATTTTACATATAAGCTGGACAGACAGACATTTTCCCTGAGATAATATAACAATACCTTACAATACCAATACTCAAACTTCTATAGCTCGAATTATCTCTAACTAGATCCAATTGAAAGCAGCGTTAAGAGAGAGAATAACTTACAATTATCCTTCCGTAACTCGAACTTCCATAAGGACAGTAGTAAATTGTACACGTCCTGTTTATGATCCAATAACACAGGTCTGTTTAATAATCCAGCTGATTTTTAAAGCGTTGTGTTTTTTAATGGTCGAAAATTGTTAAACTGCCAAAAGTTCTGTGTTGAAATCAGTGACGGAATATTAAATTTTTCTTCGGTACAAAAAAATATTTTAAATAGTACTTTTTTGACGTGTTTTTTTCTACGTGCTTAACAATCGCTTTCCAGTATATCTCAATATATATAACATAGTGAAAGTAAAAGAGTACAACGTCTTTAGCTTGTCTTCAAAAATGCTTTTACAGGTTTCGCTACATATCCAGGTAATAAACAATTTCGATCTCAAATTAAGAACGATATGCAATAAAAGCTCGCAAATAAACTAATTTCCAACCAAAATGTAAAAGGGATCAACGGGAAAAAATTAAATAACAACTAAAGGCAAAATGAATTAATTTGTAATTTTAATGATTCCAAATACAATAATTGCAAAAGAAATTATATATCTCACAAAGAAAAAAGTCCTAACAAAAGTGAAAGAAAGTCTTAACAGAAATGAAATAAGAACAAAAGAATTGAACCACAATTTTATGACAAATAAAATAACTTTCAAAGAAATTAAACAATTCTCAATGAAGTTAAATAAGTCCCAAGCAAAAATTAATTAACTGCCTATTCCAATATTTTCCTACTTTAAAAAGCCTCTCAATAAGTAAATAAACTTCCATAACAGACATGAAAATGTGAAAACTCCCAACTATATTTCTTTGGGTGTTAGTTATGCTATTAGAAAATCCTTTGAACGTAACTTATCAAAGATAGGTTTCTAAATAAAAGTTTGGTTTTTTCTCAACTTGAGAAATGTGTTAGTTTTTAACAAGCAATTGAAATTAAATTATTCCATAATGGTTTAATTTTTCATACTTTTAAATAATAAATCTTTGGATTAATTAATTACGATATTCAAAGGGCGACCTAAGATAACGGGTGGTTCAAGTAGAAGTCACTTTTTGATTGATATGTTACTTTGACACTTACAGGCTTTTCCGTCCGAAATACATATTTACTATCGGTCAGTATCACAATTTGATTTCAAACTTTAATCTAAAATTTTTATATGCTTTTTACACTGAACAACATCTTTGTGAAACACATGGAAGATGTTGAAAACGTGAAACATGAATTTACATTTGCAACATATTTCATCTTTTAAATATTCTGCTGTCAATAAATAAAAGAAAAAGACGCATCATTTTTTTTTTTAAATTAAAAAAAAAAGATGCAGAAAAGCAATAATCATTGAAGTAGTTGTTGCTTTGCACCAAAAAACCCAAATTAAAATTAAAAAAAGCCCAAATTAAAATTAAATGTAGTACATTACAATATTTAAGGTAATTCGGGAAAAAGATGACGATGAAGAAGACTTTTTGGTAGACATAAGTCTGTTTATTTTCTGCAATGTCAGTTTGCTAGTGATGGCACAAAGAAAATCGATTTTTTGCCATTTTATTAGTGCTGACACTTAAAATAACGAAAAATATAAGGTGGAACAAAATGAGAAAAGATCATCTTCTGTAGATGTAGAAAGATGTAGAATTTTTTCCCTGTATAATTCATTTGGGAATATGTTAACATCTTCGCAAATTGATGAAAGTTGTAAGATGCAGGTCTGTGGAAAAAGCCTTTTAAGTTGGTGTGAAAAGGATTAAGAATAACGTTTCGCATCATATAAAGCCATTGTAATTGTTTCAATAATATAATATAAACGCAATAATATAATATAAATACAATTCATTATATGTTTTTAGTTACTTAAGAAAAAATTACAAAGATTTCAATTTAGTACTGTGGGGGTCAAAAAAGTACTATTTAAAATAGTTTTTTGTATCGAAGAAAAATTTAATTTTTCATCACTAACATAAAATATAATTTTCTCCAACTGTTTTTGACATTTTTGCGATTTTATACACAAACAAAATTACTGTTAGATTTTTTTATTGTTTTATTATTGTAATTGTAATATTAAATTAGTAATATTAAATTATGGTTTTGTTTCTATTCAATTTCTTTATCATTCTGTTCTATTGCGTGCTATTCTGTAGAAAATGGAATATAACGTTAAGTGACAGCCAAGAGTTTTGATATTTTTTGTAGTGTGAAATATTCACCCTTATTCCAGTTGGCGACAACGACGTCACGTTAATAACAATACCCAAAAATTGAAGCCTGTCTACTCGCTCTCGAAAACAATTTTGTGCTACTGGCAGTGTATTTCAGTTCTCTAAGGTCCAGAAAATAACATGAACCTGTCAATAGTAATCAGTTGTTTTCAACAACAGGTGGACAAGACGCAATTTTTTGGTATTTTGTTGACGTGACATCGATGTCGCCAACTGGAATAAGGGTGATGACTAATTTAGTGTTAAAAGTTAGAAAATATTATTTGAATTAAAATTTTTACACATTTACAAAATGCATTCCTGTAATTACATCGTCCAGATCCGAAAGTTCAGACACAGAACAGCTAATTAAAATGAGAACGACACAGAACTGTAACGGAAAGTAAAAACTAATAAGACCTTAACTGATACGAAATTACATGCATATGAATTCAATAACTCGAAGTGATTTGCATATTTATCAGCTGGTCTGTTGCATACACATTATTGTAGTGCATTGTTTTGAATTCAATTATTTTTCATTTGGGGGATCTCATCATAAGCGGAACTGTGAGTGATGGCGAAGGTTCGATGGAAGAAACCTTTCAGTAGTCTTTCAGAAATGATAATCGTATAGAAAATTCTTAACGAACATTGAATTTATATTTGCAAACTACAATTGATGAGCACTATATAGCGTTCAACAGTTTAGAATAATTTTTTATTTCAGTCACTAATTTCAGAATATTTTACTTCACTATAGTTTACTTATTATATGTTGTTTTCAGTGAGTGTCTGTTTTAAATAAAAAAACATAATGGCAATTGTTTTTTTTCTTCAACACAGGTTCGTTTCCTGCCTAGACCCCGGGTGATACTGCAGACAAGCCAGAAGGGTTTCACAAATTGTGTTCGTCTTTAAAAAAAAATAAAAAATAACAAAGTCCCCGTAAGTCGAAGATTTTTTTGCAACAATAGAGATTCGAGTGATGGAAGTCCCACTGTATGTGCAAAATATCTAATAAATTGTAGGGTAATTAAGAGTTTGTTTTACTTCAGGCTAAAGTTAGTGATGTTTGCGACCTGCTCTAATTAAAGTCTTTTTTTGCGAAGTTAAAGTAGGAATTTCTTAAATTTTGAAGAGAATTTTGGTGCTTTTCTAAAGGCTAAGTAGCGCATCCGAAGTTTATTACCCTAGAAAAAGTGAATTTTTAGTATTTCCAATGGCTCTATTAAGTTACTTTCACTTACATCAGCTTCTTTCTAGGATCTAGCCGCTGGCATGAAACCCTTTATCATAGATGGCTTTCTTGAATGTCAGTAACATCGTTATGCTCACAACTAATTATCATCAGTTTTATTAATATGTGAAAACAATGGCGCTCAAATGACGCCAAAAGCAAACACTTGAAACTGAAAAAATACTACACAGATTATAAAAATACATACAGTTTAATATTTCTTTAACGTACCCTCACATATTCCCAATGCCCTCAGGCAAACAAACAATATATATATATCCAAAGGATATATTTATCTTTACAGAAAATACTAGGAAAAACCCACATCATCATCATATTTTTGTGTGTTTAATTTAAAAAGAAAAACCACTTGAATATCGACTTCAACAAGAACGAATTTGTGAAATATGTAACCAAATGTTAAAAGATACAAAACTGCGTAACAAACCGATAGAAAAGCGAGTAAACACTTAAATAATTTACGGCCACATCTAAATATGCTGAAAATTATACTCAAAACTGTATGATACCGCTGCTGCCAAGTGCTTGGCATAGACAGTCCCAATTTTGTACAAGTAGAAAGACGAAGAAAAGTCATGGCACAATAATGCCACGCCACTTGAGATCATGAATTTTTAATGGTGTGGCAAACGACGCCAACACTTTAACTCCTGGTAGACACTAAACAATGATTAGTGTTAAACGTTTGAGTTGATAGTTATTTCTTTTCTAAATATATTTTCGTTGATATTTTCGTTTTCTTGCTATTTTCGGCAGTTCAAAGGAAAACAAAAAAAATTTTATGAAAAGTGTTTTAATTTAATAGTCTTCCTTTTTAAGGATAATTTATTCAACGATGATTGTGCGTAGGAGATGAAAATTGCTGTGTGTAATATTTTAAAAAAATATATAGCAAAATGTTTAACATTAATATTAATTGATAAATTAATAAATTAATAATAAAGATTTATTGATGATTTACACAGTGATATTCGCTTATTACGTACAGCGTTTATAATAAATAATCGCTTATTAACAGTTTCTCTCGACCGAACAGTATCGCTTCGATGCATCAATTGTATGGGTCTATTTTCGATCTCAATATTTTCGCTTCTTTTTGACCAATGTCAAATTCTTCCGCTGTTCGTTTTATCGTTAATTGATTTTTTTGCGAAATTCTTGTGTCACATTTCAGTTTTGTGAAAATGAGACGCAGAAATAAGTTACGGTTTCAACTACAAAAGTACTAATCGTGCTAACAAATAGTAAAGTGGTCATATTTTAATTAAAAAAATATAAATTTTAATATTTCAAACCAATTGAAGCCATCTGATGCAATAAAAACGCGTTTTAGCTAAAAATTTTTTGCGAGATGCATCAATTGTGCAGGCCCTGAAAATATTAAAAATAAAATTAAAAAAAGAATATTAAGACGATCAAATAAAAATATTGATTATATTTCCACACGACGCAGAGAATATATGTATATTCCAAAAATTATGAAAAATTCCGAGTAGTTTAGCGTCAGGTCTGAACTCCGATTAAACCAAAAAGAAAAAACCCAATTTTTTTTGCTAGATATGTTATATGTTTTATAATTATACGGAAGTGTAACAGAAACCAACATACTTTTCTTAATAATATTTCTTGAATGAAAAAAATTTTTTCCGTTTATAAGGAACTTCGTCTATAATTAACAAAATTTCAGGGTCCTGTAAAATTGGCTATAAACGAAATAAATAGCACAGACCGTCGATGCCAAGAAAAATATCTTCTTAAAAATGCTAGGGATATTAAGCGATTTGATGATGGAGAATGAAATAGACTTCGATCACTAGAGAGCCAGAAGAACTAAACTATGCAGCTGCAAAAATTAAACTTCATAAATTTTTAAAAAATAAAATAAAACTCATAAATACCACCCAATTACAACAACCAACAATTAATAAATTTTGCTTAAGCTTTTCATGCAACCTCTCATACATTCACAATCTCTATTGTGGCAATGACATCCTTGCAACATCTTACAATGACTAGACTAGTAGCGCTTATTTGCCATACTCATCATTTGTGTATTACGAGTGTTATCGCCACATTGAGGCACGAGCTAAAATCAATAGCATCAATACAATTTGTACAACATCAGACTTAACAGTTGAAGTGTGTATTTCCGGTTTAACAATGACAATCAAATGACGTTTGCATCAATAAGCAACATTCGCAAACTGCTTGCATACATGCACGGTACCATACATACGCATATACATGCACTAAACCTACGACATACAGCAAATATCCTTCAAACAATAAAGAAAAAACAATGAGTATTACAAAAGCTGAGAGTTTAAAAAAATTGATTTTACGATAACGTTCGAAGGATTAAATGCGTTTCATCAATAAAAAGAGTTTGAGGTTACATATCGCCAAATCAAGGGATAGAGTAATACTGCTGCTGCTTTTTTAATAGCCCTAAACACCCCTTTGCACCACCAAGTAACTTACTTCAAAATAAAATCTTTGAATAAACAACAGCAAACATTGTATCAGGCAATCGAATTTTTATTAAAAGAATATGTATGTATGTACTTGTATGCACGTGATGTCCCTTCTGGCTTACAGTTCCGTCACTGGCATCAGCTGGAAAAATGCTATTGTGTTATTAAGTAACTGACTGCTGCAAATAAATATGCGAATCAACAATAACATCAGAAGAAGGACCTATCATGATTAATGAATTGCGGAAAAAGGTAACTTTATGTTTAATATAAATTTAAACATTTTCCTTATTAAAACCGGATTTTGAGATCATATTTTAGCCCATAAATAAATCAGTTTGAGAATAACTGCAATATTTTCTTTGAAATAGTGAATTAAATATTGAAAATTGTAGGGCACTGGAAAAATTGCCTGATTGAAATAGAAATCTTCTCAAAAGTCAGACGTTTTGTTTTCTGTTCCTCACTTAGAAAATATAACAAGCAGCGAACAGTTTTTTTATGAATGTTTTTTTTTTATACTGACAAAGAATCAGAAAGATATAAAAAAACGCTGAACTCAACTGTTAATAGTCATGTTCCTACAAGTGCAATAAACACAGCTAGCTGAGCGAATGCTGCAGTTAAATTTGTAACAGAGTTTGTTTTGCAGGCCGACAGAATATTTAAAAAAACCATTGACAACACAAAATTATAAGGATTTTATTATCATTGGAGTTTATTTTTTTAATATAGGAGTATTCGGCTTGTTCTTGGCTTTATTTCTTGAAAAATTCCTAAGTTCCGTCTGTCTGTCTGGTTTGTCTCTCTGTGTACATTGAATAGATGAAAGCACCATACGGTTTTTAGGCGCACATGCCATTTTAATTTGTGTTGTATAAGGCTTATGAATGAGTTGTAAAAACAGCTGAGACTTGCACAAATTTCATTCTTTACATACACACTGTCGCACAAATGTGGTTGTGTGTTTGATTTTTTATTCATCTATATTTTTTTTGATATTTTCAATTTTACTCTTTTCATTGCAAAGAAAGGAAAAACTGTAGTGAATGATACAAATTAAAAAAAAGATTTATTGACTACAAGTATATAATTTGATGCATCCTGTCACACACAAGCTGTTAAATTGTAGGATATTTTTTATAATACTTAAAGTTGAAAATAGTTTCTGGGGGATTTATATATTTAGTTTTCAAATTATGGACATCTTTTACTGTTTCTTCAATAATAATATTTTGTGTTATTAGGCGAATCCTGATGTTAAGTTTTAAATGTGAACGCTTTTTGGAAGAAAGCACAATTGATTATAGCGCTCTCATGATTCAGTTTTCATTATAAAGAAAAAATTTATATTGTCCTTTATGATTTGTCAATATTTGTGTATCACGAAAAGCGACATTCAAGGCTATTTTATGCAACAATTTTGTTTCTCTTCTTAAGCCGAAAAGGATACTGATAATCCAGTTTCAAAGACTTTGAGGACTTAAAAAATTTATTTTGAGGAATATACACACTGACTATTTGAATATCGAGTAACACAAACTGAATTTAATTTTTGTAGCCTTATTAGAAAAGTAAAATATATATGTAAAAATTATTACATGTTATTTATATAAATTAAGAAGAGAGAAGGATGAATGATATGCAAATCCTGTAACCGTAGGACTTCATAAAGAGACAGGTGGGGTGATCTGTTTACCTGTTTAACAATAAAGGCAATAAATAGCGAAGTCTCAAGAGAATTAACCACCGATTCCTGTATAATCGTAATTCAAAATTTTATTGCTCGACGAGGAACTCCTGTGACAATGGGACAAATTTCAAAGGTGCTGAAGCTGAGCTAAAAAATTCTGTTAAAGAAATTAATAACAAGCAACTAGATTTGCAATCTACGGAATCTACAATATGGCATTTTAATGGCGGGTGCTGGGAAAGGCTAATCCGTTCTGTTAGGAAAAGTCTTCACAAGATATTCCTGAAAATTTCATTCCGTGATGATACGCTATCAAGTGCTTTAAGAACGAATTTTAAATTCAAGATCTCTAAAATTTTAGTGTTTCTTGTACCGTTTCCTTCAAAACAATTAAGCAAATTCAGCAATTTTTTTTAAATAATTTTTTTTTGCAAAACTAATGATGTATGATTATAAAATTTAAAGTAGATTGAAGTATTCATAGCATTCTGTATCTTTCTAAAAAATAAAATTTGTTTTAGATTTCAAAGTTTATTAGAGGACAAGTTTTTGAAGTGACTTCACCGAATCTTTTACTGAGTGTCGTTTTTCATACGGTACTAGCATTTAGAACTTACCACACAAAACGGTATTTCAAAATATTTGTGAAACAAAATTAAGGCTTTATCTAGTCCTTAATTTATTATTCGTTTAACACGAAACCGTTTAACACGAAATACGTTACGAAATTTTGTAAAAGCAGTTTCAGCACTACTTAATTATATTATCTGGTTGAACTTAAAGAATTCCTAAAAATTTTTTCGCCGGTGCCATCAATTCCTGCTTTCAAATGGCATTTTATATAGAGTGAGCAATATGTTTTCTTAGACTACGAAAGTATATTTAAAAAAACATCCGAGTTCCCCAATTTGCATTTATTGTTTTTCATTGTCGTATGTATGATTTAATAAATACAAATTTTATTTATGTGTCCATTTTAAAAATAAAACTAAACGCTTATAGTTCGAAATATATTCAAACCGCTGTGTTCCGTAGATAAAATAACATCGGGCAACTGGGGATGCCAATGCAACTCTTTAATTTCTTTTTGCCCCTGATGAATAAAAAGTAGCTGAGGTGGCAACTTTTGAAGATCTTCATTATTTTGTGCTTTCATTTCTTGAGCTTCTTGATCAACATTCTTTTCTACAGCCTAATCCCATAGAGCGATTTGATCGTCTCTCCACCAGAAGCCAAAACGGTAGCACCTCTTGGGTTCCATCCGACTGTTGTAATATGATTTGTATGATGCTTGAAAGTAGTAAGAGGTTGTCTGAAATCCCAAATGTGTAGGAAACCATCATCACTACCACTGGCTACAAAGGGTTCTGTGTGATTCCGTCGCATTACATTAATATTACTCTGGTGAGTGTTTTCGCATGTTATCATACAGACCTTCTGTGGTGGAGCTCTCACATCCCAAATACGGATGAACTTGTGAACCGAACTCGAATCAACAACAATAAGTTGATTAGGGCTCCATTGAAAATCTTCCACAGACGCTGAGAACCCAACTCTCCTCAATCCATCTTCGAGTGGAGACCAAATCTGCTTAATTCGCTAGCAATTGCCTGTAGCTAAAATACAAGCTTCACAGGGACTCCAATGGATAGCAAATCCTTCCTGTTGATGGCCAACAAACTTGATGACTCGTTATCTCATATGTAACGGCCTTTATAGTTTAAAATATACGAGTATTGCCAAAAAAAAGTAATATTTTTAAATGATGTTGAGATCAATAGAGCATGAAAATGTAGGTCTTAGGATTTTTCGTTTGAACTTTTAATTTTGTAAAGTAAGTTCTAATAATGTCAGACGTTATAAAACCTTGCATGTGACCTCAGTATCAGAGTTCGGCGAAAAACTATTTTCGGTTGATATAAATTTCTTGCACATGTTTAGTATAACACTGTGCAACAAATTTCGAATCATAGCCGCCAGCCTCAACAACTCCAATGGGAAATGATTTGAATTTGTTCCAGCATAGTTTAAAATTTTTCTGAAAAAAAACAACGAATGTCATGTAGTGCATTTTAATCCAAAATTGACAATTTCTTTATATTTGACCACGCCTATACCGCTCGCCATTTGTTTAAATAAAGGAAAAATATGTTTTTCACACATTGAATTAAATGCTACAATAAGTAAGCACAATTACATTCAACTAAATATTATTATATATTCATACGTTTTTTTCCAATTTTCACTCACAGTGCAAAAAATTTTCACAAATGGCCCAACTTAAAAAGGCCATAAAAATTAAATAAAAATTTTAAATTACCCGATCAGTTAAACGGGTAGTAATTAATCGTTTAAGGCTAACCGGGTGAACACGTCATCGGTCTCATATAAGTTCAGCATCCGAAAATAACTTAAGTGATCATAATTCACGACCTAATATTAAAATATATAAATAGCATGGCTAGTCTATATACATGCATTTATTTATATCTTAAAACCCTCAACAAACAAAAGTTTTTGAAATTCTATGAAAAAGATATCAGGCAATCTCGATTAATAAATTTAAAAAATAATTAATACAAATATTAAATTCTGAAAAATTAATTGGTTTTACAAATGGCTGTACATAACATTGGAAACATGAGCCCATATTTGTACCTACACAACCATAATTGTACCTATACAACTTTTACAACCGGTGAAAATTTTTTCATTACTCTTGAACTCCTTCTCCCAAAATGTGAAGCAAACTATTGTTTGATATTGTTTGATTTTTGTTAATATTCTTCAAGCATTAACTGCTTTTATCACAGTATCATAATAACCGGTCGGTGAGTTGGTGTGCCAGCAGGGACGGGTGCGCTGGGTATCCGCTTTCTGTAAGTCGTGTGTTCATAATATATCTTGGTTTCGCACGGATGGGCATTTGACCCAAAAAGCTGTCCAAAATTATTAAACGTGTTTTTTTAATTGAAAGATTGAGTTTTTTGATGGTTCTAGGTGTAATTTGATATAAAAAATCTAGGGAGAGTTTTTTTTGCTGTTTTTACAACATAATTTCTACATTTGCTACCTTCACTTTTAAAAACCCTTTTTTTGCAAAACAAGTAAAATAAATTTATTTTTTTTTAATTTTTAAACGAATTGTTTCAACATTAGTATTCAAAATAATTTCTTCTTTCAATATCAAAAATAGCTTTTGATCAAATCTTTCAGTGGAAAAAAATCAATATGTTACCTTTATTCGTTTAGCCACCAGAAAAATATCTTATAAACATCTTGAAACTGAAAAAAAACGTTAAAAGCACGTGTCATTATTTTCACTTTCCTGACTTCAACAGTGTCTCAGAACTACAAATCAAAACGTAGTCTTAAAAATTTACAATATGACGTAAAATATTGTTGTGTACTTAGCATTGAAGATTTTTAAAAATTAATTTTTGGCCGGCTTTTTGGCTCAAATACTCCGCAGTGTGTCGTGCAACTCCTTAATGATGGGTACCATATTCTTTCATTTTTTAATACTTAAAAGGTAAAAATTTTAAGTAAAAAGCTAAACTTATTCATTGACATAACAGGCAAAGGTTTTGATCTCCAACCAAAAAAAAAAACACATACATCTACTAGCGCCAGTTAAGCATATTTCATTTATATATTTATTAATTTTACATAACATATTTACACAGCATTTCCGTTTTTAAGTCATGCGGAACTAACTAAAAAGGTCGAGATATCCAATTGTATTTTGACTCATTTATAAAAGTGTAATGCTCGTTGTGTTTTCTTCTCCTTCATCTTTATAATTGCAATTTTAATTTAATTTTTACTTTGATATTAACATCGTAGTCGTCATAGCATTTAATATGTATGCATGTGTACGATTTCATATGTGTATGCAGAGTGTGTCATGCTGTTTCCAGCATCCCAATAAAGTTTATGTGATCTTTAGCAGATGTTTGCATTTATTTTGTAATTACTGTCACGCAATGTGACCATAAAATAAACTGAAAAATCAACACATAACACGACATCAAATGAGAAATTCTCTGCTGTTCTTTTCTTTTCTTTTAATAATTTTTGCTTATATATTTCAAAAGAGTGAGTAGGGGTACAGATTTTCAAGTACACACATAAAATAGTAAACTTTTAAAGGTATCAGTTAAGAGTGTTAGAAAGCTTGAAGACGACTATGAGGTACCCTGCAATTTAGTACAATAAAAAAATGTTGGCAATGGTTCTAAGCGAAATTACTGTGAATGTAATAGTATCTTGGGTTAAAATATAGAGACTATTTAATAGAAGCAACGTGGAATGATTCAGGTTTCGCTCGCTTTAAGTGGATATTTGGTCAGAAGTGTGAGTAACTACCCCGTGATGAGGAATTAAAGCAGCTTCAGCTATTATTGCCTGAAAGTATATGTAGAGGTCTAGAGGAAGTGCAACGAGCAATGTCGGTATTGCAAGGCACGCAAAATTCTTATATGAATCACCTGTGTTTAGAAAAATAGGTTCTGCGATGTAGAGTCCACACTCTCTGGACTCTGTTAATATTACAAATTGGAATGTCTATCATCCTGTTGAGCTCCTCGTTTCCTTATCTTATATGCCATTACGGCCACGAACCCAGTAGATATGTACTCTTCTGTTGGTACCAAGTCTATGCCTTGAGTCTTTACCCTCTTTGACGATCGAAGAGTATGTTTATTCAGCGCCTGACTAGTATAAAATGTAATGTCCTATATTCAGAACGAAATGCTGTATCCAGCCGTCCACCTCTTAATACGCGGTTTCCTATTAAACATTAGTCTCGGAATGATGAAGTCACTGCTACAACCTATACCCCTTGTAGTACTACACTGACCATTAAGTCTATATATAAATTGTCCCGATCGGTTAGAGTAGGGTAAATCAATAAAATGGTTGGCAGAGGAAATAAAAGTTTTAAAGAAAAGTGGTAGTCTAATTTGTTATCTCCTATAATACCAGTGATGTCGCATATAAATTCGCATTCATGTGTGTCCATAACATTCATTAGTTTTTCCAGTACAGCTGGAGGGGCATCTAGACAGAAGTAGTACCCAAAGTCTTTAGACAGTGCGATGTTCTTGTAATTTTAAAGTCACTTTATAGAAAAAGAGATTCTTTGAGTGACTCCTACTGCCTTTTGCTAAAGTGTGAATATTTAGAGGAACAATGGAAAGCCCACGCCTTTTTAGTCTATTGGATCTTATAATGAAAGCTCATCTGTCTTAGTAAAGTATGAAATTTGCCTATTGCTAAACTATGAACATTTGACCGAAGACGAATTCAAATATTTCGGAAAACTGTTAAGTGAAAAATAGTTTATGGTCCCTAGTTTTTAAGGTAGGTTTTCTTATTATCCTCCTTCCACGTTACAAACTAATGAAATAATTCTAAACTTATGTACGTATCAAAATTATTTCATATCCACAGTGGAAACTGTTTTTTCTTACTTACACTTTATTTTGTGCAAAAATGTTTGTTTTTATTTTTTATCTTAAGGAGCCAAAACGACAAAGAAGCACATTTTTTTATATTTGATGTGCAGTCGAGTTTGGTTTTATTTTGAGTTGCTTCTTTGTATTAATATTTGTCAGTTTTGAAATGAAAAAGCAAATAAATTTTTTTCTATTGCTTTATTCTCATGTTTCTGTGTATATGATGAATTCGTATGAATTTCTTTGACCTCCTACTGTGTATATTTGCATGAACTAGAATTTGATTTAAAAAAATATTAAAAGTACAAAAAAAATGTAAACAAGAGTTTTAGTCTTTGCAAATTCAGATTTTTCTGGACTTTAACAATGTACATATTCTTTTTTGGGATATTTTGGAATGCACTTAAATTAATTAGAGAGAATGTTCAATTCCCAAAATCTAAAGGCAGCATTTCAATATTTAAAATATTTAACACTATCCATATATTTTTCTAAACTAAGTTTTGAGCAGAAATTGTTCAAAGAATTTTGCTTACGAATTTTGAGAAAGTTTTCAGATTGTTGTGGGAAACAAAAAGGAATAGTGGCCACAGAACACAGAAGAGGCGCATTAATATGGAATAGATCACAAAGAGATATTCTTTCAGTCATTTTTAAGTGTGCCTAACCCTAGATAGATAGATTTTGTACTCTGTCTAAGTTGGTTTTTATAAGAGAAAGTTGTTATGCTCAGTATTCTCAAGCGTCATCAGTAGCTTGCTAGTGGTGGGTGGTTTCTAGCGATAAGTTCATCTTCTTTCTCAGAAATTATCTTTTGTGTAATTGTTTTATAATATTTCTTAAAACTTATAGGTAATTTAACGAATTTTTGTTTTAACATTTTTTGTAATGATGGCATGTAAGTGTGGTTTGAATGATGAAGAAATTGCTACTATGCTGCAAAGTGTTTTAAATGACTCAGTTTCATCTGAAACTTTTAGATAATAAAAATTTATATAAATGAAAACATACCGGCCAATCAAGCTACAGCGTTTTTTTGGCAAAACATTAGAGACGGATGAGGTTAATTCAAGCTGCTACTCAAAGTAGCTTAAAAGAGTCAAAATTGAGGTAGGAATTCGGTGACAAATATAGTTCGAATAGTAAGAGGACCTACTAGAAAGTGTAAATCACTGAATACACTGATACATTTTATATTATAACCAAAGAATAGGCGGACTCGATACTTTCACCAAATGTGATCGCTGATGTCATGTTCAAGAAAAACATGCAGATGCCAATGGCGATATTTCATGGAATGCTGAACATGACATTTGTAAACTCGTATGCGATATATTCTGTCAATCAAAAACATTTAAGTAGGAGAGAGTATTTCAAAAAGTTTTCACCTCCCTAACAACACCTTGAATGCAAATGAGGCTTGGAACTCTCACTTTGTCGAAACCATTGCGTGAAAACATTCAAAATTTAGTTGATAATACAGCGTTAAAAATGATTTCAATAGTAGTGAAGATTAAGCAGTTCCACAAAAAAATATATAGTCTGGGTTTTGTGCTTCGAAAGTAAGACGAATACGGAGAATGTTATATGTATATGAATTGTCAAAAACCTGTATCTGGAGAACATAAAAAGCTAGTCTGCAATACTTTTCATATAATAATACAATAATTAGGATTCTCAGATTGAAAAAAACTTGTTTTATATATAAATACCTAAAAGAATGTAAGAAATATACTTTTTTATTTTTTTATACTTCTTTTGGAGTCCTTTGAAAAGGGCTGTTAATTTTTCGTTATATATTTTTATTATTATTTTTACCTACCAAGTTTTTATGTTATCAAAGACAAAACTTAATAAAGAAATGATCTCAATAATACATATCGTCATATAATTTAAAAAAAAATTACAAAAAAATTCAAATCAACTTCTTGACTGATTACGATGCACCATATCAAAATGCATATTCCTGGAAAATTTTATTTATTAAAATTGTACTAATTTGTCAATAAGAAATAAACGTAAACTAAAAAAATTTTGAAAAATATTGCTTAAATTTTCATATTAGAGAGTGTTTTGCGTGACCTCTAAAAGTTTTTCAATGTAACTTGCGGCTTTTATGAATTCATATGACGATATGCCAATTTTTAATTTTTTAAGTCCTTACAAGGATGTTAGAAATCATTTGTGTTTCAGACTTATCGTTATCTTTAACGTACAAAAAAATAACGTTATCTTTCCAAGGTGAAGGTGTGGCCGCTTATAAGCACGGCTGTTACTAAAATAACTCCTAATCTTACAAAAACACTAATATTCTCTATCGGTGTATATCAATACGGAGTTTGTATGATTGAATGCATTTCGGAAAGCATAGTTATCACCTGTAATAAATCCTTTTTATAAGCTGTTTCAACAAATAGGCGGAAAATATTGCAAGCTTATGATAAAAAAGTTCCCTGTTTACCTAAAAGTGTGCTCTCAAATTTGTATGATGTATAACTAGATACGTACAGCTCAAAGCGGCTTGTGCCTGATTAATAGATTTCTATTTATTTTTGAACAGGCTACATAAAAAAGTAGGGAGTACTGGGGCTTTACATAAAATACAACAATCAATTGATGTTAAATAATACTCGTTCAATAATACTCAGTCCCTCATTGTTGCAAAATCATACTCAAATATCATATAGAAGTTTTTCTGAGTATTCAGTAAAACTTTGAGAAATTTAAGATTAGTGAAAAAAACTTAACATTATTCTGCTTTCTTAATTCAAAATTCATAAACACTAAGTAAGCAATTGAATCATAACAGGTGTACCTAAGTGTATGTATTCATTTATGATGAGGACATTTAAGTTTATTGAAAGCTAATCAACTGTCATATTCATACTTTGCGCCTTTGTATAAGCAACTACTATCTTGAATCACTTATGCAAAAGGATATGATTATGAGATTGTACGTACGTATGTATATGTAAAAAGTGTGTAAATATATTCGCATGTAAAATCTTGGGCATGTGTGAACATTTAAGCTAATAAATATATGCAAATATTTCTATACTATACAAAACCATATAAATGTCTGTTTATTAAAAGTGATATTTTTATCTCTGTGTGGATATACAGTGAACAGAAAAAAACTGAACAGATGTCTTCAGAAAGCTTAGAGAAAAACAATTTTTTAACGATATTATTGCAATTTAATTTTTCTTTAAAAATTGCTGAAAGTTGTTCTTACCTTTGAATAGCACTTTTTTCTAATCTCGACATAATTCTATTAGCAAAAGGTATGACGATTAATCCGCTCTTTACAATAGGAATTAATAAGTGCGTTTAGGCCGGAGATAAATATTTGTCTTCATTATTGAAAAATATTTTCACCACCTGTATAAAAATGTTCCCCTCCCCTTGAACCGTGCCTGATAGAGATACTATCAATAATTTCTAAATAGGAATATCTAGAGTTTTCTAGTCTATGTATGTAAGTTTTTTGATATTTACTGTATTTATAATCGTACATATTTATTAGTTTTACCTTCCAGCAAAAACACTTACACCTGTACGATATTTACAGTTTTATTAGCTTCCCTGTAGTCACACGTACGGGCGGGACATACACTCACACATATGAACTTGAATTTGTATATGTGAAGAATTTCTTGTTATTGTCATTATTGAATAATATTTTCAAGAGCCTAAAGTGTTTATTAAGTCATGTTTAAAAGCTGCTTGAGAGCTTTTTGTGTGCTTAGTTTGCATGTGAGTGGGTGAATTCGTAATGGCGAATTATATTTGTATATGGTGGTGTATTTGTTTTGCTGTGATTGTATTGGTGTTATACGCTGGTAGAAATTTTCAGAAAATGTGTGCATATACTCGTATAAATACTTGAAACGCAAGTAGTTTATTTAAATGTTTTTGCATGTATTGACAATTGATTCGTTATTATCACATAAGGTATGCAAAGAAAACAAATCTTACTAACCAAATTTACACATGAAAAGTACATACAAAGAAAGGGAAGGAACATTTTTATGTTAAAGACAAATTAGAAAAGTTTTTTATCAACATATCGTTGGCTTAATATAGAAAGAACGTATCTAGGTTTAATTTTTTGGCTACGTTTCTAAGCATTTCTTGTTGATTTGGAAGTGTAATGTCAGAAAAATTAAAAAAGGCATTTCGAAAAAATAAAAATACGTCCTTTCTATAATAATCGAACAAAATACCAATCAGAAAGTATTGTTTACTATATTTAAAATTTTTTTTTTAATTAGCCATTACAAATTATATCTGTAAAGGAGTTTGACAGTTAAGATATATCCCAGCTAATGTAGGATGTTTGTACGACTCCTAAAAGAATCTTCTGATGATGATCTAACGAGTAACAATAACAAAAACATCTACTTTTTTTATTATTACTTTTTAACACATTTTCTGATACGCTCGTTTTTTGATCTTGGAATGTTTAATACACAAGTCGTAAAAATGATTATTTGAAGAGTATGAAAACAACAATGTTACAATTTTTAACTAAACGAACCTCAAAGGATTCCCTCTACGGTTGATATAAGCCTCATTCGCTTTGTTATGGAAGAATCTCACAGAAGAATCAGTTCGTGTAACAGTTTCTCACGTGTAAGGAATCTTCTACGATTAAAAAATGCAATCGTCGACGATCTTCATGAGATTCCCACTAGGCTCTTTCACGATTGAAAATGTTAGCTGGAATACTGCCGTACTTAGTAACATTGCTGTTATAAATTAATTAAAAAATTATTTGTATTTTGAATTTAAGAACCGTTTCGAATTTCCTTTATAATATTAGAGTTACATTTCATTAATTATTTCTTTATTGACCACGTAAATTGCTGACGTATATCGCGGTAATCGCTTGGCTCTACTCGCCACCACTCCTTTATTATTAATTTTCAGAAGCGGTAGAATAGAGTTTTGTATAACTTTATTTTATTTTATTTTATTTTTATTTTTTATTTGCTTAACTAGATATTAAATCAGCAATCCATTAAATTAGCATCACGTGCATGCTATTGCCAAAAACAGTTTTTATTATTATTCTGCAGCGTACATTAATTTGGTTTGTGCCGCAACAATTGCTATAAAATTCATTTTAAGGTTTTTTGGAGTTTAGATGGCAATAAATTCCCTCAAAGATTTTTTATATATTAATAAAAAAAAATTCCCATTATTAAAATATTAGTTCGCAAAGCCAGTTTAGCTTTTAAGCTTAATAATACCAAAACGCTTATATGCCCAAATCTTAAATTTCAGTTGTCGGTAATTGTACTTTTTTTACTTTACAGCATTTTACTTAAGCGCGGCAATATACTCGCTTTTAACTAAATATTTGGTTAAAGCTCAAGGCTTAAAATTATTTTATTTTGTTAACAAATATACAAAGAGGAATCTTGGGTTTTTTCTTAAACATCTATCCACCGTTTCTTACTGTACTTCTTTAACTCGTTATTGGTCATATGTACAAGCCCCAGAAACAAACTTTTTGGAAATTTATAAAACTCTATTTTTTTCTGTTTATAAGAAAAATTTACAAAATATATAATTTTCGAAATAAAATAATAGTATTTCGATGATCCTTAATGAACAGATTATTACCCAATCCCACCCTACTTCAGATCTTCGGATTTCATACCAGAAATGAAAAATTTTTAGGTATTCGTATCGTTACCGTAGTAATACCGATCGAAAGCCATATTTTTATACGTTGAATTCATTTGAATTTTAGTAAAAAAACGTGTTACTTTTTTGGAAACATTGCGATTACGTATGAAATTTCAAAATAGAAAATATAATAGAAAAATTACGTGCGTCACGTAGAGTGCGTCACAATGGGTTCACGTCTTTTGATACAAAACGAAAAAATTTTTTGACTGCAAATAAATTATTTTAGAATTCTCTTATATTTATCTTGCTTTTAGGAGCTATATTCTAAATGCTTTATTACGCAAAATTCGGTAAAAATTACGAACACAACGAAATTTCCGTTTTTTGTAGCGTGCGTCACAAAACTTTGTGATCAATTATTTCGCAACAAGTACCTGGTTAAATAACTATTTTTTATACTATTCGAAAGTAAAGTTATATTCCACTAAACATCATTAATAAATTCTTGGTCCCTCTTTGGAAATCCCAAAAAATTTATATATATTAATGTCAAAACGCGTACGAATGTAGCAAGCAGGATTCGTCCGTATAAAGTTTTTCCATTCCAGTGAAAAAAATTTATAAAAAAATAATAACAATATAAATGATACTGATCATAAATAAAATAAATATAAATATTTGAAAGTACCCTAAAGGGACAAGAAGCTGTCACAAGAGACGGCATGTGACAGGATCCTAGGGACTAGCAACGGGTTCGGGAACTTTTTATGAGATGTATCAGTAACTTTTACATGGCTTTGTCATAATTAAGACACTTGGTGACAGGTTCTAGACCTAACCTTCACATACCACTCCCAGCAATAGTTTCTTAAAAACTAAAACTATCCTAGAGTAACCTGTCCAATTCTTTGTTTTATTTTTTATTTATTTATTTATTCAATATTTAAAGTACAAGAGAGCAATAATTATAAGTTACATTAGAAGATCACACAGTTGTGTAGATGATGTTAAATTAAACTATATATTATTAACATTGTAACAGTGATGATTAACTATGGCGCAAAATAATTAAATAAGAAATTTTTAAAAATACTCGCTGTTGCAATTAAGTTGCTGAGCTTAAGAGGACAATTCCAAAGGCGTGACGCATGTGTAAAGAAATGCCATTCAGACACAAGAAGGCGGTGCAAGGGAATTATGATCGTTTTCCCTCTAAGTGATCTGGCAAATCTAATTTTATCATCAAGATATCATGGAATCTCCGAATAAATAATTTTATACAATAGTAAGAGTACGCGAGCATTTAAAAGATTGTTACATGAAACACCTTATAGTTTTGAGGAGACATGTGACATATATATTATATAAAACATTCAGCTTCCTTTTGCTAACAGAATCGAGCACATATTTTAATATATCTGACCCGGCATAAAGGTGGCTTATGACTCAAAAAAATTTTAACACTTTTTTTTGGTTTCGATAGTTTTTGAGACGTTCTTTCACGTGGTGAAAACTAGAAAGTCCTAACTTGCTTAGAAGTGTACTAAAAATATAGAGAAAGAAGAGCACAAATGAAGGAAAAACAGAATTTTATTGAAAATCCAGAATCAAGATAATAAATGGAATTAAAAAATTTAAAAACAGGATTGAACGCTGCAAAAGAAAAACTGCTAAGAAACTGACGAAATGCATTGTTTATCTTTAACAGCTGTTTCTCGCAATTTCTTTTTTGAGTAATAAGCCACCTTTTCATAGGCCGGGTCACATATTATTATATAAAACGTGCAGCTTCCTTTTGCTAACAGAATCGCAATTTGCGAAAAGTTCACAACCATACATTGAACCTTGCAGCAGATAAGATTTTACAATCATATGTCTAATATTTCAAGGAGTACAGTATTGCGACGACCAAAGACACCTTAGCTTTATATAAACTTGACCTACTAGTGTATTAACATGATTTGTCCAGGTAAGGCTATTATTGAAAATCAGCCCAAGGGCTTTAGCAGCATTTACAGAATTGATTTTTTCTTCGCTTATTAAAATATCAAGACCGATATTAGCATCATGTGTTCTCTTACGAAGTATTATGCAGTTGGACTTACGAGGGTTTAAACAAAGTTCATTTGCCGTGGCCCAACAGTAGATTCGATCCAATTCATCGTTTAGTCTCAGAATGTTTTCAGTAACAGATTGCACTGGAGTACTTAAGTATAAATGCACATCATCTGCGTACATATGAATTTTTGAACTTAATGAGGAAGATTGGGTATTGTTAGAGTGAACAAGAAAATAAAAGCCGTGTTGAAGTTTCGGGAAAAGTTAAAAAAGTGCCTAAGCTTCATGGAAAGCATGCTGTGATCAACCGTGTCAAAGGCTTTTGAATAATCAAGAAGGACAAAGAAATTTAATTTACCTTCATCAAGTTCCCGCCGTATATTTTTAGATACATCCAGTAGCGCAGAAACACAGCTATGATTTCTACGAAAACCTGATTGCCTATCTGATAGCAAATTATTATCACTGATGTATCACTGATATATGAAAATTAAGTATTTTTCCAGAACTTTAGACAGGTAACACAGTATAGCTATAGGCCTAAAATCAGAATCAGTTCTCGGTACAGACACTATTTTTGCATATTTCCATTTCGACGGAAAAGTGCTAGTCATTATAATAATGTTGAATAAATGAGTTATATATGGCAAAAGTACTAGTTCTCAATGAACATGGCACAGAATAGTTCCTTAAGCTCTGGTACAATATCTAGTGCTTCGATAACCTTTGACCGAACGAGTCTAAAAGTTTCTCAACAATAAATCTATATGTAAACACTGTATTTAAAAATAAAAATTTTATGTTATTTTTTATTTTATAAGGAACAATCGAAAATACAACAAATTTGTGCAACCGGTCTGCAAAATATTGCAGTAGAGAATAAAAAGTTGCTGCTGTTGCACCCATATATAGCAGCACGGACAATAATTTGCGTTAGGAGATTTTTGACAAAAAATTATTGCGAGGTGATAGTTTCCGAATGGCCCTATATGGCTGGTATTTTTGAAGATTTTTTTGGTCCAAATCATTACATTATTGTTTTAATTAGATAATAACTTAATTAATGTAATCTATTGCCACAAATAAAAAAATAGAAAAATAAAAATAAAAAAAAAGGTTTTTGCTCCCAAAAAACTTAAAAAAATAAAATGGTAAATCTTCCAATGTTGGGTAGAGTGAGGGAATTTTTAAACCACTTTTGTTCTAGTTTTGTGATACGTCTTTTTACCAGTCACGACGCAGGAACTTTTTGTACCATTCACTTTCCTCCAGTCATGGGACGGGTACGTCCAGCACAATTGGTGCAACATTTCCCGAAGGGTACATACGCATGAAGATATGCTTCAAAAATATATTACAATATTCAAATTAAATTAACAAAATACTTAAATAACCCTTTTGAATTTTTAAAATCTTCATGTTTCTATAGAAGATCATCAACAATTTTTTATTTATTTTTTTATATTCATGTTTATTTATTTTATATTTTGCTTTAATGATACATAAACACAAAAACTACTTTGAAAACTTAAAACAATAAAAATATAATATGTAAAAAATGTTCTTGAAATAAATTAATTTTTAACGAGAAATGTTTTTTGAGTTGGTCACACCATGCTTTAAATATATTTATGCCAAACGTAGTTTTTTACAATAAAATAGAACAAGTTATTACATTTATGTGAAGCAGAATTTTATTCTTAACAAAAGAAAAGAAATATGATATAAAAAATATCTTATTCCTTAGAAAAATAAGCGATATTAAATTTTATTTAAATAGAGCAATGAAATTTAAGCCATTAAATTTTCACGCAAAAAAAATGACACATGCATATGTTTTGGTGTTTATTCTATTAAACCTTTGTGTTGTTTACTTATGCGAGTACTTAAGTCCGCTTTAAATAAATTCCACTTCCTCCAAAGAAATTTAAACACCCTCCGTCATTAAGCGACTGCCTGCAATACGAACACATAAGTATTTCTTCAATAACATCAACCAAACCATGTTTAAACGAATACGTGTATTTCTGTCTTATTACAAAAGATAAATTTAAAATTTAATTAAATATTCTAAACGCACCGCTGAGCCACTTGTGGCAAATTGTTTTGTTCATACAAATTGAAGCTACGCAAATATATAGGAATCACACCATGTCAGCTATTTGAATTGAAAAACCAAAAAAAACATAAAGTAAAGTAGCAAAAAAAATTAATATATAAAGTATAGCAAAAACTTTACAGACTACTTAACGCCAGAGACGAAACATTATTTGAATCAATTCCGCCACAGACGACTACAATTGGTGACTGACACACATAAATGTGCAGGCTGTAAGAAAAAAATTATAAAATGTAGGAAATGTTGTTCTCATTGCGATGGCATTTTTGCAAAAATAAATAATACAAACATGTTCCCAGAATCGGAGAACTTTTCTATAGAAAAATGTTCTCAGAATCTGAAAATGTTTTTATAGAAAATTTTTCCAAGCCTGGGGGCAAATTAAGTCATTCGATATCGTACGAAATTTCCATACAAATTCAAAAAAAATTATGTGGAATTTCGTTCGATCTCTAATGCCGTAATTTGCCGCCTTTTAATTTTTCTCTCCAAAAATGATTTAAAATATAAAAATATTTTGTTTAAAAATTTTCTGTTAGTTTTTCTACAGAAAATTATTTTCAGAAGCTACAAATTTTTCTGTGGAAAAATTTTCTTGGAATCGGAAAAGTGTCTACTTACAAAACTTCTCAGATTTTGAGAACGTGAGAAGATTTCTTTAAATAAATTTTATCAGTATCTACGAGTTTTATCATAAAAAATTATTGTGAAAATGTTATAGTGTTATTTTTGTAGAAAATGTTTGTTTAGGGTTAATGTTGGCCAACCAAACGAATTGTAGCGCTGAATTTTCATAATGAAAGAAACTTTACAAAAAATTTAATGCAAAGAAGATGTAAATTAAAATTTACGAAAAAGGGCAATCATAAATGTATTAACCCCAGTTAGCGTAATATGAAAGCTGTAGTAGCTAATGAAATAAAGAAAGATCCTTTTCGATTGAATAAAAATGCTACAAAAAAAAACTAACAAATACAGAGTGGCGCAAAATTATCGTGTTGGTGTAAATGCTTTATAATTTATTTATTTAAAATTTGTTTGTTTCTTTTGTTTAAGATTTGTGGAAAGAAAATATGGGAAATTTGAAAAGGAAAAGTTCATAATTGAACAACGAACAAAAATCTTAAGGCCTCTTTAGCCGACCGCAGAAGTCGTAAATAGTACCAAAACATTATTTTATACTTATTAGATTAGATTTATAGAAAATTTTGGTGAAAAATATGTCTTAAAATACATTTAAAATACAAATTATTTTTATGAATACGGCACATATTATCTAAAAATAATATTTTGTAACCTTGTTGTGGGTATTATTATAATCTAAGAATAGATTTTTTGTACCCTTGTTTGTATGTATGTATCCTTGAAGGAAGCATGGGGTTAAGTGTACCTATGTCAATGTTTTTGTTAACAATTGTGGTGTCTTTTTGGTGACACTGTCATTATTTTTTTGTCTTTTGTTTTTGATAGGTAGAGAAAACGGTTAAAAACAAATCATTAACCTAAATGCTTCAAAATGAGCGGGTAGCTGATGACAATTGATTTTATTGATCACGGCTCAAAGGCACAATCGAGGACTTTTTATTTTACATAAATCTTCTCTTCTTCTGATTAATAGATGTTAAACCATAAATATATGTGTATATCTAAAAGGTTCAGACAGAGTGAATCAATATAGTTTTACTACGGACATTTCCCACTTTGTGGTGATATCGCCAATAGTACGTCAGTACAATCTTATTTTCATTTTTCATCAATTGTCATTTTCTCCATATGGCCCCAGAAGAACTACCAGGTCAATATTGACGCAGTCTACTGGTAGATTTCGTAGGATAAGCCTCTGTTAAAAATCAATAGTAGATAGCATTAGTTAGGGTATAATTAGTCACTAGTACTGGTGACATCGTCAATAGATAATCAGTAATCAATATTGACATTTCCTGCAGGGTACATATATATATATATACATATGTTTGACATTGACACATAAATTCTGAAAGAATAAGTACATACGATTGGCAGCCTCTTGTTAAATTTTATAAAGAAAAATAAATTGATTATCCTGGCAGCCACACGCTCAAGCTTTTCCTTCGAATTTTTCACACGTATTGCTTATCAAAATTCATTTCAATTGATAGCTGTGACGTAGGCTGCAAATAATATATTCTAGATGTCATCGTCAAGAAAACAGCTTCAAATGGTTGCTCTATACATCACAGCACTTATTAATTTTATTCACAAACATATTTAATTGTTTGATTTTAGTTAGTAGTTTTGAATATTTGTAAAAAATAAACCATAAATGTTTTCTTGACAGTAAATTGAAACACTCGATGGAAAGAGAATTTCAAAATTAAGTAAGTTTTAAAAGCACGAGTGTATTAGTGAAACACTGTGAGTATATTGAAACTTGGTAGTCGGAACTTGATCGTGTAACCCCTTAGTAAGAAAACTAAATTTATTCAATATATTATGAATGTATGTTGGGTTAGGTTGTACAGGCCACCGATTGCAAGCAACCGGCCCACTTGGGTCCAGGAAAATAGGTCCCTTTGTGATGCCCGATATGGAAGTAAAATAAAAGTTCTAACTATCCTATATTGTGGTCGGTGTTTAAACAACCCGTGTTCCGAATAAACTTATTTAGTCCATACAGATTGCATTCCGTGAAGTCTGCGAGTTCGGGAAAGTCGAGTTACCTAGATACTTGGCCCTGTGATGAAACAGCTGGACATTGGCAGGGGAGGTGCTTGACAGTTTCTTCCTCCTTCTCATTATGACAACTTCTACAGAAGTCATTGAAAGATAGATTTAGTCTGTTTGCGTGGGCACCTATGAAATAGTGCGCTGTTAGAGGGATCCCCAGTATGATGACTGATTTTGCTCTGTCATATTGCGGCCAGGTTATGACTTATACAAATCTAAATTGTGTACAAATCTAAATTTAATTTTATTTGAAATAAGTACCAAAAGGGCTACTCTGCTGCATTCATATTCAACATACATGCATTCCATCACTGTCTACAATTTTCACGGAACGTCGTAACTGTCAAGTGACATTTCGGTCAGGTAAGCCTTTCATTGCTTTTTTATATAACAGATACGATAGGCTCACAGGATTGCATTTACGATTCTACATTTACGGTCAGCTAAAGAAGCCTTTAGAATTTTGTTTTAATGCTTATTGTTGACATTTTGATGTGTGGAGTGGGTCCTTAATATCAACAAAAAATTGGCTTGTTGCCAAATTTTAACCAACATGGTTCGGTAAGTAGTCTCCCATTTAAAATATAAAGAAATTTTAAATAAAAAATCTATAAAGCATTTACAACATACTGTTAAATTTGCGCCACCCTGTATATTTATATTTAACGCTGCATTAAAAAGTATGCAAAGTATAAATTAAATAACATCAGCTTGTATGCAATACAAAAACATTGAATATAAAGTTAGAATCAGCGCGCACAGATGAACGAGCTGTGCCCGCACTTTAAACTAAAAGAAAATATTCCCCAAGGCCAAGCATGTATTCATATGTTGCAGGGCTGGGAATTTTGTCTGCATGATATTAATTTTTTTGTGTTATTCAATGAAATTGTTTTTCTTTTTTGTAATTTTGTGAAGCCAACAAATTGATATGAACTTTTGCAATGGTGACAATTCCTTTTTCAACTCAATAGATTTTTTTTTGTAAATTAAAACATCTTTACTGTATTTTTGCTGATGTTATTGTTTTTATTTCCAGTATTCAATGGCACTAAATAAACGTATCAATTCATTGTTTGATTTCGTTCCACAGATAGCAAAACAGTAGCAGCTATTTGCAGTGACATTGATTGAATACTTAATTTTTGGAAATGTGCTTTTTTTAAGAGCATTATTTGTCTGTCTGTCTGTAATTTTCACATAAAAATTCTATTGATACGTTCATACAAATGTTTGTCGGCCGAACGTTTGGTCTGGTGTGTGGCTGTGTGTACATAAAGCAGCATAATTATTTTTAATTTATGTAGATGAGCATACACGTTGGTTAGCAATCTCATCGATCAAAATTAGTTGGAAATTTTTAAAAGTGAAACCAAGCAATTGCCTCATGTAAGAATTTGTATGGATTTCCAGGAACAGAAATATAAAATTAAATTTAACGGAAGTTTGATTAAAATTGTGCTTGTGGATGTGTGAAAGTTAATCCCCTTATGGAGATGTGTACGTCTCATGTTTTAATTACATTCTCTACGGAGAATAGAATTGTTTGTTAAAGTGAGTGAAAGAAACACTTTCGGTTTACCTTCAAATATTTTGTGGAAATACAAAGAAAGTGACAACTAGATGGCGAATCACAAACCTATCGAACTTAAAAAATTAGAATTCATAAACAAGAATATATAAAATTAAAGAAATACTTCATTAATTAATCTGTGTATAAAACTATGAATAAGAATTAATAGGAAAACATGCTCCCGGAGGGAGAATAAGGAAACATTTGGTCATGCTGCCGAACAGGTATCAGTGCTATTCAATGCCAATAAGCAATTATTTATTTTTATTTATTTATTTCATGTATAGTAATACTAAGCCATTCAGGCCAAAAAAATGTATTACAAAGTATTGATATGTTCTGAGTAAATACAGATAATAAGAATATATTTATATAATAACTGTATAAAAAAATATATTAAATATATATGTATATATATTATTAATTATACATGTCACAACCATTTAAGGGCTCCCCAGCCATTTAAGATTTCTTTTTCATTTAATTATAAGGAATACGGTAAGTGTCCAGATATGGTAAAACCATCCACTAATATCATATGGAGTAAGATACATCCAATTGAATAATTCAATATAAAATAACATACAGTCATTCACTGGAAATGCGTTAATAGTTTAAGGCGAAAAACATTATTACTATAGGAAAAAATACGTAATTCATAAGGAAGAAAGTTCCAACAACGCGCCACTCTCACAGCAAATGACCTTTTAAATAGAGAGCAATTTATTTTATGTATTAGTACTTGTTTATTTCTAGATGACCGAGAGAAGATAAACATATTACTTAAAATGGAAGGTACTCCACTTTTAATAATGCGATGGAAGAAGACCAAATTACGAAGGCTTACAAATTGATTAAAGGAACATCCTAGAAAGTTTTTTACAAATTCAGAGACATGTTCACGTCGTCGTACATTAAAGACGAACCTAACAACAGAAAAAATTTCAAGTTATATAATCTCATCGCAACTCTTTTTATTATTGAATAGGATTTCTATGAGAATGAATGTAAACAGTTCTGAAAGACATTATCATTCTTTTGAAACCCTAAATAAACATAATATTTTAATAAATTTTTCTCAACTTGCGCAGTTTATTATTTTAAGAAGTAAATCAATTTGTCTACTAAATCATGCATAATATTCTCATTCTCATATTTATATAAATTAAAATTGTTAACAATAAGTTCTTTTTATAGCAGATAAAAATATCCCATAAGAATCTAGATTCTGCTTATAATTTTCTTTGAAATTCAAATGTTAAAAGATGGACTTAGCTAATGGTTGCTTTTAATATATAATTGTTAAAGAAAAAGACTCACCTGTTTTTTCCACAAATGTTTGATCATTATTTTCGCCAAGTCATCTGACACATTTTTGGAACACTTTAAATGTAAATTCTGTAAGATAAATAATAACAATAATAGTGACTTTTCAAAAATGCTGTAAAACAATAGTCTTGAGGTAAAATTATTTTTCAAACAACATGAACAATATCATCAAGAAAAATTTTATTTCTATTAAAATTTCAAAAATCTTCAAATTCATGTCAAACACATACTTTTTGTATAAATGCAAGTGTATTGATTCATTTGGGCTGTCATTTAGTGTTGAATATTTCCTTTAGAAGAAGGAGTTTTTTAAGTAAAGAAATTGTTTTACTTCAAGTACAAATTTGTAACTTTACGAACGTATTGATGTTTGACATGCAGTCGATTGAAAATTTCAATAGAACAATCGAAGTACATACGTACTTCACATACAAATAATATGTATTATAAATTAACAACTAAATAATAAGAGTTATAAAAATAAGGGCCTTTATTGAAAGGGCTCCAGAAAGATGCAGATTTGATCTTAAAGTGGGGTTTTCGTGTTTTTTTTTTTCGCAAAATCATTTGTAGACATTTTTACTTTCTGTAAAAAACTTTGGAAAACCACAAACGAAATAGGCGAATTAAGTTCCTAAAGAAACTGTATTAATACTTAATTGATTGCCTTGCAGTCGATATTATTTTTACAAGAATATTAAACAAATAGTCACTACATCATGCAGTTACGCCAGCCTTCTAGCCGATTTAGCACTTTCCGTAAAGAACTTATTCACTTACCATACTTAACACATCATCAGTAACTATTGCAAAAGTCTTTCTTACGAAATCTGCTGATCTAAACAACATTAATAAGTTTCTTAGTACGATCGATGCAGGGTGATGAAAAAAAGCAGGGTTTTGAATAGCATTTAATTTGATTTTTCTCCTTTATTTTAAAGCCAAATATATTTTTGTTAGTACACTTCAATACAAAATAGGGAAGTGGATTAATTTAGAAGTACAAAATAACGTCCCGTAAGCGCCGACAAACGGTTGAATTGTTTATTCGCGTGTTTTTCAAGATTTCCTTATCTCTAGATTAATTTAAATCGAATATAATATTTTAATTGGGATGTGCTCTGTTGCTTATTTACGTACACACATTATTTTGAATAACTGCGAAAGAAAAAATCTGAAAATGAGCTTCGTCACTCATTCCTGTACTTCTTACAAGGAGCACAGGGCCATATCAAATTTATTTCATTTTGATTTCTCCGATGCAAGTGTTTTTATCACATTCCAGCTTTTGTCTTGTTTTGCTGCTTCAATTTCGACTTAGCGATGCCATGTGTGTAATGGACTTTCTTTTTTGCGGCTTCCTTGCAGGTTCCGTTCGATAGCTTGTGACATCGTCAATGGACTTTCGTAGAGTACGCCCTACTCGATGCGTACGGGGACTTGGGAGGTTTGGACCTACAGAAATTCATAGGATATCATAACTGGCTAAAACATTTTTAAGTCAAAACTTTCTTTGGCTACTTGCCTCAAAGATATAAAATAAAGACTTTGTTGGCAATTACTAATTTTATAACGCAATATCAATTTCTCAAATATTCCTTGCAATAATCTGAAAAATAAATGAAAAACTAAAGAGCATTTATACCCCTCCGTTTTTTTTTAAGCCAATCTGTATTTTAGCCCTGTTCATGGAGCAGTGATCTTTAACGTGAAGACGAAAATATTTATTTATTGGTATATATTCTGCAAAGTAAATTTGCAGAATATAGTTGCACAAAAATTGCCCATATGTCCATATGTTGTCAACGAAATTCCACAAAAGAACCGTAAGACTATGCGGTTATCCGTGGCAAATCAGTCAACCAGTGCAAGTGAGACGTAAAAACAGAGCTGCTTAACGACTGAAGACGAAAATATATTTTTCCAATATCGGACTCAGACAGCCCTCAAGAGCATGGGGTTTGATGATTTTATGAGCAACATATGATGTCTTGCCGAAGAATAGCTTATGGATTCATTTTGTAATTAATATTAAAGCTTCAAATTGATATTTTAAATTTTTTTTAATTTGAGTTTTTTCCATACAAATTGTAAAATGAGGCAATTTTAATCTTTCTCGATTATATAAATCAACGTACAGTAGACATGGTCGCTTGATAATTATAACAGTGGGTCGATTCTAATTCTGTAAAACTGTGAAATAATAAGTTATTTTATATTTTCATAGAGTTTCTGATTCTTGTTTATTGAAAAAATAATAAATAATTTCAAACGTTTTTAGAACATCCTTTTTTCAATAAAACTATTTAACTTCACAATTTTTTATACTTATTTTATTTTTATTTTTAGTTAGTTAGGTAGTTTTTACATGATTTTAATGAAAACGGTTGAAATTCCGTATTGTGGCCCTATTATGTCCAAGTTTAGTATATGCCTTCTCATTGTTAGTAATATGAAATATTTTTAATTAAAAAATCGGACGAAAATTACTAAAAAATGGTTAAGAAAACTTTCAGCAAAAATAAATACAGGCGGCTCATACTTCGATATCTGCATTTGATTTTTACATTTCATTAATATAGATATAAAAGTTTCACGGCTACAATTGAATGAAACACTTTTTCATTAAAAGAACGGGAGTCGCAATTTGTGTAATTGTGAAATGATAATATAAAAAGCTCTTGTGAGAACGAAAATGTTTTTTCGAAAGTTTTTTTTTCATTTCACAGTTTCATAGAACCAGAATCAACCCCAAGGTAACGTTTTGAGCACACTATATCTTGATGAAGGGTTTTCAGTGTGCTGAAAGAGTTTTAGCTTAGCACTAATTCCTGAAGAGAGAGTTTAGCTATACTGTATATTACCGCTTAACTTTAATTTGATCAGTGAGGATTAAAAGGTTACTTTTACCCAACGCTATTTTTCAACGTTATATATTTGGAAAGTCAGTTAACTGCCTCGGATAGCATAGTAATTATTTGATCCTTAGTAAGGCCCTCTTCAAGGTCCTATTACTAATTTTTTCCGCTACTTACCATGTACCTACACATTTGTGCATACATCAATAGTATTATAACGTTAGATGTTTTTGACATTTATAACGAACGTAATAATCGTACGTTTATTATGTTACACACATGCACATTCACAGAGCAAAAGTACCCATAGGGATCCTTAAGTAATACAAAACAAACAACAACAAAAAAAGATTTTTAAAAACTCAAATACTCGTATACAAAAGTACACAATTCGCTACTCGAAAAGGTAAAAGCATCTAAAAAATCAATACACGATTTTAACAAGCAGCTAGAACAAAGTAATAAGTAGTAGAAACAAATGAAAAATTTTCCATTATTAAAAAAACTACAAGTTGTTGGGCGGCAAGCATGACTTGATGATTCATACGACTGGGATAGCAAACAGATTTTGCATTATATGAAATGAGTATTTGGTAGAGGGATTTACATATATGGGATATATCATCTATTAATGGTTTCAATGAATAAATTACGTTTTAACAGTGGTGGGTATTTCTAGAAGTTCTACACAACAGACTCTCGCATGAAGGGAACATGCATCTGGTGGGCCCAAAATTGTGCTGCTTTATAATATTTCCAATTTCTAAGACAAATATTCGCGAAAAAATAAAATAAACCTAAGATACATCGGAACAGTAGTGAGCAGAGTGCATTTTGCGAATTGTGGGTTTGGCTCTGTCTGGAAGCCTTCACTAAAATGTGTGAAGGGCCCTGTTACCATGATCGTTAAATTAAGTTCTGAATTTAATATTTTCTTTTACACAATTCCATTTAAAACAAAAACTTTTTCCTTCTACTGTAATTGTACGAAATAAAATTTTCTTTCGATATCGATGAACAAGCAGAATATAAAATAGTTTAAGAGAGCGAAGTGAAGTTTTTTCATTTTCTTCCATAAATTTTCTGTTACGTATGATAAGCTTTGAAAAGTTTGTATTAACATTTATTTTGGTGTTTCATAAAGTAATTAAAAGAAAAATAAACAGTACATACATGGAATTAGTTACGTCGGCTTGCATTTCAGCTTGCTATGTATGCATACTACATTTGTGTGGAAAGCACAATCTGGAACACCTTTTGATAGTTTTCCCATACTTAAAAAAATTTAATATATTTAATTTGCGTGTACTGCACTTGCAAATCGTTTTAAGTCAATTCTCTTAAATAACCCTCTTATTTGCTTTAAATGACAAGTGAAATGAAAATGTTTCTTTCAAATCAAACAGCAAAAAATATGAAACAAAAATCAATGTCTACACTTAAGCTGTCAATATTTTTTTTTTCAAGTAGTTCCTAGTGTTTATATTTGGTTTTAAAATTTAAATACACTATTATTGATGCTTGAGTGACTGGAAAGGTGATTGGAATTTTTTACTAACAGAACTAAAACAGGAAAAAAGAATTATGGCATAATTTCATTTCAGTTTTTATATTTGTAAAAGGAAAAACTTGGTTAAAATTAAATCTAAAGTAAATGGAATTGAAAATTTTTCTTTTGACAAATAATGCTTTTAAAGGCTCTAGAGTTTGTTCAGGCTTTTAAAGGAATAATAATTTGCATATCTTAAATTTTGAGATGCCTAAAATGCACATTATTTTCATGAGAAAAGAGGCTTAAATATTTATGTGGTTAACTATGTAATTTATTTTTTTATGTTGCGACTAACAGAGAAAATTTAATTTTATAATTTAGTGGTAGAAACGCATGCAGTCTCCGTACAAGTTTTGTTATCTCATCGTGAATTTGGAAGAAAGTGCGCTTCTTCGATTCTATTCGAAGCATTAGAACAGTAAATATTCGCATCAAGTTTTATAATGCTGATAATTCAATCTTGTTACTCCTAATTGTTAGATCGTCTTTACGCTCACTCACCACTTTTTCAAAGTTTTATTGATTGCAAAATATAAATTTTTAATCCTTTAGAGGAATCTCTTATATATAAAAATACTTCCATTAAAAATGTAAGTGTCAAATTTTCCTTTTTTGTATACACAGACATTATTAAGCCCTGCTAAAATGCTTGTGTTCATTTATTTAACGAAAAAAAGTAAATACTGAAAGAAAAACAAAACATTTTCCTCCAAATTATTTAATAAAATGTTCCAAACTAAAACTCAAAAAACTCCTTTGTTCCAACGAGACGAAATCAATTAATCCTTAAACTTATATCGCGCAACTTTTAACATTTTCAATAATTTATAGTTTGCTCAGTTTCCCCAAAGAAACCTCTTTTGATGCTATTTTATTCTTTACATTAAACTATAACAGAGAAATTTAAAATGCAACACGTTGTGTTGGGGATATTTTTCACTTCCAAAGTGAATACAATAAAATAAAAACAAAAAGAACTTTGACTATTATTTTAAAATATCGAAATGAAAGAGTAAAACTAGAAAGAATTCGACATTGTTTAATACACCAAGCTAACAAAATAGTACACGGTGGGTTCAGACAGAGGATTGAATTTTGGGCAAAAACTTAATAGGAAAAAAAACTTGCTACAACATGCATTAAATAGAATTTCAAAAGTATTTTAGTGTCACAAGTGCCGCAAAAAGAAACAGTTTTAAAGTTCAAATAAAGAGAAAGAAGAAGTGTATCAATTCCAGAGATCGATCAGAAGTAAACAAACTTGTGTTTTCCCAAACCCAATATTTTAAGTTGTTTTTGAGTGACGCTCACGAAAATTAATTCTTTACATCACTAACTTGTCCCAACAGCTCAAATGTTTCCACCATTTTCACAATTGCTGGCTGAGAGGGATCTTGAGAAGATCCGAAAATGATTTACTTTTGCGAGTGAAAGCGAATTTTATTGATTTCAATGTGTTGTTGAAGCGTATATCGATTTATTACTAACCGCGTAGTTTTTATTTCTTATCTGTCAAGAAGTTACAGGTTGAGTCTTAACATCTGTCATGAAATGTCTTATTGGAACACTCTGTAACTATGAGTAGAAAATCCATTTTTTTATTTATTTAATTATTAAAAATGAAATTAGCTTTTGTATTGAAAACTCATACTTTAACCCGCCAATGGTGATGCAAATTTGATTTTGATCAATGGTGACGCCGGTCTCACGCATCGTTGATTTCAACTGAAGATTTTTCGAAACGTGCTACTAGTAGTTCATGTTTTCTTGTTTTTTTATGGTCTTTGACAATAAAACGAAGATATATAAACAATTTAAGCTCTTTTATTTTAATATTAAAATTCACAAAATATAGCATTAAAAATAACAATGTTTTTGGGAATAAATTTTTTTTAATTAAGAATAAATAAAAAAATCAAATCGAAACTTTTGCAAATAAACAAAAATTGGTATTCTTAATTAATCCTTTATAAATTATTCCCTGATTATTTTACTTACACACACGGTGGCGCACGATCTCACGCACCAGGTTAGTAAACAAATACACTAATTGTGCTCACAAAGCACCTTCGTCACGAATTGATGGTGAACAACGTGCAATGCGGCAGCTACTCGAAAATTTAAACGAAAATCAATAACGGAGAATAAAACTATTCGAATTTTCTAATACACCCGATCCCGCAGACCAGTAAGTCACCACCATTGGCGGGTTAATATTTTACAGAGTTGGACTTTTGCGTATGATGATATTCAAACATGTACACACAGAAAAAAATCATTGTAGAATCAACTAAAACAAGATTGATTCAAATAATTTTTTCTAACAATTTTGCTTCATAAGCGTTTCATGTTAATTTAACATGAATAAAAGTTATAGTTATTCACTTTAAACACCTAGAAATAATGTTGAATTGACATTGTACGCCAATTGAATCAAAGAGATTGTCATGTCAAAATAACGTTAAGATCGTTATTGAAATAATATTAAGAATATTTATAACAACATGAATTTCAATTTGAATCAAAATAAATTTAATGTCGAATCAGCTATTAAGCTGTTTAGAAATAATGTTACAGCCATATTGAAATAATATGAAAAGATATTAAAATTACTAGAAATTCCATGGTAATTTAACCTTTACGCAATGTTGTTTAACAATAGGACTGACAGTTAGTAAAAAGCAGTTTATTATTTTTTATCTTTATTTATTTATTAACACCTACTCGTACATATAGCAAATACATTTAACTTTACAAATATTTGTTTCTTAAATATTTTTTATGATTATTAATTGGAAAAACATGTATAGGTGGGCTTGGGAACCTTATGTCATATTTTGAACAACTGGAATGTTTACTATAATATTTCGTCACTAACAAGATTAATATTTTCTCCTCCTGTTGCTAAATTTTCCACAAAGCTTGTTAAATTAATATTATTATTGTTAGTTGCACAAATAATCAAATTTAAAGAATTTATTTCACTTAAAATTTATAACACATCACTTCTGACATTGCACTTCTGATGCGATAGAATGAAAATTGCTGTTTCTTTAATGCTGTAAAGTAGCGGTAATTTTTGAATTTTTTCTCTTTTATTATGAATTAATTTCATTTCAACATGTTTCTCATTGTTTCAACATGTTTCATGTTTTTTTTATATTAATACTATTTTAATACTACTCAAGTCATTTTTAATATTTAAAATTGACAAAAAAAATTTCAAAGTATTCAAATATCATTTTTATTGTTTATAACAATGTTTACTTTAGAATAGTTAATCTTGTTTCAACTATATGTAATGTGAATTTTATATGAAAAACTGTAATTATTACTTCAAAAACGGAATTGATTGTATTTTAAATCTGCAGTAGTTAAAATTTAAAATATACAATGTTATTTAAATGTGATTAATTTTAAATCCACATATTTTAATACTAAATTAACATTTCTAACCATTGATTAAAATTCAAACAATGTTAAAAGTAAATTCAATTGGATTTTTTCCACATATTAAAAAAGACTTGATATCAACAATTCTTAATGTTGATTTTACATTGTTTTTTTTCTGTGTGTGCATAAAATGTATATAAAATTCGGTTTGTAGACTCATATTCCTTATAACCTTTTAATAACGTTTAATTTGTAAGCAAATATATATGAAAGTCATCATAACAGAGTAAAACACTCCAACTTTTTTACTTAAGTTCTGTTAAGAGACATATGATCATGATCTTTTCTATAACTTTACGATTTATGGAACGTAGCCTTTAATTTAATGTACGCATTAATTCAGTAACATATAGTAGAAACATGTATATAATTCAAAGCTTACAATAAATAAAATCCTACGTCGAAAAACATACTTTTGAGATAACTTAATATTAATATTCGAAAAGGTTCTTGAAAAAATACAATTATTGTTTAGGAAAAAAATTATATTTATAAGTAAGCGCACATTACAGTGTAATATTTTGATCAAAATTGGTAGTTTAAGTTAAAGTAGTTAATTAGATATTTAATCAAATAAAATAAAATTTTTTATGGCAAAAATAAAAATCCTAATTCTGAAAGTTTAAAATAACTTATGTTTACATATTATATTAAGCAATTTATTGTTCTTGAGTTTATAAGGACTTAAATGATTATTGCAAATTAAAAGTGGCAGAGGAATGGATAATATATTTATGTTTTCAATATAGTGTTTTTAAATAAAATAAAATATTGTGAAAATAGATAATTAAGTATATTTTGGTGCTTATTGATAATGTTGAGAGAGTTTAAAGCGATTCGAGTCGATATGTATTTTTAATATCTAGGGAGTTTGAGAAAAAAATAAAGCTTGTTTTTGTTGTTTCCGATACTATATAAAACGCGTTTCTTTCTCAAGTTGATTTATGCGGTTTATATTTGTGACCACAGATATATTATTTTGCTCGCAGTTACTTCGTGATCGACTCCACTGTGAAGTCTATTTATCCTTGCAAACTCTAGCCTCACACACGCTCTCAAGTTACTAACTAAAACAATAAATTGTAAATGGATGTGTGAAACAGTAAGGTTGTGTGTTTGTATTTTCGAAGTTGTGGCTGCTAAAATACACACACATTGTTTAAAAAAATTAAATAAAAAAAAGCGATAACATACGAAATACAAGTATCTAAAATTCATGGCCATGGCTGTTAGCCAGACGCGCACACAAATTCTAGCAAAAATTCATCAAGCTTTTGTTGACGATAAACGTTAAAATATTTTAAAGTCAATGCCATTGCTGTTAGTTAAGATATTGGACGCGGCGCGCCATATTTGTTATGGTGCACATTTCCGTTTTATTATTTTACGTTTCCTCTGGATTTTGTTCTTTCCATTTGGACGTATAAGTTTGTTGCCAATGTTAATCGAACAGTTTCTTTTTTTTTTTTGTTAAAAAAACAACTTTGTGATGTTTTTGTGCATATTGGTAAAAGGTGTTGGTTGATTGGTGTGAGTTGTTATTTTTTTATATAATTTCGTATTTGAGTTCTTCATTCATTCATTGAATATTCTGCCATTATCTCACGTAGTTGATATCAAACGCTTTTTATTCGTTTTTCAAACTACTTTTTCTGACAAAAACAAATTACATTGAATGAATATGTCATTGGTGCTGGTCTTGGGGAGAAATTCTACCGTATCGTCTGTATTTGTGTTGCTAAAATTTTTTTTCTTGCTATTAATTTATTGCTAGAAGATCAATGAACATATATGTGTGTTCGCTCATATATAAGAAAAGTATAAATATTTAAGTCTAGTTTCAGAAATCGATAGCCAATCTCTTTTCGAAATATGTACATAAGTAAATGTTGTTTATTCAAAACTTGTATTAAAATATAATTTTTAAAGATTTGAAAATCTAGAAACTTTAGACGGATATGTGGTAATGAAGATCAGAAAATGTCTAAATTACGACATCAAAAATTATATTCACACCAATTCTGAATAACAATTCCCTGGGAATTTTTTCCCTATTCCCTGTTCCCATATTCTAAATATAATCTCGCAGGAAAATTATTCTCTTTTACCTCTTCCCTTATTCTAAACCAACTTCGAAAATGGGAAATTAATTCTCGAGAAAAAAGTAGGTGCTATGAATATCAATTAAAATAAAGACAGATTTTGGGAATAATTCCGCCAAAAAAATTGAAAGGGAAATGCAAAAAAATCTAAGTATTTAATAAGATTTGTTTATGATTTGAACTAGTTATTTAGAATATTTTTAAGGATTTTCAAAAAGCTAATTTAATAATAATATTTATGAAAATACAATTTTTTTCTCATATTTTTTAAATTATTAGTTGAAATCTTCAGGGTTTTTGTTGTTGTTGTATTTATTTAGTAATTTGTCACATAAAATATATTTAAATGGTTGTACTGCTTACAATAAACATAAAATTAAATTAAATACACATCTTAAAATAATACCACGATAATTGGTTTCCTTTTTCTTCTCGTTTTATTTTAAAATAAAAAAGGAAACAAACAACAGCTACCATTATAAACGCAACACTAAACATTTAAAATACTTTTCGAAGCATTTTTAATTTGAATTCACGTTGTACACTTGATAATTCTAAAAAATATTTGCAAATTTTTAGTGAAAAAACATCTGAAACAAAACAGCTGACTTCGAATATTTGAAATTCTCTCTTCCTTGTTATTCTCCTCGTGACTGTTTAGAATAGGAGGATTTTATTTTTGGCTGAAATAAACTTCAAGGGAACTTATCTCCCTAGGAATATTTAGAATTGGGGTGATTATATTTTGCCTGAGTTTTCTTTTTTTCTAGTTTTGCGAACTAGAATTAAATTGTTGATGTTATGATCGTATGAAACTCAGAGAATAATATTTCAATATAATTGGATTTCCTTCAGTCCTTTGTTAATCCTACAAGGGCTATGGAATAATTGTAAGGAGTGTTCTTTTTCGTTGTTGTACTGTCATCCAGTCAACAGAGTTGACTCAGGTGCGAAGCTGGTCGTTCGCCTTTTGAGCGATGTCGCTCTTTATCTTGTTTAATTTTCATCAATCAAAATTATGTATAGGCGAGTAAGTCTATAATTAAACTAAACGTTACCGGCAATTATCTGCTAAATCCTCATATTAATATATTATAATCTGAGGTTCTAAAAAGAAACAAAAGAACAAAGGAACACATTTTTGTCCAGCTGACTCCATTTCGATTTGTTTCAAACACTAGTTGACGCTTTTAAGTATGTAATGGACGTACAAATCTACGGATATTGCCATGTGATAAAGAATTTCAATGTGGAGGCGGCGTAACCATGTTTGATTTCTTGGTTCCGTATTGGAAATTCTGTAAGACCATTATACTTTAAAAATTCTTAGCAAACAACGGCTGATGAATATCTGGAACGCGTTAACATCGTACGATGTCGTGTTTCAAGATTCGCAGGCATAAAGTTGAAGTTGCGCAACTAGTGAATGAGCCAACACATATTTCGTGCGTTGAAGGGCACCAACACAATACTCTTGACCTGTTTCTAACTTCACACCCTCAAAAGTATGAAGTGAGCGTAAATGCACCTCTCGGTAACTCGGACCATTGCACCATTTCCGCCTCCTTTTTGTCTTCAGAACTTCACAACGTTTCTCAAACAGCTACGAAACGTACAAAATACATATACGAAAAGGCTCGTTGGGCTGAGCTCAACGCATTTTTTAGGCATTTTAACTGGAAGCTTTGTTTCTTAGACAATAATGTCAATGCCATGGCGGAAATTGTTGAAGGCGTAATTTTGCAGGGAATGAAAGCTTTCATTCCATCTAAGCAAATATCCATTAAACCTAGAGCGAAATCGTGGTTTAATCTGACGTGCAAAAATGCAGTCAAATCCAGAGAGGAAGCATTCAGTATATGGCGTAATAACAAAAATGCCGATACTGATTCGCTACGCAAAAGGGCGAGATCTTCATGTGCCAAAGTATTAAGGCAGCAAAAAGCTTTGTACGAGCAGTGCCTTCGTGCTAAAGTTGTTAATGTCCCTCGGGGTAGTAAGAGCTTTTGGTCATTCGTTAAAAGAGTAAAGGATAATGCTAGTTCCTCAATTCCAGCTCTTTTAAAGGATGATCAAGTATTCACTAACCCGGTTGATAAAGCTAACCTTCTGGCTGAATTATTTGCAAGTAACTCCCACTTGCCGGAAAGCACTCAACCACTGCCCGTGCTTGAAAGAGTATCTGTAACTATGCCTAAAATATTCTTTCGAGCCCGTGCAGTTAAAAAGGTTTTAGCAGATCTCAACATAAATAAATCTCCTGGGCCGGATGGTATTCCAGCACTGGTCTTGAAGCAGTACTCTTCGACGCTAGCGCGTCCGTTAGCTAACCTTTTCAGTACATTGTACCATGCTGGTGAATTTCCAATGTGTTGGAAGGTTGCTAATGTAACGCCAATCCCCAAAAAAGGAGAGGCTAACAACCCTGAAAATTACCGCCCAATTGCAATTTGCTCAGCACTTTCCAAAGTCATGGAAAGTATGGTAAACTTCCATCTTGTGAGATATTTAGAGTCCAACAGCTTACTTAGCGACCGCCAGTATGGATTTCGTAGGGGTCGCTCTACGGGAGACCTACTGGCTTTTCTATCGGAAAGATGGTGTCATTCTATTCACCATTTTGGCGAGAGTAAGGTGGTGGCTCTAGATATTTCCAAGGCGTTTGATAGAGTTTGGCATGGTGCACTTCTGTCAAAACTTACTGCTTTTGGTGTCGGTGATGTCTTCTCTCGATTTATATCAAGCTTTCTCAGAGATCGCACTATACGAGTTGTTATAGAAGGGATCTCATCAAACGAGTTCAAGATTAATTCAGGGGTACCGCAAGGATCCGTTCTTTCTCCCACACTTTTTCTTATTTTCTTAAACGACCTTCTACTTCAAACTTTCAATCCTATCTACTCTTTTGCAGATGACAGCAGCATGTGCCATTCATATTCATTCAATAACAGACCAAGCCTGCCGGAGATCGCGGCAATGAGGCAAAATATGAATGATTCGATAAATAATGATCTTTTAGCAATTCATGAATGGGGACGTGCGAATAGGGTCGAATTTAACGCTCGCAAGACCCAGTGTTGGATGCTTACACACAAATGTACGTACAATCATGCTGCTTCATCTGTAATAATGGGTGGTGTAGATATTGAGGAATCAGAAACTCTTGATGTTAAATGTGGTGTTCGATGGACTGATCATATTTTTCAGGTTTCAAAAGAAGCATTCAAGTGCCTCGGCTTTCTAAGACGGTGTAAGAGATACTTCACTCCATCTGATCTCCTTAATATTTACACCACCTATATCCGACCGAAAATGGAATACAACTCTCATGTATGGGCCGGTGCTTCAAAGTCTATTTTGAAGTTACTCGACCGGGTACAGGAGAGGGCGAAGAAGCTCATCGGTGACAGTAGGGTAGCCAACTCTATTGACTCACTGGAGCATCGACGCAATGTGGGATGTATTTCACTGCTTTATCGCTACTACAATGGAATGTGCTCTAATGAAATCAGGGAACTTGTTCCTGAAACCCGCTCATTTATATGAACAATACGTTCTTCGTTAAGAGCGCATCCATTTGTGGTTGATATGCCAGTGGATCGCACTACGCATTACAGAGAAAATTCGTTCTTTAGCCGAACAGTTCGCATGTGGAATAAACTTCCTGCAGAGGTCTTTCCTGTTACTTTCAGTGTGGGAAAGTTCAAATCGAACGTCCACAAACACTACTCCCTTTATCCTCCTTCCTATAACCAATTTTCCTAGTTCCAGCACAATGCATTGCATATGTAGGGGCCATCCCCTGAGTGCTGGTCCAAGTTAAAAAAAAAAAAAAAAGTTGAAGTAATTTCACGCGGATAATTATCAGCTGATCTTTGTAAAACTTGTGTAGTTTTAATTATATTTTATTCTTAATTATACAATAATATGTAATTTTAATTAATTATTTTCAATTAAAATTAAAATTTTTCTGTAATATGATATCCATGTAGCAGAATAACTGTTCGACAGGAGGCAGATATTATCAGAATACTCCATGCTCTCGAGTTTTTGGTTAAGTCCCCAAAGAAGTAATAACACATACCATCAATGAGTACCTGATGAAGAGTTGAAATTCTTGCTCAGTGCGTTCGTGAACAGCTCGCCTTTTCTTTAACTTAATACATTAATTGAATTAAGGTAATGATTTTAAGTGGAACATCTTTGCAAGCAAGTGCGTTGAATGTTGCGATTTTTCAAACTTTTAAGGATCATGTAAGAGGGAGACTGCTATTTAGCGGACTGCTAGAGATTATTATGCGCAGACTATTTGGTCGATGTTAGATCCTAACGTGAGTTGAAATACCAATTTTTAAAAGATACAACAAACAAAAAGGATTCCAGTTGGGGCATTGCTTTTAAATCCATATTAAGTTTCAGTGAAATTAGACTAAATCGCGTAGACTTACCATATTTACGAAACCTACTTAAGTCTTAAAAAAACGTTTCTTATTTTGTAGCTAAACTTGATTTGTTAGATCACTCTTCTTGAATTTTGTTTTATTATTAAAAGTCTCTCCTTGTTTATTCTTTATTTATACATTCTTATAGAAATGTTTCCTGGGCTAGTTTGCATCATTTTACCTTATTTAATGCGCTCAGACATACACGTACTTTAACTTCCGGTATTAAAATCCGCAGGGACTCATTGCTTATGTTTCCTTTTCGATTGTTGATTTTGTTCTGGTAATTCCTATCGATGTTATTGTTTGCATTATTTTTGCTGTTGTCGTTAAGGTTTTTTCTAGTCTTTATATAAAAATAAAGTGCTTTTATGGTGGCTTTTTTGCGTATTGCGAAATATAAAATGTCTAGCAGTTCTTATTTTTATATATTTTTATTGGCGATAGATTTTTCCCATTTCATTTAATTTGTTTCAGTTGCTTGTGAGCGGATAAATGAGCCAAATATTTAAGTAAAAGTAAAGTTAACTTTAATCTTTTAAAAGGCAAAAATTTTAAAAAATCATAACTAAAGATAGGGAAAATCATTCATTTAAAGGGGGTGTTATTTCAATAAATTATTTCTATTATGACTTCCGATTGCAGTTCATGTTCCCATAAGATTTTTGTGTAAAAAAAACTTATGGAAATTTAGTTTGGTAAATTTTTTAAACCATTTTCCGTTTGCTAGAATTTTCGATATTATCTATTAAAAGGATGTTTAAACAGTACGTGTATAATGTTTATTTTTAAGAATTGTTTGGCCAAAAAATTTCTGAAATTCCATTTTTTATGCTATGGAATCTGTTATTAATTTCTTTTAAAAGTCGCTTTTGAAGAAAATTATTTAATATGTGATAAAACAACAACACAATTCTAAGCAAGTCCACATGAATAGTTATTTTTCCGTGTAGAAATAAAAAAGACACAATTTTAAACCTGAAATTTAGGCAGCATCCAGTTCTAAATGAAATAAGTTCCTAAATACAAGGACTAATTTGGCAATTATTTCATTTTCATATAATTCAAATATTTAAAAATTTTCTACTGCTATTTAGTTATTGTATATATTTTTTATTTGTTTTGGGAGTTTTAGGAGCTGCATAAGAGCTGTCTCCTCTGTAGTGAGTCCAACACAGAGATATAATTTCTTTTTTAAGATCTTAAGCTGTACAAGAACTGTAGTAAGCCCAAAAGTATGCCTTTTACAAAACTAGCATTTTTCCTTTTGCTTTGATATTAATTGTAGCGGAAAGTGTGGGTGATGTCGCACACAATCGATACGAGGCCGTGCACAGCATTTTGCACTATCGTACGGAACAAATGGTTGCCTTCTTTTAGCAAAAGAAAGCTACATAACCGAACGCAACAATGACTTTATTGAGAAATCATTTGGTTGAGCAACTATTTTAGCGTTCCGGTTCTGTCAGTCGGACACATATATTGTAGACTTTTTCAACAAAAGTTCTCAATTGTGGCAACACCAACAACACGATAGTTTTGACATTAAGTTTTTTGACATGAAAATGTTGGTTCTGTTAAAGTTACATTTCGTAAAATTCGTGATATTTTCGGAAAATATTATCTCGTCCTTCTGAGACCGAATTTGGGCGTTTAATTTGGGTAAGTAATTTAAGCCGACCGACCATTCACATCACCGTAGATTTGCTCAATTCATTCAGGAACACACCGCTGGTTTTTCTGAAAAAATAATTTTTTCACACGAAGCCCATTTTCACTTGTCAGGGTCCTCCAACAAGCAAAAGTTTTTGAAAATCCTAGAGCGATTATTGAGAAGCATGCTCAACGTGTCACTGTATTGTGCGCTACGTGGTCTGGAGGCGTGATTGGGCCTCGTTTTTCGAAGATGAGGCTGGAAATGCGGTAACGGTGAATGGATCACGCTATCGCGAGATGTTACCAACTCAATTTTGGCCTATTATTGATGATATAGATATTACTGGTATGTGGTTTCAACAGGACGGTGCCTCATGTCACACAGCCAAAAATTCACTGCTAAGCGGCCAGCCAGATCGTGTGATTTAACACCTCTGGATTATTTTTTGTGGCTCTATGTTAAGAACAGAGTCTATACGGAGCCAATCGAATCGATTGCAGCCTTAAAACTCAAAATCGGTGTAGTGATTAATGAAATAGAGCCGACATTTTGCCAAAAAGGCATCGAAAAGGAATCGACATCTGTCAGCGTGGTCGTGGTGGACATTTGCCAGATATCATTTTTCATTCATAATTGCCGAAGTTTTTCCTTCGTAATACAATAAAAATTTTAATCATCTGCATCTAAATTATTGGTTTTATTTTGTTTTAGAAAACAAAGTTATTGTTGAAACCTTTTATTTTACTGGAGGATTTTGGACTTATCATAATTGCAGCTTTAGGCAAATTTTTTTCTTTCCGATCACACACTATTTTAGACTTAAGTTTATTCATAATAAATTTTTTAACCAAAAAATTGATATTACAATTAATTTAAAAACAATTTCCTTACAGTATAGAAATAATTAAAGTCGATACACATAAATATGACGAAACGTATGCAATGAATGTCTGCCTAACAAAAAATTTATCTAACATTTATTTTGTAAACTTTAAAAGACTTAATGAGTAGACAGAGATCTGATTTTTAAATTCGTACACAGAACTTGTTTCTTTTTCTTCACCCATAATTTTTGTCTTCAAATATAAAAAAGGCAACTTTTGATTACATTCAGTTATTTTTCAATTTATGTATTTTTCTCTAAAAAAAATCCAAAAATAAATCAAATTATTTTGTTTTATTACTTTTCAAGAGTATTGAATTAAGTTTATTGACATATTACTAATTAGACAGAACATGACAGTGTATCAAGATTTATTGCACTCGATAAGTAGAAAATAATAATAAAAAACGAAGCAAATGTTCGGAGGCAACAAACCATGGCATTGCATTTTACGCATTACACCACATTATCATCTTAAAATCCCTTGCCACGCACACACTCACACACACACTCGAACTCAGTCGTCAGCAAGGCCCAAAGACAAACCATCAATACTACCAAAAACAAATAAATACACAAATGTACCAGTACTTAATATAAAACCAAAATATTTTTCTTAATTTTAAGTATATTTAAAAAATAAATCTATGCTTGTGTGTGAGTGAGTACATTATGCGTGGCGAAGATATAAATTATTTATGTGTTTGTGCGTATAGAGGAGACACATGTGAAGGAGATCAATGAACGCATTTATTTAAATTTTAAATTTATATATTATTATTTTCAAATTATTTTCTTAGATGGACAGAAGTATCTCAAGTCGTAAATATTTATACAAATAAATGTGAATACATGAATAGAAACAATTTTAATTCTTTTTCGTACTTATTAGAAAAACATTAATTATAAATAAGTTTCTTTACAATCATAAACAAAAGATCTGTAAAGTCTTAATAATAAATTTTAACGAAATAAAAATCATGTAATAAAACTTTAATTAATTTTTGCATTTATTTGGATTATTCAAAGCTGCGTAGTCAAAAATGTTCTAAACAGAATTTTAATTTATTGTATCGGTGAAAATAAGGAAGGGGACCTCGTCAACAAGTACAGGGTGGCCCAAAATTAACGAAAGGATTTAAATTGCTTATTTTTTTATTATAATTTTTTTTTCTTTTCTTTTCAGTATTTTGTGAAGAAGACTTGGGGAATTGAAATCGACAGATTACCAGCAACGACTTGATTATGCAGTTTTTTTTCAGCAAAAAGCAGAAGAAAATCATAATTTCATTCATTATTTAATTATGAGCGACGAAGTCCATTCCCAATTAAGTGGGTTCGTTAATAAGCAAAACTGCAGGATATGGGCTACAATAAATCCTAGAATAGTTCAACAGCGAGAATTGGTCCTTATTTTTTTGAAAATGAACACGGGGTCTCCGTTTTCGTTAATGGTGTCAGATATCGGACAATGTTGGAAAATATTTTAAGGCCAGCCGTGGAAAACCATCCGCAATTATGGTTCCAACAAGATGGAGCCACAGCTCACACTGCAAGGGACACAATGGCTCTTTTACGAGACATCTTTGGTGAACGAATTATTTCGCGTACAAATGATTTTAATTGGCCTCCGCGTTCACCGGTTTTAGCCGCTCCAGACTGTTTTCTTTGGGGTTATTTGAAAGGGAAAGTCTACATTAATAAATCCAGAACCATCCAGCAATTAAAAAGCAATATACGCGACGAAATAAACAACATAACACCTGAAGTTTTGCGAAAGGTAATGGAAAATGTGGTGGAAAGAGCACGAATATGCGGAGCAGCAAATGGCCACCACTTGCGAGATATTATTTTTCAAAACTAAACTTAAAATATTCCACATTTATATTCTGTATAAAATTTCTTTTTATAATTATGACTTAAATAAAAAAGTTATATGCAATTCAAACCCCTTCGTTCATTTTGGGCCACCCTGTACAAATTTTGTTGTCTATGAGAAAGAAATGGAGGCAGTGGTTTATTTTAATCACCACGAGGACATGTTATCTTGGTGATTGCAGACACCTTGATTTATTTAAGAGAAGTAACGCCCAGGCAAATACATTGTGCCTGCCAAGCAGTTGGAGTTTTATACTCTTTGGGAAAGTAACACATGAGCCCTGATGGTGAACTGAGATAACTCGTCTATTTCGTATTTAAAACCTAGTTTAAGCTGTGAAGCCACTTTATTATTTGACCAAATCATTTAAAACATTACAACACTGCTTTCTACGACGCAAAATTAACTAGGGATATCTTGGCGTTTTTCTATGTCATTTTGACGTACTAAAATTGTTATCTATCATTTGTGAATAATTTTAAAATTAAGTGGACATTGAAAAAGAAATAATGAAAGGAATATAAAGATGAGTACAATAAATTTATTTCGCAGCAGGATTTTATTCGAACTCAGTTGCATAGTACTGTAGACAAACCTGCGAGCTTTAAATTACGAACCCTAACCTACATTCTTTTGACTTTCAAATCTCTGGGTACTTTGCAAAAATAAAACCTAAAATGCAATCTGCTCCAACGGAAGCCTGGTATTTCGTGAGAAGCAAATTATTGAACGACAATTACTGTGTGAATATTTTTAAATCTTTTTTATCATTTGATTATTGAAGCACTTTGGAAGCCACAGCATGCTTTTTTCATACCAAATAAGACAAACGCGAAAAGAATTTATAATCTTAGTCATCCGTATATTTGCCACAATTATTACTGATCGCATCTCTAGCCATTTGTTTTTAAATCTTTATACTTTAGCCACAAGTACTTAAAGAACAAAATAAAAAATCAATAACTACCAATTGACGACTTTCGCCTTAAAACAAAAAAAAAAACATTTTTATTTTATGTTATTTTGTTAATATCATGCATCTACTTATACAATCATAACTGCTTCCCCATTTATGGTGTCTACAGCCATTAAATATCTATTAATAATTTATAAATTTTCAACACACAAATTAAAAAGCATAAAAAGTAAAGAGGATAAAAACGTATGTAAATGTACAATTAGATATCTATTTTACCGCATCATGCCACTAGAGTTACCGAACAATCATTAAAAGATAACATGCAATTTTCTACTTAATTTACGTCATAAACATAAAAATTTATTTAAAAAAAGGAACATGGAAACAGAAAATCTACATCAACAGCAAACAAATTAATATCACTTGAAAATGGAAATCATCCAAACCGGGCAGCAGACGTCAACAACCAAAATGAAAAAAAATTGTATATAATAGCTAAATATTTTATTTTTTAATATCTAAAATATAAAATATATAAAAAAGTGTCATATATGAAGGGTCAATAGGAAAAGTATATATGAAGTCGAACAAAATATATTCCGTATAATATTAACAAATAGTTATACGACTAGTTGCTTTTAATGCATTGGTAAAGATCTTGGATTTTTCAGCTTATCACACGGAATAGCATTCAAAAATAATAATTTGTACTTCAGAATTTTTATCCTAAAGGGAGTTCTTTTTTTTAACATTAATTTACAAACAACTTGACTTCCCAACGGTCTAATGTATAAAAAGTGCACTAAACAAAATATTTCAAATACAAAAAATTAATAAAAAAAATCGTCTTACATTTCATATCATAAACATTAAACACTACTGATGTTCATATAACATAAAAACACAGATATTTATTTTCAATATTAAAATATATAAAATAGAAACAAAAGAGGAATATCAAAAAACATAAAAAAACGTTAACAATCAAACTTAACTGAACATTAAATATTAAACTGTTCGAGCACCATTTAATACCCGCCATTATAAAAACAAGCAGCAAAAAGTTAGCAAAAACAAGAGCAATCTAAAGCCATTCTGCCAGTTAGGCAGTCACTGAGACAATCGTACAGCCAACCATCAACATCTACATACATACATATATTATCAACACCATTGCCATTATCGTAGAGCTCATAAAAACAAGTGAAGTCTATAAATATACAATATAGAAATTGAAATGAGTACTTTTGAAAAGTAAGAAAAAAAAATTATTAAAAATAACAGTGAAAAATATTACTGAATTGCTTAAATCTATGCAGTCGAAACAAACTTTAAGCATTGAAAAAAATAATAAAGACGTGTTGGAAAATTAAAAAAAAATATTATTATCAATTGTAGTAGAGGGACACTACAAGGCGGTATATTCTATTGAAACTGTTAGACAAATTAAACAAAGAATTCATTGCATTTGAACCAGACAATGTTCATACGTCTGAAAATATAAATGGGCATTTATGTATATGCTTTTATTTCCTTATTCAGTTTCCTTTTAAAAGGACTTCAGTGATTCAGTGATTCTATGAAAGTAATTTCATGAAAAAAGTTTATTATTACATATTTTTATTTCAAAACTCTGAAAACTATTCAAATTTCATCGTTTTCAATATTGATATTCTAACAATTCAGATAAGGAGAAATTAATCTACCTCTAAAAGTTGTCTGTATTTTAAACTGAGCTGATCGTTGAACATTCATATGCTAAATATTGCCCTTTGCCAAACTATTCTGACATCTACTTAATTCCAACAAGTTTCAGCGTTGAATGCATGACACCTGCCAGCTTGACTGCTGCATTCTATGTTTATATTCGTGGTTTTTGAGGAAGAGCCCATAAATCCTTTTTTGTAATGTCTGAATAAAATCAAGTTTAACATTCCCTATATATGAGACCACCGACCACAATATTCAACGACTATACACCTAATTCTGTTTTTACACTGTATTTTTTTAAACGGTTCTGATATAACACGGTTTGAAAATAACAAATTTGTTTGAAAAACACAATTAAATAAAATCACTCACCGTGATTGAATTAAAAATAAAAAATGGCATAGCAGTACGCAAATTCCCAGGGTATCCCACGAATAGGTGCTTATTTTAGGAACTGCCAAGCGACATATACCTACCTTCGTATAAAAAGTGGAATTCCTAAGATCCACTCCTAGAGTTTTTATGGTCTCCACCAGTACTGTTAAAAACGGTTGCATTCGGTAATGGAAAATTCCACAAAAAAAAACGTAGCGCGATACAGTTTGTCGAGTTAGACTATTAACACTTGCGAGAGTGAGACGCAAAAATCTCGAAGGCCAATAAACTAACAGTGGCCTGTATGGTAGAATAATACAGGTAGTGTAAAATTTTGATCATGTATTACTAACACACACCTACACTACTAAAAAAAGCACACTTTAACATTTGTTTCAAATACAAACATGGTATGTAAACATGCAAAATTGTCGCATTTGGGGAACAGAAAACCCGCACGCATACATTGAAAAGTCGACGCACCCAAAACGAGTCACTGCTTGGTGCGGATTTTGGTCCAGAGGCATAATTGGGCCATTTTTCTTTGAAAATGAGCAAGAAGTGGCCGTTACAGTTATCGGGCCATGTTGAACGAATTTTTGTTCACAAAAATTGAAGAGGAGGGCATTGGCAACATTTGGTTTCAACAGGGCGGCGCTACGTGCCACACAGACGAAGCTACACTCGATGTTTTGCGCCCTGTTTTCAAAAAAAAAAAAGTTATCTGGCGGACCCTATAGAACAGAAAATGCAATCATTTTGCCATTTTTCTTTTGTGCTTTTTACAGCTTCGAACCTGAAAGCAGTGTTGTTGTAGCTTCGACATTACCTGTATTACTATACCATGGTGGACTGGTTGCACTTAAAAAATAAATGCCAACGACGCGTGTTGTTTACTCGCCCAGAGCGCTTTACGACTGTAAAATCACACACAGCTCACAAACAGCTAGAAACCTAGGAAAACAGGAAAGGGCACAAAGAGAATAATATTATGTATATACGAGTACTTGTTTCTCTTTCCTTTTTCTTTTGTGTACACATACATGCAAACAAGTTTCCTGATCAGATCAATTGTAAATAGCACAAATTCAGGGGAATTCCCATTTTGTGCATACAAGCAAATTTACTTGTCAGAGCAATTGACATTTTACATACTTTTAGGCTAAGGGTGCATATTTTTTTTCTTTAATAACTACGCTTGTGTAGATACACATAATATATGTATGTGATTTAATAAAATAAACATGAATACTTGTTCATAAAAAATCTTGTTTTTTTTCAATATTTTTAAATGGTTTTTGAGGCAGAACAATCACCTATTTATGCATACGATCAATGTCTTTTTTATACGGTTTTCTGGAACCAATCTACCGTGTAAAAACAGAATTAAATGTATGGGATTCATTTGTCAGATTTCACAAGAAACGCCCAATGACGTAAGAGCATTGCTGAAAAAGGTCATGTTGACTCTTTGCCGTAAGACTTGCTCCCTTAATACAGGATCAGTTGGTACGTTCTGTTCTCTTATGGATCAGCTCTTTTGTTTCTGTTCAATTGAAAAACTGAATTAGAATGTAATTTCGAGTGACAGCAAAAAGAGCGCATGTATTAGTTTTTAGTGATATCATATATTACACATTTTTTGTTGAGTCAGATAATTTTTTGTTTTAATTTAAGATATTTTTACAAATTTATTTATTTTTGTTAAAAAAACAATGGCTCATGAAACTTTATTGGTTGGTATACTTACCATATATTTATAATATTCATTCTTACAATTGTAGCGCTCACATCCGAAACTCAGTCATAATCATACCAAATACTAATTTGTTCCCTTTTTTCTTTATTCAAGCAAAAGGATATTTTCAATGTATTTCTTATGATTGTATTTTGCTTATAAACAGCTGATTTTCTTCACGGAACAAGTAATTAAAAAAATATTTTCTACATAAAAGAACGGCACAGAACCGCAACGATTATTAATAACTTATGAGGCCTTTATTAGTCTTAAAATGTTGGAGTGTCCTTAAAGGACATACTTAATTTATCTTTCTATCATCATTTTTCATTTGATTAGTATAAAATTTGAGTATAAATCTTATCAAGAGATTTTTCAATGTTGCAGCACTTTTCGAAGTCGGATCTTGTAAAGAAAGTTTACATTTCATTTTCATAAGCAAGGTGACTTTTTAATGTAAATTTAAAACTAACGTAGGTCGAGTTATTTTGCAAGAATATTTTTTCACATGCATCTTTAAATCTAAATCTACCATCTGCAAGAGTATAAATTTATGTACTTTATCTCTTTTATGGTGCCTTGATTTTGAATCTGCAATTTTTATTACAAAATCATCAGTGCTAATATTTGTCAAAATTCATAATATTTTTTTCGTCTTTCGTAAAGGGTTTCGACAGGCCTGCTACCTTGTGGCCGCTCATACACTACACTTGTAATCAAACTTGGAGTAGGAGCTATTCAAGTCGTTCAACGACTTGTTTACGAAATACAATACGTTTCATTGAGTACTTTAAATATACAGCATTATTATTAATCCAAACACCTTCAAACAATACATCATATACTTCCAACCTTGATGAGGGGGTGGGGGGAGGGGGTTCACGTGCAGGCCTCTGCTATTATGTATGCCGTAATAAGAACATCATTTAACAGACAGTCTGTATGTTCTGCTCTATTAGCCATTATTTTTGTCTAATAATTCCCAGCATTATAGACTCCTCTGCCGCAACAGTCCACTTTTTTTCTACATATTCCTTTTCAACATTTTCAAGATGTCCCAGTAAAAACTTTGATGGCAAAGTAATGAGTTACAATGCAAACAAACATATGAAGTAGGTACTTTTCAGTATTTCTGCTTTGCCGTTTAGCTCATTACTTTATCATGGCCATGTCATTGAAGGTAGTACTTACCTCCTCGATTTACAAATAACCGCCTCAAAATGTCAATGATTGAAAGTCATTGAACGAACAAAGGGTTTTACTCACTGGAATCTTACACTGGTGCGGTAACACTTGGCAAACATAAACGTAACCACTACCTTTTGAGATTTTACTTGGAATTTATATCACAAAATGAAGTCAATTATGCCGCAAAATGCTTTTTCATATTATTTTTAATAAATGCGAACCCATATTTAAAAAAAATATTGGATTTAAAGAAAATGCAAATTTAGCTTGTCTGTTGGTTACGTTTTTCGGCAAATGTTTGTCAGATAAGACCGTACCTTTACACTCAATTAGTCGCACGCTCTACTACTGCGCCATTCCAAGAATAATAATAAGTAGTTTCATAACAACTTTAAAGTACTCGTAATATAAAAGGTAACTAGATTATGTGGAAAAGTATGCTGCAAATGTTTGCTGTGATGCTGTATTTTAGTTTTTTGCAATAAAGTTTTTTGCTTCATACGTTTTTTTTCTTTTGCTGCAAACATAAAAATTGTAGATTAAAATCAACGCAGACGTATGCATAAAATATTAATTATCAGAAGCTGTGAAAGCTGACACAACATTTCGTATATTGTTACCAACTTTGCTCTACGGCCCATGAACTTAACATTCGTTTTAAAAAACATATTTGAACAGTTGTGTGAGCAGGAAATGCTGTTTGAGGGCAGGAGTACTTTGGTTGTAATGCTTTCTGGCAGAGTAAGGTTTGTCTTCTATTAAAATATAATTTTGTTCTCGTTTGTAACAATGCGATACCATTGTCTCTATTACTTTTTGGCAATATTTCTATTCATTTTATATACTTTAGTTTATAGTGTTTGCTCGTAAAATTATTGTTCTATTTTTTATTTTAATAGAACTCTAGTTTTCTGATCATTTAAAGTGGTGACAGAGATATGACACATATTGCTAAACTAAATTTTTCTTAAAGTTTGCTTTTCTCATATTTCTTCCCTTTTTTATGATAAATAAATTGAAATTATTATTATCAAATATTTATATTAAAATCTGTGTGATTGTTTAAAGTCAATAAAGAGTAGGTATAGAACATGAGTTTATTTCTTAGGAAAATTTTAAGGGATGTAAGTGGCCTGCTTTTAAAGAAAATATGTTGACACTAGATTTGAAAATATGACGTGTTTGTGTTTTTTTTAATAAACTAAACTGGAGTACAGGGATGTTACCTTGCAATTGTGTCTTTCAGTTCTTCTCAGTGGTAATTGTGAAAGCAGGCTGCTAACAAGCTTATAAACAGTAGAATGTTGAAGTGTTTCGGTATTCCCTCTACTCAGAGGAAAATTTAAATCTGTGCCATATTTAAATAATATTTGTTAGATCGCCTCATCAAATTGATTTGTAAAATATTTTTGGGCTTCAGGAAATTATTTTTAAGGTCCGACAAATATTATAGAGAGGTAGGTATGTTATATTTTTATTAATATCGACTTTTCAGTTCTGCCGCCGTCAAGAGAGAATCGAAAGTTTTCTTAAAGAAAATATTTCTCTTTTAAATGTTGTCAATTAACTGTAAACTTTTTCATTTAGCTTATCTTGATTATATTACCGCTGCTGCTTCATATGTATGACACAAAAATTTTTGCGATTGCATGTCTGAACAATGTTTGAAGCACAATAACAAAAGAAAAATTGAAAAAAAAAATTCTTCATTAACAAACATCCTTCAACAAGCTGAAACGGTTGTAAAAAAATCAATACACGAAGTACATACAACAAAAAGAAAACATTTAGACACGCATTTGTTAAAAACAAATTTTATTTAAATAACTAAATAAATAAATTTGGCAAAAAGAAAATATGGTGTAACAATGAATGAGCACGCGATTTTTTAAATTGAGGAAATTGTTGAGGTGGGCATAGAATTTGAAAAGCTGTACAGAAAGAATTATACAACACAGCAGTATAATTTTGTGAACTTACGGTTAAAAGGCTCTTAAAGGAAAAGTTTTACTTCTAGGGACAGATTAAAAATTTGAAAGTGAAATCTTTGAAATAAAATATTATAATAATAAAATCATAACTAAGATATCTGTGATAAAAATGAAATAAGGTGATTTAGCATTATTGGATTGCTTTTAATGAGATCCACTATAAATCTTTCTAGACAGTATACATACAAAAAAAGTTCACACCGAGTATAGTCAGTAGGTTCCCCCCAATAAAAAATAAGATCTTTTAAACTTAATTGAAACGAATACAGAAATCCAAATAAACCAATATGAAATTTTTTCTTGTTATTAAATGCTTAAATGAGTTTAAACATGCAGTGTGTAGAGTTAATGTTTCCCGACTCATAATGGGAAATAAGTTCATGTTCGAATGAAATGAATGTTGGCTAAAATGCTATATTTGTGTTTTGTATTCTTAATAAGCGGTGGCTTGTTTAAAAGTTTATAACATCACGTGACTTGCTAGATTTTTAACATTCATGATTTGGCAGTTACAATGTAGTATTTGTTGCTTGTGGAACGGAGAATATGTAAACAAAGTCAAAGTTATTTTTGTAGGACACCTAACAGAAGGCGGAATATGACAATAAGGAATAACATGAACTGGCTGACAGAAGATTTAAATGGATATTACAAACAGGTAAAAAGAGGAACTTTATATACATACGAAGTTGTTTATAATATTAAAATGAGTTTTAAAAATCAAAACTTATGAATATGTTGAAGTTTTTAATAAATAATTGTCCAATTCACAAACTGTTGTATCAGTTGTAAGTTGAAAAACTGTTGTTGGTAGTTTTCATTTCTCTAAGAAAATATCAACATATAAAGTTTCTATTTTTACCTGTATGTTATATCCCAAACATATTGGATAATTTTTCAAAACTTTTGGGTTTTGAAAATAAAAAAAAATTCCAAAAGTTTGCGAACGTGAATTAAATATATAATTGGGGGGCTATAAATGAATGCCTGCCAATTACTTAAAGATTATTTCATCTAAATGTTGCCCGCGACTCCGTGAACTCGGTTTATAGCATACTATCACAATGGCAGCTGTGAATTTGTCTTTAAGAGCTGGAATTGTGGCTGGCTTGTTCCTCTACACAAGATGCTTCACATATCCCCACAAAAACAGTCTAGTAGTGCAAAATTTATAAATCTTGGAGACAAATTGACTGCTCCAAAACGTGAGATTTATCGCACGGTACCTTACTGCATTGACGGTAACGCTGCAATTGCCTTCGCTCTTAAAGAGGTACAAGTCGCACCAAACAGTGCATATATCAGGGTGCACTATCAGCTCTTATACTGCCTCTAGCTGCTCCTTACACCCAATTCGGTTATTTTGTTTGCTAACCTATCCAAAGAGCTAAAAAGTTTTTTTGGTGTTAATAAAATACGATATTTGTTCAAAAAGAGATTTTTTGTGAAAAATATGATTTTTTATGAAGAAGAAATCATTTTGAGAAAACGACTATTTTTTAAGAAAAGTATTATATTTTGTGAAAAATGCAAAATTTTTATAAAGATGGCAAGGGGGTCGTTTTTATCAAAAATAATATTATTTATTTAATTACATTTTTGTGATAAAAAACTGAGTATGAAAAAAGGAAACAGAAAACATTTTTTAAGCAAGTTCCTTTGGTGTCCTGCTTTCATCAGAACACTAGTTTTAGCTGTAAAGAACCTTCTGTGTATAAAGTGCATACTTTCTACTCACAAAAAAAAGAAATGTGCAGAAAAGTTGTCTTTGTAAAAAGGTGTTGTATTTCGTTCCATGATCTACTTGTACTAACTCTGGTGCATCATGCTTACGGTATTCATAATTGATACATCTTATTGCCATAAAAAACCACAAATAATTATTTACGCAGCTCCATGCTTTATGGTTTCCGTTGTATAAAGCTAACTAAATACTAGTTTGCTTGAGCGTCATACTGTTTTTTTCTATTTGATTAATTTTTGATACGACCCTGATGGTCGTATATTTTTCTTCTTTGTTTATTAGATTTTGAGACACAATAAAATTCCAAAACAAATATAACGTATGGATAAAGATTTTTAGGAAGAGCTCACAGTAGTCCGGATCTCAGCCCCATAGAGAACTGATGGACTGACTTAGACGCAGAACTTCGCACAAAGCACCCGAAAAATCGAAGAGAATTTCGGAAAGCTATTCAAATACGATTCCTAGAAAATGATTTATTTGATATGTCGTAGAGGAACTTTTTTTTCTCACGCCAAAAGCTATCGAAAAGACGATGGATGGCACAATATGGATCTCTAAATCGAACGGCCCTTATATACATATTTTTGTTTTTGCGGAAAAAAAATTTTAAAGGGCAATTTAGTTTGTAAGAAATTGAATTTTTGTACAAAAAGGACTTTATGTAAAAAAAACATTTCGCTCCTTTATTGCAACGTAGTCATATCAAAAAAGAAAGCAGAAATATTCATCGTATTGCCCTTTATTTTGTGTAAAAAAAGAATACTTTTTCGTTTTTCCATTTATGTGTGTGCGTAAATTAAAAACTTAACACTAGTTTTCTGACAAATGATTTTTTTTGAGATATGACTACGTTGCAGTGAAGGAGCGATATATAAAAATTTATTTAAAATTGGTAATTTAAGTAGAAAATTAGACAAATAATTTTTTTTTTGCATATGGGCAAATCCTGCGCATTAATATATACAAAATTTTTGTCCTCTCCAAAGAAGTACCTTTAACTTATGCATGCTGTTTAGTGGGATATAATGGCATAAAAATAAAATTTCAGCAGGTATTTGTTGCGAAATAATTGATCACAAAGTTTTGTGACACACGCTACAAAAAACGGAAGTGTCTTTGAAAGTCAAAGTGTATTTTTGTAATTTTTAGCAAATTCTGCATAATAAAGCACACGAAATCTAGTTCCTAAAAAATATAAATATAAGAGAATTTTAAAATAACTTATTTGCAACCAAAAAATTTTGTTTTTTATCAATTGGCGTGAACCCTTAGTGACGCACGCTACATTTTTCTATTCTGAAATTTCATACCTAATTTTAATGTTTCTAAGATAGTAAACACCAAATATTTTTACACTAAAATTGAAGTGAATTCAATGTTAAGTGTTGTGTTTTTCTTCCGACGGGGTTTGATGCAATTTGGAATGAATTTCCGTCATCCCACGTCAAATTTGGTTGATAAACAGACCGGTTTCGGCTATGTGCCATCTTCAGTGTTCTCTCAGTAACTCAGTAACAGTTACTGAGAGAACACTGAAGATGGCACATAGCCGAAACCGGTCTGTTTATCAACCAAATTTGACGTGGGATGACGGAAATTCATTCCAAATTGAATTCAATGTATAAAAAATATGGCTTTCGATCGGTCCATCTTCATTAACACTAAAGTAACGATGTGAATACCTAAAAATTTTTAATTTTATTGGCATTAAAATAGAAATTTTTCAATAATATGTGCATTAACGATCAAGCATTCAAAACTGATTGTTAGCACTTCTTTGCTCTGCACAGAAAGAACAACTCCGTACTAAAGTCAAGTATTTTTTACTTATTTTGAGTACGAGGCAAACTCAAAATTTTGAGTACAAATAACAATAAAATCTAGTTTAATCAAGCCAAAAACGGGATAACTTTAGATAGCCAATCCTGGACTTTCTAAAAAATTCTTAAATTTAATTGAACATTTGAATCCGTCCGTACTTAAATCAATGTTTCTGTACTTGACTTTAGTAAATCTGAGATTACCGTACTTGTAAGGCCGCTTGGTATTGATTTAAGTACGGATGGATTGATTTTTCTTTTGAGTGTGCATGTACAACATGAATATCTGTAAATTTTTGGGGTCCTTTTATTTCTTAAGATTTTTTGATTTCATTCATTACATTAAAACTGCCACCCATTTATCATAAAAATCTCAATAGTTTATTTTTCTATTTTTAAAATGAATACTCTCGGTTACTTTGCTTTAAATAGAATTTTAAATATTTTGCCTTGAGAGTCGTTATCCCCAAAGACTTGTTTGAATTTTTATATTATTTTTTTCCAACCATATTTTATGTATTTTTGAAATGATGCAGGTGTTGTCTAAACAAAAATTATATTTATTTTATGCTTAAATGCAGTTGCATTTACTGAAACGGCGTACGCTGCAACACAAACTACTTGAAGTGGTTGTAGAATGTGGCGGTTTTCATTACAACATGATGTTGCTGTTGTCGTTTTAAGTTGTTATACAGTGCAGACTTTTTAAAAAGAATGTAGTGAATTTGACATTTATAGGTTTTCTTGTCGACTTGTCAAAATGAATGATACTTTTTTTTTGTATGTAACAAAGGCATGTTAAACATAATTTATTATTATTATTTTTTTATATTTTTAATAGGAATGGAATTTAGAGAAACTTAAATAAATTGAAATAAAAATATGTAAATGGCATAAAATATATAGCAAGAATTTATATAAGAAATAATAGTGCTTTTTTTGGTTGCTTAATAACTCTACTAAGTTTGGAATTAATAAAATAGGAGAAGAAGCAAAAAAGAGACTATTACTGCTACATGTAGATTTTAAGAAAGAACAATATCCTTAATTCTTCTTTTAGTTTTTTATTAAGCTAAACAAACAGCTTTTCTTTGATTTTACGTTGTATAAATTAATGCTTTTTTACATAATTGCTTACTATAAATAGCCACTAAATAGGCTATTTAAAAGATCAAATCATCCAAAATATATAAAAGATTTTATTTTCAATCTTCTGCTGATACGCAACTTTTATTTATTAACCATTAATTCTTAATTTCAATTTAATTAGACCACAAGCAAACAAAATTTATAAGGATTGTTGTTTTTCTACCAAAAGTAAATTAAAGAAATATTTTCGGGTTCTAGGAAAAACTAAATTTCTTCAAAAACAAGAAGTTACAAAAAATAAATAAAATAACAAGATGGTAGATTAAAACAACAAGGCTTTAAGATTTTTATCGTAATAGATACAGTAATACAATCAACAAATTACCAAAGTAAATTGCGTATTTGAATGGAGGAATAGAAGTTAAAAATTTAAAATTAGTCATAAAATTTTGTGAAACTTTAGTGTGCACAGTTGATAAAGATGATGATGATGACGTTGATGTTTAAGATTAAGTATTGAGAATTAGTTCGTTAGAACATGTTTTCGTGATATGTAGTATAGTTGATTTGTATAAATGCACGTAGTGTTTTAAGACTACAATTAATTTGGTATTATGTACGAAATTTATGTAGTATGTGAATAACGAGAGGTGATTTAAGATAAAAGATAAAATTATTTTTAATTGTAAATAATGCGTGAGGTAAATAAATATATCATAAAATTGGGGCTCTCCTAATTTTTTTCATATTCTAATAACGTTTAAGATTCTGTTTGAGAATATTGCGAGATTTTTGTGCCGAAAATGCAAGCGTCAAAGGACCTTTAAAGGCACAAGGCTTTAAAAACCATCTTTCCTTCTTAAATATTTTTTGCTTTTAACGATATTATAATAATGAAAATACTGCACCCATTTAGCACAAAATAATATTGATATTAAGGCCTCGCATTTTCTTAAATATGTAATTTCTATAATTATTTTAACATTCTTCTCAAGAATTTTGAGTGTTTAAACCTAAATTCTCATAATTGAATACTTAAAACACTTCAACATATTATACGACCCTCCTATAAAGTAATGACAACGTTTTAAATCACTGTTGTATCAACAAAATCGAACATATGCATCCGTCGTATCGTACGTTGTTGGTGGTTACAATTTATGAGCTCATTAAAAATTTAAATGGTGCATTAAGATGAAAACCTAAATAATGTTGAAACCTTCTAAAGCGAACATTTTTCTTAAGTTTCATTGTAATTTCATTCCAAACTAGTCAATAAATATTTAATTTTATTTAAATTTTGTTTCTTTTTTCTTTCATGCCTTCTTCTTTGTAGCTCAGGCATGAAATCAATGAATTTTTATTTAAAAATTATTTTAAATGTATCGAAATCAATAACATTATAATGAGTCTTAAATATTTTATAACGTTTTATACCATTTTCCCTAAATACATATCAAACAATATAATTTAACAATTAATTCAAAACGTTTAGTTAAAAATCTTCTACAAACAAATATTTATGTAAATTTGGAAAAGCAAATGTTATATGTCATGCTCGTTTTTCTCATAGAAAAAATGTTATATTGATTAAAGTGTTGTTTGGGAAGTTTTTACACTCAGTATTGACTATGTTTTCTATTGGGCCAGCCGTTGCTGCCATTATAATATGCATTTATTTTAAAATAATATCGAACATTTTTGTGGTTGATGTTTTAAAACAATAATAACAAGCTCAAGTTAATTGTTTTCTTACAAAATCTTTCTATCCACTCCAAAAAACATTTTGTTAGATTGTCCCATTAAAAAATAAAAAAATCGCTTCAGTGTTTGGAAACATTTTTATGAAAAGTAAACCCAATGCACATATTAAACTAAAGAGGAGAATTTTAAATAAGGAAACGCAAGCAAGCAAATATAAAATTTTTTAAACTGTAGGATTCGTACTGTAAGAAAAATAATACTAGGGACTTAATTTCAGTGGTCAATTCACTTCATCCCTGATAGAGATATTGTGTCTATTGTGAAGTTTGCTTATTATCCACCTAGATAAGATTTAAACCAGTCAGAAAATATATTGGTTGTTATTGATTGATATAGCGCACCGGCATTGATGTTAATGGCCTCAACAACACCACATTCAAAGATATACAGACCAATGTGTTGCTTTCTGAAGTTTGCACATAAAAAGGTGAACACCGCTTGGGTTACCATCAACAAATATAGTCAGCCATTGATGATCACTTATTTTGATAAATTTCATTACTCGGACATGCTGCACAGTACTGCTACTTGCATTAGCGATTTAGTAATTTGGCGAAAGTCACGAAAGCTTAAAGAACAGATTTGGCAGACCATGATGTAATGACCTTGCTACTAGATGTTATCGACATCGACCTATACATTATTGTACAACATCAAGTAAAATGGTGTAAAAGCTGATATAACTCAAAACAGATAAGAGTTTACAAAGTTTAGATACTACAAGAAAAGAAAAAACGCATTTGCCCAATTCACAACCTATTTAAGAAGTTGTAAGTTGTTGTAAATGCTTTTTGGTGATTTGCACAAAAACACGTTTCTACACAAGTATTCACATACAACCATCAACAATATATACTTTAATGAGCACGTTAACGAAGTTATTAGAAAAGCGCAAATATCACTTTTTTATGTACAAATCTCTGTTTTACTCACAATACATAAAAACTTCGGTAAAAATAATCATGTATCAGTCGCTTTTAAGATCGATTCTTACATACGGTTGTCTTATATGGTTTAACATTTCACCATCCTACATGGAAAAACTTCGGGTGTTTAAGAGAAAATGTTTAAGAGCTTGCACGTCGTTATTTAGATTAGCGTACAGCAATTTTTTAAAATAAATATGTTTCAAACAAAATTCTACATAACAAAGCATTTATTATTAGAATTGATAACTTCACCATTTACATAATTAGAAATTACATTTTGAGAAGCTCATATTGCACTGAAAATAATTTAATAATGGCACCATACTCCGCTAGTTTTTCTTACATTTCAAATGCTCTCGAAAAGAGATCTACCAGAGTCATTCTGATACTTAGATACATTAAATATTATTCAGAATGAAAATAGTGTTCAAATACTTTATCACAAGTATAGGTAATGATAAGGCTATCAATTCTAATTTTGTATAATACAAACAGATGTGACAGAAGTCTAAGTAATAGAGAACTTCGTTTCAAAAACACCAGAAAATTCTGTTGGTTGATTGAATAGTCTACTATAAAACCTTTTTTATATACTTTTTTTAAAGGCTAGATAATTTTTTTTGTTCTAAACTGATAAGTATGTAATGTTTTTAATACATTCCTTACATACTGATAATATCTCTCGTATAGCACGAATAGAATATACCTAATTTAAAAAAATAGTGTAGTATAGAAAAAATACTCGAGCGCCCGTTCTCGGGGAATTGGATTTATGTAAATATGTAAATATATAAATATATGTACTAGAATTTATTATAGTGTAAGCCTATTATAATTTGTTAACAAATAAACAAACTTAAAAAAAACTATCAACAATATTTAAACAACTTACAACTCATACAATAGGCTGTGAATTGAGAAATAATATGCGCAATTCACAATCTACTGTAGGCGTTGTTATTTGTATTAATGTTTGTAGTAATTTCCATATAAAAATGTTCTTAACAAATATTTATATGGCAATTGCCAACAACATTTGGAAAATTTAATTTGAATAATTGTATATTTAAGCTTTCTCTTCTTACTTTAAGTAAAATTATGCTTAAGTATGAATAATAAAAATTTCACTTAAAATAAGCAGAGCACTTAGTTAAGAAATCTATTCCTAATTATTTTAACATAAGAAAAAAAATTTAATTTAATTAAAAAAATTTTGTTTTTTGAAATGCTTTAAAAAAAGATAATAAATTTTTTAATTGCTAGTTTTAATTATTTTTAATATTACAATTTTAATATTAGAACAAAATCGAGTATGAAAATCTGATTACTGCCATTTACTCACAAGGTCATTCCTTTTTGCCATCAATATTGCATGTACATAGGTGGTGGAAGTGGTAATGGAGATGGCTTACAAACATGCGATAAATAAAATTAAAATAGAGACTATTTAAATAATATAATTCAATTTAAATCTGTTAAAACTATTAAATGATTTTAATTAAGGCCGTGCTACGCTACGGTATATGGATCGGAATTTCAATATTAAGTAAATGAATTTGTATATAAAAATAAAATATCGTTGCAATTTAACGGATGGAAGTGAACAGTGTAGCAGCGGTTAACTTCTTTTCACATTTTTAATGAAGTAAAGAAGAAAACATGTAGTTTAGTTAAGCAGAATCTCAAGTAACAGACTAAAAGTGCAAAATGTCATATAATAAAAATCTTTTAATCTTTTAAGCACCACAAAAAAAAGTCAAAAATAAGGTAAGTCTACACATATGGTAACACTGCCTAAATGACATCAACGTTTTGATTAGGATAAATAATGAGAAATCGATTATATGTTTGTATACAAATAATTATCAACGGCACTACTGAGAAAAAGAACAAACTACTAAAAATAAACTTTTCCCTCTAAGCATAATTAAAAACCACTAAATTTAGTGGTAAAACAACTGAGTTGGTATCACCGACTAATAAGTTGAATAAGCAGCACGATCGTCTAACTTCATTCTTTAAAGAGAGAGACAGAGAAATAAAATTTAATTTCTTGTACGTCTAGCAGGCGTAGATAAGGCTTTTAGGGTTAAAACAGCAAACATAAAAATAAATTATGAACATTGTGTCCGACAATATTCAAAATCCATAAATTTCAACATGATATTTAATACTTTTTACAACAAATTGTTAGTCTAATTTTATTGGAAATCAAAAATAATATTAAAACATTTAAAAAACAATTTTGTTGTTGCAACAATATGACAACATTCGATTTAGAAAAATTTCAATTTACAAACAAAAATTAAAATAAAATATTTAAATGGATTTTTTTTAAATATTTTCATTAAGCTGTGACTTGACATGGGTATACATTTTACAAATTTCTTTCTGCTGCTCTTGATCTTCCGAGAAAATAGACATGAAACGCAACAATTGCATTCTTGGTTTTGTCATCGAATAGCATTTTTAACTTCATTTACCGAACTGTCAAAACTATATTTATTGTTTCTTCAACTTGTCAATATTTTGTGTGGGTTTTTTGAGGTCTTACAAGTGATTAAATCGATTCATTCATATTCATTTCTTTCCCTTTCTTCAAATTTCCTGCTATGTTTTTAATATGCTTTTGAATTTTTCTTTTTGTCGTTTTAACAAGTGAAATATTTCCAAATAGTGATTTTTTAATTCTTGCGGAAGATTAAATTTGGATCTTGTTGATTGTTTTTTAAGTGCTCATTGATAAAATGACAGTTTGAATTTTTGACAGTTGCTTAAATAAGTTGAACATACAAAGAATTGATAAAAGTAGTTTTAAAAATAAAAGTGTTTTTATTTGTAAGATGTTGATTATATACTTTTTTAATTTCAAATATTTAAGAGGTGGGGGATTTTTCTATGTTTAATATATTGTAGAGAATTGTTTAAACAGTTCCCGTCTTATGAAAAAAAATATTTCTATATAATTTTTCAACAATATTTTGAAAAGTGTATTTAATTTATGAATTATCACTACTTACACAATTATATCGTGAACTGAGCCAGCCGCGATGGAAATGTAATCAGATTTATACACAATCGTACAGTTTTTTTTGTGAAATTCAGCTTTTGGACTCTATGAGGTGGGCTTCTTTATTAACAAAAGATTCCTCGGGAAAAATATCCTGTTGTTACTGTTGTTATTATTTCAAACCGTTGTTTTTGTTGGAAATTGTTCCTTTTAATATATTTTTTTTCTTCCCTATAATCCGATTATCTTAATCATTGTTATTGATCCGTTTGATTTTGTACAATTTAACATACATGTAATTAACTTGCAAACGTCATGGCACAGCTATTGTTTATTTCCTATTATTCCATCCTCTTCATACATTTTTGTAACATATTTCTAAGCATGTATTAGTTGAATTTTTTTTTCAATTATGGAATTTTGCACACATTATTGGACCAAAAGAAAGGATACTTCATACAATAGCTTAGTTTATTTTATGTCACAAAAACAACGTATTTACGAATTTCTAATCTTATAATCTAACAATGGTTAAAAAAGTAAAATGCAAAATGCTGTCAATGTCAAACTGCCACATCTTTTTATTGTTTCTATAAAATAAAACAAAACAAATACAATATGACTACTTAAATTGTCGTATTTCAATGAATATATAGATGATGGCGTTGCAGTAAAATAACTACTCGTACCTATAAGCAAACATAAGTTCAGCGTTTGGTGAAAAGAGGGTTGCAGCTCAAAAACAACATTAACAACAAAAAAGAACTGGACGCAAGGAATGTGCAAATGAAAAACAAAATAAACGTAATGATTGTGACAAAAGAAATGTGTCAGATTTGTAATGAAATCCATATTGAAGTAAGAAAATTCATGGAAAAATTTCATATGAAAATCGTACAGAGTTTCAGAAACTTGAGACAGTTTTATAGTGCAAAAATTCTTCTTTACAATTTTTTATATTGCCACTAGGGTTTTTTAACCGTGATTCCGTCACTTTCGCGGAAATTGTATGCATGAATTACCGATGTGTAAACTCTATTTACACAAAAAAAATTTTGGTTGGCACTCTGGTATTTTTAAATGATTTTTTGGATATAGACAATAGTACGTGGCACTAAAGAAAGAAACATTTGTGCTCGGGGCAGATGGATTATGATAAAAGTTGCTTAAAATACATTTTAAGTAAATTTTCTTTCTCGGTTTGTAAAATTGTAATATCAACTCCACATGTAAAATTAATACGATCTGATTACTTATTATTTTTTAACTTAATTGAACTTGATATTTATACGTTAATATTTAAATTAATTTTTGGCTTGAGCTCAAATTTCTTTAGTTATTTTATTTATTTATTTATATATTATATATTCAATTCCTTTACAACAAGCTTTAATCTTATACTTAAAGTACAAGAAAGCAATGACTATAAGTTACATTAGAAGATCACACATTTATAAAGATAAAGTTAAATTAAACTATAAATTATTAACATTGTAACAGTGATGATTAACTATAGTGCAAAATAATCAAATTAGAAATTCTTAAAAATACTCGCTGTTGCTATTAAGGTGCTGAGCTTAAGAGGACAATTCCAAAGGCGTGACGCATGTGTAAAGAAATGCCATTCAGACACAAGAAGGCGGTGCAAGGGAATTGTTTTTCCAACTGTTAAGGATTTTTTTAATCTAATTTTTTACTGTTTTGTATGTAAAATACTCAATTAAAAATTAAAAATTATTATTTAATAATTTGTGTTGCTCGTAAAGTGGAAAAACTTCCGAAAGACTTAAATCTTTTATAACGGCGGATTTTTTTATTTCCCGCCCTGCCGGGAAACGAAAAAGTTCGAGAAAACCCCTAATTTGCAACATCAAAGATTATTGGATTTTCTTCACACATTCACCAAACGGTATGGCTTGAATTCAATAAGCAAAGTGCGAACATTTCTCGACATGTTTGTATATTGATAACGAAGTATTGTTAAGTTTTTTGAAATTTAAGAAACTTCATTTGCAACACTTGCTCTTTTGCTCCCTGTTATTGCCTTCTACTATTGCATGCCCAACTGCCCGGCATCGCACGGGCTGCAAATGCTTTCAGTAATGAAATATTTTTTTGCATGGCACTCTCTTTCTTGTTTTACTTTGCAATTTACTTGTCATACTGACATTTTTTACATTCCATAGTTTGTGCCATTGACAGATATGTCAATCACATATTTACGTTTTCGTTTGTGTCATGTAACATATCCTCACACATACATATTTCTAAGTGAATTCTGATAATTTCGTTTGAACTGGGTGTATGCAAGTCAACACTGAAAAGGGTTTATTGGCTATTTAATAATTCTTGGTTGTACCATAATAATGATTTCAATTTTAATTTAATGAACTAGCTTTGAAAGAGAGCGTTAATTAAATTTTTGATTTTGATTTTTAACAATTCAAAATAAATATGTATTGTGCAACATCGGTTAACAAGCAAACGTTTGATTATTTGAAAAAGGATTTGCTGATTAGCAAAAAAATTGTACATAAGGCCAGTGATAATCAGCCGCCTTCTGTTTAATTGTGAAACCCAGACAAAAAAATCAAGGCTGTCTTTAGCTCTAGTACTAAAATGGAAAAGGTTAAAATCAATTTGGTGACAACCGGTTGGAAAATATCCGTAATTACGGACTCCATGAAGACTTTTATTTACTATTCTTAAAAATTGTTTCAATATTGACATCTTTTCCCAAAAAATACGTCGTTTTGATCCATTTCTTTGAGACAATCACCCTTATTACAGTTGGCGACATCGATGTCACGTCAACACAATACCAAAAAATTAGGGCTTGTCTACTCGTTGTTGAAAACAACTGACTACTATTCACAGGTTCATGTTATTTTCTAGACCTTATAGAACAGAAGTACACTTTTATTGGCGCAAATTTTTTCCCAAGAGCGAGTAGACAAGCTCAAATTTTTTAGTATTGCGTTGACGTGACGTCGATGTCGCCAACTGTACTAATATATGATTATATATGAGAAACATATTTTTACAAATTTTAATATGAACGTTCAAGCATGATCTGAAGCCGCCTGAAGGTTTTTATCAGTATATTATACACCAATATGTTTTTCGGATACCACATAACATTCAAATAAAATTAATATTATAGAGTTCTATAAATATAATAAGAAAATTCTCGATGACAATACTGCCTTGCATGTTAAATAGACTTTTTTGTTTTGAATAAAAACAAATATTTGACACACTTTGTAAAATGCCAATAGAAAACTCAAGGCTCTTTTGGATCAATTATTTAATAGTGTTCCACTTGGCCAAATCGCCGCAAAGGAAATGTTCTTCGACGTTTCATATACCGTTTCCCCTGTTATAGTTTCTGAGCGAGGATTTAAAAAAAATCGCCGTTGAGTCAACAATTGCGTTCTGCATTTTAATATGTAAAATAAGAGTATTTTTAAGCGAAATCGTGGCATGTTTATTTAATTGTAAAGAGGAGTGCATGTCATAAATAATGCAAATTAATATCAGCCAAATGGCCATCATGGCTACGTCTGTAAGGCCGTGATGCTCTATCATGGAATTTTCTTTAACTAATTTACGCATTTGCTGCTGAATGTCCTTTATCTTTGTGGTTTTTAACAGATTGTGGGCCATTGGCATAGATGGTATCTTTAACGAAGTCCAAAATAAAGAAAGTCTAAAGGTTTAAATCGCTAGATCTTGGTGGATAATTGTGATCGCCTCTTCCAGAAACCACACGGTTAGGAAACTTTTTACGTAAGAGAGCGATGGCATCGTTACTAGTGCTTCACGTAGCGTCAGCGGTTGAACATAATTGTCACCCACATCAATATAATTTTTCAAAATACGGTTTAGTGTCGTTTGTGGAATGCAAAACTCCAAAGATCGAATGGAGAAACCTTAGATTTTCAAAACGCTGTGGGCTGCAACAGCAATATTCTCAATTAAGCGACGTAAATGAGTTAAACTTTTCAGATCCCTGACTTGTTCCGACTTCTCTAATTTTTCGATAAGTTTAACAATTGCTGACCGAGAAATGCTTTAGTTTCGCGAACTGTGACCGCGAAGTTTTCACCATATTTTTAGTGAATTTTAATAATTTCTGTGTAGTTACAGGTTATGGTCATGATAATTGTTAAAATGGCGAGCTATTGAAAATCAAGCGTCTTATTGAAATATCCTGTTGCCTTTCAGTAATGCTGAGGTTAAAAAATCTTTTAGTGCCACAAAAATAATTTTAAAAAAATTATTAAAAACTCGTAGTCTAATTGAAATGCTCTTTAAAAAGGTTACAGAAATGTTGTTATGATTTAGTAATTTCTACTGGTGGGGAAGAAATTATCATGCCTGTTAGCAAAAATAAAAAATAAAAAATAAATGCACATACAAGTTTATAATAAATTAAACATGTATATTTTTTATTATATATATTTTTTTTTGTTTTGTGACAGATAAACTACTTGAATATATTTAAATAATGATACAATAATTACTAAATCATGTCTAAATACAAATATTCTGGTATATTTTTGATGCCATACAGAATTAAAGTCAAGTAAAGAAATACCTCATATTTATGCTATTAATTGTCTTATATGAATTTAAGAATATGTAGACTTTTATTCGTTTTTATTTTCATATATATGTACTTGAAATGCATTTTTTTGGAATAACTTTTAACATGTTTTATGCATTCTTTTTATTAACAATAAATAAAAAATTTAATTATGAATACAAAGGTTTTAGCCTCTTTTTAGCTTTTATTTTTATGTGATTTACATTTTTCTGTTGCGGATTGGTTGAAAATGAATGTTACTTCAACGACTTTAATTAACATTTACACTGATAGTCGAGAAGCTATTATAGCACTTGAATCCCCGCTTCCAAGCACAACAACAGCACTTGACTGCCGTTCATCTCTAAACTAGATGGCAGAGCACTTTGTTATTAGGATAATCTGGATCCCGGGGCATAGAGGCTTTCAGGGGAACTCTAGGGCTGATGAGATTGCTAGAACTAGGACAGCCTACAGGTTCCACCGGATTCGGAATGTGTGGGCTTACCACTACTCTCTTCCCAACTCAGACTTAGACGTAAGTTAGAAGAAGAAACAAATAGATGATGGGTCACAAGGAATGATGTCATGATCAGCAGGCAGTTATGGACTCATATGCATAGGAAAAATACAGATTTTTTGTTTTAAGAAACAAGAAACAAATCTCGATTCTAGTGAACATACGAACCGGAATATGTCTCATAGACAGACATGCGCAAATGTTAAAGGTCGAACACAATGATTTTTGCAGCAGCTGCCAAGATATCGATGAAAAGGAGAGTGTAAAATACTTTTTGTGTCACTGTCCCGGACTTGCAAGAAGAAGAGTGGCCACAATGAGCGCTCCTGAGTTCAGGGAACTTTCTGACGTAGCCAGTGTTGAACTGCAACGTATTAGTAGCTTTATATTGAGGTCTGGTTGGTTCGACGGTGGGGACTCCGCATAAGCAGAGTCTCCATGGTATCACAAAGGACCAAAACGGTCTAAGTGAGTCAGAGATTATGGCTGCCAACCTTACCTAACCTATCCTAGCTTTTTCCGGCCTATTTAAAAAACCGATAAGATGCGCAATATTGCCACTCCCTTGTTCTTTGTGGCATCGCCTCGATTCGTTTGTATAAAAATGTCGTCAAAATCTCTATTAAGCGATCCTCAGATGTCTTAAGGTCGTGGTCAACTGGGATGTTCAACTATGTATATATCTCTATGTAAATGTGCATGTGTTCGTATGAATGCGTGCAACGTTTGAAGAAACTGTAAAACCATCATATCTGATATCTTTACCTTCGAACTTCTAAATTGTCACATCCCTTCTTGTCCCACTTAAATTATGCACAAATAGGAACATTAGTAAAAAATAATTCGGCAGTGTGTGTTACCAGCAACATCTTGTACATACAAATGAACAATAAGCAATCAATGCAACATGCATTTAAAACAGAATAAACGTGGGTTGTTCGAGACTTTTTGAATTTTTTTGTTCAAATACACTTAATTTTATTATTTAACTGTATACTCCATTGTCAAGAAAAAAAGTTCGATAGAATATAGTTGAATATAAATTAATTATCAAATTCTCAACTCATTCTATGTCTTTCTTCTTTAATGTTCTTGGTAATTTTCAAATAAACATGCTTCCAAGGATATATTTACATAGAAACTAGGATACACAGTTATACGACAAACAAATGGTTACGTATGGGGCAAATAAGTCTTAGAATCAGTATAGATTTGTCAAAATCACATCAATCATTATGGTGATTTTAATGAAAATTTGTTTTTGTTTGTTACACTGACGATATCGGATGGTAAAAAATACAGTTTTGGCATGCTCGACTAGTGATTTCAAGGAATGTTTTGATTCTACTTTTCAAGCACTTATACACTTTTAACAAGTTTTCAAGCAGAACAAGGTTTTTGTCTGTAGCCAACATACTTCTTGATAATACAAAATAAAATTCAAAATTAATGCTTGACAAGTGTATGCATAAAAGTCAAGCACACTTGCACGAATTTGATATCAAGCATACCGTCAAATCTATAGCGCCCTTCAAATCTGTTGTAAAGGTTAACAACGTTATGCAAGCCACACATATTGCGACCGTTGGAATAACATGAAGAAGTTCTGTACGGCATTGTAACCTTTGTATGCTAATTGCATGAGGTTTTGTCTTGGTTGTTCAAAAGATTAAGAAAGTTTTAATTTTTTTTTGGCGAGTTTGGTCGCAGCATCAATGGCCTTGTAACAAAACCTTACTGTATTTTGTAAAATTTTGCAAAAACACGTTGTGTGTAAGTTTCATTTTCCATTTTTACTCAAAATGAATTATTTGCAAATTAAAGTTGTTCATAAGATTGTACACATGATTGTATAGTTTGTGGGCAGATTGCTAAGGTTAATTAGCAACTTAGCTGTCCCAAAGAATGCAACGTCTACGGCTTCCATTAAATCACTACTTAAATCAAAATTGTAAGCATTACAAAACCGTCTCTTAAAATTTCTAAAACAACCTTCTTTGCCATTGTATGCATCACATATACAACCTAGTAAATACATGTGTTTATGTGTATACACACACTGTGCAATTGTGAATTTAGAGATGCGTGTATTAAATGACCGTGTTTTTGATGTTTAGTAGTCTAAATGATAAAATTTAAACGTTTTTGGAAATTGTTTTGAATTGTCGTTAATCATTTTGAAGAATGGCGATTTGTCAACAGCAAATACATGCATCACAAACTAAATACTTCTATGGTTAAAATAAATGTGAATATGTGTGTGCTGGTTGAGTGATATGACCATGTTAATGTACAAATGAATGTTTTAAATGTGTCTAAATGAATGTGTAGACATATTGATGAGCATAAAAACATGCGTAAATTGTCAGTTGCACACAACTATACACAAAAAATGTGCCTAAAATTAAATTAATTGTTAAAATTACGATAAATAGTTTTTAGTTTTTGCTACGCTGCTGCTGCTGCTGCTACTGTTGGCTTTTCATTTCAACAACACAATCGTTGATAGATACAAATGGACATAGTCTTTGCCACATTAATTGAATACAGAGAGGACCTTGGAGGCTTGCCAAAAACAACATTTAGCGCTTACAGTTCATACGCGAATGCCTACATAGAAGAAATTGTTGTGTACATTTTGATGATGGCTTTATATAAAGTAGGTATTGAATTTTTGATTTTGTTATAGATTAAAAAACGTAATTTTTTACAATTAATTAATTTTCAGAAAATATTGATTTTAGCGTCCAAAATAGTGGATTTAGTTACATCGTTTTTGAAAAATTTCCCCTTTATTTTATCGAAAATATACATGATCAAATTGAATATAAAGCATGATTAAGGCAATCATAATCTGAATGCAATAATTGAATTAGATGGTTGTAGTTATTTGAACGTGATTGCATCAAATCATGTTGTTATCACATTAATGTCATAGTAAAAAAAATATCATCACTTATGGCGCTGTTGCTTGCTCGGACAGGGTTAGAGTTAGCATGCCTCTGTATAACAGAGGCTATGAGGTCGTGTCCTACGGCGGGTATGAAGCCCCCTTGAACTCACGCCGCTGACGATTCTTAATGAGACTGCTGCCAGTCAAAATGTAATCAGCTCCGCGGGAAAAAGCACAGACAGGGACCGTCTAGTTAGCCAATGGGAGTAATCATCCCCGGCAAGACAATTTCCTCTACTTACGCAACCCTCTGATGTAATGAACAAAATGTACAAATTTGACAAGAGGTTCGAAACTGTACCGGTCAACAGAAGGGAATTGGGGGAAACGTCAACCCGACATTCATTTGGAACGGGCACCATCAGGTGGAAAACTGATGGCTCCAGAACGCCGAGAGGCTCTGGTGTGGGAGTTTTAGGGGAAAGCTCCTACCATTTTTCGATTGGGGTTTTATGCCATTGAGAGATGTGCACACATTAATCTTGATAAGGGTTTCCGAGGACGTGAAATAGCCATCTTCTCAGATAGTCAGGCTGCTATCAAGGCTCTCAGCTCATACGAGTTCACCTCTAAGATGGCTTGGGAATGTCGCAGCATGATCGATCAACTAAGCAGGATGAATAAGGTCACACTCTGCTGGGTTCCTGGGATGGTAAGAAACGAAAACACGGACAAAATGGTCTGGAAGGGGCTAGTAGGTCCATGGTTGGACCAGAAGCGATTTGAGGGCTTGGATTGGATAAAATCTGCGAAGATATATCGACGAAGACTAAAAGTACCAGGGAACATCTCTGATTCAATATCCGTTGGTTAAGGCATGCAAAGTTATTGATTGGAATGTATAACTAAAGTCGTTTCTTAGTTCTCGTGACCCTATGTAAAAACAATCATAGGATTCCTCACGGGCCTTTGCTGACTGAGAAAATACCTCAACAGACTTTGCATTGAGAATTACAGCCTGTGCAGATTCTGTAATTACGATGATGAAACTCTAGAGCATATTCTGAAGACCTGTAAAGCATTATGTCACAGAAGATATAGCCAACTGGGCAAGCACCTATTGGAGGATTGGGAACTGCCAACACTGGAACCACTGGCAGTCGTGAGATTCCTCAGGAGAGCAGGTCTGGATGAGGTGCTCTAGCAGCTGGCAAGGGATACAATAGATCTTCTTTGGTCGCAGTGTCATGAGTTTTCGAATAATCAAATTCATTCATTCATTTATTCAATAAGCATATTCTTGTTTACTTCAATAATGATACAAGTATATTCCATAAAACAATAATACTATATATACAATAATTAAATAAAAACATAATATGCAAGTTTTTATGAAAAAAGCATTTGCCATTTTTTCAATTATTTCGAAAAACCTTTTTTTTAAATTGCACCTCATAAAATCCTACTTTTGCATTCTGAATTTCTTATAGTCTTCCAATAAGAAGTTTAATTTTCAAATGTAAAAATATGTATTATTTTAGCGAAATAATCGTTTGTTTATTTATGTGTAAATGGAAGGCAATATCAGCCGAATGGGCGCTACGGCTACGTTTGCATGACCACATTTTTTCCATGAAATTTCCCATTTTCAATTTTCACTTTTGCAGTTGTATGTTCTCGATAACTTCACGAATTCTATCTTCGAGGTATAGAACCAATCGTGGATCATTGTAATAGACATCACTTTTCACATATTTCCTAAGAAAAAAGTCTAAAGGTGTTAATTGACAAGATCTTGGCGACCAATTGTGATCGACTCTTCGACATATCATACGGTCTGGAAACTTTTCCAGCAAAAGAGCTGCCATACAAAATCACTAATCCTTGATTGCTAAGACAATTCATTCACCGTAAGAGTTGCTCCAGTGCAATTTTTGAAAAAGCTGGGTACAATAAATCCGCCACATCAACAACCGCACCAAACAGTCACACTTTGATGAATAAGAGATTTCTTAACAATAACTCTTTGGTTTTCCGAACCCCAAATATGATAATACTGCTTGTTGATTTATCCGAGAAGGTGCCTCACGACGCACACTGGTTCAGCTTCATACGATTTCTGGCATTAAATATAAGGAAACATCGTAGAGCCTGGAATTTTGATATAGACTAATATTTGGCTGTGATAAATAAATACTGCAAATATGAAAAAAAATCCGAGCACAACCACGCCTACTTCTCACATAACAGAAATTTTCGCACATTGCAATTTTATGATAATGTCGCGACGACCCCAAAATACTTCAGTCTTGCAAACTGTGTCCGTGAAATTTACACAATTTTTGTGGGCAATCTATTACATAAATAGGCAAATACAAATTATTTGTATTTATTTATCTGTTTAGGAACAAAAGGCTCCTGAAGTTGACACCTTTACAACTGCTAAAAATACAAACGTACATTCACTTCTGTAAATATTGGATCAAGTAAGAACCTAAGCAAATCAATGAGAGTGTTAGGAATACCTATATACTCGTATGTATATGAGTAATAAGATTTTTTTCTTAAAGTTGAAAAAGAAAGAGATGAGAATGGATGTACATGTTCATTACGTATGGATGCGTTAGCTTCAAGACAACACTCAAGAAAATAAAAGTGCGTTTTTATAGGCAATTTAGTTTCGTTTATTGTTTTTCCATGTAGAAGGGAATGAGTAATTTGGTAGTTTTTTGTCTTTAAATAAATGCAACTTAAATAAGTGACGGTCGAATTTCGAAGACTATGCGAACGCTAGTTTTAATAAATTCACATATTCATGAATACTAGTGTATCCAACGATCGACGGCAAAGCGACCGCGTTCTAGCAACTAAACATTAATGGCCTTATTCACAAACGATTAATGAAGCTTTCATTAAAACAGGGATTCCCATAAAAAATCCAACATTAAACCTACTATAACTTTATTAATCGTTCGTGATTAAGGACATACGCATTTACTTAAAAATATACGATATAATACAAAAACAAAAAACACATAAATAAACAACTTAAAACTGCCCTCTTACCTATCTCTTATTACAAAATACATACAGAAAAAAGTTTGTCTCAATTCTATGCAAAAACAAAATGGAAAAACACACATGCACACTTTGTTTATTTTTCAACTTGAAGCTGATACATGCATGTTTAATAAGTGTGCATGTGTTAGTAGCAACTTTATACGCTTGTAACTCCCTATATATACAACCGATTTAAAAAAGATTAATACTGTGCAAATCATGTAAAAGCCCCTTTAAAAAATATATATATTTTCAAAATCTGTTTGGTACTATGGCATTAAAAGGGATCTAAAAAAAGTGTCTGGCTATTAATAATTATTTTTTAATTTACAATCAGCTAACACATTTTGAAGGACTTAAGGTAGTGTTATTGCACAATAAAAATGAATTGCCAACAGTGCCGATAGCTTACGTCACAGGTTGACAACTCTTAACATATTTTTTTTGTACTTTTCAGGAGACAAAAAACGTATTACTCCGTTACTAAACCGTGCTGGAAGTAAATAAAAAAACCAAAATTAGTAGGTGAAGTAGGGAAGGAAATTTTTTAAAAATATAAATGAAACGTAATAATATGCAGAAGAGCAAACAGTCTTTCGGCATCAAAAACCAGATTCGATTTTTTTGCGAGTTGAGAGTTGACAACCTGTGATCGACGATATGCTACAATGGAAAAAATACTGCATTTATTAAATTATAGAAAATATCAGTGGCAAATTATTGCAGGTTTGAAAGTTCTGACAATATTGTTTGGATTGCAAGAAGATAATACTAAGTTCCCATGCTATCTCTGCTAGAGGCGGCAGTCTTAGCGATGACCAATACAGGCGTAAAAACTCGCCTGGAAAGACATCTTTTAAAATAAGCCAGAAATACGTTAAGAATATTCCTATTGTGCAATCAGATAAAATCATTTTACCGCCATTGCACCTCAAGTATGGCTATATGAAACAGTTTGTAAAGCGGCTGGATATAGAAGGCAATGCTTTTTTGTATTTAAAATCTATTTTCCCACAAATAAGTGAAGGCAAAATAAAAGAAATAAAGATACTGTTATATTTACTTAATGTTATTGTTGTTTTCTAGGTATTTTTATTGCACCGGAAATTCGAAAGATTATGTATGCTTGATGAAAATTTTTCTAAGAAGCTTACTGAGATAGAAAACGGTGCATGGTATAGTTTTATTTCCTTATGTCAAAACTTTTTGGGAAACTAAAAAGTCCTAACTACGTTGAAGTGGTAAATGAATTTCTTGAGTCTAATGCTGAAATTCATTTTCTGCATGATCATTTAGATTTCTTCCCCGAAAACCTTGGTCAATTCAGTGACGAGCAGGGAGAACGAATTCATCAAGAAATTTTACAAATGGAAAAGCGTTTCGATGTAACAAGCCACATAAGAATGATGACAAATTATTGCTGGTACACTTTTAATTTACGTTTGTAAGTCAAGTGGTATTACCAAAAGAAAAGTCTGCAATCGCAAAATTTTTACTTTAGAAAATGTTTAGTAACTTTTGCAACTATAAACCGATTTTAACAAATAATATAACGTAAATTGTCTTTAAAATATAGGTTTTTATAGAAAAAAATTTAAATAACTCTTGTTGAATTTGAAAAATTAAGAAAAAAATAAAAATTAAAAAAATTAGAAACTTTTGATAAACACTTACTTAATTTCTTAGAATATATATTTTATGAATACATTTAATGAAAGCCTAATTACTTGCTTTCCAAAACTGTTTAAAATTTTGAATTCGGTGAAAAAATTTTTGAGTTAGAGATACCAAAGTGATATGACTTACCCTAAAAAATTTTTTTTAAAATAAATCAAAATTTTGAGGGTGATTCAAATTTTTTAAAAACGGTTTTTGTATGTTCACACCTAGGCCTACAACCCCCCACTAAGTCATTTTTCAAGTTCTGACAAAAAGTTTTTTAGCAGTGTAAAATATAGATAGATATAATTTTGATGATACTGAGCTTAAATAATTATATTTCATTTTGAATTTGTTTATATGAAAACATGTTGTTCATTAATTTAATGAAACTTTTACTTTGAAATGTGTAACAAAAGAATATCCTTTCACTTTGCAAATATAAGAATGTACATGATTTTACTGCGCAATCAAAATTAATAAAAATAAAAATTAATTAAATCTATATTTTATAGTTTTACTATGTGCCTTTTTTGCATATGATTTTATTTTAATTTTTGCATATCATTTTATGCTTGCCGTGATAAAGATTAATCAAATAATGGTTAACAATTATGTTGAATTATAACCAAAATATGTCTACCAGATATAAATGCTCATCTATGGCTAAATCTGAAGTACTTATATTACTTTTGGTGTATGACATTAATGTGATGCGCCCTATGTTGTTTTTTTTGCTTGGTTTTTAGCCATAATTCGATTACAAACGAAAAAATTATTTTTGTATATTAACAAAATTTTAATTTTACCATGTTGCAGCTGTTTTGGAAAATAGTTATTTAATCATAAAAATCAAATATAAGCAAGTGTCGAACGACTATAATTGCGATTAAAATATGAACACACAACTATCTATAGATTGTTAGCTAAGACCATAAGCTACTTATCACAGCCATGATTTCGCTGTCCCAGCCATATCTAAGGATTTATTTTCGCTGCCTGTACATCCACTTAAAACTAGGATTATACAAAAGATTCTATAATTTATTAGTATTACCAATTTGATTTTTAAATCCTGTTTTCCTTCTATTTGAAATTCAATTGATGTACATAATTTCAATTCAATTGATAGATATAATTTTACAATGCAGGCTCTATATTCCTTTCAATTTTTGGTGGTGGTTGTATGCAACATCTGTGTGTCACTAATTAATTTGCTGCGCGTGTGGAATTGTAAGTGATTGTGATAGCTAAAGTCCTATTAAAGGACACGTTATGCATGATGGTTTATTGAAAAGTAAAATTAAAATAAAATATATTTCACTCTAAAATATTTAAATAAAGTAGAAAAATTAGATGATACACGTATTTTTACAGTCAAAGTGATTGATTCTACATTGATTGATTCTATGATAAAATCCCATTTCATATGCTTGGGACACCTCTATGGACATTTTGTTTGTTTAATTCATATGACTATTACTTAATCGCCGGGTCATTTTACATAAAAATTACTCTTTTTGAGCTATGTGTCATATCTATTTCAGCCTTTTCCCAAGTTAATTAGTATATTTCTGCAATTTTTTTTATAAACTTTCTGCGGCCGCGAACAAAACAAACTACAGCCATCCGCTTCCATATTTTAATGATTGATGTATATGGGTTGACACTCCTGCCATTTGTTTCTTTTTTTCCTTTTACTATTACACAGACCACACTACTCTAGCTTGTATAATTTGTAGCTTTTTGTTAAATAACCTACTTTAAAAGTATCATATGTACATAATATATTGTGCTCTAATTTCCACTGCAAAAAAGTATAAACTATGAAAACATGAAAATTAAAAAAAAATATATATTTTATTAATATGTAAATTATCTTTGTCCAAAGCAGCTTAATGCATACAACTGTATCGGCATTGTGTATATTTTTATATAAAATGTGTACTTTAAAGAATTATCTATTATGACATTATACATTTTAATTTACATAAAAAGTATTGCAGGCAGCAAACATATTTACATTTTAAATGCAATGATTTCGAATAAAGAGGGATATTTTTTAAAACTAAAAACGGAGGCACTTTAATTTAAAAATAAAATAATTTATTTAAGGATTTGTTTGAGCAAATATAACAAACAATTTTTAAAGGGTGTAATTCTTAGAGATAAAAATTAATTGGGGTTCAAAATCAGAAATGTTTTATGTTTGGACCAACAATAAATCAAGGGAAATTTTAAATTTTTAGGAAGTAATAAAGAAACTAATTTTAAATCTTCCTTTTTGCAGGGAAATAATTAAAATAAAGATATATATTTGACTTTTGAATTTGTAAGTCAGTCCTCTCGACAAAAAATATTTTACGCCAACTTATCACTAAATGTGCCTTAAGCTGCAGTCACACCATCAAATTATCTTTCAATTCTCATTCAAGATTACTAAAACCCACAAAAATTGAAACTGTGACGTAGGCTGTACGCAAATTTGAAGCAAATTTTTAAGCAAGATCCCATTAATTTACAATTTGGATGAAGAAACTGCAATCAACTGTTTTTAAGTAAATTCTCGTCAAATTATAAAATTGTATAAAAAGTGAGAAAGAATTTAAAATTTGATAGTGTGATAACCGAGTTATAGACGTCTTGAAACACTGTGGCACATTAAATACATTGAAAACAAAAATGATTGATGTATTGTTTTTTATTAAAAACAAATCTCCATTACACTTGATTTATTTGCGAAAAATCATCCTTCAATGGTTGGCTTCACATGTTCCAATTTCAGCTTTATTATTCAATTATTTTTATTTTTAATTTCTGTTAGTTATCACTTGATTTATTGAAAATATTTAATACAATTGCAGCAATATGGAGTTTTAATCAACATTGCTGTTGCATTTTTAAGCTGATTATTATATTTTCTGTTTTTTAGTTTTTCATATTCAATTAATTTAAATAAATTGTAATTTGACTTTTTTTGTGAAATATACTACATAATTTATTATTTAAAACTAAATTTGAAATTATGCAAACAGTGGGTTGCACAAGAGAAGTAAGTGAAAGAAAATTGTTGAATATAAAGTAATTTCAATCTAATCTAGCTAATATTATAAATGTGTAAGTTTGAATGGATGGATGTTTGTTACTCAATCACGCCAGAACGGCTGAACGGATCTGAATGCAATTTGGCACAGAGATAGATTATAGTCTGGAGATAGATTATAGTACTCAATTTTTCCATAGTAAATTTTTTTATTTTGGTGGAAATGTCCTTTTTCCTCTCACCTGAACTCACACTTGCGTATTTAATTCCTTTCAGTGATTTTTTTTGTCATAAGTGTTTAGCTTTCAAGTAAAACTGTTATCCAGAAAGCACGAAATTTTTTAATTTTCGTTATTTCTGGTAATGAAAACATTGTTCCTAGCAAAAGTTTGAAGGAATATTTCTAACATATTTCCAGTTTTTATAACACGAAATTTTTATTTCCTTTAAATTGCTGTAAATTCTTTCCCCTTTTTATGTTATTCTGCAGAGATCGGCTGGCTTTTAAGATATTAAACTGAATTACAAATTTGAGAAGTTTCTAAAGGTATAATGCTTGGTGATGTCCCAATGTCCATCGGTGGATATCTGTCCCCCACTCCCGAAGAAAAGCAATACTCATTATATAAAAGTAAGTAAAATTGCTTACATTGAAAGTGAGATAAGAGAAACATCTGTTTATTTTAAAGACGTATACGGGTTAGAACGAAGCATCTCAAATCAAATATTTAAAATTATATATGTTTGACAATAAGGCTGATTATACTTATCCTTCCTTGGCGAAAGCGATAGTTTCGGCTCTGTCCATGGAGATGAGGGCGGTAAATGTTGCTACAAAGCCATCGATAATGACATTCAAACTAATAGTTTCGTTTTTCGTAACTACTTGTCAAGTTGTCCCACCATCATGCTTGCTATGTTATTGGCTAAACCTACGGTGTCAAACACGCCCCTGCATAGCTAACGCTTAGGTTTTGAGATTTTCCAGTGATTTCACTTTCCGAGAAATGGGAATTTAAAATTGCAGGAAATACAAATTTTCTAAATTAAATTAATTCATGAACTGAAAATTCGCGAAAAAATTACTGTTTCAATAAAATAAACATTATTATTTAAACAGAAATTAATGGGAAATTTATTTAAAAACTTAATCTGTTTAAAAACGAAAAAAAAATATCATGTCTTCATTATTTACGTTTTATAGATATTTTAAAATGTATTTTTAATACATTTTCCTATAATTTTTTATACATTTTTCTAAACTTTTTGATATTTTTTTCACATTCTTAATGTTTCAATAAGACGTTTTATATTTAAAAACCCGCATTTTAATAGTTGCATTACGGAACTTAGAACTGCTTGTCAGATGATAAGTAAAAACTACTCTATTAATAATAATGGAACGATATAGGATTAAACAACGCATTTACACTATTAGGATTCGCTGACCGTGAAAATTTTGCGTTCACAGTTGGCAAAACTAAAGCAGCTTTGGGTCTTCGTGAAGCACCACTGTGCCTTTACATATTTTTTTTGTGTTGGAAGCTTACTGAATTAAATACTACTACAATAAAGGATTTATATTGTTTGACATCTATTATGTGTTTCAACAACTGTGATTCAAACATGTGTTGTAATAGTAGACAGAAGGAAATCCTAGTGGGTCTCAAGAAGCTCATTTGCAAATACAAAATAGGTAATTTAGTTTACATTTCATGCCGAAGTTCTGAGTGAAGCATAATTTATGTCAATTGATATTATTGTCATATTCAGCTATTTCCCACAGACAATTCAATCTACCATACAATATTTCTTATTTAACATTCTTATTCAGATAATCTTTAATACTAGTAGTTCTTTGTAGTTATTACTGTTTCATTACTAAAACGTTTTTATTAATATTTTATTTTCATACACAGAAAAAACAGTGCCTAATAAAATATCTCTATGGTTCTTTCTTCAAGAGGAAAGTTGTATTATTTTAATAAGGAAAACCTTTTTGAAAAAACAAGAAGGGAACTTTGGATTTTTATTAGGTACTCTTATTAATTTTTTTTAAAAACGTTTTCTTCTTGATTTCGTTAGGCTATTTTATTGTTAAAAAAAATTATACTTCTTAATTTTTTTCGATAGTTTTATTTTTTTTTTGGTAATAAATTTACTTTGGAATAAATGTGATTATAATAATGTAAATACTATTATTAGTATCTTCTTACCCGAAAGCGGTACTTAGAATCTGAAGGGAAATATAAGAATTAGTAAATGTTCAATATAATATATTATATATTATATTATTATCAATATTCTAAAGAAAATTTTACCGCTTGTAATATTTTCATTACATAAATATTGTATGTAATATTTTCTTCATGTACGATCTTTCATTTCGTGATCCAAAAATTATTGAAAGGAATTATTTTGCTCAAGTTCAAATTCAAGTTTCCCCATTTCTTTTAATTAATTTTTAGACATTTTTGGATAAATTCATTATCTTTTATTAAAAGAGTATTATTTGAAACAATTTATTGTTCATTAGAATAGCAGAACGGATCAGTGCTGATTTCGAAGTCGCTACACCATCTTATCAACGTTTTTTGTTCGATTTTACTACTTTTGATGGTGGATACTATAATAAATTGTTTCAAATAGTACTCTATTAATAACAAATAATGAATTTATCCAAAAATTTCTATTAATCAAAAATAAGGAATTGGGAAACTAGGATTTGAGCTCGAGTCCAACAATTAATTTCAATATACACAAATATAAGTTCAACTAATTACTTACACTTTTTTATTAAATTAATTACTGGTCAAAAATGTTAAACAATTTTTTATAAAAAGTTTTTATAAAAATTTTAAGAATATTTTATTTGCTTTTTTCGGTTATAAAAAATTAAAATCAATTTCGACCTTTTCGGAATAAAAAATATATTAAGAGTTAAAGAAAATTCAAAAAATACCAACACTTACAAGTTCATAACCTAAAAAATCATTGCATCGTTCAGTTCTAGTTTTCCTAATTTCTTTCTTAGAAAGAAAGTGTACTCGAAAAAGAAATTAATCCATCCGTACCTAAATCAATCCCAAGCGGTTTTACAACTACGGTAATTGTATATACTGAAATCAACTACAGAAAGATTGATTTAAGTACGGACGAATTTAAATGTTCAATTTAATTTAGGAATATTTTAGCTGATTCAAGACTTTCCACCTGATTAAAGAATTTTGTATTTTTTTTAAGAAATTATAGGACTGGTTATCTAAAGTAATTCCGTTTTCAGCTTCATTAAAGAACTTGAATTTAGTACATCGTTTTTCTTTCCGTGTACCTAATCCCAGAGACTGTGATTGTACTGTAACCATCACTTATGTTCGCAATATTTAGCTTTACTGCCTGCCCCAGCATGTCGCAAGAGTTCGATCTTTCGTACAATTATATTTGAAACAAAAATTTTGTATTTTATTTTTGTTTTTGCCTTAACTATAATTGTCAGAAAGAACGAACTCTACAGCTGAAGTGGGCCAGGCAGCAGAGAAATGTTGCGTTACAAAAACGTTAAGGATCACGAACAAAATGTCTCAATATTGATTTATATACATGAAATAACAATCAAACTAATATGATCAATCAGGTAATAAAAAGAAATTTACAAATGATCATATAGGGACCTAATGAAATCAATAAGGAATACTTTTTTGAAAAAATGCCTTAGGTAGCCTAATGAAGTCTATAAGAACCCCCTTTTTATACAATTTAGAGGAAACAAAAATTTTTTCTCTCTGGATTATTTTTTGGTGCCAATAAAATGTAATATGAGTACAAAAAAATTGGGAATAACAAGTTGTTTTTCTTGATTTTCTGTGTTTTCCTTCTTGATAAAGTTCAAAAGATTTACCGCATGAAAATAATAATGAATCTCTTCCGAAAAATCTTCGCTTCTTTCTGCTGGAATGACTCTTCATAGAGAAAATCTTCTTGATTCTATTAGGAAGTTTTGGCTCTGTGTAACTGATCTTTTTCATATTCCTAATACATAAAAATCCTACAAGGTTGTGACCATCAAACACGTAGTAAGTTATCTCTTAGGAAACGTAATGCATGCTTAGGGCTTAATATAAAAAACTACTTCTTCTTTAACGGACTCTGCAATAATAATAAATTCTAATTAAGAACGATTTTCTTTATTTTCGTATACAACTTAACAAATTCTAAGCCTTGAAACGCAACAAAAAAGAGGGAAACAAGCATAAAATGTTTGCAACAACTACCACAATTAAATTTAAGAAAAAAAATATTAAAAGAATTGAAAACTTTAACACAAAAGCCAGCTTCAACGCCATACAAATCCCGAAAAAAATTTTAAACTGAATGAAAAGAAATGTTTTATGTTCCTTTAGAGAAAATTTATAAAAAAATGCATAAAACTGCATGTAACAATTGAAGATAAACCAACAAACGCACACCACACAATATGGCAGGATGATGATGATGATGATGCAACCAATGTTGTTCAAAAACTATAAAAATAAAATAAAATAAAGAAAACTTCAGGATACCAAGATGAAGTTGGCAAGATTTCATCTTTTACTATCATCGTCATCATTATGAGCAACAGAAAGCATCAACATCATTATTTTCAACTTCATTGCCGTATAAAAAGGAACAAATTCCCGAAAAAAAATATAAAAGAATTGTAAAAATAAATGAATAGTTAGTAGGTTGGCTTGCAATTTGTTAAGGGATGTAGAGTGACTTCGTTTGTGAGGGCGGTTTTCTTTATTTTCATACTGATGCTGCTGTTATTGTCCAAATTTTCAAAAGAAAAACAAATTAGGAATTTTGAGTCGTAAAGGTATATGAAATTTAGCAGCATTCATCATATTTGTAACGAAATGGGACTACGTACATAAAGGAAAAATTTAATGAGTAAATTAATGTAAATGGGAGTACCACTGCTGCCATTAATACTTCGGACGTTAATCCAAAGACAAAGTTACTTTAACAAATACATGCATATATATTTAAGTATTGGAAGACTAATCAGGAGCCAGAGTAACTGCCTAAACTATAGTAATATCTAGTGAAATATCTTTATTGCAGGAACCGGCCCGAAATTTTGTATATTATTATGAATATAATCTTAAAATAAACTGAGAAAAAAATTTATACAAAAGAGTCTGAACAAAATTGTAATTTCAATGCAAAAACAAATTTTTGCTAGAACAAACAATATTTTTTAATGTTTAATTATATATTTCTCTTCTTGTTAAGCCGAAGTAAAGTAAATAAATAACAAGAATGCTGTAAAATAAGTAGCTTACAATTTCTCAGGCCATCACCACGTAAAAATTACGGATAACTTTCATAGGAAGACTAAAACCTAAGACTGGCCCCTACTACTTGGGAGCTAAACACTTGGCTAGTTTTTGTCGGTTCCCTTTATTGTTCTCGGGCATGTCTACAGTTCTATGTCAAGTCATGACTTTTACAACCTATTGTGCGTACATAAATTTCTCAGTCTTTCCTGCCACACCCATTAACTTTTTTATTATCCAAAAATATTGATATATTCTTGAAATTAAGTTTGAATGATACCACCCACCTAAGTTTAATCAAGGAAATTAATTTACTTCAAGAGAATCGTGCTCTAACCAATCCGCAGCTCATTTGTCACTACGTACTTAACCTTCCTATTAATCTTTATTCAATTAACCGAGTAAAGTTTTTTCAATTATTTAATCGAATAATGAAAATATTAACGAAAATTAACGAATAACTCGAACAATTGATGTCAATTAATCGAGTAAAATCAATTTCTTAGTAAATACGTCTTTTTTTATACCTTCTGTATTTATTTTCATTACACATTAAACACCGTTAGTCGTCGTTGGATTATATGATTCAAAATTTCCATCACATTTATAAATGTGTAAACGATGCACTGTCAGATTACGGGTTATCTGTCTTTATAGCTAAGGAAATATTAATAGTTTCAGCAATGAATATGCAATACATTGCGACCGCTAGACGTGACCATTAGATATTCGGCAACATTAATTGTATCTGAAGGAATAATAAACTTCTTGATGAACAATTTAGAAGAGGCGAATAATAAAGCAGTAAGTACACTTACTATTTATCTTAAGTCCGCAAGGTTCCCCAATAATGATAACTTTCTTAAATATACCTCGAAAGTTGAAACAAAAGAGTTTGCAATCATATTGTATAATCGCATGCCTTACATTGAATCTGATCAAAATGTATCAGACGATGATATATTGGAAGCCGAAAATGTAGATATATATGAGCACAATCCCTGTATGAACTTAACAAAACTATACGAAGTCCCAGCCAGCGTTTTTTTAATTTCTTAATAAAATTCGAGTCTTTTTGACTCTACTGCGTGATTAAAAAGTCGGATTATGCGCTCATTTTCTGAACATAAAAGATACTTTTGAAGGGAGAAAAATGTAACTACCCGCGACTCTTCTTCATGACTCTTTTTTATATTAGTTTCGAGTCATTTTCGACCCCTTTTCTAGTAGAACTTAAAATCTCTTTCGAATCGTTTTCTGATCATTTATTAGTCTTTTTCTCTCTCTCTATCTTTCGGGTCGTGTTTCAGTCATATTTATAATCGCTTACTAGTTTTTGTCGGTAATTTATCCGTCTATTTAAGAGTTTTTTTATTGTCATTTATCACTCATTTTTCTCTTCATTTGGAAGTTTTTTTTTATGTCACATATGATTGTAATTTTATTCATTTATCAGTCGTATTTCTAATCATACTTGACTCTTCTTCGAGTATTTTTCAGTCAGCTTCAGTCACGTCTATATAAACGTGGAGTAACAAAAACTATTAAGTTCATATTCATGTGATGTAAATAAATAGTACATAAAAGTTTATTTAAAAAAATTTATTTTCTATTTTTACAATTTATTAATCGAGATTGCCTTGATAACTTTTTCACAGATTTTCAAAAACTTCTGTTTGTTGTGGGTTTTTTAGCTAGTTTATATACATGCATTTCATTGGTTCTAACGCCACATCATCGGTAAGCACAACATTTTATTGAACATAATTTTTGATATACTAATATTTCATAAAAGTTTAAGAACTTTATACATAGAATTGTTATTTGAATTTTTTTTAAATTATTGGAGTTATTCGAATAATTAAATACCCTTACTCGATTAATCGAGCAATTGCAAAATCCCAAAATCGATTAATTCCTTACTCGAACAAAACCAAATGTCAAATAAGTGGATACTCTACTACGTACTTGTCGTATCACTTGCGGGCAGGAATGTAATCTAATTACACAACCAGTGATTAAATGTTGTGTGAAGTATCTTTTTATAACATGATGAACCCACAGGTCAGCACTTCCCAAACTATGCTTAGGATTGTCTGGTGAATATTCAGCACCCTTACAAATATTAACCAAATCATAAATTTTTCATTGCTGAAGACTCCTTCTAGGTTCCTCGCCTAAGCTTCTCTTTAATTTTATTATTCCCTTTTATATAAATAAAATTTGATATTAGTTGCATTAAGATGTTTATAAATCTAGATAAAAGCCGTAATACAATTTTTTAGTTTGATATTTTTTCGGCAACTAATATGAATAAGATCCCAGCAAAAAAAAAACACACACATTTTAGCTACGAACATTTTATTTTCAATAGAATTAAAATGAATTAACTAACAACGCAGTAGTTGTTCGCCATTATATTGAATTTTTGTATAATAAAATTTTTATAAGAATGAAAAAATTTGTATAGAATGAGGAGAAGGCGTGCAATTAACAATAGAAATAGCAGCTACAGCTGAATTAAACTAAAATACTCGTAATAATGCATTAGCGACAACAATGACGAAACCATGGTAGCCGCGCCAGAGTACAACAAATAGGGGTTGCAGCGTCCTATAGAACTGCAGCGTTTTGATCAGAACATAAATTTTACATTTTACACGTGCGTAATGGTGTAATTTATTAATTACGTCGACATAATGATTTTTAATAACGCAGCATTAGTAACAGTTGGACATCAGGATGCAAGATTTATTGGTTTTAATATTGCAGTGAAAAATTATTTTTATATTTAAAGTCAGCATAGCACATATGAGCTGTAAATCTGTGTATTGGGAGATTTAGAAATACTTTGGAATATGGCGATATTTTTTTTTATACTAATGACGCACGTTGGTCGCTTCAAGTGGCCGATTGTTTAGTCCAGTCTGTTGTCTTCCAAGCTTAAAAAGGCACAGATGTGTGTGGAAAAGCCATAGACTCGGAAAAGTTTCAAATGCAATATTCGACAAAACTAGGATGTAGTTTTTGCTGAAGTAGTTAGCGCGTTGACTACAAAACAAATGATATCTAAGAACGTGGGTTTGACCCCAGTTTCAGGCAAGTTATAACATCCAGCATTTTTCGGATGTGCATTAGTATGCCATTGTATTTGTTTTTGTTGGACTGTTTAAGTGCCGAAGGCGTAGCACTGGTCACTGAAGAGTACCGACAGCAATTGCTACTGGTATATACTAGCGCACATCACAGCGCCCTCCTTCGTCGGTATTGTAGCAAAATCGCCGGCGAAGTAAAATAATTAATAAAATGAATACTTAGCTTACAAACACATATAATGCGCCTAGTTGACATCAGAGTCGCTGCAACACTGATCTAACTAACGCGCAATATCAGAGTTGTAAAAATTAAGCTTTCTCACTTTCGCCATCTGTCCTCTCTCACTATCCCTTTCCCAAAGAAGGTAACATACCTACTGGTTGGTAGGCATACTTATTGCCTGAGTTTTACTTCTCTTTAATAACAAAAAATAAAAAATAATAAAATAATTTTCCGCCAAAACTAAAACTGCTTTACAGTTAACTCAATTAAAACTAATAACGGAGTCCCTCATTGATTCAATACCATATAACTGATGAAAAAATAGAGGAGTTATTATTGAAATGCGAAATTAAATACGTAATAATAAAACGTACAAGTTAATAGTAAATTTAATAAAACATATGTATACATAAGTTTATAAAAATTTAAAGTTTTTACATAAAAAATAGCATATAAAATATATTACTCATACGTAACCTCTAAATTTTGGTAAATGGAAATTCCCGGAGAAGAACACACTCATCGTATTCCCGGAAAAATTTTGGATGGAAACTTTAAGTGTACATTTTTAAATAAATATATAAGAAGTTTAATTTATAATTTTCTTGTAAATATTGTCTTCAAATTTGATACATTTTTTAGTAGAAAGTGCAGAGACATTGCAGAAAGTGAAAAAGTCAATTGACATTGAAATTGATTTTGATTTTAATTTATGAAATTAATTTAAATCATTTGAATTTGTAATATTTATTGAAGACAGTGCAAAAGCGCGTTATATAGCTTAAGAATAATTGTAAATATATTTAAGAAAGTCTTCTAAAAGGTTTTTGTATCAAAAAACTACATAAAACAGGCAGTTTTTACAATACCTGAAGAAAGCTCATCGTAATTAAGGTGCTCTAATCGCATCCTAAAGCTAAGCAGACAATTGAAGTAATATTAAAAAGCGCCTGAAACCTATGAGTGGTTTTCATTGCGTTAAGCGCTATTGAAGTTACTGTAGACTTTCAGTTGTCCTTACTGGAATTCGTTAACCCTTCTGTGATATCCTTGGCACAGCTGCACCAATTCGGATTTTAAAAGAGAATTTTTGATATTATTAATCACAGGCAAACTTTTTTGGAATGCCTCACCTATATATCTGAGAATAAAATAATTGATTTTAATCTGTATGTATGTGTCCCAAACATCGGCGGGGAGAGGCAAACTTATGCTTATGCATCATTGCCATCCTTTGTACACTTGTACCATGAACAGGTTTGTATGAAAAACGTCTGTTTTTGTGTTTTTTCTTTTTCAATATTTAAGAAAATATTGCAGAAAATGTAGTAAAGAGTTTAGGTCAAAGATATTACAATACGGGTCGAACAGTGATAATTTAATAACATCCCTTCCACTCATGGTCAACGTCCTGGCGGATATGGGAACTTTACAAAGAATTTCGATCAAATAGTCATCCATATTTGGGTTTCACAAAGCTGACAACAACTATACATCTTTGTTAAGTTATTTAAAAAAAATATAAATGTGTGCTACTGCTTTCAACATTATACTATAATATGAGCATTCGAGGAACTCAAAAGAAGCCTAAGGTCATACATTATTAAAATAAATACAAAATTGTCATAGACTCGGTGTATCAAATGTTAGGAACATATACCTGCAGAGGTAAAAGCCGATGCTGGCTTTACTAATTTTTCTTTAATATTTTAGACGTAGATCTTTAGGTGCTAATACATCCAATGAGATAGAAGTTCGACTTGAAAAATTTACATTCGCTTTCCAAGTAGCTCGTGCAGAAACGATTACAAAAAATGCCATCACAGACATGATGGGCGTCTATTTCATCAGGTGTTACTGCAGTAAAAGTTTGTTGTAATCTGTCTGTGATCAGTGATAAAATATATCGTAAAACACGCCAGATGTGCTCGAAATGCAGTGATCATGCATGTGTTCAGCATAGCATCGTGCAACATATGTGCATAAAATGCGAATAAGTTTTAACTTAAAGATTTGTATATTCTTAGCTTTCATAATTTTGTTTTGTGCTTTTTGAAGATGCATTTGAAATATTCACTTTTATATTAAAAATCAATCATAATAAGAGGCTTTTGAATGCAATGTTAAATACCAAATTTTCAACGTAAAGTACATATTGGCACAGGTGTACCCAGGATCTAAGTGACAGGGTTGTATGGAAGATTGTCACAGAAGGTTAACAGACTACTGATATTATGAATAAAAATCCATACTGGCAAGCTTATGCCGTTTTCTTTTCTAAAAAAAATTTACATTTCTTTTACTTTTTATCAAAAACATTGCTATTCAAACTTTTCTTATTTTACCTCGTAAGTGATGATACAATAACTTCTAACAAACTTACTATTTTGAAATATATTTTATTGCAAATTTTCAATTGCTAAGTGTTCTATTTTAATAAAAATTGTTCCTAAAGTTCTTATTTTTCAATTACAATTCATGATTTTTATAAAAAAATTAGCATTTCCTTAATTTTTAGATGATAAATTAATTTAATTTAGAAAACTTAAAATTCTCGCGATTCCCGGAAATTGCTGGTACTGCGATTTTTAATCCCCGTTTTCCGGAAAGTGAAAAAGTCAGAGTAGTTCCAAGCTATGGTACTCTATCAGCATGATTTTTGTTAAAAAGATATTAAAATGTAGGCGAAGTGCGTTCCGGTACAGAAAATAAATTTCCCATTCTGTTGGTATATAATTATAGTCCAGAAGATCTTTCTTTGCCGCTAAAATGGAAATTAATATATTTCTCATGTATGGTGCTGAGCGCAGACTTTCAAGTGATGGAAATTTAAAAAGAGAACTTCTTCCTTTTTTTAAACCATCCGAAGATTTTTTGTTGGTAACAATATACTGGTACAGAAGTAACAAATCCTTAAAACTGGAACTACCAGAATTACAATCCTTACTCAAATAAGAATACTTCATGTTGTAAATTAAATATATTTTAATAAATGTTACGCACATTCAAAGGTAAACAATATTACAATTGCATCTGCATCTACAAGTTTCATTCACAGAGAAAGCAGACAACTACTTTTGTATATACTTGCAATGATAAAAGCTGCCAAAGGCATTAGTAAACTGTTGTTGTCACTGCATTTGCAACATTTAACAAAATCATCATCATCATCATTTTTACCCTCAAGCAAATAAATTAATTTCATTTGCTATATTAAAAGGAAAAATAGTGAAATTTATGTTACAATAGCTTTCATTAAAAGTACTTTTTTAATTTCAATTATTCCATTTTTAATAGTGAAATAGTTTATTTTATCATTTGCTTTTTTACAGATGATACCTTTTTTTTACTTAACTGAATTTTTACACATCTTTTTGGCAAAGCTTAACGCAGCTATTTAAACTTAAAGCAATTATGCACCAGCAGTTTTTACTTTTAGTATTGAATCCGGGGTATCTATACTTAAAATTAATAAGAAGTGATTTTCGGACCACCAGACTGTGACGGCTTATGAGAAATGTATGCATTGAAAAAAACTTTTAAAAAACATTTTAAATATTTTAATCAAATAGCATATTCTCTTTATGTTATGCTGTAAACTTGCAAAGGTTGGGCTGTTCAAGTACTTTAAACCTATTTTTGTTTCTTCGCACAATGTCCTTCAATTATTACTAGGCTTTCCAGCGGTCGACTCAATCGACCGAATTCTAGTAATTAATATTCTAATTCAACAACTTAAAACTCGGTCTAAATTCTATGCAAAAGCAAATTGGAATAACACATATGCACACTTTCTTTAATTTCCAAATTGCAGTTGATACATTTGTGTGTAATAAGTGTGCTTGGGTTAGTAGCAACTCTAAATGCTTATAGCTCCCCAAATGTCGGACCGGTTTATAAATATGTAAATCTATCGAAAATCCCTTCCGTATTACGGCCCTAAAAGGGACCTTAAAAACGTGTTTGCCTATTAATAATATAGCGGTCGAAGGGGAGTTGTCCGCATTCTAGTAATTAAATGTTAAGCATTTACATTAATATATACGATAAAATACAAAAACATTCTAAATAAACAACATAAAACTCTCCTACGTATCTAATTTTTCTTTACAAATTACACATAGAATAAACCCTGTATCATTTCTATAAAAAAGCAAATTGGACAAACACACATTGTTGTGTGTTGAAGCTGATACATGCACGTGTAAAAAGTGAGCATGTGCTAATAGCAACTTTAAACGATTATAACCACAAAATGCTAAATCGATTTAAATAAAATTAAGATTGTGCACATCAATGTAAAAACCAAATTAAATCTTTCCAAAATCAGTTCAGTATTACGGCCGCAAACGTGTTTGCCTATTAATAATATAATAATACAAACATTAATTATTAATAATATAGATATTTTATTTTAAGGGTTTAAAATTTTATTTTTATTTTAACTATCCCTTTAAATTACTTTTTATGTTTAGCATCTTTAAGTATTCGCATCAAGTCCCTTATTAAAATCTTGCAATCAAATCGAAACTATGGAAGATTAAATCTAAGTCTAATGCGCATACTACGGGATAAATTGCTCTCTTGATTTTTCCCCAATTTTAAGTTTTAAATGCCTGCTTATAATGAACTACAACTACTTTGTTTAGTATTTAAAATGTATTTTAACTAGTTCTCTTTAACCCTTTCGCAGACACTGACGTGTATAGACGTCAAAACAAAGTTTTCTGGTGGGACATGAGCTGCATATCCGTCATAAAATGTTCTCCTCCTAAAAGTTTTAATATCGAAGCTTTTCAACAATAGATCAGCATCTGTGTTTTATACATTTCGTTTGTATACAATGAATGTTTATAAACAAAGTTTCATTCATGATATCATATCAAATGGTCACCTGTTGCTACGTAACAAAAAATTTTTTCCAATAAAAACAATGACGTATGTATATACACGTCAAATTTATATGGAAATTAGTTCAGTTGTAGAATACGCGTCTGGTCCGTCTGATGGAAATCGACGTCATGGTCCCTAACGTCATCGCTGAGGTGCAAAGAGCATCATGACGGAAATAAACGTCAAAAATCGTATGTCCTTTTTCTTCTTTAGATAGATTGTATTTCTAATTTCGAGCAGTTTGGTGTTTTAAAAATTTTCCTATCTAGAAAAATGACGTATATATAGAAAATGCCCACGGGAAACCCTTCGTTAAAAGGGGTGTCCGCGAAAGGGTTAATATCATTCGCTTAAGCTTGTAACAATAAAGTATGTGAATAGAAGAATATTAAAGAACCCGCTAAAAATATTAGGTTTCTTGAATTAATAAAAAAGTTTGCACGTTTGCTAAATGTACTGTTTTGCACCACTTCCCAGGATGCGTAAAAAAAGACAGTAATCGCTCACTTTATTTTTAAACACATATTAAATTGATTATTCACTTATTGATTGGATTCAAGGATGTAAGGAAATGCACATTATTTGATTTTTAGTTTTTCAACGAGTTGATATAAACAAAATCGAAGTTTAACGATAATATAGAGTCCTTCAAAAAGAGGTTTCATTTTTATAATTAAAAACAAATATTTTTAGACAAAATCATCGAATATTAATTTGATTGTAAAAAGAAGGGAATGACATAAAAAATGGAAAACAATATCAGCCATATGGCCGCCACGGCTACGGTTGCAGGACCATAATCATTTCATTAAATTTTGCGCCTGTATGTCCTTAATGACTTCACGAATTCCATCTTTGAGGACTTGAAACGATTGTGTGTCATTATGATAGACCTTATACTCCACGTATTCCCAACGAAAAGAGTTTAAAAGTATTAAATCACAAGATATCGGCGGCCAATTGTGATTTGCTCTTAGAGAAATCACACGATCAGGAAACAACTAGTAAAGAAATGATGTTGTAAAATAAGATGGAGTTTGTGGAATGCCCAATTCCAAAGATTAACGAAAAATTTACAACTCTCGCATTTCTTCAACATTATGGGCCACAAAAGCAATATTCTCAGTTGTTCCTCTGCGATTAGCAAGAGTTTGATTCTTCACATCACTGCAAGAAGCAACAGCTGAAATTTTTCGAATTTGGTGAATTCCGTTCGTATGTTTTCCACCATTTTTTTAAATAAATTTTAATAATTTCAGTGTGTTGTTGAAGCATATATCGTTCAATTTCCATTACTTTTTTTACTTCTCATCTGTGAACTAATTACAGGCTGATTCATGATAACTGGTATTGGAACATCCAGACATGATGTGACTGTATTTTAAAGGCCTTGAACAAATTGCAGTTCGGTGCCGATAACCACTCGTTCTTCTTGTTTTTTTTCCGGGATTCCACTTACTCCTTTTCCCAAATATGGCTGAATTCGCCATACATAGCATATTTCATCTGAGACAATAAACCAAAATTTAATGCTATATTTCTCGGGCTTAACAGGCATATATTGCCGAAATTTATATCTTGCATGGAAGCCAAGCAACTGCTCATCTACTATGACAAAAGTGTGTGTATTGTAGTACATTGGAACATTTTTCGTCAAACGTTCCCATAATTTCCTTATCGTTGTAAATTAATCGCCATTCCGTCATTGGCGACAACTTATTACTTCAGTAAAACGGCAGTAGCAACGCCAAGCTCTCTGCCACAGAGGGCGGGTGTCTCTTATATGATTTAAAATGGAACATTTTTGTACCATTGGACCGAATTATGAAATTTTGAAACTACAACAAAATTGCAATAAATTTGTCTAAATAGTAAAAACACCCAATTACTCATAGTGCAGTTACAAAGTCAATAAATATTGAAATTTTCACTTACAAAAAACCAAAGAGTAAAACGAAATTCGTATGGAACATTTCCGTTCCAAGTATGAATCTACGGATAATACTGTAAAGCCCACAATTGTGATTCTTGACAGTACCAGATGAGCGCCTGGTTTAACTTTAGAGGAAACTCTAAATAGCTTAACAAAAGTTTGCTGCTGCATTTAACAAGTCAGAGATTACTAAAATAAAACTAATAAAAATTGCTTCGGCCGAATTTTTTTGGAAGGTTTAAATTTTTCGGCTGCTTCTAATAAAGAAAATTGTAATTTCTCTAAAAAAATAAGTTGCATGTTCAAATGTCTCTTTATATATGGGCAAGTCCCAGAAACAGTCCATCACCCAACATTTTTTGAAAATTTTACATTTATTTTTAAACTTTTTTAAGGAATATTAGACTAGATATATAATTTTGTTAGCAAAATCAATGTTTATCAATGATCATGCATGCAAAAATTATTACCAAATCCTACGCTACCTCAGATCTTCTAATTTCATACCACAAATTAAAAATATTTAGGTATTCATATCATTACTTTAGAGTTAATGAAGATGGCGCGATCGCAAGCCATATTTTTATACATTGAATTCACTTCAATTTTAGTAAAAAATTTTGTCGTTACTATTTTGGAAACATTACAATTATGTATTAAATTTCAGAATAGAAAATTGAATAGAAAAATAAAACGTGCGTCAGGTAGAGTGCGTCACAAAGGGTTCACGTCATTTGATAAAAAAACGACAAAATTTTTTGACTGCAAATAAGTTATTTTAGAATTCTCTTATATTCATATTTCTTCTAGAAACCAGATTTTTTGTGCTTGATTATCCGAAATTCGCTAAAAAATTACGAAAACATACTTTACTTTCAAAGTAACTTGGGTTTTTTGTAGTGTGCATCACCAATTTTCATGACCAATTATTTCGCAACAAATACCTGCTAAAAAGTACACTTATATCCCACTAAACACGATGTATAAATTGAAGGTATCTCTTTTGAAAAACAAAAAAATTTGTAAATATTAATATGAAAACTCGTACGAATGTAGCGTTCGTCACGCAGGATTTGCCCATATTTATTTTTTTAGGTTAATTTTAAAGTGTTTATAGATTGCATATTAACTATTTTATATAACTTTATTGCAGTAGCCAAGGACAATTTAAATTACATTCATAAACGCCATAAGACACAAGGAGTATGTACGAGTATTCAAGCAAACCAAAATGTAATTTTTATTTAAAGAATTTAATTTCCAATAAATTCACAATTTGTTGTAACAAATTTTCAGAGAAAAATATAATTCAAGCAAAGCACATGAATACAAAGAAGAAAGAAATTGAAACCCAATATCCAGCATTTAGATACTCGTACTGTGGCAAATATCTACAACATCATGCACCATAAAAGGAAGATACCAAAATGCACACACGCTCTAAAGCGCAACCATAAAGTGCTGTCATGTACCACGATATTTTCTCCCTTTTTTTAGTTTTTTATGCAATATGTACCCAGGCGAAATACTACTTAAACATGAACAACGTATAATATGCACAAAAGTACTGAAAAAAGGATTCATATTAAAACTAAGAGATGGCAAAAGAAAAAGCAAAAATAAAACAAGAACTTAAAAAAGTAGTAATTGATTTTCTGTTAATTGATTTGATTTTGTCATGCTTGGAATATTTAAAAAGACGCGCTTTATTGCAATTGGAAAATTTATTAAGAATGAGCAGCTAAACGAGTTTGTATTTTTATGAGAATATCGTAATATTGCAATGATTTAAATGCACTCTTGCACAGAATATAAATTATATCCTGTGACTAGAGAATACAACAAGAAATTCTACTAGCGGATGTTATTAGGAAATAGTTAAACTGTTAAATTGCCAAAGGTTATGTACAATGTACGCTTAGCGAGTTTAAATGCAAGAAGTGCTGCTTACATATTAGATACGAGTAGTTCTCTTCAGATAAATACAATTTCGAAAATTAGGTCAAAGCAGTGATAAGTGTAGTGTTTACTATGTGTACTTATAAAGAACTTGCAAGGAAGAGGAGCGGAATGTATCTATATAAAATTAAATGCAATTGAAAAGTGCACAGTGGAGGCAATTAAAAAAGTTATAATGTGTACCCTGATGCCTATCTTTTTAAGGTTATTAGTTAGACTTATTTGAAATTCTGAACACCAGTAGAGAATAAAATAAAAGAAATGAATTCTGTCGTCATATAATTCGACCAGAAATATTATATATGAAAACTTTAAACATTTACCAGCTAAACTGTTTGCTGCTGCATAGAAATATTCTGACTTTTGTTAGTGAAATTTGGCATTCAATGTGGCTTTTCTTGCTGTTCACCTGTACCCCCCTCCCTTCTCCAACGCTTCTAGTTAATGTCCCTAACAATCGGTTCATTTGAATAGATATGTTAGTCTTTGCCAATAGATTTCTTGAAAATTACTTTCACTTAAATATTTTGCCCTAAAACTGTTCTGAACAACAGTGCATTTTTTATAATTGTTTTCATTCCACTTTACGTTACTTGTTGCCAATTTGTACAGCTTCGCAAGCCACCACTATGAACAAAGTTTCTGTACATTTTTCAATTGTTCAATAATGGTAAATGAGGAAAAGTGATAAAGAAAAGTTTTTGCGTATATACATATATTTTTGTTTTTGTTATTTACCCATTTTATTCAAGTACGAGTACTAATTTTTCCACTTTAAGTGCGAAGTAATTTTTCATGATAATTGAAAATCAATTTGTTTTCCCGAAAAAACTTTTAAAGTGCGCTTTCTATACTTTCATTTCGTTCTTGTAAATTTTAGTTGAAATGAAGATGCTTATTAAATAAAAGTAGATCGAAAGATAGCCTTGAAATTAAAACCTAATTAAGATTGAAGGATAATGTAATGCTTTTACAGCTATTGGCATTAAGAAGTAAAAACTTCTCTAGTGTTACATTACACTTGAAATTTATTAAAAAGTAAAAGGACATTAAATTAAAATGAAATTTTAAAAGCACAATTAAAATTCATTACAAATTTTTAAGCACTAATTTTTAGCAATTAATTAATAATAATAAAAGATATCGTGCAGTTAAATTTTATAGAAGAGACAAGAATAATTTTAAGTAATCTGCACTGGCCTAACATTCGTAGCATTTTATTCAAAAGTGAAGTTTTCCAAGGAACCAGGAAAATTTAATTAATTCAAATCTACACAGCAGCCCATAAAAATATTATTCTAAATTGACACCGTTAAAATGAGCAGAGAAATAACTAATAAAAAAAATCATATATTTTCTGAGTTGTTTCTGTAGAAATTTTTATTATTTATTTTAAACGTATATGATATGTGCATGCTAGATCGACAAAAAAATGAAATTTACAATAAATGTAATTCCTGGAAAATGCTGAAAATAAAGCAACACATTTAATAAGGACATTAATTAAAACATTTTCAGAAGAAATTTCTAACCACTAACAAATATAAAATATGCATTAAGCACAGTTCGGAGAAAAAGATAACTAATATTCTTCAGAAGTCTGCATACATGCAGTGCAAAATACACAGGAAGAGTTAAGCATTAAAAACTGGTGACAGCAAAACACATACGAGTACATTTAATTAAACTAATGGCGGACAAAATAGATAGCTGAATCGGTATACAGTAGCAGCACTAAAGAAATCACTTGTTTAATCAGACGATCTCAATCAATGACTTCCAACGTACTCTGTTGTGGACTGTTCTTAGTGAACGGTTGCGATGCGCAAACGAATTTGCTACATTGAAAATTTTATAAATTGCTTGTCTATGAATACTAAAGGCTTTTGCAATCAGTGTATTCAATAAAACGTTTCATTTCTAAAAACTAGTGTTGGCAGTTTATGTTTTTCGAGGCTAGATTTAGAGTTTTTTCTTGTCTTTTAGCCTCGAAATTTGCGTGTTAACTTTGTGGCTTAAAAATGCAACAATTTTGCACTTTTTATTGAAAGTTTGCAATATAAATGTTTAAACAACTTCGCGAATGTAAAATTTATTTGAACCATACCATGAAAACATATGCCATGAATTACATTTTAAGTAAGGTACTTTTGTAATTTATGGGGCTTCCATCCCTGCATTTAACAACCGTGACTTATAACTAAATTTGCTTCTTTTCGATGCAATCTGTCAGACTAAATCGCGCGTTACGTGTTTTCGTTTTGTTTTTTTCGCTCTATAACCTTCATCGAGTCAACATCGACGTCTTCTGAACGTCCTACGGATCCTTCACCCTTTCATAACTAATTTGTACTTGGAAAACTATATTTTGTAACAAATATTTATATACTTATGTAAGTAATATATTGAAGTGAAAAAATTGATTTTTATTTTCAACCCCGTGAAGATCCAGATAACTCCTCCTGCCCTTAATTAATCCATTACAATCACCATTGCACATTCTGTAACGCCATTTTATGATTTACAAGAGATCCCCGTGATCATTCCGAGGCAATCCTTCCCATTGTGTCCTTATTCCTATGTGTCCTTGTGTCCTTATTCTATGTCCTGTAATGTGAAAATAATAACTCCCATTTAAACAATAGTGATTCTATCAGAAATTATTGTATCATCACTTACGACGCAAAATTTGTGTCCTAAGAAAACTCTGAATAGCAATTTTTTTGATAAAAAGTAAAAGAAATTTTAAATATTTTTTCAGAAAGGAAAACGGCATTAAATTTTAAAATTTTAAATAGCTTAAATGCTGATAATTTGCTCAACGTCAGTAAGCTTTTCGTAGTCCTTTTTGGGTTTCGTTATACGAGTATATAAAAATAGTGCACTTTTAATCTGATAAAGCCGGCTCAAAGGACAGGCAACCATTTTGTAGTCGGAAACTACAATTTCAGTCTCTGTTTGCCATTACCAAAGTATTTCTGGGCTAAATATATATAAAGCACCAAATTGCGTTAATTTTTTCCGCAGTACAGTGCACTTCTTTGCCTTTCACAATGTCCTTATAAAAAGATCCATTAGCTTTTTGCAGTGCTGGTATTTGTACCAGATCTCTTCTTATTCATACGTGGTCTCCTAAGTATTGTTGATACCCAAAAACAAAAAAATTTTAAAATTATCTACTATAAAGGGCAACATTGTGGAATCTGTAGAAGTAAAGGGGTGGAATAAAAATATAGAATATACAGGAAAAAATTGTGTAGGGCATTCCAAAAAAGCAACTTTGCTGGCAAAACATTTAGCAAATAATAATGATAAAATAATGCAAATGAAGCAAATATTTTGGAATTAACTACAAGTGTAAAACAATATTTCATTCATCATTGCAATCGGTGTTTCTATCAGTTATCGGTATCTCACCATCAGCAGTTTCATCGTTATGAGGAAACATTAACCATTTAAATGTTCAAACAAAATGGGATTAAATAAATTTTTTTTTACCAAAATACAAACTGTACTGCCATAATTCATATTGATGTTATTTGTCCAGTATGAATATATTTAAAAGTATGTTCGATTGCTCAGTCATCATGCATTTCATCCCTTTCTCGGTATGCCGTTGGTTTTGTCTGGTTTTCATTATAAAGGAAATGCGTTTCAATTTCCTTTGTATAATGGAAAAATACAACTAAAATCATGCTGGAATATTATGAGTGCGTGGCAGCCTTAGTGAGGGAAGGGATTACTTTGAAAAATGAAATGCAATATAATTTTTAGTTGTACATTATTTTTGTTTTTCATTTTAGTGTAAGTATTGTAAGTTAATTTTTAATTCTCATATATTATTTATTTTTCCTTAATTATACAAAAATTTTCTGGCTTATTATCCGGTGCGTGTTTGCATAAATTTTTTTCCATATACGAGTACCTTTTGCCAAATTTGAAACTGGAACCCACTCACTCATGCCAGCGTTGTTAATGTTTTCAAGGCTAAAGTCGCGTGTTTGACGCGTGTTGCATGTACATGCTGTTGTATGATGATGCTTTTTGGGTTTGGCTATCCACTTAGGCGTATTGCATTCGATGTAACTAAAGTTATTACTCGTAAATTTAATATTTATTTATTAAATTATTTTTTACAAATTTCTAATTTTTCATAATTTAATTAATTTTTATTTAGAAAAAAAAAATCATGTGCCTTTCTCGCTGGGACTGATATCGAAGCAAGTGCTTGTAATGAATCTGCTTTCGGCTGGCAATCTTAGTGATGGATGGGTGTATGTGTTGTCCAGCCCTTAAGTGTGTTGGTATATATAAAACAGAATTTTAAATGAAATAAAAAATAAACATTATTATTTTTGAGTTAATCCCGGCATAATGCTTCGTGATTATTTTAGTTATTTTGGAGGTAAAGAGATATGATGAGGTGACGGCTCACACAGCTTTATTTAGATTATATGCAGATACGAATTGTTAATAAGGAAGGAAATTAAGAAGAATCCGGCCATTATGGTTTTGCGCCTTAAACGCATTTTTATTCATGTTAGAATTCTTGCTGAGAGTTAACTACGCTTTCTGAACATCGAATAAGTTATAGATCTTTAAGGTTGCAATGCTTCTTGATATGTGCGTTATTTTGACTGCTGTTATATTTTCTTCAGTTTAGATTGCCAATTCATCATTAATAGACTGACAGCCAACTAACACCAGCAGATTGTAGAGCGGAAAAACATGGCTCTTCCTAGTGTGTGTACATTTTATGGTCGGCATTATGGATCCTCTGAGTTATTAATTCGAAATACTATGGACAAGACGTAGCTTCAGAGTTGAAGTGCAGTGGTTACCAAATTATCCAATGCTGCTGTAGTGGTAAGTGTCGTGGAAGACCCACGAGAGCCTATTCGATATTGTGCCTAAAATGCAATGCTGTATATGTGGAGAGGGTGCAGTTTCCTCAAGCCAGAGAAGCGATTGTTTTATTGAAATAATCGTTTGGTGAGTGAAAAGTCAGGTGTAATAGACACGGAAATTAGTCTCCAAAAATATCCGAATAAAGAAACCTGAATATTTGTGTGAAGTCTGTTGTCTTAGCCGATATACCATAGACGACTGACACACAGAGAATAAGTTGAGCCAAAAAGTTGGCCAAAATTATTAAACCTGTTTTTTAAATTGAAAGATTGAGTTTTTTTATATTTTTGGTTGTTTTTTATAACAACCCCATTCTCGTCAAAAGCTCCAGCATCAGATTTCTCTACTATATGGAATAATTGTAATCTTGAGTACGCTTTTTCCGTGTTATCTCTCGAAATTACAGAACAATTCTGATAAAAATTTTATAAATTAACCCATATATTGATATGTGTATGTTCTTATGTGTTGGTTAGTGAGTAGTCTGGTACCTGGATGATCCATGTATTTCTTATGTGCCGATGATTACTTTTTAATCTAATTTTTATGATTAATGCTTTAAAAAATTACTTTATATAAGAACGAGCATGTACAAATATTGTTCTAACAAATAATGTTGCATAGAGCGTAGGTAAATAAAAAGTGTTTATTGGGATGTGGGGCATTCCATTATAAATATAAGCGATAATAAGCATTATGCTAATTCATTTTTATTGCAAGTAATCACATTTTGAAGCGTTAAAAGTGACGTGAATAAGATTTAAAATCAATAATTCAACAGACAAAAAATATTATGATGTCAAAAAAGTATTTCAAGAAGTGCCTGAGAGCAAAAAAAATTATATTAAAAAAAATCGTTAAAATTAATGGCGCAAACTTGCGCAAACTTTTTCTTGGGTCTAAAATTAAAGATTTTAAGTTTTATTGTGGTATGAAACATAATTTGTACATTTGCTATCTTTAATTTTAAAAATATCGTTCTGTTTTATTTCTGCAAAAAAGTGTATACATTTATTTATTTTTTATTTTTAAACGAATTCTTTCAACAGTAATATTCAAGATAATTTCTTTTTTAAATATCAAAAACAGCTTTGATCAAATCTTTCAGTGAAAGAAAATCAATGTAATACTTTCGTTAAAGCTTAAAAGTGCATTTAATTTTCTTCACTTTCCTGAGCTTAGCAGAGTCTCAGAGCTACAAATCGCAACACAGAGTCCGAAAATAAACATTAAAAGCTTAAAAGCGCATGTAAATTTCTTCACTTTCCTGAGTTTAGCAGAGTCTCAGAGCTACAAATCGCAACAAAGAGTCTTAAACATTTACAATATGATGTGAAATTTAGTTTTGTACCGATCAGCGTAGTTCGTTTTTAAGATTTCGTAAAATTCATGTTTGCCTTTTTGGCCAGCTTATTGGCACACATACTCCTCTGTATGACATTGGAAGAAAACATTCGCCACGGTATCACTGATAACCGATGTTCATTGCCGCAAAAGTTGATACCACATTGGTCCTCCCCATTAAATTTTGGCAAAGCCAGTCGAGGTAGCCATGTGCCGGAAATCAAATTTTAAAAAAATATGGCGATGAGTTATCTTTCAGCTAAAACCCAATTATGTGTTTGATTTCAATGTAAAGCTCTTTACTTTAAAAAGAAACAACCTTTACTTTAAGATACGAAGATATAGTCCATGTCTCACGTACTACTTATTTTGAAATTGATGAATTCTTGGGCATCAGCTATCCTGGCATATATACGCTTTAAATATTCTATACGTAAAATTAACTGAAATTGTAATTTAAAATAAATGAAAGTTCACCCGTCTACTCATTTTTCATTTAAATTTAACCAAAAAGATCATTTAATTTTTAATGTTAAAATTTAATTGACTTAAGCCCGTAAAAATAAAAGATTTTTCCTTTTTTATATATTGAAACTTATAAACATTAATTATAGATTTTTCCTTTGCTTGTGCTGGAGAGGAAGTCTCAAACAAATCAAATAAATCAAATAATAAAAAAACAGCGCAGGAAAACAACGGAGAACATTGAATGTAACCGAAAATCCGTATTAATATTTCCTTAGTTTTTTGAATGAATCAGTTAAAAATAAAATTGTTTACAATTTTGAATGTTTATGCTTTTAAAAATGACTGAACGGATTACTTCTTGAATAACGTACAGTCCGTTACTGTAACAATATTGTGAGTGTGCACATGAATATGTCTTTAAGTATTTGTTAATATTAATGATTTCTATATAAACGGTTCCCAATCAGAGTGAGTAGTTCATACATAGTTTCGTTTGCCATGTTCCCTGTAGGAAATCACTACTGGATGCAAAATATATTAATGTGATTATCACGGATATATGTTTATCGCTCGCAGCACCCGTTTTGTTGCATTGTAGGAAGGCGTAGGAGGACATCAGAGGAGTATAAGGGTTTCTTTGCTGATTCACTATCACTCAAATTTTCCGGTATATGTTCATTTAAAAAATCGTTTCGATCGTATTATTGCTAATATTTACTTGAGACAACTATTTGATAATTAAAAATTCCAACGAAACTCACCCTTATGGGAAAATAACAACATTTTTGAATTTCTTGTCAAATTTATTTTAATACAAATTTGATTAAACATTTCGCAATTAAGTTGCCATACCCACTCATCGTCTCTAGTTGCAATTAACCTTTTATGTCTACCAAATTTTCACAGACAATATTTTCAGCCTTAACAGCTTTCTCACCGATATTTTCGCAACGAACGAAAAAAGATGCTCCCTTATCGCAACATTTCAATTAATTGTGGGTGGGTGCTCAGAACATTGAAATTGATAATTTCATTTACGATCTAGTGTAATGCGGTAACAATCAACCAAATGCAACATACTGGGCAAACAAAAGAAGAGAAAAAAACATGCCACAAAACAAGACCAACTGGATGAAAAGAAAATCCTATTAAACAAACATTTCCCACGCATTAAACCACAATCGAGAGAAAAAAATTGAAAAAATATGCCGTTGAAGTTACTAAAGTGGTTTGTGAAAAGTAAAATGCGAGGAAGTAAAACTGTAACAGGCAGGATAGTAGAAATGAAGTCATACGTTTTTTTTCTTTCTATGAATTCCCAGCTATAGAAATTTGTATAACAAATTTAAAATTAAAATAACATGCAACAGTCGCACACACACACACTAATAAAAATGTATGTGCGTGTGTACGTAATAAATGTAAAAGAAAATAATTGCTACGTAACGCAAGTCAACCTTCAAATACAAACAACAAAAACAATAATTACTATTAAAACATAGTAATGCAACGGATGAGCAGCAACAGCAGTTACGGAATAAAAAGAGTTCTCCCTAAGGACATGCAGTACTGTGCACATCCTTTGTGAATTTGTTGCTTTATTATTTTTTTTATTGTGCGAACTTTTAAAAATGAGATGTTAGAAAAACATCAGGAAAAACATTTTTATTAGATTTCAAGCACAGTGGGGCATAAATTAGGTTATATTTTTCCCTCCTTTTTTTATCTGTTAATATATGTGTGTGTGTGTGTCCTACACACGTATTTTACCTTTGTAGAACGCCCTAACAGATTTATGTTTCACAGAGATGTGCAGACTTTGGAAATGCGTATGATAGTTGATGCTTTATAAAAATATAGATATCTAAATACCTACAAATATGTACACACATATGTGTGTTGTATTGTGTTGTATGAGTGCATATTATTGCTGAGTAATTGCGTTAACTGGTACACTGCACTGTACATTATATTTGGTTTCCAAATAAATGGTAAGACGTATCTTCTATATAATTAAACACGTTTTTCTAGATCCCTTTTAAGCCCGTAATGCCGTACCGATTTTCGAAAAAAAAATTTTAATGTTTTTTTTACAAAGATGTGCACAATATTAATTCGATTTAAATCGGTTCAGTATTTTGGGAGCCATTAGCGTTTAAATTTGCTACTAATCCAAGAACTCTTATTGCACATACATCATGTTTTAGCTTCAACTTGAAAACTAAATAAAGTGTGCATGTGTGTTTGTCCAATTGGCTTTTGCATAGAAATGAGACAGAACTTTTTCTATATGTATGTACTTTGTAAACAAAAAGGAGCTAATAAATTTTAAATTATTTATTTAGAATGTTTTTTGTTCTTCTCATTGAGCCTTCACAGACGAGAACAATTTTTAATCGCACAATTATTGTTCTGTTCATAACACACGGTATGATTATTGCTCTGGCATGAAATGTTTACGCATACATAGCTTTACGTGTTTTTTGTATCAATTTGACATTTGTTTGTTTTTTATAGGTGTATGTATTGGTCTTGTGCTGCTAATGCGAGGTTGTAGCCGTTTGAAACTTTACGCCAACAAAAACCCTTTCTCTTCGCCTCGGTCACCAACAAGCTGCCATGTGATGCCAGCACAATTCTTCTCGTGTATGAATGTTCATTTGTCGTATGTTTTTATGAAAATTTTTTCCATTTAATTAATTATAACTGGAATATGATCAATTGCGTCGTCCATTTGAAATACTAGTAAATATAAATTCGTCTAAAGGGCTTAAAATTATAGTTGCATTTAAAATTTTGTTTTTATAATTAAGGATATATGAGAGATAAACATATTCCAGCAAAAATTGGCTATGAATAATAAGTATGGCTAAAGCTCATTTCCCGAAATTATCCTTAAGTTGTTTTTGCATTCTGATAGCAATTGTAGTTGAAATTAAAATTTTTAAAGTAAGGATATATGGGACGTAAGCCTGTTCTATCACTGATTACTTTCAAACTTTATAAAGTGCTTAAGAGATTTACTTATAAAGTGTCTACCCATTTTCGCAACGTTCTATGATTAACTAAAGCTTAAGTTAATTTTAAAGATCAAGGATATGTGGCAGGTGTGTGCACTTTAACACCAATTGCTCCGAATGTTTACATTGAAGTTAACTGTCCTTTCCTTTATTAGCTTAATGGATTCAATGTGTTCTGATTATAATTGTAGCTGATATAAAATTTATAAAATTTACTGATTACTCTGATATTTGACACAAAGCTTGACCCTCTATTTCTTAAAATAGCTTGCGTTCTTGTGATAATGCAAGCTTAAATTTAGTTAAAGATATAGGGTAGGATGGAGAATGATCCAGCATCACTTTCTTTTGAATTTTATACAGAAGACTGGTAACTCTTTTTTTACATGTGTAGCTTTGAGGTTTTGCTGCATTCTAATCATACATAATAGTAGATGTAATTAAGTTTTTATAATTAAGGATATATGGGTATATTCTAGTACAGATAATACTAAATGCGACACAGACCTTAACAGTATTTTTTTTTAAAGAAAATTATAAAAAAAATTATTCTTTGGGTTCTGAAAATACAAGGATATGGTGGGTAGACATTTTCTAGCATGGATTATTTTCAAAATTTACATAGAGCTTAATAATAATTTTCTTAAAATATTTTATAAGGTTCTTTGTATTTTGATAACATCTAGTTGTAGCTGCAATAAAGCTTTTACAATGAACAATATGCAAAATGTATGCATGTACTAACGCTGATTAAACATCTCTTAGGCTTTGAAGCGTCGCTCTGATAATTATTCTAGTTAAAATGACATTTATAAAATTAAGGATATACTGCAGGTATAAATTTTATAGCAATTTGGCATAGAGCTTAACTACGACCTTTAGCTGCATGCTGATCATAATTGTAGCTAAAACTTAATTTTTAAAATCAAGGAAATATGAGAAGTAGAAATATTTCTGCACCAGTTGCTATGAAATTCTACACAGTGCTAAACAGTACTATCTATATATTTCAGCTCAGATACGAGTTTTTGGCTTGTTGTAATCATAACACAGGCAAACAAAATAAAATTAATTTTGTGTGGCCAGAGATTTCTCTGTCAATTTTAATAAATTTAATTTTTTTAGGAACTCGTTTTCGTTCTCGAGGTTTAAATTCACACAATTTCTTGTAAAGCTATCCCTTCGATTTAATTAAATGAAATATCAAAAAGCTAAAATTATTTTTAAATAGTGCATTGATCCGTCACTGTCTAAGAGACACAACGGAAGTTTTGGCAAAAAACGAATTTTTCATTTTCGAAGTTAATTTCTATAAATATTAATAAAAAACTAAAAAATGTATAAAGCCGTAAATATCATTCTTGTATTATACACCTACACGTGTAGTTCTACGCAGTGTTCTACCGGACATACGGGTTGAATATTTCATCTATTTTGATTTCAAGATGAAAGGACCCATAAATCACATCCATACGTGAGGAAGTTTTGGCAAAAAACAAAGTTTTTCAAAGTCATTTACGAAGTTTAATTTCAATAAATATTAATAAAAAAATAACAAATTTATAAAATATTAAATATCATTCTTATATTATACACCTACACGTGTAATTCTACATAAAGTCATCCGTTTTTAAAAAGCAATTTGGTATAGGTTTTGGCGATTTGTGCGAGTTAAGCTGTTATTCCATATAAGATTATTAGTTGTAAAAAGTTAAGACGAAATTCATTGCACTATAACTTCCTAAAAAATCGCGCAAAATAATAGCAACTTCGCTTACGATTACTCCGAATATAGATATTTGAGGTGAAGAATTAATTCAAATTTAGCTTCTGTCGACTTAAGCAATTAATTCTTTTTACCACAGCCTTGTTAAGCGGCATGTAGTCAAAATCCAGCTTAATTGAAAAAATTTTAATAATTTTTTTAGATTAGAGTGAAGTTTGAATAATTTTTGAGATTAGAGTAAGTTCGGATAATGTGGTAAAGCTATTTTTTATTTGACTATAATGTTTTGAAGCTTAATTCGATTAGAACAGATCTCAGCTGGTATTTTACTACAGAAACTAGGCTTATATTCAGGAAATTGAAAGAGTCTTTGGGGCCCAAGTTTAAGAGATATTTGAGAGAAAGTGAAAAAGCCCATAAACCATTGAAAAAATTGGCGGATGATGAGGTATACTTTGTTAATGTGATACATTAGCGTTCGTTGCATATTTTGATTTCCAATGGAAATACGTACGTAAAAAGTGTTTTTCGAGTAGTTAAAAAATCTCCCCAACTTGTTTCTGTAATTAAACAGAGATTGCAATCAGGCTTAACTGCTGGGAGTACTTCATAAGTATTTTCATTTAATGTAAAATTTATTGAGCTACTGTTTTTAATAAAAAACTTTACAAATAATTGTAAAATTGATTAAATTTCAATTAAAAAAAAAAACCTATTAAAAAGGTTTTCTATGCACAATGTGTGCGTGCAGGCTTATATGTAAATATATTTATAGTAAAAAATTAAAACAAAGAAAAATTAACATCTGTAATCCGGACACTCCAGTAATATGGACATGTTCAGGATTTATGGTGTCCGGATTATCGAGATAGTGCTGCATTTATTTTGAGCAATGGAAAATAATTGTATTAAAAAAATATTTCGAATAAAAAATTAGTCATTTTATTGACTAATTCAAAAGTAACAAACAGATTTTTGCTAAGCAGTTTTTGTCTTAAACTATCTGAGCTTATTAACCAGAATAAAGAATTTTTTTTCGGAAGATGACTTTCATAAATTGGTATACGAAACTAATTTTTTAGGCACCTGCATTGACTTTTGTTAAATATTTCTTTATTCTTAAAGCTTTCGTTTTTAATTTTGACTTAACGCACACTTTATTAATTAGTAACTATAATTTTTAATAAAGATCTTAATAAGATAGAGAAAGTTGGCTCAAAGAAATGTTAAAAATATCACTACATTTTCTTTAAAGTTAATAAAAGCCACTTAAAAATAATATCTGCTGAGTTCCATAGAAATAAATTTAAATTAAAAAAAACTGCTTTGACAGCAATAAACCATACGTGGTAATAACCAAAAGCAGACAGGCATCAAAGGTACTTTTTTTCTTTTCCATAATTTTTTTTAATTTTGCTAGAATTTTATACATATTCCTCCCTCAAATCAATGCTATTTTTCACCTCGAATAAGCAAATATTAAAAAAAATCCAACATATGTCCCCAAAATTGGAATTTTCCCGTTGAAAATGTTTGCTGCACACGCAGAGTTTTATTTTATTTAATTTTATTTTTTTTTGTTCATAAAACAGCGAAGTTTGTTTGGATAAAACGAAAAAACAAAACAGAACATAGAACAAGCGATTTTAAACAGGTCCTGGCTGCATAAGCAATATTTTTGAGCTCCCTACTCTATTAGAAGTTATTAAGCTTTAAGGAATTTGTAAAAAATATAAGTAATAACGAATATTAATGAAAATTTAATCAATTCGGAGAATGTTTTGAGTTGTAGGCATCACTAGAGAGAGGAGTTTCTTGAATTCTGGGCACTTGAAAGATTTTCTTTCCGATTCCGTTCTTAAATTTAGGTAAATACTTTACATGAAAGGATATTTTATCAATTTGTTATCAAGAAATACATTTAAATGCAAATTTCATTTATTATTTTATTTTTCTATTGTTAATGCAATTGTTTTTATTGTTATATCTGTTGATTTTTCCATAAATATCTTTTAAAAAGGGATAAAAAAAAACTGAAAAATTTATACAATTACATAAAGTACATGATGTGCTACAATATTGTGACTACAAAAAAAACTTTATATGCACGTTATACACCGCATTATATGCGGTAAAACTTTTTAAACTTTTCGTACAACAGTGTTTTTGAAACAGTTCAAACAGAAAACAAGCAAAAAAATAAGTAAAACGGGTAGAAAACATTGTCACAATTTGGTTAAAGTTTGTATGGAATTGGTTGAATTTGCCAGTACAAAGCAGTTGTGCTTTGAACAAAAAGTAGGAGTCAAAACAGTGTGTAATTTAGTGCGAAGTATTTGTATTTACGCACATCAATGTGCTTATTTTCATGTTTGTGTGAGCGTTTTTGTATATTTACTCTGGTTACACTGTATACAAAAAAAGGTATAACAAGGTCTAACGAATGATTCTGGTAGAAGGTACCAAAAAAATATATACGCGAATCGTTTAAAAATCTGCATATGGGAATCATTAAAATATTCGTTTATCGATGTTTTTAAAGTTTGCATGTGGGATTTATTATGAGGAGATTTTAAGTTTCCTCTTTTTGCAAACTGTTCGAGTGAGTCATTGCGGAAATTCCTGTAATCTGTAATTTTATGGTATAAGATGTCTAGGGCTCACAGCTGAAATGAATCAAGTCACAAAAAGAATATACGAAGATATTTTGAGTTTTAGTAAATAAAATAAAATATAAAATGAGAGCCATTGACTTGGGTTTTTTGCCGTTACCTTAGGAACGAAACATTTTTTTACTTAGTGCGGTGCAGGACTAAATAGAGTCAAACCCTGCGGAGAATTTTGCACTAGTTTGAAATTTTTCATATATTACGATTGCCTTCACTTCACTTCTGAGCCTTCCATATGTTAAGCATTTTTAATTAGAGCACCAAAAGAAAATTTTTGTGTAACATTTTAGCACTCTAACTCTTTGATGTACTGGTATATTTATTTCTTTCTTCGAAAAGGGCCAACAATTCCCCTTTAACGGCGGTATACCTTATAGAAATATTTATCATAAAATTCTACTATAACTTTTTTTCGACTTTACTGCTTCGAACTCAATTTTAATGCCAGAAATAAGAACAAAATTACAACGAAATTAACCATTAAAGACATATTAAGTTTCGACTTATTTTTGGCATTTGAGGTGAGTTTGAACTTCGGTTTGCTTAAAAACTTATAATAATATTTGATGTGAAATATATTTTTGTAGTACAATTTAGCATGCTATATTGCTGCTTAAGGACATTTTTTGGCTATTTCATATAAAAGGGGTTTAAAGGGACCCTTACGGCGAATAGTTAGAGGGTTAAAATAATTTAAAAAAATGTTTATTGTGGTGTTTTACGTAAAAATTCTGAGCAGATATTATACCTGAAACAAAAGGATAACAAGATATCATATGCCGATTCACTATATATTTTTTTTGTTATGTGTTTATTTCAAGAAAACTCATTTACTTAAAACTATAAATAAACAAATACTATTTATAATTTATTATAATACATAGTTCCATAATCGGGCTCTCAACTGCACTAATTATCTATAATAATTTAAACATTTTTTTTATAAATAATTATAAGATTTCTTTTACATATGTACGTAAAATCAATATTATTTGATATAACAAAAAAAATTAAAAAAAAAATTACTTCTATATTTATTTGTGAAGCGGTAAAAGTTGGAAGCCACCAAAATTTTCTTTTATTTATATTTGGAAAAATGTTCTTATTGCCTGAGTAAATACTTGTATCACACCTAGTATTATCAAGCGTGATTTTATTGCGATGAATATCTTTTTTATTGGCTCTTCTATATTTGGTAAAATATAGGTATGCCTAATTCATTTTGGATAAATCCTTTACTGTCATGGTATACGAAAGCCTCAGGGAGTACATAATTAAGATATTTTCATAGCATTCAAAACTTTTTAATATTTTTGCAACATTATATAATTTTTGATTTGATATGTGTTTTGCATAATCACTATTTGGAGATCTGTATATCTGCACGCTCTTAGACACTTTCTTTCAAAAGCTCGCATTTTCTCCATATTTGATGGAGAAATGTTAAACCATATTTGGCAACCGTATGTTATAATAGGTCTTGATATAGAATGACTTTAACTCTATTATTGATGTATTGTGAGTAAAACAGTTTTTTGTACATGAAAAAAAATCTTGATTTAATTATTTGTGAATTTATATGGAAATTAAAATATAAAAACTTGTCTGTATTTATCCCAAGTATTTTACAATGTATTTGTTAGGAATACGTATATTGGTATTTGTTCTTATGTTGTGGTTACATTTTCCTACTGACGGACGAAAGGGAATGGTTTCACATTTGTCAAAGTTTATTTTCATTTTCCAATCTATAGCGTATTTTTTAATTATTTTAAAGTATGTTTGTAATTCATTATTATTTTTTTCAATTTTATTATCGACGTGATATATTATAATAGCATCCGCAAAAGCATTGCTATTATCAATTTTCGTTAACAAATCATATATGTATATATTAAATATAAAAAGATTAAATAGAATTGGGGAATTTACTGTTCCCTGTTGAAGACCATTCACTACAATAAATTTTTTTGTACTAATTTGTCTCCTATTGCAGATTAGAAAAGATTTATTGCTTAATATGTTGTGTATTAATATAATTAATTATAAAGGTATTTTATATTTCAATAATTTGTAAATTATAGCAAGTATCCATATGGTATCGAAAGCCTATTCGAAATCTATCAGACAGGCACCTGTACACAAGGATTTATTGAGGTTCCACTGAATATTTGAGACAAGCAGATGTGTTGCATATATGGTTGAGTGCTTATATTTGAAACCGAATTGTCTGTCATTATTTAATTGTTTTTTTTCACATAATTTAACAAAGTTATTCCTTACGCAAATTTTAAAAACTTTACTAATATTTGGTAGTAAACTAATAGCATGAAGAATTTTTATTTTACTTGTATATTTATCCTTCTTGGCAAAATTAGTACTTTCCCTACTTTCCACGCACGAGGAAAATATAATTTGTTAAGCATGTTATTGAAAAGAGTGCAATATTCCCGGACCATTAAATCTGGAATATTTTTTTTTACAATATTTGGGATATTGTCTAAACCAGAAAAAAGTTTTTTTTTAAATTTTTGAAAAAGTATGACAATGAATTATTCGTTATAAAATAATTCTCCTTTATTGATTCATTTACCTTGTTAGCCTTTAAAAAATTTGTAAATGTTAAAAGGGATGATAGATTAGTTTCATATTCATTTTTTGTTTCCAAAAAAGTTTTGAAACAACTATCCACATCAATATGCACTATATTTTGAGGATCGACATGATTAAAAGAATGAATTTACTCTAAATAAGCCCCAATAGAGTTCAAAATTTAGGTTTGATCTTTAATTATGAAGTTACTTCATTCGTCATCCCTTTCTAGATCGTCATCTGATATACCCGCATTTCTTCAAAGATTAGTCCCAGATATAAATTTCGTTTTAACCCTCCCCTGGAAGCTGTCGTTTGAATCTTGTTATTTTGAAAAATAATTAATTTAGTTGAACAGTGTTATTGCCTTGATATATAAGAAGGGGCGAAAACAAGTTTTTATAAATTTCATATGATTTGGCGGAAAATTTCTTCAGAAAATGTCTATAACGAAGGACTCATATGTCATTTTATTGTTTGTTGGAAAATTAGTGTTTGTGTGCTTTAAGAGCAAAAAAAAAACTGGAAGATTACAAAGGGAACTTGGTATTTATTCTAATAAAAACATATTGAGGGCTTATATTCAAATAATGTTATCTACAAACACACAATATTTTTAAGAGAGAACCAACTCGTTTCCTTTTCTTATTATTAACTTTTTGAATAAGCAATAGTCTATGTTACTGACAACTTATATTATAAGGTTTTGCATTATTAGAATATTGATTGTTCAAAGCTGTAGTAACGCGAGACCGAAAGTTTTTAGACATCCTAAAAAATCGACAAAAAACGTACGTTCTTATGTTTTCAATTCTTTTTAACCCTAAATATGAGTTTTTCCCATTATTACAAAGAAAGTATTGTATTTATTTATATATATATTTATATAATTTTCGTAGTTCCTTGGCGGAACATAAGGCCTCAAGTATTGTATTAGCTTTTATAACTCAAACTAAAAAATTTCAAGGTTTTTATTGAGAATTTTTTAATTACATTTAATTTTCAAGTGTTACTTTTCTCATTGATTAATGAAAATTTAATTTAAAAACTGTCATTAGAACCTGGGAAGATTCTGAAATATTATCGACACTCTCTAAGGCTATATAAATTAAAATAAAGGATCAAAGACCACCTACTTTTTTCAAGTTAATGACTGTGACAAATGTCTAATTCATTAAATTTTTTTCTTTAATGACTCAAGTTAAATTTACAATAAATGTAATAAAAAAAGCATTTTCAGCACTTTTTAATTACTGACCTCATCTTCTAGTGTGGTCTTTCTTAACTTCACACAAAACCATGCAAGTTAGTGTTCGTCTTTTTGACACCTGTTACTTGCATATTTTCTCACAACTTCCATTTTCTAAAACCATAAGAAAATTAAAAATTTAGTTAATTCTAACGTAAGAAAGCCGACCAAAAAGAAATTCTCATACCGCAGGTAGCCCACTCCCTGGAAAAATATTTAAAAACGAAACAAAGAAACACAACCACAAAAATAAAAAGGTAGCAAAAGAAACCCACGAGAAAAACTAAAATTAGCCGGCAATTTAAATCAAACATAAAGAAATAGATAAAAACCACAAACTACAAGGGCCACCAAACACGAACTGCCAAACAGTGAAGGTAATAAATTTTCCAAGGCACTAATAAAAGTAGAAATAAGAAGAAAATCGAAACACTAAAAAACGTCACATTGAAACACATTAAAGGTAAATTACGGTCTTAAAAGAAATTATTAAGTGGATAAGAAATTTAAGGGCTTAAATTTATAGTAACTTAAACGCACAATCTTTTTCAATAAAATATAAGCATTCAAGTAACGTTTCATCTCTAATATTTGCAATAAAAAACATTCTTCACTCTTGTAGGTTGCAGTTACCTGAACTAGCAGTAATCAAATGACGATTTCATCCAAAAAGAAATAATATTACATGATCTTAAACCACAAGACTGTTGTGTAACGCACAAGTGAACATGCTGATAAGATCTAAAATGATGATAGAAAATATCATCATTATTTTAACCATTAAAATTGTGCCCTCTCCATCTAATCGAAGGTTTTGTATGGCTTTAATTAGTTGTTGTTGCTCCCACACACGTTTATATACAGAAAAAAACTTAAGGTTAATATAAAATTAGACAAATTTTGCGCCCTTAACAACATACATACATACATATTTGTTCGGGGGCAAACAGACATCAGGAGAAATCGTAAACAACATAAGACAACAGAACATCAGGAGGTAAAAAAGGAAACTGGAAAACATGTTTCCTATTGTTATCATTTCGAGTTCAAGAACTAAACTAATGGTGAACATTCGTTTATTTTTTAAATAAAACAACGACTGGTAATAACTTATGTGTTCACGTCTTGTGTTTAATGAAGGGAAGGACTACACAAGGATATATTGAGGTAGTAATTAAAGAGGGGATACTTAACGATATAAAAGCGGCCCCAGTTGCAATGAAAAACGGCATGCTGTGATAAAATAAAACTAGATGTAAACGATTTCTCCATAACAACATGATATTAAAATCAATTTAGAATGAAGTCGTGCTTCAGTATATTTGCAATTATTTTTCATGGATATACAGGGAGAAGGACTTTGTCTGAGATGCAAGAGAAATCAAAAACTTCTTTATTAACTGGGCTGAAAGGGAATTAATTTAGAAACTTTAAACTCAAGACCTAAAATCAGCTGAGACCTCCAGATATTCGGGACATAGACGAAAGCCGAGAAGCATGAATGTTTGATAGTGTTTATAGAAGATGTGCTAAAAAGGTGTTACATTTTCAAAAGCCTGAAATTTGCACAGATTTCAAGAGTCCACCTGTAAGTACTTGACAGATGACAAGTAAAAACTATTCCATCAACAAAAATGTAATAATCTACGCTTCAACAATGCATTGAAATTATGAAAATTCACTACAAAGATGGTAAAAATTTCCCGTTCACAGTTTGCAAAACTATAGCATTTTTAGATCGCCGTGAAACACCTTCTCGGCCAGTAATAGTTTGAGCTGTTGGGAAAACCTATTGATGTGAGGAATACAAGTCGTGCCTTTCAATCAGCGTTGCCGTTGTGACACTAAAGTATCACTTTTGACTCTTTTTCGCGTTCAGAACACTTTTTATGATCCTTTTTTTAATCTATCCCTTTGCATAGTTTTAATAAAATTTATGCCACCTATTGACAGTTATAGAAAATGAGTAAAGGTTCTTATATTCCAATATTAATAAAAAGCAAAACGTAAGAAGATATACGTTAAATAAAAAACACAGAAAAGTTTTGGTTCGAGATAGGATATTTAAAAAATAGATTTGATGATAATATATATTCAAATTTACATGAATTCGTTACATACATACATATTTACTTTGCCTCATACTAATGCTTTCGCCGAACGTATTTTTTTAAAACTATCACTGATTAAAAATAAACTTATAATCAAACTTAAAATATAAACTTGTGAGCCTATGCTTTCCTCCCTCTATTTATAAAATTAACTTCTTTTTTTGATAATATGACTTATATTGGACTGTCCCTGTGGATTTTTTCTCCTTCTATTCCCTCTGTTTGCTCGAATCGGAGCTGGAAGAATGAACCTCAAGTGAAGAATTAATTACAAAATACAGAATAAATATTTCAAAAAGTGATAAACATTAGTAAAAGTTTTTGTAAAATTAATCTCTTTTTTATTATATAACATATTGGAATGTCCCTCTGAATTGTTTTTTGTTTAGTTTTTTAACGTTAATTTATAATTCAAGTAATGTATATAAATATACTTTTATTTTAGTCTAATGTAATTTAATTAATTCTTAAAATTTGGTTTTATTATTTTTTTTTATTGAAATAAATATTATTTCTTTTTGTTCACAAAAAACTTGAACATAGTTTACTTTAAAATACCGATTATTTTCTTAAATACCCTTTTTATGAAATTTTCAACGGCAATCAATCTGTCAATCCAATCCACAAACGACATTACACTGTACTTCGCATTAAGACTTAAGCCTAGTATTCTGTTCCAATGGGCATTTTTGAAAATTACCCGGTGGTAAAACAATTTATCTGTTTTATTGTAGACAAGTGAATAAATAATGGATTTTTATTTTAATCGATTATTTTTTTTATTGTCGATTTTTTTAATTGTAAACCTGGATTTTTAATAAATCGATTATAAGAATTAAGCATTTTAAATTGATTTTTGTATTAAATGACATTTGTGCGATGGATAAGTAAAAAGTCGGTAAACATATCAGCGCTATCTGTATGTACTATTGTGATATTTTATTTTTTTTTTCATCTTTGAAGTTTTGAAGTGTCAAAATAATTGTTATATACTAACTTGTGATATTTATTTTTTTTTTCATCTTTGAAGTTTTGAAGTGTCAAAATAATTGTTATTAACCAATAAAATTTCTTCCACTAGTAAATCTACTAAAAGTTGCCGCCGAAAATATTTTGTAATAAAGAAGGGTAATGCCACTGCACAATGTAAATATTGTCCAAAAGCATTAAAAAAAGTTAAAGGAAAAACTTATTGTATTTTTTAGTTTTAATACCAAACAATTTTCGTTCTATTTATTATGAATATTTACCAGATAATTTAATTTTTAATTTAGTCAAATGTTAAATTACGTACTGCTCATTTGTGATAATAACAACCAATATTCGTTTCTTTTTTATTGTCTACAGTTAAATTGTAGCAAGTGATTTGCTTTTACATTTTTTACTCTTATTGTTTTGTACTATTTTTACTGTAATAAAATTTTTAGGAGTATTACAAATTCGTATGTGAAGAATTCGAATCTGAATTAATAAAATCTGAAAATGGTACATTTGGATATTTTTTGATACTTATTATCTTGAATAATTTTCACTGCATTTAAATTTAAATTAAATATTCATAATATATTTCCACTAATACATCGAATAGGCATTTTCCGCATACAAAATCGAAGTACAAACAAAAATCGTAAGTAAGCTGTACATTCATTTATATATAATTTAATTCGATAAATTACTAAACAATTACAAAAAACCCTGACGATGTCAACAAAAAATTGACGAAACGTTGGGAGAAAGATGTAAAAAAAGTTTTTTATTTGCATAAAAATAATAGGTCCAATTAGCTTAATAAAATTAATAAAACTATTATAAATAAATTCTTTTTTTTAAATAGATTTTTTACAAAACGATTTATCTCTTAAACAAAAAAAAAAACGATTATCGGTTTTTCCGACTCGAGGTTACATCCCTGTTTCATTGCCTATACAAGTAAACAAGCGTCGCAAAAGCCTATTACGTGCATCTTATAATTTATATTTTACTTACATTATTTACAATCTCTTTTGAAGCATCAAAAATATGTATACATTTTACATCCCGTTACCGTTGAACCGATTTTATGTGTTGTCATTATCCCGTCTCTTTTATCAAATAATTATACTCAGTATAATTAACGATTTCTCAATAATGACAACAACTACATTACGCGTACCGTTACATTTATTTTTTTTTTTTTGCATACACTCACTCACTCACAAAATATATAATTTCAAAATATTATTTTTTCATGCTTCTTTTTGAATTAAAAACACTTCAAATAATATTGCATTTTTTATTTAAATAATAAAGAAAAATTACATTTTTTTATAAAATTATATTATTTTTATGCAACATCAGAATGGATCAGATATTTACCATTTCTTTGGATTACATTACATTATATTAAATGTATATATTTTTTATTTGACTTATAAAAATTGGAACTTTTTCACGTAATAATATTTTTTTAGCTATTTTAAAGAATTTAATATATTTTTATATAATATTTATAACAATTTTTCACAAACACCAAAACTAATACATACTGAATTATATTTGCAAAACACGATACAACGAACGGACGATCAAAAGAAAACTGCGGCTTCTGAATGATTGCCAGTTTGACAAAACAGTTACATATTTTTTTAGTATGTAGTGTTGCCAGCTATTTAACATAATGATATTCACCTTTTGGAAAAAATGGTTCAAACCATAAGAAATTACACTAAAGGTGGATTCACCCATTTGTTACGAACAAAATTTCGTTTGAAAACTTTGGCAATTAGCCAGTAGACAGTACCACGATTTAGAAAAAAATTTATTGGTTTAATTCCCTTGAAGTAAGGAACATTGTGTTTCTTAAGCAAATAAAAACTCATATTAAAAAAAATTATATTAGGAGCTTTGACTGCAACGTATTGATTAATGAAACCAGCTGCTGCGTAGGAGGAGCTCTTTGAAGCCACACGTTCTGCAAAAAATCCTTTACATTATTTTATGTTGTATTTACACTATTTTCTATTATTTAATTATTTGCCAGCAACAAACTTAAAATTAAAATCACAATGCCAAGTAAAATCTGATCAGGGGCAAATTGCGACATTGATATCGAAAGAAATATCCATACAAATTCAAAAAATTTTGTATGAGATTTCGTTCGATATTGATTACCGTAGTTAGCACCCTCCTGTTTGCTTAGAATTCCGTACGAAATGAGTGATGCTTATATTTTTCGCGGTTGGAATATATGTACATATGTATGTTGCCAGAAATATTTTGTAGTTAAAATTTTTTTTGCCATTTCGTACGTTTTCACACAAAGAACAGATTACAACTTCAGCAATATTAAATTTCATTTATTTCGCATTAAATTGTTTAAAATGGACTTTTGACAGCAGTTCGCAAGAAATGATGAACAGTGTACCATGCTTCAGGTCTTAAGGATTTTAAAGTTTAGTTAATATAAAAACTCATGCCAACCGTGTGATTTCTCAAAAAGACTATTACAATCAGCCACCGAGATCTTGCGGTTAAACATCTTTTAGACTATTATATTTAAGGCTACTTAAAAGATAAGGTCTATGCCAATGGCTCTTAATCGATTTGAGATCTCAAATATACAATTCGTTAAGTATCGAGGGCATAAAGTCATATTGTCCTGTAAGTGTTGCCTTGTTGGCTAATTGGTATATATTGCTTTGCGTCATTAATGGCATACTTTACTTTTTACAATTAAAAAATCATTCAATTACTTATTCAAAATGAAACCTCTTATTAAACAAGCGTTCACCCAAATAAGTAAACAGTTTCAAAATATCATTTGTAGTTAAAATAAAAAGATCTCGGTGGCTGATTGTAATAGTCTTTTTGAGAAATCACACGGTTGGCATGAGTTTTTATATTAACTAAACTTTAAAATCCTTACCTGAAGCATGGTACACTGTTCATCATTTCTTGCGAACTGCTGTCAAAAGTCCATTTTAAAAATTAAATGCGAAATAAATGAAATTTAATATTGCTGAAGTTGTAATCGGTTCATTGTGTGAAAACGTACGAAATGGCAAAAAAATTTTAACTACAAAATATTTCTGGCAACATATATTCCAACCGCGAAAAATATAAGTATCACTCATTTCGTACGGAATTCTAAGCAAACAGGAGGGTGCTAACTACGGTAATCAATATCGAACGAAATCTCATACAAAATTTTTTGAATTTGTATGGATATTTCTTTCGATATCAAATGTCGCGATTTGCTCCTAATCAGATTTTACTTGGCATTGTGGTTTTAATTTTAAGTTTGTTGCTGGCAAATAATTAATTAATAGAAAATAGTGTAAATACAACATAAAATGATGTTAAGGATTTTTTGCAGAACGTGTGGATTCAAAAAGCTCCTTCTCCGCAGCAGCTGTTTTCATTAATCGATACGTTGCAGTGAAAGCTCCTAATATAATTTTTTTAATATGAGTTTTTATTTGCTTAAGAATGTTCCTTACTTCAAGGGAATTAAACCAATAAATTTTTTTCTAAATCGTGGTACTGTCTACTGGCTAATTGCCAAAGTTTTCAAACGAAATTTTGTTCGTAATAAATGGGTGAATCCACCTTTAGTGTAATTTCATATGGTTTGAACCATTTTTGTCCAAAAGGTGAATATCATTATGTTAAACAGCTGGCAATACTACATACTAAAAAAATATGTAACTGTTTTGTCGAACTGGTAATCATTCAGAAGCCGCAGTTTTCTTTTGATCGTCCGTTCGTTGTATCGTGTTTTGCAAATATAATTCAGTATGTATTAGTTTTGGTGTTTGTGAAAAATTGTTATAAATATTATATAAAAATATATTAAATTCTTTAAAATAGCTAAAAAAATATTATTACGTGAAAAAGTTCCAATTTTTATAAGTCAAATAAAAATATGTATATACATTTAATATAATGTAATGTAATCCAAAGAAATGGTAAATATCTGATCCATTCTGATGTTGCATAAAAATAATATAATTTTATAAAAAAATGTAATTTTTCTTTATTATTTAAATAAAAAATGCAATATTATTTGAAGTGTTTTTAATTCAAAAAGAAGCATGAAAAAATAATATTTTGAAATTATATATTTTGTGAGTGAGTGCATGCAAAAAAAAATAAATGTAACGGTACGCGTAATGTAGTTGTTGTCATTATTGAGAAATCGTTAATTATACTGAGTATAATTATTTGATAAAAGAGACGGGATAATGACAACACATAAAATCGGTTAAACGGTAACGGGATATAAAATGTATACATATATTTGTTGTTACAAAAGACGATTTTAAGAATGTAAGTAAAATATAAATTATAACATGCACATATTAGGCTTTTGCGACGCTTGTTTACTTGTATAGGCAACGAAACAGGGATGTAACCTCGAGTCGGAAAAATCGATTACTCAATAATCCATTTTTTTGTTTAGAGATAAATCGTTTTGTGAAAAATCTATTTAAAAAAGTTATAGATTTTATATATTTTTATTAATTTCTATTAAGCTAATTGGGCCTATTATTTTTACGTATGTATGTAAATAAAAACGTTTTTTTAAATCTTTCTCCAAACGTTTCGTAAATTTTTTTGTTGACATCCTAAGGGTTTTTTTGTAATTATTAATAATTTATCGCATTTAATTATTTTTAAATGGTTGTACAGCTTACTTACGGTTTTCGTTTTTACTCCGATTTTTTATACGCAAAATGCCTATTCGAGTTATTAGTAAAAATCTATATTATGAATATTTAATTTAAATTTAATTCGAGTGATTTCGGATTATAAAATAGGATAGAAGACAAGTAACGTGCATCACGTAGCGTGTGTCACAAAGGCTTTATATCTTTTGATAAAAAACGACAAAATATTTTGGCTGTAAATAAGTTATTTTAGAATTCTTTTATATTCATCATCCTTTTAGGATGATTGTGTGCGTAATTATGCAAAATTTGCTCAAAATTAAGAAAACACACTTCAACTTGCAAAGTTACTTTCATTTTTTGAAGCTTGCATCACAAAACCTTGCAATCAATTATTTCGCAACAAATACAAGAAAAAATTATCTTTTTGGCATTCGAAAGTTCACTTACATATATCCCGTTAAACACAGTGCATAAGTTGAATGTACCTCTTTTGAGAGACCAAAAAATTTGTATATATTAATGTGAAAGCGTACGAATGTTGCGTCCGTCACGCAGGACTTGCCCATATGTTTAAATTTAAGCAGGTTAAATATACGAGTAAGTTACTTATTATCTACATATTAGAAATTACTATCGGGTTCTTTCCCTTGCTTTTCACTGAAATACATTAAATTTTCTACAGGTAAAATAAACAAAAACTGAAAAACAAAAGAAGCATAAAACAGGAAAAAACACATATAAAAAATAAACAGCAGCAACAATATTTCTTTGAAAATCTTGTATTTTTCTTGTCCCCTAAATTATATATTGTACGTTTTCCATTGAAACTGACAACAGTTTTACAAAGTGTTTGCGGCTTAGACTATGTATGTGGACGCTGTAAATTAGTGCCAGCGAACGTGCACTTGAGTATGAAAATGACAACAGAACCTGAACTTCAGACCATATGTTATCCTTAGGATTTATCGTAATTTAAAACCCTGTTCCTTTAAGACAATGTAATTATGTAATTGACTTCAAGGGTCCCGTTCTAATGATGGGTTTTCCTGTTGCTTATTTTTTTTGTGTATTTCGTTATACAATAAATACAGAACCAACACAACATGTAACATATTTTATGTTTGTCCTAGTTTGAGGCGCCTTTTATTATCTTATTTTGTCTTTAAGAAAATAAGGCTTCTGCTTTTCGGCAGTCATTGTAGCGTTTGCAACCTCAAGTTCCTATTATTATCGTATGGTTTTTCAAGAAGGGAAACAATAACATTGTTTTCTGATTATTATTTTTTTATCCTTCCCTCTGTTGGTGTCTTGTAGCACAATTATGCTGATTGATAATTTTATCAAATAAAATGTATTATAGATAGAATGTAGCAAGTGCATTTCATTAGCATCTGCAAACTTAAGAAAGTACTTGCGTATGGCGTTATAGCAAAATTGAAGCCGTTTAGTCGAATTAAGTTTTTCCAATTAATTAAAATGATAAAAAATAACAAGAATTTTAAACAGAAAGAACTATATCAAAATGTTTAAGCGACGATTAAAAAATTATGACGCGCTCTTTATTTCTTATAAAGTTTACAATCTTTGATTTAATTTGGTTAAAAATTGTGCTAGCTAATTTGTGAACAATCCCTAAGACAATCACATTAATTTCTGAGTGCCCAAATAGTTTTGCGAAAATCCTTAAATTAATTGAAAATAAAGTACTTAAATTGGAAAATTTTAGGATAGTGTGCTTAAGTCAGTTAAATTAGCAGCAAAACTTTCTACCAGATTTGATTACTTTAAATTGGTTTTCATTGCATGTACATATATACATATTCTAAAACTCTTAATTGGATATTCATTGAGTGAGACTGCCTTTGTAATCTACAAAAATATATTCTTATCATTTAATCGGTAACATCTTTTGCAATTTATCAATTGATTTACTACCATCATTATCAATTAAATCTTAAGCTTAAATCATTCACTACTTCTTATTTGATAGCTGTAACTTATATTTGTTCAGGCAACACAAATGTTAATCACATAGAGTTCAAACCATTTTATAATGTCTGCCATAGATGGCATAGAATGCTACTTTTGACATAAGCTCTTAACGTTTTGTATGTAAATCACGAATAATTTTGATTCATCTACCTTTTTTTTAATTGATTGAAATTTTGAAAACATTTCTTACATAGCCACAGAAATTAACAACAACCGAAATAGTTTGAATTAGCAGTGAATGCGAGTGCTCACAATGGGGATTTTTGTATGGAAGTGAGGAAAAAAATATATTTTTCAAAAAATATAGTGATTTTATCACAAATTTAGTTTTATTTATATAGTGAAACAGAAAAGTAATCAAAATAAAGAAAGTTAGATATATATCGTCACCTACAATGTAAAAAATTTGTAATGACTCTTTCCAATAATTTCGTGTTTTCCTTATAAAAAATTGGTTTTTTGTTAGTCGGATAATTTTGCGTTTTAAGCTACAATACAAGTTAAAAATACTAGTTAACTACTTAACTTGTACGAAAATATATGTATCAATTGTGTTTTTATTCTGAAAGAGTCTTTCTTAACTTTGTCGCTTATATCACTATGCTTCTTTGCCTAAACGAACGAGTCAAGTGTGAGATCATGGGATCGCATGTCACCATCATTTGGTGCATAATATCTTCATTCTTGGCAATTCGACTGCATTTTCTGGAGAGTCTGAGGCGATATTTTTTATAGTCTTTGTTATGACTTCCCGAGCCTCTTCGGTTAGTAAGCCTTTAGGAAAAATACAATTTTCAATTTATTAATTTAATCTTTTCCATTAATGACAATTTTGTGGAGTGTAGGTGGTATATTGTACCACTCGTACAGTGAAACAAACTCTTTTTGCCGTCTCCAAACAAAAATCAGCAATTTTTTTTGATATACTGCCTCGATGATCTATACGGCTTCGAAAATTGTTGAAAGCCTCTCGATTATGTCTTCATTAAGACCGTGATGTCGGAAATCAAAGCAGGATTAGCAAAAAATCTTCGTGACGTATTTCCTGAATTTGTCGTATCACTGCCTTCCTTAACAGAATCAACCTGTATTCCTATTTTCTCTTTAAGTTCACGCTTTCTCAAACATATTTGGGCTTCTTTTATCGGACGAGTATCTGAGTCGACTTTCCAACGTTTAAATTCAATATTATAACCTACATGCAAAAGACACTCCATCAACTAAATACGTGCATGAAGTAATGGCATATCATGCTTGTTCATTTATAGGCATAGATTGAACTTCTTCGATTTTATTCTTCTTGGATGTTGTGGCTCGACAAATAAAATAAAAAACGATGCTGCTGGTGTTTCTGTTATTGCGTGGGTTTATTTTTGAGTTTTGATATCACCAGGATGTACGCTTTTGTTGTTGAATTTTTAAAGTAACTATATTGTAGAAGTCAAGCCTTTGGGAATGGACGTTTTAAAAAGAAAACCAAATCGCAATGAGAAATGTATGTATGTCTTTTGTTGTCAGTTTGGCTTTCGCAAGTTTGGCTTTCGCAAGTTTGGCTTTGAGCATTTTCTACAAGAATAAAATGATCAAAACTTAATTGTTTTATTGCTGTTTTGGGTATGTATAAAATTTAACATTATTATTACTCTTAGAAATATATATTTTTTACTTGATTTTTTTTGTTGTTGCAATTTTCGTAAAAATAATCTTAGAATGAGTTACATATAATTTTTTGGAAAATATTTACTTAAAAATTTTAAGAAGTAAAATAAAAAGCCATGCGCCACAAAAAGAGGAAGCACCAAAAAAATTAATAAAAAACAAATATATAATTCTAATATTTCCGTATTGACTAAAAATATTTTATTTGAAATGTTCTTGCTATCGGATACTTCATACGCAAGTTGTAACAATTGGCCTTCCTATTGTCATATGGGCTTTAATAGCGTTGCATTAATATGGCAACAAATTAAGAGGGTACCAGGGGGCACTTGAAGTTGATATAAAATGTAAACTGATATAAATGTATGACACAATGTTTTAGTAATGGTTTCCAACTGGCGGCAAGTGGCGCTAAAATTCCAGGTCCAAATATTTGGGGAAAAAAAGGGATTTTTGTTATATGTTCTTAAAAATGAACAAAAAAAACTTAAGTCTCTGTATAGTTTATTTTTTCAATTTTAGTATATTGAAATATCCTATTTTAAATAAAAAAAAATAAAAAAATAAACGTTAGCTCACATAATAAAATATTATTCGTCTTAAAATTCTTGGTTTTATTTTAAGTCAGTTCCTTTATACTTATAAGTTCTAAGTTTGCAAGACTACAAAAAAACATGCAGTCAGTTAGAAGAAATTCTTTTTGATTTTATTATACCATTTAGTCCAATATTTAAAAATATCATTGCATATTGCATGAAGAATATGTTGCATTAACAGGATGTTGCTGGTCGAATAGTTGGGGAAATCACTATTTTTAACATTTGTAATTTACTGTGCTACCAAATAAACTTAGACTGCAAAATTTCTCAGACAACATTTATATATTAATTTCTCAAATTTCAGTAAATCCATGTTATAGACAAGTTTTATACTGATTGTCATTATTTAGCAAAGGGCTCTATAGAAGTATGTTATAAAATATCCTTTAAAAAGCAACCTCTCTCGTAGTCTACTGCCAATGGAACAACTTGTAATATTTGAAAAATATACAATATATTTGGGCTTTGATCCCCAACCAAATCCAGAGTGTGTAGATATATCCAGGATCTCATGAATTTTAACCATACTAAAAACCAACTTAAAGCAGGATTAAAGTAAGCCAATCTGTATAAGTTAGTAATCAGCCAAAATTCTTATTTTAAAAACAATCTTTTAATAAACACCCTATTGTATTTTAAACAGATTTTCATTTATCTTTTGATCAAATCACTCCTTCATCTTCTATTATACACTTTACCATTTGATTAACTATTCTTTCGAACTATTTCAGCACAAAATTGTTTAGAATTTGTTAATTGAGAATTTGGCACGCATTTCGTAAACACAAGCTCTCAAAAATACACATAAACAATCAATGAAACATGCTGAAATAATTCACAAAAATTTTTAAGGATCCAATCAAAATGAGGAGTTTTAATCGTATCTATGACTACGTGCTGTTAAATGGTGAATACAAAACATGCAATCACGTTAAGCAAATCATCATTAACAATCAATATTTTCGTCGTCGTAGTCATTAGAATGTTTTTAGTGTATAAAACTTGCTAATACGAGCTGACCATCAGTAGCAGCTGTTTGTTGAGGGAAACGGAAAGTTAAAAACAAAACTTGTAGGAATGAAAGGAGCTACAAATAGGAAATAAAAATTAAATAATTATTAAAACACATTTTCTTTTTTCAGCATTGCTTCTGTTACAAAGCTGCAATAACTTTTATAAATTTCCTAACTTTTCGATGATATATGATTTTTAGTAGTACAGAAAATGGTACAAAAAAACTCTATTATTAACTATTAATGCTTACAGATTAGCATAAATAATCAATCTTTAGCTCTAGTTTAATAAATTTGAATTTTCTCAGAAATTTAATAAAAAAATCGTTATCATTCTTTGAACCCAAGCTGCAGTTTCATTCCATTTTGTGACTGAAGATAGTTTACCTTCTTTTAAATTATATGTATGTTTTTGTTTTTCTGAAAAATGCTTTGATTTAAAATTTGTAAGCAATTTCATTTACAACATTTCATTCATTTTTTTGTAAAAAGAAGTCTTAAAAAATAATGAACGTACATATTTGTATTTTAGACTTCCTGTTTGATTTTATAAAAAAAACTCACACACAGAAAAGTAACAGAAATTTGATTAAAAATTCCTATGTTTTATTTGATCAACAGGACGAAAAAAATATTTGAAAAAATCCAAAAATACTGACTTAAACTCCTACGTAAAAAAACAGAAAACGATTTATTGTAGGTTCACATCGGTCATAGTCATAAAAAAATTGTGTAAATGTGTAACAGAAGTGGTTAGAAGTGTAGCGCACATTTAAAAAAATAAAAAATTAAAAATATTTTGATAGCAAAACAATGTAGAAATTTTATTCATTTAAGAAATAGAAGGTAGTTGAGTTTTCTAATTACATTGTAACTTATTTAACAGACTTTTTTTGTAAATTAATTTAATCATATCATATCATAAGAATACATTCTTTTTAATTTGAAAATTTAATTTAAGGAAAATGTACAAATTTTAAAAGTCTTTATTCTATTAAAACTTTATTAAATTATTTCTTCTTATAAATAAATAATTTATAATTTCACTTAAAATCTTCTAGTTTTTTCGGAAAAATGTCTAAAACTTTTTGCGGGAATATAAGTGTGGCTTTTCCCAGAAATGCCTGCCCGGTAATAACCTTAATCAAGAGTCTACTCATACATGATCTTGCAAATATTTATTTTACCAACGATATACTTTTTCCTTTAAGACGTATTTTTTTGTGAAAAATTTACTTATTCTAAAATCATATTAGGAAATTTTTTATTAAAGGAGAAATTGTCTGCTTTTTTATACCCATTACTGTGCGTTCGCTTGCATATGGTTTTCATTCATTTTTATTGTTTTTCTTTAATATCAAATCATAAAACATAAAATATTTTGCGTGCCATAACAACTTTTTTTATCCAATATATTATTATGCTCTTGTTTTCCTTACATTTTGAGCATATTTTTTTTAAAGGTGAAATATTCCAAACATGATAAAATGTACAACAATATCTACAGGTAAGGGAAATGTTAGCTGCTATATGTTTGTCTGTTGCGTTTGTTCATTCAGTTGTATTTGTATACAAATAAATATTTCATCATTCCTGCAATATTAGATTCTCGTGCAAAAGGCCGTTAACATATTTTTTTGTTGTATTTTTTCATAAATTATTAAAACTTGTAGGGATGGTGGTTTTAAGAGATGTTTTGTTATATATCGCAAAGTTTCGTTTGTTTTCTGAAAGGCAATAGATAGACTCGTTCAAATTTGTATCCAGAATACTTTTGTAAAGTTGGAGTTTATTGAAAGAGTATTCACCAGTGTGCACTAACATTTGTAACGATTGTATGTTTGTGACAACTTTTATTTGATATTTTGTCATATATGTAGATGTTTTTGTTTACAATTTCAATAAAAGTTTCATAAGTTTTGCAAATTTTTAGCACATGCAGCAGCTAGTGCACCCTTGTGAATAACTTATATATAATGTATCTTGTAAATAGTAATCTTAGGTACCAACTAGCGCTATACATACACAGACACTTCCAGCCAGTGATGTCAAGAGTATGGGATTTTTCGATTTCCACCTTCTTATATTAAAAATTTAAGAAATCATTATTAGCACCGAATGCGAGGAATTATAAAAAAGGGTCAACAGCTCTTAAGTTAATACAAAGACTTCTCTTAAAAATTAAATAATTTTTTGACAAATGTAATTAGTACAGTCGTTCGAAAACTATGATGTTAAAATTACAAATTTATTATTTAATTTTTTTTCTGGCGATATAAATGTATAAAATTTTAAGAAGCTAAATAAAACGATATTTTTCCCTAAAATCAATGAATTTTTAGAGTAGAGAAAAATCGAGGGACCTTTTCTTTGTGAGTAATGAAAAACGGGGATTTATTTCGAGATATGTAGGGATTTTGATAAAATTCTGCTGGCATCACTGCATCAACCTTTGCAATGTTCATTGAATTTTGTGTATTTTTTCTAGCCCTTTGTAACTCATATATAATTCGTTGCATTTGATGGCTTTTATTTATTAAAAGTTTCTTGTTGGCCTGCTGTGAAACTGTTATAATAAATTAGGAAAACAAGTGACATATCGTTGCTCTCAAGTAGAAAGGCCCTAACTCAAATAGGAGAAGGTAAACACATAAACGAAACTGTACAACTACTTGTACAGCTGCTTGTAATACCGTTATTTTTTACACTATTGTAATAAATTTTTGTGACGAGGTGTATTTGTGTAAAATGTATTGGAATCACTGAAAAGCTAAATTTCGTAAAAAATACAACTTAGGGCCTTTCTACTTGAGTCCATCGATATGTAACCTAGTTGCAATATTTTGGATTCAGTAGTAATTGAATTTTCGTTTAGCGGTTATTAATAAGTATTATTTTTTTCAATTTAATTGATTATTTCATTGATGTGTTTTTAAACACAAACAGAAGTAAAATTTTCACGATTGAGTTTAATAACAATTATTGGTTATAACCAAAGCTTAAAAATTTGTCTAATCAAGTTTTAAAAACTAATTTATTATTGAGACACTCTAAACCAAACAAACAGCCAAGGCTCCAAACTATTAAGGAAACTGATTAAAATCTTTTGCAAATGGCAATGCATCGTAGTATTTGCAAAGTTTTGTAACATATTTTTACTCTACACTAACAAAATACAAAGATATGCACTTGCTAATACTCTTGTATAAATAAGCAATACGTAAAGGTCGTAGTATATATTTGCAATATACATACGCAACACTTAATTGAAAACCCGAATACTGCATATGGATCTGTAAATGTACATAAATTAAAATAAATATATAAATCTTTTTCAAAGCTGAGTGTGAATTTCGCGTTTTGAAAAAGTATTCCAAAATAAATCAACAAGGCCTTTCACGATTGCTGGAATACGTTAACAATTCCGAAAATATGCAATCTCAAATGCACAAGATTGTGAATAGGGCTACTTAATAAGTTGCACATATTCTAAGCATGGGGTATCCCACGAGAAGCGTTTAAGTAAAACTACTTCGGTTAAGCAATATTTTATTATTTTTATGTGATAAATATCGATCGATTTCAAAATTAAAATTCCACTAAAAACAAATTAACTATTTTTTTTATTTCATAGTTTATAATATTCTGTTAGACCTTTAAGTCCATTCTAGAAGATCGCCAGAATTACCAAGGCGACTTGTGCAAAGTGTGGCGACAGTATTTGTGAAACAAATAAAATTAAGAAGCTATTTACGCCACTTGCCAACGCTGATGTCAGTGTTGTTGTGTATTAGGAAACATATGTGGAATACATTTTCTAAGTCACCCAGTTCTCCCTGTAATCGCCAATTTATCCTATTGGTGGCGGTGGTCTTGGTTTCTCTTACATTGTCTAGCACCTCATTAAACAAAAGTGGTGTTACTACACAACACTGTCGGACACCAACCGCCATATTAATTTGTTGGAATTGATGTAGTTACAAAATATCAGTGTTCTATTAAGGGCTTTAGATCTGGAGGGGTTTTAAATGTTTATTAGCGGACAGTAAGCAATTAATTACATTTTTCATTTTTAGTACGTTGTAAAACTTCGAAGGCCAGAAATCTTAAAAATCTTGTCTATCATCTTACAAGCTGATTTGACATTTTCACGAAAGCCTAATGGTCGTTTGAGCTGTCAACAAATTCCTTCAACATTTTTTTCATGTGTTTGTAGTGCGTGTTAACCCTTAAACAACTAAGACCGTCTACAGACGGTCATCAGAAAGAGCAGTTTTAAAAAAAATCAGCTACTGTACGCTCTTACAACGTGAAGAACTTAAAATGAGTATAAAATTCCAAAAATAACGGTACCGATTGGAATGTGATGAATAAAATAGTTTGGGAGAAAAAATCAGTCTAGTCAGAACTTTTGTGCAAAGTAGGAAACAAATTGCTTGTGATTTTAGTGAAAATTATAATTAAAAAAATAATACGTTTTAGTGATTGAATTAAATCCAGTATTTTTTAGGTAAGTAATTGAAATGTTTACTTTCATAATATGTAGCTATAAAAGTAAATAAAAAAACGATTTTGTTTCAATGGAGATTTTTGTGAACACCGTCTGTAGACGGTCTTAGTTACTTAGTAGAAAAAAAAAATTTGTAACGTTTTTTACCGGAATAAGAAGTAATCTATATTACTTCTTGTCATTTGGAATAGCAACTAAAATATTGTCGATTTACAATATGTCTGCACAAAGGGGAGAAAATCCACTTTACTGTAAAGCGAAAAAAAACAAACTTTCATCACTGAGTGACCAAGAAATCGCTGATTTTATGGCCTCAATAGAGGACGAAGATGATTTTGAAGATCTGGATGATAGCGTTGAAGATCCAGATTATCATTGCGATGAAACCCTGCCTGAAGACAATGATGTGATAGATGACTGTATAAAAATAATAGACTCTTCGTTGCTTATAAATGCAGTAAGCTTATCTCTTAACGCAAGCAATTCCAGTTTGAGTTCTATTGGCGCTGAACCACTTGATTCAACACAAGACAAGCCCATATCAGAAGACATTCCTTCCACATCTAAAAAAACAACCGGAGACAGCAACGACATTTAAAGTCAAGAAAAGAGCGCCATCGCCATTACCAATTATAGAAGCCTCAGGACCACAAGCAGTACCATCATCTGGCGGGTTTACAGGAAATAGTAAGTATATAAAAACGTAGCCTTGGAACGGTTAGAGCAAACCGAATCCCGAACTGCAAACTTCCGACGGACAAGGCCGATGAACTCAAGAAAGTTTCAAGAGGTTATTCTACGGAATTCGTTGGATCTGCTTATGGAGTCGATATCACATCAGTTTTGTGGAAAGACACTAAAAACGTTAGGCTATGTTCTACTTATGTTAGCATAAAGCCTTTTCAAAGGAGCAATTTAGTCGTCCAGCCCTCTAAAATCGGACGTTACAACCGGAAGCAAAAAACCTACGATGAAATTGACTGTCCGCAGATCATCCGTGAATATAATGCGCACATGGGAGGCGTAGACTTGATGGATTCCTATATGGGTCGCAATGGCCTCAAAATAAAAACGCAGGACATGGCAACCAGAATATTTTACCATCTGCTAGATATGTCAATAACAAACGCTCTTGTGTTATATCGCAGAGTTAACGGCGAAAAGAATCAATACTCTGACAACAATGAAAATGAAAAAAACATGACGATGTATGAATTTCGTTCGAGCATTGCAAAGGAGCTGTGCGCTTCCGCCGAAAAACGTCTGGCTGGTCGTCCGTCATTTGCTGAAGAGCCAACCGGTAGCTCTATTGTTGGGAAAAGGGCTGCTCATCCTGTGGATAGTATAAGGTTCGACAAGATAAACCATTTTCCACAATGGGGCTCAAAAAAATCTTGTAAGATGTGTAAAAAATCAGATACACACACGATTTGTACTAAGTGCAACGTCCACCTATGTTTTTCCAAGGCTAAAAACTGTTTTACAGAATACCATTTAGAGGCATAATATATTTTCTTTGAACATGTAATATATTTTTATATCAACAGTTGAAAATAAAACTGATATTCTTCGAATTAAGGATCATATTTTATTTATTTCTGAAAAAAAATATCCCTTAAGCCACTAAGACCGTCTACAGGCGGTCTTCCTTGTTTTTGTCCTGGAGCTTTCCAGGAACATTTTTTTACCAATTAGAACTCAAATTCGTAATTTCCAGCACAAATATGTACTAGAAAAAAATTATTGCCTCAGCACTATTCGTATTTCAAATTCAGGCATTTAAGGGTTAAAGACTTTGTTTTGAGTACTGCAAGCCGCTTTTAGCTTAGAAGCATAGTTGATAAAACCCGAGGTGTTCTCTTCTTAATAATACAATTTCCATGAGTTCACTTTAAAACTCGGCCACCCCATTTTTTTTAACTTTTAAAATATATGATTCTGATAAATGAGGCAGGCCAGTTTTAGCAAATATTTCTTCATATTATTAGCAAATACTCGTATATCCATATTATTAACCGACAGTGAATCTGCAATCAGGTCTCTTACAGGTGTGTATACAACATCCAACCTGGTGCGAGAAAGTTGCACGACCCTAAATGAGGTAGCCCGCAATTCAATCGCCACCCGTAAATGGATGAGGGGAACATGCTTAGAGATGTTGATACTGACAATTTCTGCGGTATCCCACTTTCATCTTGTTGGAAAGACATTGAGACAGCCCTTATACAGTTGACTCAAAAAAGATGGTGCACTGAGTGGACCTGCTTTATAGCGGGAATACTCTGGCCTGTCATCGATACAGTTAGAAGAAAGCAGCTCTTCAGGTTTTCAAGAAAACAACTGCGGTTCCTTGTGGCTTCATTCACGGGACACTGCACCTTTAGAATACATGATAAAAGAATGGATATCCCATACGATGAGAATTGCTTCAGCTGTCTCGACGAGGAGGAGGAAGAAGGAACACAACTCATCTTCTTTGCCTCTGCCCCGCACTGGAGCGTCAACTCCTTCGTTTCCTGGGCAAACGATGCTTTAGTAGCCTTTTGGAGCTGCTAAACATGAAACTCAGAAGTATTAGTCCCTTTATCGGTAGCAGTGGCTCGTTATCTCGCTGAGTTCCCCCTGGATGTAGCTTATACGATCTCTCCTATATGGAATGAACCTCTTTCTCCCTCTAGCTTCATCTTTGACTCCCCTGCTCAGTATTCCTCTGTGCCACCTTAATGTCTCTTTTCTGTCTTATTTTTCTTCTTTTCCCAGGTTTGCACAAAGGGATCACAATCTCTTTAGGACTCAAGTGGGCAGGTATCTCTCTAACCTTTAATACTTCACCAGAAACCTGTTAACCTTACCTATCTTCACATACTATTTTTGATCATAATTGAATCACTTTTGATCCAATTCCAGTTGTTATATTCAAATAAAAAGCTCAATTGCAAAATTGTTTATATATGACGGGTATAGTTGCAAAGGCTGCAATCTCCATTTTTCTGACGAATGTCGCGTAAAATTTCGTATTCTTTTTGTTGCGAAACCTTTATACAAATTTAGTTCAAACTTAACTTAGACCTTCTTCTAAATCTCTTCTAATAAACACTAAATAAGAAATTTTATAAATTTCTGTTTCCTTAAATAATGAAGGTTTTATAATTTAGTTTTAAAAATTATTGAGATGGAAAATAGGCTTTGAAAATAGGCCCCTCATATATATATATATATATATATATATATTATTTTATTTTTTTCAATCATTATCTATCACTTTAATTTAGTTTTCATTAAAAAGTTCCATACCTCTTTTGCAGCCCCAATTATAAAAATTATAAAATAGCATAATTTATCATCATAAAATAGTCGTTTGCACATCAAAACCAAATTAAATGTAAATTTATCTAAACACATTGGCGGTATTCAGTGTTTGGTGCAAATGCTCTTGCGAAAGTGCAAATGCAAAATATCGTAGCTTTTTTGTGAAATTTAACGGCAACTCTGTGTATTTTGTTGTTGGATTTTACAAAAAAGCTACGATATTTCGCATTTGCCTTTTCGCAAGCGCATTTGCACCAAACTCTGAATACCGCCATTGATATTATTGAATACGTAAACATCGATGTTATTGCTGATGTTTCCCTTAAAAATGTTTTTATTATGTTTTTGTTGTTGCAAATTCTATTTAGACGTAAACAGATAGAAGAAACACATGTCAACCAAATAACAAAATAGCAATTTCAAAGGCAATAAATGCAATTGCTCTTGTAGTTACAAATTGATACCTAGAAACATTTAGTAATTGAAAAAACAAGTATAAAACGATAACGACAATAAAGTTCTGATGCTAATGACGTTGCCAGGGAAAACTTGTAAAATACCAATTGCAACATATGACATTAAGGCACCTGGGTAAAAAATGAAAATGTCTATTTTGTATAAAAGAAGTATGTAAAAATAAATAAATAAATGGGAGTTGTATGAGTTTTGCTAGTAAAACACAGTTAAACTCGTATGTAAAAGATAAATCTTATGTTTGTTTTACTTATTTTATGATTTTTTTGAAGGGATATTTAAGTATTAAATATAAATTACACAAAAAATATGCCACAGATGCACATGTAAAAGTACTGCTGCCAAAGAATTGCAAATAGGTGGTTGGTTGGTTGCAATGACTTAAAAAGCCGTCAATAATAGTCAGTAAGAAAAAATTTTTTTGTAAATTAAAGTGACGTAAGGGGGTTATTTTATTTGGTTTAATCGAAGTGTAAAGTTTATTAAAAATAGAGTGAATTTCCTCAGAACTAGTACAGAAGACCGTATGAACCTCAACACACTTCATACATGTCCGTAACTACTTTTTCTGCCACTGGCCTCAAATTATGCAATTATTGTTCCTAACCCTGGAAGGTCACTCTTCATTTTAATACATTAAGGTTACTCTTCGTCGAGTCGGCGAAATTTTTGATTCAAAATTTTTTAAAACACTTTTTAAAGTTAAAAATTAACAACACAATTTTTTTAGTTACATACTTTATTGAAAAATAAAGAAAATAATAAAATACAAAAATAAATAGTTTTTTCTCTCTTAAAATTAAAAAAAGGACCAAAAAAGGCACCAATTATGAAAATAAAAATAGCTTATCTATCGCATTAGCAGTTTTTACAGAAAATCAATCAAGTAATATAATAGAAAAAATTGTTTTTGCTAATAACATAATATAAAATTTACAAATGAGACACCAAGTTCAACTTTGTGTTCACCACAGGTGCTTTTATTGCATGTTTTTTATCGCTGGTTTTTGGCTTTTTGATTTCTAAAGAAGATATTGTGAGTATATATGACGTAGCTGTTTGAAAAACTGACATTTGAAATTTCAAAAAATAGGCACATTGGTCACTTGTTGTTTTTTTCGAGAACATGAGACAAAGTCACACTAAAGTTACTCTTCGAAGTTGCGACGAATACACAATTATTAATTTCAACTTAAACAAAATAAGTTTACAGCACACGTCTACTCACTGCAAGCTTTAGCAATCAACTGACATAAAGAACAAAAAGCCTTAAGCCGAAGCAAAATTACCCTACAAGTAATATAGAATAATGTTAAAAATATGGCATTTTTTATGTAAGGTATTTTTTCTATAACATAAACTAGCTCGTGCAAACGGTGATAAGTCTGGTATTACAATATTTCCATGATAAAATCGACCTTCTGTCATCATTTTACATTTAATTTTATTTAACATTTATTATTATACTTGCCGTATTAATCTGCATTACAGATTGGTATGAGCTTTTCAATTCTTCACTTATAATAGTATCATATATGAATGAAAAAACCATATGTTGCAACACATTCCTTCCATATTTAATAAACGTTAATTCTATATTATTACAATATTTATATAGCAATATTGATCTCCATGTTCCAGTTAATTATACTGCTTAGGTTGATCTTTTGGAATAAGTTCATTTTGAGTATATTTTTTATACAACAGAATTTAGAATTTATAGTACATGAATGGTATGTACCTTTTAAAAATGAACTATTGTTAATGTAAACAATTTTTTTAATTTTTCTAAAACAATATAATTTTTATGTTTTCCTTAGTCATTACCTATTGAATTTCAAATCTAATAATATATGTAATGCAATTACAAAATAAAAAGATTTGTTATAGCTCAAATTTAATGATTTATTATATTGGCGATATTTAGTGATATTCGACCATTTATTTGGCGGGGAAGCTGAAAATAAATATGACAACACTGATCATTGGTGACGTTTACGGAACTATAAAATACTTCAGTACTGAACACATTGCAGTTGAGATCCGCTCAGGAATCACTTGCTGGCAGTGGCTTATATTCAAATCGTGTCGAAAAGAAGTTTAATACGCTGATGACGAAGCTTTATTCACTTAACCAGCTGAAGGATTTAGACAAGTACCGTGGCATGCTGACCTCCTTAACCGTATACTTTCTTATATCCTTTCATCTCGTGGAATTTAAAGAAATTTTCATCTGCAGCCTTAGCGTTTGCTTGAGTCAAACAGGATATGGAAAAAACCAACTATTGTCCTGTTCGTGTATTGTATATCGGTAGGACCTTTCACCAACTTCACGAAGTGCAATAATTCGATGTAGTTTCCTTGCAGTTGAATTTTTTATCTAGCCAATTTTTCGGTTGAATAATGTTATAATGCTTGTTTTTTTTAACAAATAAATAAAGCTTTAAAATTTTACATTGATCACTTAAAGTTTTGTTTCTTTAATTCAAACCAAAAAAATTTTGCGCTCTTACTTCACATTTACTTTCAATTATTATTCACTTTGATTTGGTTCATTAATTTTAAATGCAATATAGATTAAAATAAATGATTGTTTTTACAAAAATTCATAAACATTAAATAAATGAATGAAAAAGCAACTTAAATATCCCCAACCCCGCAGAAATAGAATATAAAAAACGAAAGTAAAATGTGTATGTTCATTAATATCAGGGATTAGTAGTGGATTTTTTGTTATGTTTATTTCATTCAAAGAATATTAAGGGAACAAAAAAAATTAGAAAAACCCTCTTAAAAAAAGGAATTGTGTGCGTGGCACGAGTCGAACAACTCCTAAAAAGAAATTTGAAACTCCCTTTTATAGAATATTTTGTTCAGTCATTTGCTCACCAGGTATGGTTAAGTTTACTTACCAACAGGATTAACCTAAGGATTTATTTTCCTTCGTTATTTTAGACCTTAAATCAGTGTTTTTGTTATTTACAATTTTCTTTGTAATTTTTTAGCTACCCACATATATACATGCACATGCAGTGGGGTTGCTTAGAGCATAAATTTATTTATAAGGTTTGAGTAATTAGCTGGATTTTTTTTGGGTAAATTATATTTCATATATTTTGTTTATTTGTTTGTAATGCATCCTTAAGACAGTTTCAATTTCTTAAAACAAATTAGTTTATGGTACGTGTCTGGTTCTTTTAAACTGATTGTATTTAAAACTAGTATGGATTACGAGACAAAAATGCGGTTAATATATTTTTAAGCTTAAGGTTTTAGACTAATTTTTTAAAGAAAATAATTCATGGACAATTTAGTAATTTTTCATTTTGCATGATAAGCAGTTTCTGAAGTAACAGTTAATTATAAAATACTGATACCAGGCAGTAAATTCTGGCTAAGAGGATCCCTGGATCATGTAACCATGGCTACTATGTAACACATTTGGGGCCTTATATTAGGGAAACGGAACTGTGTGAATATTTTTACTTTTGACTAGCATAGCTTAACACAGTCCACAGTCCATCAGGGTGGCAGTTTGTGAAATCAAAGAAAATGTTAACGCGATTAGCAATGTTATAAGATCAATAGATTTGTATTAACTTTACGAATAGCCAATCTATAGATTAAAACAATAGTTCTCGATAAGATCAAATCCAGAACGTTATTAGACTTTGTGTTGTACAACCGCTCTTCAAAAAAATCCACAAACTTATTGTCTTCTTTGAATTTGAATTAATTTTAGTTAACCATATGTCTTGAACGGCAACCTGTAAACATAAATCTTGGCTGCTTGTAAATATTTTCATTCAAATAAAAAAAACATTCAATAATTGCCATCTAGAAAATAAAATTTTTCTATATAGCAATTCAACAAAAATAAAGTAAATTTATGTTTAACATTGATAGCCACTGGTAACCATGGATATGTATATAAAATAAGTTGAAACGGAAAAAAAAGAATTAACGGCAACCGTGATTATATAAAAAAATTTTATAATTTTTTCGTCCTTTTTATGTGATTTTCATATTGGCAACAACAAAATCACGCAACCAACACACAACTACTACAAAATTGTATTAAAAATATTTTATTATACGTAAATATGTACACACTATACTCTATTATATAGTATTTGGAGATATAGCATTTATAGCACTTGTAAACGTTTATGTTGTATTGGTATTATATTGTATATAAATTGTAAATGTAAGCAAAAAATATAAATAAACATTTGTATGTATTTAAAACGACTGCAACAATAATAAAATAAACGCCAATTTTAATTTAATTCATAACGATTTACAACATTCAATGACAACATTACACATCAACAATAACAGCAGCAACAGCATAAACTACAACAACAACAAAATCAATAAATTCACAATAAGGATTAAGTAACAAAACTACAATAACGAATATAAATCAACGTATACACAAACATGTAAAAACGAATAAATAATTACACTGCAAGAAAACCACAGATGCTAAAGAAAGCAATTTCACTTTTCCAACACACAAATATTAAACTTTTAAAGAAAGGTTAAAACTTGCTTAAGAAATTAATGAAATTTAACAACAATAACGGAAAATGTGAATAAAAATAAAAAAACAGAAAATTCATTTCATTAAAAAACTGATAAAAGATTTTAAAGTTTTAACTAAACATCGAAAAATGAAAAATGCATACATAATTAATTTTATTAAAAATTTTTATTAAATCAAAGCCCTAATTTACTTAAAAGCAACGCAACCAGAGTCTTCCAAATTCTTAATTCCCTAAAAATATGAATTTTCTCAATTAAACCTTAAATACCTGAATTTGAAATAAGAATTGAGCTGCGGCAATAATTTTTGTTCTAGTATATTTTTGTGCTGAAAACTACAAATTTGAGTTCCGATTTCTAAAAAAAATCTCCTGAAAAGCTCTAAAACAAAAACAAGAAAGACCACTTGTAGACGGTCTTAGTGGTTTAGGGGATTATTTGCTTTCAGAAATAAATAAAACTTAGCTTTAATTGAAAAAAATCAGTATTATTTTAAACTTTTCATGTCAAAATAAATTTCATGCTCAAACCAAATATATTATGCATTGTATTCTTTAAAACAGTTTTTAGTCTTAAAAAAACATAGGTGGACGTTGCATTTAGAACATAACGTGTTTGAATCGGATTTTTTACACAGTTTCCAATTTTTTTAGCACCATTGAGGACTCTAATACAAGCAGCAGGATGAATAGCTTTTTTACCAACAAGAGAGCTACCGGTTGGATGTTGAGCATATGACGGATGACCAAAGCAAACGTTTTCCGATAGAAGTGTAGAGCTCTTTTGCAATTATCTAGCGAAATTCTTTGAATAATCGTGTAAATCGACAATTCCTTAGTTCCTATTCGAAAAGCCAAGGAGTAATATCGATGACATTTTATTCCGGTAAAAAACGTTACAGTAAACTTTGTTCGCACAAGTCAATAAGACCGTCTACAGACGCTGTTCACAAAAATCACCATTGAAACAAAACTGTTGTTGGATTTACCTTTATAGCTACATATTATAAAAATAAAACTATTCAAATACTTGCAAAAAAACGGAATCAATTCAATCTCTAAAACGTATTATATTTTGAATTTTAATTGTCACTAATATCGCAATCAATTTGTTTGGCACTTTGCACAAAGTTCTGACTAAAATAAATCCTTCTGCCAAACTATTTTATTAATCACAGATTATGAGAACGCAGACTGTACTGATTTTTTTAACTTGCTTTTTTCTGATGACCATCTGTAGACGGTCTTAGTTGTTAAAGGGTTTAATCCAGTTGTTACTAACTAATTTGGTAAAATTAAAAAAATTTATTTTTTTAAATTCGAAAGCAATTATTAGCAAAATTTGTTACGTTTTTAATCAGAAAGAATTCAAACATGCTTGTAATATTTCAAGGAAACAAGGAAATATTGATATGTAACACATCTTGTAATGCAATGCATTGTGCCTGAACTTGTAAAATTGGTGATGGAAAGGAGGATAGAAGGAGTTCTGTTTGTGGACATTCGACATGAACTTTCCAAATTGAAAGCGACAGAAAAGACCTCTTCAGTGAGTTTATTCCACATATGAACTGTTCGGCTAAAGAAAGAAATTTCTATGTAACGCGTAGTACGATTCACTGGCATATAAAACACAAATGGATGTAGTCTTAAAGAAGAACGTGCTGTTTGCAAAAGTGAGCGGTTTTCGGGAACAAGTTCCCTGATTTCATTAGAGGACAATCCATTATAGAAACTATAAAACAGTGAAACACATCCCGCATTACGTCGATGCTCCAGTGAGTCAACAGAGCTAGCTACATACTGACACTGATGAGCTTCTTCACCCTCTCCTGTACGCGCTTGAGTAACTTCAAAACAGATTCTGCTGCCCAGGCCCATACATGAGAGTTGTATTCTACTTTCGGTCGGATGTAGTTGGAATAAATATTAAGGAGATCAGACGGTGTGAAGTATCTCTCACACCGTTTTAGAAAACAAACGCACTTGAATGCTTCTTTTGAGACTTTAAAAATATGATCAGTCCATGGAACATCACATTTAATTTTCATGCCACCCATTATTACAGATGAAGCATCAGGATTGATCGTAGGTCTGTCTGTAAGCATACAACAGTTGGTCTTATGATCGTTAAATAAGACACTTTTTCTACGGCCCCATTCGGAGATTGTTACAAGATCATGATGTTTAATCATTCATATATTGCCTTATGACCGCTATCTCTGGTAGCCATGGTCTGTTATTGCATGAATACGGCATATGGTGCTTTCATCTACAGAAGATAGGATTAAATACGATTGAAAGTTTGACATAGAAGGTCATTTAGGTAAATAAGAAAATAAATTTACATGGAACAAACTCAAACTTAAAATATTTCCGAATATTTTGAACACCAAATTATTTCAATTATTTTTCTCCTTTCGTTACGCATATTATTATTTATTGACAACGTTTTCATTTAGCGGATACAATATCTTGAAATGTGTGTACCTCATAATTAATTTACTTTGATCTAAAAAAATTTAAGCATTTGAAAATGTGTCAATTTTAATTAACATTATAAAAGTCAAATTTTACAAACAAGAATTCACTTTTTCGCGAAATGGGCTTAACTCGTTCTTTCCCTTCTAAGTTTAAATGAAAAATTTATTGCAAGTGTCCTTTTACCTACACCTGCCTACATTAATAGCTTGTTATAAAACGATGTCATTATAATTATAATAAACTACAATTTTATTAATATGTATACATATATAGTATACATATATTAAACACACACCACTATACTTTATACATACGTTTACAAATATAAATATAACTTAAGTACATTCATGTTTATATACTAATTATCAGGGAAACCGCAAATGCGCAATTGCATGAACGTAGAGATACAAAATTTATCTGTTTTAGAAACTTCTATTATTTTTGGCATCGCTTTTTTAAAGCACATTTTTATATATTTTATCCCTTACCGCTTTTTTGTGTGTTTGAGTCCTAACAGCACATTTGCAAAATTTTTGTATTTTATAGAACACAATTCGTTGTTTTATTTATTTATTTTTTAAATTTTATCAACAGCTGGCTCTTCTATTTTGTATATTTATTAGTTGAAATATATTGCTGCATTTTTGCCATCCAAAACTCAACTCCATTCTGCATTTGCTTAAACCAAATTAGTATTAAAATATGATGTAGTGTCATATTTTAAATATGCCCGTATTAGATCAGTAGACGTGGAAGGGACATTTCCAATATATAAACGTAACTTTAGATAAAACAAACAACGCCTTTTATTGTAATTATTTATTTTATTAGATCAGTAGACGTTCAAAGAACACTTTCAATGCATAAACATTACATTAGATGTAACAAACAACGCCTTTATTTTAAACTTTTAGCCAATAATTTGTTGTTTACAAATTAAAAGCTTGCCATGTTTTATTAAAAGTTTTAAAAATTAAAGCATGATTTTTGTTTATAGTTAAGTTTTTTGGTGTCTTGTTTTATATCTTATTTGAATGTTACTGAATTTTTTAGTACAATATATACAAATATGTATTATATATTCAACTAAACCGTTTTTAGTTTTTAATCCAAAGTGATTTTTATTTTGGTTAAAGCTCGTAACATTTTAAATCAGAAAGAATTAAACAAGAGACAGTATTACAAAGGAACAAAAAAGATTTTACCATCAATTAATAAAAACCAACGTGTAACAATGGGTTAATTTAATATTAGTTAACGATGGTAAAATTTGAATGTTGAAAGCGGTGAAGTTGTGTTTGCTGTAAAAACAACTAATAATACCTTCCACAATACAAATAACTCTCGTATGCTTTTTCGAGTCATAATTTGAATAAATACAAATTTGAAATCAAATTCAACAGAGCCACCTAAACAGTGGCGGATACATGGAAACACACACACAGGAACACTGAACAGAACTTTGTTTCTGTTCTGCCGTGTAAGTTGAAATTAATTTATGTTAAATTTGTCTTTGGAATATTGTCTCATGTCCAATTCTTTCTGACTAAAAACGTAACGAATTTTTGCCAAAATAATTATCACTTTGGATTAAAAACCACTAACAACCAATTTGGTCGAAAAATAATCACTCTAAAATTAAACCATTTTTGTTCTCTTTAATAACAAATTTTTGAAATTTTTCGAGCATATCTTTTCTTCTTTACTCCATATATAATGGCACATAAAGGACTTTTTTAGAACATATTTCGGTTACCATATTTCGTGTACTTTTACTTTTTTACTGCCTATTTAATGCTCATAAAGTACTTTCTAAGAGCATATTTGCGGTAATCCTGCTTATCATCAACAAAATTCGCATTTGAAGGCGATGTTAAATACGATATATATTTTATTTATTTAATATGTTTTGTTTTGTTGCTCTTAATATCCTTTGAAGTGTTTATGTTCAACTCCTTTATGAGCCATCCTTAAAACCGCCTTCAACAACAGCATTTTAATTTAAAAAAAACAACACAAGAACAAGAAATGCCCATAATTTGCATGAATTCATCATGCATGCAACAACGATACAACTCGAACCTTTTGAGAACTAATTTGTTGTTGTAACCAATATACGATGAAATTAAGCTTAAGAATAATTATGAAATATTATAATTTTAATAATTTTAATGAAACAAAATACATAAAAGATTTCTCAAACCTTATTATTCCATTTTAATATTAAGAATTTTATTGCATTTAAATTAAAAATAAGAATTATAAATGTTTGAAATGGCACTTTCATAAAGAGAAGAAAAAATTGCAGGAATTATGAATGTTTTAAAGTGTTCTTTAAGATTCAACTAGATACTAAAAACTGACATAATATTTTAGTGGTTTCCTGTCATGAATAAAATAAGAACGAATCTAAAGCTGTCCCCACAATACCGTACGAGCCTTAGAGTCAAATTGCATCTGGGCCGCGATGAACATGAACTAAGTCATAGCACTGGTTATTTAAGCAGTACCTGCAGCAATTGACACTGGTGTATGTTAGTACACACCACAGCGCCCTCCTTCTTCAGTATTTTACCAAAATCGCTGGCGAAGTAAAATAATTAATAAAAAAAGTTTTTCCATTATTTGATCGAATAATGAAAATAATTAACTTGGATTAACGAATAACTCGAACAATTGATGTCACTTAGTCGAGTAAAATGACGTGGCCATTAAAGAGCTGAGTAAAGATTCCGCAGCATTAATAGAGTTGGATGGAATAATAGTGTTCTTAATCAACAATTTCGAAAAGGCGCATAATTCCTTTTCAAAATATTTACTTGCTTACATTACCGCCAAAATAAAAGGGAGGCGATTAAAGTGCATAGTATAATTACTCTTTATATTAATTCTGCAATGTTTCACAATAATGATAACTTTTTAAAATATTGCTCGGAAGGTTACAATCAAATTGCATGATCGGTTGTTTCACATAAAATCTCAGCAAAATGTATCAAACGATGATATTTTGGAAGAAGAAAATGTGGATCTAAATGAAAACATTCGCTTGTGTGAACTTTGCAAAACTATACAAAGTATTGCAAATTTTAAAAAATCTAGCACAAACTATATTAGTACTCGTTTAATAGATGATTTCATATATTTATATAAGACAAAGAAAAAATCAGAAAAACTAGAAAATCTCTTTAATACAATCGTATCACTATCTACTTTAAGTGAAAGGGTGTTTTCAACCTCAAGTATTAATACAAGAAAACAGAAAAAATGTGTAAGAAGCAAACATCTAAGCTTTATATTATTTATAAAACACTGTTTTAATAGATGTGATTCAAATTTTATCCAAAGCACAATTTTTAATTAAACGTAATTTTTGATGTACCATCATTTTTTTTTAAGTTTTGGAACATTATTCGTTGGTACAAATGAATTGTTATGTTATTGCTTATTTTTAACTGCATTTTTGCTTTATTGTCTTTTGTTTGTTTATAAATATAATAAATGTATCAAATCAAACACACATGTATATATCTTACATTGGATACAATTATTTGAAAATTTTTTTGAATTATTTGGATTGTTCGAGTTATTCGAATAATTTAAAATCCTTATTCGATTAACACAGCAATTTTAAAATCCCAAAAACGATGGTAAAATAAATAAATAATCTACTTTAAAGTCCTTTTGAGGGTATTTTAACTTTACATACCGATGTTCTCGGGAATTAAAACCCTACTTATCATACTAAAGCACCATCTGTGCTCACTTTACAGCTCATTAATGGCATTATTGTGAAAACCCATATCGTTAATGTGTATATCTGAACAATAGCCTAGAATTTATATATTTATAATTGTCTATTTTTATTCGATCTCAATGTGCATGGTTTGTTCTTCAAAGAATGAATTTATTCATACTTTCGTTTTCTAAGCAAAATTCCATATTAAGTCGTGTGCTTGAGATTGTCTTGTATTTCGTTGGCATTATGAACTTAAGAACTTTTTCCTAACGATTTTATTTTTTTGTTTGCACAAAATTCTATTTTCTTGGCTAATTATGAAAATTATAAAGACAAATTACAAATGGTAATTCTTCTATGAAAAGTTAAAAGAGAATTAAAAAAAATTTTAACGTAAAATAAACAACAATTTTATAATAATTTATTTCCTTGTTTGTATAGTTTTATTTTTGATTGTTATCTTTAGCATAATTTCAAAGTATACATTAACAGAAATTCCGATATCCTGGCGTTTTGGACAAGGCCAGTTGGGAGGAGATATTCCTTTCCGATTATCATTTAAAGTTTATCATCATTTATGTTATTTTTGTTCACCTTCTTTGTGATCTAATTTTTAAAGTCTCAATAAAATCTAAATTAAAATTAAATTAAGGCTTTCGCTTAGATTTGTCTTAAGATAAGAGTACCAGCAAATCTGAAAACCGCAATGAATTTTATGGTTCCAAGTAAAAAGTTTTTCAACAAAAAACATTTTTTTCAATTGTGGCAATACCAACAACATGATAGTAGTGACATTTAATTTTTTGACGTCTAGTAGTAGATACATTGGCAATTGTTACAATAAAACCAATTTTGATCGAAAATCGCATTAAAATAATTACAATCCACTATGCAGAAGATCCAAATTTGTTAATTCCTCGATGTACTAAAAATTGAGTTTATCCAAAACCACCACATAGCGAATTTGTCGTAAGGATTTGTCTTTGAAGTCTTACAAGTTTCAACTAGTGCAGCAGTTGAAGCCAACCGACCTCTCACATCGCCCTAGATTCGCTCAGTTCATTCAGGAACAACCCGTTGGTTTTTTCAGACGAAGCCCATTATTAATAGTCAGCGATTATTAAGAAGCCGTTGCATGCTCAACGTGTCACTGTATGGTGCGCTATGTGGTCTGGTCTCAACCAAGATGAGGCTGGAAATGCGGTAACGGTCAATGGATCTCGCTATCGCGAAATGATAACAACTCTATTTTGGCCTATTATTGATGACGTGGATTTCACTGATATGTAGTTTCAACAGGACAGTGCCGCATGTCTCACAGCCAATGAAAAGATCAAGTTATTGCAACCCAAATTTCCCGATCGCATAATTTCATTAAAATCCGCTGTTAAGCGGCCAGCCAGATCGTATGATTTAACGCCACTGGATTATTTTGTGTGGGGCTGTAGTAAGGACAGAGTCTATACGGAGCCAATCGAATCGATTGCAGCCTTATAACTCAAAATCCCTGATGCGATTAACGAAATAGAGCCGCCATTTTGCCAAAAAGTGATTATAAACTTTGATGCAAGAATCGACATCTGTCAGCGTGGTTGTGGTGGTCATTTGCCAGATATCATTTTTCAGTTATAATGGCCGTACTTTTCTCTTCGTAATACAATAAAAATTTGAATCAAAAGGTAATGCAAGAAAGTCGGGTATTATGGTGCCTGTGATTTATTTTATAAGGTCTAAAAGTTATAGGTTACTTGTTTTACTCCATGCAATGCAAAAATTTTAAATAAGTCAACCAGAATTTTCGATAGAAACTGAATAATTTTTCTTAAGAGTTTTAACACAAAAGTTTTATTTATAACTAGAAATTATAAAACATTTCCTAAAAAAATCATTTGCAGCAAAACTTTAACACAATAATAAATAAACAAACAAACAAAAACTCCACTAGACTCCAACAGAAACCAGAGTTGAACTAAAAACGAAAAATTGTGTACATTGAAAATGAAAACTACTGCCAAGGCGCCAGTTGTTTTTGTATTGTACACAAAACGTTGTTCCACTTATAAGTCTGTATATGTTAAAGGGGGCAATCAAATATTTTTCTCTAATTTGTTGTTTTCTGCAGCTTAATACTCATTAAAAGCCCCCTTATTTACCAGACATTATTCTTTGGGGTTTGCTTCTAGTTATAATAATAGCTCAAGCGAAAGTTGATTGTTACTTAACATAAACAAAAATTAAGTGGGTTATGATAATATTTATTTAATATGATTTTTATTAATTAGTTTAAGGGCTTTAAGTTTGAATGTGAAAAGAACATGGAATAAATCAATAGAATAAATAAACATAACAAAAGTTAATAAGTTTAGCAAACAAAATTAAAGAAAATTGTTACAAACTTTTAATTCTTCTTAAACTGTAAGTTATTGAACAATAATTTGATTTCATTTATATATTTTAATTTATATATACATATAATTATTTTATGTGTTTTTTATCTTTGTTTCGTTTTTTTGAAAAGAGATTTTTTTAAATTTTTACGAAATGAAAATAAAAATATATAAATATGAAATTTATTAGTAACAAAAGATTCAGATCATTTTAAATAAAGTTTAAAAAAAACCTAATAAATTTAAATAATTTTCGTTAAATAATTTGCTATTAAAAATGCTATTTCCTTTCGGCTTGTTAAAAATTAAAAAAGAACTCATTATTCTTGTCATAATTTTATGTGTGTAAGATTTGTTTCTGTAAGTTTAAGTATTTATTATTTTTAATGTTAAATTCATTTATTAATTTCGTTAGTTTTTTCTTATTACAGATGTATTTGAGTGTAATTTATTTCATAGAAAATATGAAAATATAACCATGAAAAAAACATAAATAAAATTGAACAACATTACGACATGGAAATCTTTTATTTAACCTCATTTGACGCCCCATCTTTAAAGGTGTCACTATAAAAAGTGGGCTGGTGTGTTGAGGCTTTTCGATAAGCACGATTAAATTCTAAATATTTTTGAATTAACCTTAAGGTTCCTACTTTTCAAAGGATGTTGAGACGAGTGGTAACCGCAGAAAAAATTGCTGATTTTTTCCTTGTTATATATATTACACATGCTTAAACAAATGAGTATTAAATAGGGTGACTTAAATTCGCCTTAATTTTGAATAAATTCCATTCGCCTGTTCTTCAAATAGATTTCTTTTGCTATGACAATGAATTAAATTCACATACATGCAGTTTTACAAGCACACAAATACAAACATCCATACATACATACGAAAACACTTATACACATATAAATGACAGTGCAAGATTTATGGCAACACAATTAATCAGTGTGTATGCATAATATTTTTCCATTTCTTCTTCTTGCAATGATGAGACTTGTCGTTCATGTTGCTGTTGATGTTAAGGATGCTGTTGTCGTTGTTGTTGTTTTTGGTGGTGGTAAATTGCTACTGGCCTGGCAAACTTGGGGAATAATTTGCTTAAGACTTTATGGGTGTTTTTCTCTTTTTTTATGTTAAATAATTATAATGAGCAAGTAAAAGTTTTCAGCTTGTTGCATTCAACACTACGATAGCGTATCATTTACACATGCTACACACGTATTGCTGTATGTTGCTACTTGGAACATTTATCTGCTCGCAATACTGTTTTGAATAGACAGCATTTGGATCTTAAGCAAAGAAATGGAATAATATGTCTAAATATTTTGTATTTTTTCATTTTTATATACATAAATAGTTTTCGTTTTTAATTTCTTCTTAAATATGCCGCTCGAGAGTAGCGTTAAATTTTCCAGCATTTAATTAAAAACATGTCATTTGCTTTTATAATGATCTACAATAACAAGAACAATTTATGCATATCATGTTTTTGCACGAAAATATTATTACAACAATTGGCCGAGAATTTTTATTTGTATGTATGAGAGTTACAGTGACGTGCGTTGATATTTTTGGCATTAAAAGTAGTGACTTTTATTCGATTTCTAAACAACGTCCATACTAATTAATGTTTCTATTTGGTTCAATTTTTGTATGTTTTTATATAGATATGTATTTATGTATGTATTTGAATGATTTTTTTTACATATAAATCAGTTTAACTTGTCATGATTTTTTGTATGAAAATTAAAAAAAAAAATATTTTTTATTTAATTTTCATGAAACAGTTTATTATATAAAAAATAATAATTTTTAATAATAATTAAAATTAAAAAAAAATATCTTTTATTTAATTTTCATGAAACAATTTTTTAATAATCTGATAATTTTCTTCCGCTTTTGAGTGCACAAAGGGTTTGCTAAAACAAATCTCTATAATGTATTCGCATGTCATTTCAAAACTAATGCGCGTTCTTAGGGCATGATAAGGAAAAAATATATAATATGCTTTGATGCTTTGAAATTGTTTATTGAATCTGGTTCTAACGTGCGCTGAGTTAGCGATTACATTTCAATTTTTAAAATGACTTTAATTTTTTTAAAGTTTTAATTTTTCTTTTTTAATTTTGTGCTCCAGCTTTGTTGTGAACCACATAGCAAACCCGATATTGTAAAAGCAAAAAATTTACCAAACAAAAGCAAATTGATTGCTCAGTTAGTGAGCGAACACAGTTAGCCAAGATAATAGAATACATTGAAGAAACACTTAAAGCAATTTCTCAGACACAGATGTGCTCTGGAAATTTCCTCACTTCATTGTTTTCGATGGTTATTTTTTTAATTTCTTCTTGCTTTTGTAAACAACCCAAACTAAAATGGACGCGTCCATAAGACGTATGTAAATGCTGCGCAAAAGTTTGCAGCTCAACAGTTATTTGTATTGGTTACCGTATTTTCCATCATACAATTTTGTAGCCACCTAAAGTTAACATGTTGTGCTCAGCCTCAACAACTGATCGAAGAGATTTATGCGGATTATATTCTAACGATACGCCGCACAGTGATTCTAATTAGAAAAAAGGTAATAAATCTGTACATTTAAAACTTGCTATCCGGGTGTCAAAACGTTGTATCCGAGAATCATAGAAGAAGACCTTGGCTTTAAGGATATTTAAATTTGAAGCACCCTGTTGAAACATACGAGGTGGCTACAGGGTGTCAATGTTGACCACCTCGGCTATGTAAAGCTTTGTTGGCTTCATAGCTTTTACAAATATTATTTGATTTTAATAAGTTTATGCTTTTTTAAAGCTTATGATTAGATGAAGAAAATACAATTTATTTCACAAAAATTTTTTTTATAATTTTTTTAACATTTGGCTTTTAATTTTGAAATTTTCGTTTTTAGCCTTGATTTTGCTCGCAATTTAATAAATATCTACGGTAGTAGCATAGATAAAACTAAAAAGAAAATATTATATGATTTTTAACACAATTCTTCATAAAAATACAGAACAAATTTTAAATTTATTGATAATATCGTTTCGTCGTTTAAAAAAACTAACTTTTCAAAAATGTGAAAAGTGGCGATTAAAGCATGCTCAATATATCCAGCAATGGACGAAGTTCTAGGCTAATAGCTTAAGAAAAAATCGTGTTTTAAATTTTTTTTTATAAATTTTATTAGATATTTTTAATACAATTAATGTGGCTTTACATTGTTACCCGCCCGCTTAAAAATGTCGCCAGGAGAGCAGATTCACTAAAAATAGTCATCTTTTTAGTAGCATTTTATATACCTGCATGGAAGTTGTACTAACTTCCAATTTTTAATCTTTATTTCTTTATTATTTATTGAAAAACATAGTGATCCTTTAACGTTTAAAAAATTTTAACGATATATTAAATGGAAATTTTCTTATGAATTTTCAAATCGAAACAAAAATGTATGAAACAAGAACGAATGACTATTTTTTTCGGTTTTCCAAACAAATGTCTTATTTAACAGTTTTTGACCTCTCCAATGGTATATATATATACATGTATATTAATTATTATTATTATTAATATTTATTTAAGGTACATTTAATTTACAGAAAATGTATACAGAGAATAGAACTGACTGGCTGCTAGGACCTTCGCCTACATATATATTTATAATTTAAAATACTAAATAAAACAGTCACAAAACAGGCATTTCACACGAGATTTATCAAAAGTGTACTATTTGCAAGTGATTTTTCTACACTATGATTTTTTTTCATGACGATATGAATTGAGATCAATTAAAATTTTTTCTGCATAATTTCAAGAATTGTGATAAAAATTATATAATATTTTCTTTTTAATTCAATAAGTGAGTGATTAAATATTTTTGTGTAATTTTTTTTTCAATTTCTTTTTGCGCATCCTCTGAGGCGCTTGAAAACAACTGATTTGAAAGCATTTAAATTAATTAAATACTGCTTCCAGAAACATAATATTTTTTGACTGTGTTATATCGTGCTTAGAAATAAATCGAAAGATATCTGTCTTCCTTTTGCGCATCCTGGGAAGTGCCTACAAATGAAGCGTGCACATTTTTGATTGTTTCCACACACCTAATGTTTTTTTGCTAAGCACTAGTCTACAACAACAAATCAAACAAATATGAGTATTAAAAAAGTTGCGACTGCAAATAACATTATTGAAAATTACAGTGAATTACACTTTAGCAAACAGGCATTTTAGAAATTATAACTAATATTCTATACAATAATTCCTTAAGGTTAAGTTAATTTCTTGAATCCTTTTTAAATGGTAATAAACAGTATATATTAACAGGTAGCAGAAAATAATAAAATAAGCACATATAATGAAACTCGCTAACAACTAACTTTACAGGTCTTTGCATATTTAAAATGCATTCGTATATACTTATTTATTGTCCTTACCGTGATTAAGTGGAAAACCTGCACTCAGTATCATACGCGTCACAAAAAATAACAATTAATAATGCATAAGAGGCGTAGCACCTTTTTAAAGGGAGCATACACCTGTGCCAAGATTTACAAGTAATTGATAAATATGACGATGAATGTACAACAACTCGGAGTTTATTCGCAATCTAGATAATTTTGTTCCCGTTAAATATTTGTATGGCAAAGTAATAAGTTCAAATGCTATCAAGCATATCAAATATACTTTTCACTGCTTCTTTTTTGGAATTTTAACTCACTAGTTTAGTATGACGATGTCATTGGTGGCAAGTTCTTGCAACTTTAGCTAAAGTCAATGTATGCTGTCAGTATTAATCAGGTGCCTTTGAAGAAAATCTTGTGGCTTATATCAAGTCTTTGAGTAAAACAGAAAAAAACACTTTTTTCGCCAGAGCTTTTACTGATGATCGTCTAATTTGTTCAGAGAGTAAATTACTTATTTAGTTACTGGCAAGTAGTTATGTAACTACTGTAAAGTAATGCTGACAGTATGTGGTTTTTGGGAAAAAGTATATTGCTCTTAATGGGATGTATCTAAAAATGTTTTCGTTGCGAGGTTATTGATTTTTCTCTTATTTTTTTAACTTTTTACTTTTTTTAATAAATTTTAAGAAGTTTTCTCCCCAGTTTTCACTTAAATGAACATTAGTAAATTTAACTTGCTTTGCCATTTTCTAAAATGTTGTGAATTTTTCAATGTATGATTTTTATTGCTCTTCCTGGCACATTATTAGTACTACTTTTCCCACACGGATCACTTACGTTTCAAGAATCTCAATTTTTCATAGATATTTTATGATATTTTAATTTTTCTTATCATCGCCTTTTAAGTTATATTTTCTGATATTTAAAGGTTTTCTAGTCTACAAGTACTTTGACATTTTTTGCAATTTTCTAAACTCTACGATTTTTTGCTTCTATGTTTATTAATATCAATGTTTGTTTTCAGGGAACTCCTTTACAGTAATGCCAGGAGCTGCAGTAAAAAGAGGCTAAATCGGCTTATAAAAAGGGCCAAAAAAGTTAAATCACCCAAATATAAAAACTAAAATTCATAATTCAACGTTTTAATTGTTACTAATAAAAAATGCTTAAAACATTTTAAAATTTGTCAAAAAATGCACTTCAAGTACACAAAAAAACAAAGTCTACATATTTTTAAATTCATGTAAATTCATACATATATATCGTATATTTTTTTCGACTTTAGTATAGGATCAAAAATATAATAGAATATCTCTATTTAAGCATGATCTAACAATTATTGCATCATTATTTAAATTTTCTCATGTCTTAAAACAAACAAAAAAAAAAACATATATATAAATTTAATATGTTATATTTAATTTATTATTTTCTCATCGTCAGTAGAATCGGAACTATCATTTACATAAATATCACGAGAGTCTAATAATATTATTAAATCACCGGAATTACAAATTCTTGGCAACTTTGGTTTAACCTTTTTTAGAGAATATTGATTGTATAATAAAGAATTAAGCATTTCAATTCTAGTTCGACTTCTTTCAATAGATTTAAATATTTCCATGGTACTAAATGATTTTTCAACGTAGGCGTTACTTAAAGGAAATAATACTATGGGGTGGTCCAATAAGACATCTCATTATCAATAGCCCTCCATTTTAAAAGTTGTGATTAGTCAACCTATAATTACATTGAAATTATTTAAATTCATTAAAAATATGGTGAAAATTTAGCAGTTACAGTTCACAAAACTTAAACATTTCTGAGTTGTTATGAAGCACCTTCTCGATGAGCAATTATGAAACTGGTGGACAAATTTTAGCAGTTGGCTCATGTCAGTGGCTTGAAATATTAAGTTCGTGTACGTCTCTCAATTAACACTGCTGTTGTATCCCATAGCATCATGGAAATCCCAGGTTGGTTCATTTCTAGTCGATCTTTGGATATGGGCATTCCACAAACTTGGAATCACAAAGGTGATCACAATTGTCCACTGAGATCTTGTGATTTAAAGTTACGTTAAAGATATGGCTTATGCCGATTCAAGACCTTAAAAGATGTATTCATGAAGTTATCGAGGACATTAAGCATCAAATGTGCGTAGCCATGGTGGTCATTTGACGGATATTGTTTTCCATTAAAAATTGGATACCCTCATCTTAATAATTAAGTAAACATCCAATGGTTTTTCTTGAAAATACTATTTTTTTACATATCAAAATGAAACCTCTTAGTGGAAGACTTCATAGATAGATAAATACTAGATAAACAGAATCAAGAATTGAATAATGCTTAGTTGACGCACCTCCACCCAGAACTCAACTGTTGACTAAAGATTTGTTCATTTCTAAGTTAAAAGCGTTCGGCATTGGATTTAAATTAATGTAATTAAGTGTTCAATGTACATACGTTTGTACATTGCAATAATATTTGAAAGTTTCAAGATGATTTTATAGGTTCAGAAGAAATAAAAAATTTAGGTTCTTTGAGGCAAAATTTAAAAAAAAAAAAAAAACTAAAAAAAGCCACGAAATTAAAGCGTAAATTTTGAGCCTACAACACCTAAAAAAACTAAACATAGCCATGATATATTTTGCATATTGAGAAGTTTTTAAAGCTGGTCAAAATAGCTAATTTTTCCGACTCGTAACAAGGATTAAGTGAACTAGGTCGCTTATTTCGTTCGTCCTTCTCGTCTTAACTATGAACTGTGACTTTGCCTATCTTGTCAGGTCATTATGCAAGGAATGATGGACTTTAAGTGAAGGAGGGAAAAAGTCATAATAATTAAAACCGCAGAATCAATTAATTGAACCAGGTTGTACCTGATCGCCACAACTTTTAAATTTTAATAAATTACTATCATCAACCTGCATAAGAGGGGCTATTTAAAATCGGATAAGTAAATATTTTCTCTGTAAAGACGTTATGATCTGATTTAACTAAATTTTTAATGAATCAGAAATCGAAGAAATTAAGTAATTTTTATATATTAAATTCGTTTGATCATACAATCATAAGCTATTTGAGATCAAAGGAAATTTTATTTTAGCTTCTTGGCGAACAGACGAACAAAATCATGCATGAGTTCCTCCCAGTTGCTCGAGTCTTAAGTATTTGCTTCCACAAATACATACCAAGAAATTAACTGTAAATAAAATAGCAGGACGATAAATGGAAAAACACTATACAAGCAACCAACACATGTTTATACGATAATAACAAGGAAATGGTATTTAAAACAATTATATAAATGCTGTGTACTAAACAGAATAATACAATTTGAATATAAAATGCAAATAAAAATAGAAAAACTGTATATTTAAATGTGTGGCACGTACTGTTTGTTGCAGTGACTAAATAACGTCTATACTCGTACAAACGTTCATAAAAGTTTGTATGTGCCGCATTAAAATAATTGTTAACAAATCTCAGTATTTGTTGCATAAATAAATAAATAAATGAAAATAGCAACAACGACAGAAAAAATTAAACACAGTAATTAGAAAATACAATTATCTGTTGTATATGGGTGTGATCGCTGTGTTTCAGTGTTTGTGTTTCAAAAACCACTAAACTAAATAATTACAAATATTGTTAAATTTATTTAAAGGCAAAAGTTCCTGCGTTATGTCCGTTTTTAACACAAGAAACAACAACAACAATAGCAATAGCAAATAAAATAAACTCCCTTTAAGTGCAACAACAACTATTTCAGATTTTTTTATTTGTTAAGCCGCAATTGATGTTAAATTACTTTAACCCAAAAAAAATATATATAAATTAAAATCTAGTAGTAGCAGTAGAAAAAACCTAAAAAAACTGAAAACCCAATTAAAAGAACTTTATTAGGCTGTGCTGAATTGCAAAACCCCTTCAAGTTGCTTTATTTGCAATCGAATACTTTTTCATTTTGGTTCATGGACTTTCTTATTTCTTTATGTAAAGTAATGTATAAGCACACATATTATATATTTATATTGGCCAGTTTTGTTCTCAATATTTAATTTTCTAACTGCTTACGTTTAAATTCATAAACATTTTGTGATTACCAGCTAAACAATACAAAACTGAATGACACAATCGTTCTCAATGTTTTTGTTTTGCACACTGAAAAAAAGTAGGAAAAGCAGAAGTGAACGTTTTGAAAGCATAAGTTTTATTTTTTTCTTTTATTTTTCTTTTCTAGTTGAAGGAACGTAATTACGAATCTTTCCGAACCAAGTACAGAACGCAGAAGCCTGCAAACAAGATGGGTTTTGGCAATTCTGCTTATTGCATTGGCAGTGAGTGTGCTCATGGATCCTGCGTACATGATTAACTTTATGCTGAGGTTCACTAGGATACTCAACAACACTTTTCTTTTGGTCCACAAAGAAAAATATTGGTCCTCTTGGGAAATCCGGAAGTGTACGATGAAACACGAAAGAATTCAAAACTAAAGATTAATGGGTTTTAGCTGTCATCTTAGGACCCAACGTGAAGATTTCAGTCGGGAATCAGAACATCACAACGAGTGCAAGAGAAAATTGTAAAGGGAGTGCACACGGACATTTTCTCTGATAGAAAAGCAGCTTTTAAATTTTTCCTTATGATTGAATTTAGATGCAAGCTCGTGTTGGGGTGCTTTAACTCACTACATAAGCTAACGAAAAGTAAAAGCTTTCCATTTACTTGACAACTGGTCGAAGGGGCATTAGAGAAACGAGGCAGCATATGATTTAGCTAAGCGCGTTGCTAATTCTACCTAAATGAGTCCAATGCTTCATTGTGGCGGCAACTGGTCGGTGGTTTAACTAATAAGGGGTTTTGAATTTTCCACCGTAAAATAAGTTTGGGCAGCATCTTCTCTCATGAGCCAAGCCAAATCGTTGTTGGCACTATTTTTTTGTATACTGGTGTTTTTGAATTTAATAGAAATAATCAATTCTTTGTGGAGAAGTAACTTGGCTCCTTCACATTTGTGTGTTTTCTCGCATGGAAGCGGCATACATTTTCTATAAATGCAATGCATAATATTAAACAGCGGGGTCTTAGTCTAAACTTCTATGCGAAAATTATATTAGGAGGGCCTAACCAACATCTTTGCTGACTTTCATTGGGAGTGTAAAATAAGGCTTAGAATTATTTAATCATCTGTGGCACAAAAGATCCACTAGGTTTCGCAATGCCGATCTTTAGACCAGATCATTAATAGTTTATTCAACACTGGTCAGGATTAAGTTTTAGCCAATAAATCTTAACTGAAGAAAGGCAAATTTAACAATAGACAAGACAGCTTTTTATTGTATCCATGATATCGGCGGATGAGAAGGATTGTGGAACAATATTTAGTCTAGTCTTAAATATTACATTTAATTATTGGAATGAATGAATGCAATCTAGAAATGTCAAAGAAAGTATTTTTTGCACACATGGCTTATTTATAAATAAATACTTAATCATGGAACATACTTGACTTAAAATTTCTATTTCACTCCTTAATTTTTCGTTATATCTTATTTTAATTTTCTTTTTTACTGATGTGGGACTTAAGTAACGAACTTTATAATTTCATGGTGCTTTTGTAAATCTTATTTTTAAATCTTTCTAGTAAGTGAACTTTTATGTAAAAAATCAGAACTCTCAAGTGGGTCATCTCGAGCAAACTTCATGTCTTCTTGAAGCAGACGGTTATATCGCTTATGAAGCCACTTCGCCAAAAACAGTACTTTTTGCTGGACAGTGCTGAGGAACAAGTTTTATGTACTTTATTTAAGAATTCTAGACCCAGTTTAGATTAAAAATCTTGATTACAGGTTTTCGTGCGATATATAAGAATTTTTATCTATTCTTAAATAAATGCAGGCTACGCTTTCTTAAATAATCCGATTTTTTGCTTGATTTAAGTTTAATTGTGCTTAAAACGTTAGAAGAAAAATGTAAATTTTGATCAAGATAATATAAAGTGCAGATAGCAGAACGAATAAAAGCTTTTATTAATTCTTATTATAATTTAAAGATCGATGGTTAGAAACATGATAAACTTATGTACTGGCACAATGTTATATTAGGTGTTACAAATCAGCTAACAAATCTATATGCATACTTTTTACTCTTTTAGTGCAGAGTGTTAAACAAAATTTAATTTCATGAAGTCAGCACATTTTTACAAATTGACCAGGCATGCTTAAGCATGCATTCAAATCTAAAATAAAATGGTAAAATTTGTTAAATTTAAAATACTTGAATTTCATTTAATTTTTCTTCTACTTTAAGCAAACAGTTCTTTAATCTGGCAGAAATTAATTAACACAACATATTTAATCAACAGCACATTTGTGTGTAGATTTTATTTAATAGTTTCAAATAAATTTAAGCAAATATTTAAGTATATGTAGTATAAAAAAATTATACAGCAAATCACAGGAAGTAATTTACAATTAAATCGAAACTATAAATATGCACATATTTTATATAAACTAAGCAAAAATTTAATGACAAAAAATATTAACGCCAGTAAAATGGTTATTTAATTGAAAAAAAAGTTATATAAAATTTATATAAAAGAAAATAAATATATTGTTTTTGTCTCGCAGACAAACCTGCTCTAAAGATTCATGATTTTCAGTTATGCAATTACCGAATTGTACAATTTTAAAAAGTTAGTTTACTGCTACAAATATCTATGTTTTCCCAATATCACCTATACACGTTCTTTACCTGCTTCATTGAGCCTCAAAGTTTCACGCTAACTACTTATCAAATTTCAAAAGATGTGAACGAATTAATTAATTAAACGTGTTTTTTGAATAGAAATATGGAGATTTTGATAGTTTTAGGTGAAATTTGAGATAAAAAATCTAGTGGCAGATTTTTGGATGTTTTTATAAAATCAGGTGACACACACAATACGTATACGTAATATATTTATTTGTTAATTCTCTGTATTTGAAAATATTTTATTTTAAAAAAAATTCTATGTTTCAGCAACCCTTTTTTTAAACCAAAATGTAGTCTCAATCAGTGATGGCATATTGGTGCTTTTCTTTTTTTTTGCTTTTTGCCTCTTCATACGCCCGAAATTTCGTTAAATACCCGTATTTAAAAAGCGGGTATTTATAATGCTTTTTACAATTTCTGAGAGTGCCTTTTGTGATTTTTTTGTACAACTGAAAAATTTGGTACTCCTTTTAAGCGCAAATAGTACTTTTTAGGCAATCATGATTTTTTCCCGCTGACGTTCAAAGAACATTCAGTATGAAGAATTTGTTTGAAGCAAAAATTAGAAACCGGCTATCTTTAAATTCTGTAAATGCGTTACTGCATATTATATATAATTTAAAATATTAAAATGCTTGTTGTAGCAATTTTCAACTAAATGTAAATGTTTGTAGCAAAATAAACTCAAGCGAATCATATCAAAAATCTCAATATTTTATTACGACTGTTTTGTGGCCGGATTGTAAAGACGAAATGGATATTTTTGATTGCAATATAAATGAAAATCAAATAACAATCGATTGAAATGCTATTATTCGACTTTGAATTCCCCTTTTTTAATCGATTTCTTATTATTTAGAATTTATAGAAATTTGTGTACTACTCATGCTCCTTTAATGCAACACGATCATATCTTAAAAAATCCAAAACTTTTTAGTTACTAAAAAAATGGTATTAAAGGTATTTTTTATATGTAAAAAGTTTTTAGTAGCATATGTATGCTTAATCCAAATCAAATGTATACCCACTAGAAAGCTAATACAGGCCATATACATTCTGCTAACATTTTTAATATTTTACTTTTGATAAATGACTACGGTGCAAGAATGGAGAGATATGTAGATATGTAGATATACTTTTAAGTATTGTTTTTGTTTTTTGTTTTGCTACGTTTTTTACTTTTATTAAATGAATTATGATTTTATTTTAATTCATATATTAATAAGTTTTGCTATTTGATTTCAAGTCCTTTATTTATTATGAAGCAAAAACTTTAAATCGTATTTGGGTTATTTATCTTCACTTTTTTATAAATTGCTTAATACTTTTTGGCATAACTAAAATTTTTAAGATATTTTTTATGGTGCTTTTTTAACCCTTTTTTTAATTATTTTGCGCTTTTTACCCTTTTTGGAGCAGCTTATGGTGCTTTTCTTCTTTCTAGAAATACCAAAACTGGTCTCAATATGTAAAATATTGACACAAACTTTCTAAGTTTACTCAAAGGCTTTATGGAACGGTACCACAGTAGGAAGGTCCGATAGACATGATATTTTACACAGGCATAATAGAAATCATGTGACGGAAAAAATTTAAACTTTTTTAATATTCAAAAAAAAATAAACTTTGTTATGAACCAACTTTTTCGCCCTTAAACTGAGTAGATAGCGATGCGGCACTTTAATAGAAGCGTTGCACTGTGGGGATGACCACAAAAATAACTGCAATATAATTTCATGGGGTATACAAGGTTATTAAAAAAATTATTAAATTTCTGCTATTTTGCTAGTAAATTAACTTAATTTTTATTATTTAACAAAATTTATTAATCATTACAATATTGTGATAAAAAATGATTTGTTACAATTTTCGCATTTTAAATTTTATACCAAAACAAAAAATCGAAAAATCGCTCGTTTTTCTATAACCAAAATCGGGTTAATTACACATTATAAAAATTTTAAACAAAAATTAATAAATTAGATACAATTTTTTTAAGTAAGAGGTTTTTCAACAAGAACTTTCTTTTTCAATTGTGGCAACATCATCAACATGATAGTTTTGACATTTAGTTTTTTGACGTATTCGTAGTAGATGTATTGTCAATTGTTACAATAAATTCAATTTTGCTCGCAAATCGCATTAAAATAATTACATTCCACTATGAAAATGTTGGTTCTGTTAAAGTTACATTTCGTAAAATTCGTGATATTTTCGGACATCAAAATCGTCCTTCTGAGACCGCTATTAAGAATTTGGTCGATAAATTTTAGTCGATAGGCTCTATACAAAATGTGCAACACCAACGCGTGCTAGACCGGTTCGGTCAACTGGGAACATCGCAGCCGTGTGTCACAGTGTCGAAAAGATCCAAATTTGTTAATTCCTCGATGTGCTAACAATTGGGTTTATCCAAAACCACCACATAGCGAATTTGGCGTAAGGATTTGTCTTTGAAGCCTTACAAGTTTCACGTAGTGCAGGAATTGAAGTCGACCGACCTCTCACATCGCCCTAGATTCGCTAAGTTCATTCAGGAACAACCCGATGATTTTTTCAGACTAGTCAGGGTACGTCAACAAGCAAAATTGCCGTATTTGAGCTTCTGGAAATCCTAGAGCGATTATTGAGAATCCGTTGCGTATATATCACTGATATGTGGCTTCAACAAGATGGTGCCTCAAGTCATGCAGCCAATGAAACGATAAAGTTATTGCAACCCAAATTTCCCGATCGCATAATTTAACCAAAATAGCCAGCCAGATCGTGTGATTTAACTCCACTGGATTATTTTTTGTGGGTCTATGTTAAGGACAGAGTCTATACGGAGCCAATCGAATCGATTGCAGCCGCAGAACTCAAAATCCCTGATGTGATTAATGAAATAGAGCCGCTACTTTGCCAAAAAGTGATTAAAAACTTTGATGACATCTTTCAGCGTGGTCGCGGTGGTCATTTGCCAGATATCATTTTTCAGTTATAATGGACGAACTTTTCTCTTTGTAGTGCAATAAAAATTTTAATCATCTTCATAAAAATTTTTGTTTTAGAAAACAAAGTTCTTGTTGAAAAAAATAAAAAGTTTAAATAATTTTGTGTAGAATGAAAGGATTTTTAAAACATTAGTGTAAAAATAATTTTGATATTGTAAATGTAGAGTCCTAAACTTGACTCATTTCGTTGAACTCGTCTTTCGGTTTTTTGTTGATGAGAATATCATGTAACATGAATTTACTCAAATCTTTAGTTAATATATTGTGCACTATAACCCTTTGATTTTAAATCAATTTAATTAGTTTATCGCTTAAACGGCTACCATTTTTTGTTACCTTATTTCTCTGTTTGTCCTTATTAATAATTACATTAATTCTTAAATTTGCTACCATATTTATAAATGTACAATAATATCAAGCTTAACTTAAACTTGCATTATACTCACTAGCTTTGAACTTATTTTTATTTCTTATAACTTTTTATTGCTTGAGAAAAAGAAAATTACTTGTAACTGCAATCAACTAAAACAATACGTCGTGAGTGGTGCATTTCTTTATGCAAACTCCCAATGCAATGTATTGCAATTCATCAAATATTTTTATTTGCATTTTTCTCATTTATCCTTTTATTTATTCTTTGCTATTCTTTTTTGTTGCAATAAACGGTCTGTCCTCAGTGGGACACTCAAATTGTGCAAATGGTTTTGAAAATACAGTTTGTTTTCTACCTTTAGGTTCCAGCATATTATTCCACAGGGCATTTGCCATAGCAGCATGACCCAATTGACTAAAATGAAAACAATCACTGGCAAAATAACGTAAATCTGTGTCGCCGTTGGCCTTTCTTGGCATAGAAACGTTAGCGGTAAAGGGTTGATATAAAATAATAAAATCATCTGTTTGAAATTCTGGCAATTCGGCAACATATTGATCGATGGCTTGCCAACGTATTATATAATCGTAGGCTCTTTTTAATACGTTTGCATCGTACTTGTCGCTGAAAATGCAATGACACCCAACACTATGTGCAGCCTGACAAGAGAAGGGTATATTTTTCATTTCATATAGAGTTGTAAACATATTTGGTACTGGCACTAGGTTTATCACCAGACGGGGTACATTGTTCTTTAACACGGTGAAAGCAGTGATTAAATCATGCTCATGTTTTCTCAGAAACTCTATCATGTTATCATGATGGCACATATCAGAACAAATATCATTACTGCCTAGAAAAATAGTTAATAGTTTCCAGTGGTGTTTAAAATTCACATTAGGATCTTTTTTCAAACGGGCTATAAATATATGCGCTTGATACAGCAAATCCCGGGACATAATCATAGGCTCAGCAATATTTAAATGAGAACTTCGATCAACGGTTAGTACTTCTCCTGTGGCAAAACCATACAGTTTGGGATTAAAAACTTTTAAGATATTAGGCAAAGTTAAAACGGTCCGCCAGTCCTCTATACCTCCACCAGAAAACGCCAGTCCCCTAAACTCCATTGCTATGTGGAAAATTTGCTCTGAGATGATGCCATTACCGGCAGAAATTGAATCTCCTATAGCTGCTACAACATCTATATCTCCTGGTCTTAATTCATGTACTGTTTTAGGTGGTTCCCTGGAACGACTATTATTTAATTTGCAAGGAAAGTCTATCGAATCAGGATAAGGTTTTTGTATTTTTCCCGTTTTCCAATTGTAATCAATTAAATGATCCCATTCTTTGGCAGCTATATTGAGTAAAATTTGTCGGCCTATTACCATAAAATACCGAAAGTTATCCAAGTTTGTTACCAACAATTTTCCATTATTTGCCTTGCTGAAACTAAATTTAGTTTTTTGTATACCCGAACGCTGCAAAAAATATTCAATGTTATCCATTTTGTATCCTTTCAGGCAAGGTGAGGTGCTGAGTAATGCTACCATGCTCAGGAACAGACGACTGGTCTTCATTTCTGTTATGACAAGCTGAAATAGAGATTTTTTTACTTTCTGAAATTTATAATTTTATATATGATATATTATTTTTTAATTGTGCAAGAGAAGTGAAAGAATTTTGTATGTATTTGCGTTGGGCTATTCAACACAAAAAAAGGTAAAAACAAGATTCAATAAATAACGTAGAGTTAATTAGATTTCAACATGTCACGAAATTTGTGGTATTTACAATATTATTCTATTTAAAAATTGATTGCTTTAATTAAAAATTTAATCAAAATAAAAAAAAGTAGTTAATATATATATATATATATTAAACTATTTAAACTTTTAGCAAGCATATTTTTATAACAGATATTATTTTGACACTCATAGATTTTTATTGTTTGCAATATTGACAATCAGTCCGCGGAGTAAAATTAATCAGTGGTTTTTTAATCCAAAGTGATTATTATTTTGGCTAAAGTTCGAAACATTTTTTTTGTCAGAAAGAATTGGACATAAGACAATATTTCAAAGGAACAAGGAAAAATTTTAACAATAATCAATTTCAACTTACACGGCAGAACAGAAACAAAGTTGTTTTTCGGGAGCCGACATCATCACTGTTCTTGTGTATATGTTTCCATGTGTCCGCCACTGTTTACGTGGCTCAGTTGAATTTGATTTCAAATTTGTATTTATTCAAATTATGACTCGAAAACGGATATGAGAGTTATTTGTGTTGTGGAAGGTATTATTCGTTGTTGTTAAAGCGGTGAAGTTGTGTACCGCGATCAATATTCAAATTTTACCATCACTAATTAACGTTAAATTAAGCCATTGATACACGTTGTTTTTTATCTCATGTACCATTTTGTCTTTCTAATTTTTGTTTTTACTTAAGACAAACTTTTTGGTTTGATTAATACTTAAGTACTACTGCTTTTTGTTTTTTTTTCACTTTAGTTTTTGATTTATATGATCAATGTGAACTAGTTATGTGACAAATAGCAGCAAACATTGCAAGGCTCAAGGACTCAGAACAACACTAACTTCATCGAATTAATTCCTTGTATTCAGAGTCCACTATATAATCCCTTAAAATAATATTTAATATTCCAAAACTAAGATTTTATTGCGGCAAGACTGAAGTGTGGGTTTTAAAAAACACCAATGTGTTCCCGGCCTTATAGCTTTACAAATTACACCTTACAACTTCTAGGATTTAAGAGTGTTTTGAAATTATAATGTTAGTATTAAAAATTTACTTACAAAAAATTTATATTTTTTTTTAAATCCCAACAGTTTTTTATTTCACTTTCTCTTGTCTTATCATAAGCTTTTACGTTTCTTTCTTTCGTCTTAAGTATAACTAAATTTCTTTGGCTGAAGCTTCACAAAATTAAAAAATTAAAAACGTTCTAAGCCCCTTAATTGTTTGTTAACAACTGAAATTATGAAATTAAAACTTCGAAAAATTAAATTACTATCAAGTTAACGTCGCAAAAATTTCTACCTCTATAAACACTTTATTGAAAAATAAATAAATATAAGATTGTCTAGAACTTGCGTTAAATTAAACGACAAAAAATGTAAAACAAAAAAAAGCAAACAACATAAAATGGCCAAGACATTAAAACTGCAAACAATTAAAAAACACAAAATTACTTTTAAGAAAAAGTCTACTCAAAAAGCTGTAAATGGCAACAATGATCAAACACCAGAAATTACTTAAACTGAACTTCACGTGCTAAGATTTAAAGTTGATAGACCCTACAATGTTTTCTTAAGTAGTTTTCGACTTTCTACATGAACAAATATTATCGCGGACAACGTTATTTTCAATTATTTCACAATTTTAGACATATGTGACAGAAAAAATGACTGCTACGCCACAAGCCGGTGGGTAAGGGATAATTTATTGACATTGCATAAGCAACGATATTTATATTTGATGTCACGGTTAGAAGCAAGTTCTGTTAAACGCTTAACGAATTCAGGGTTTGATGCAAAAGGACTTGTGCAAATGCAAAATATCGTATGAAGTCCAACAGCAGTGTCGTGCATTTCAATATTGGATCTTAGAAAAATAAGATACTTTGCATATTTACTTTTGCAATACCATTTGCATCCAACTCCAAACTCTACAATATTGTGTTTTCATTATATATTTTATAAATGATAATTGTTTATTATCTGTCTCAAAGTAATGCTGCTATTTTGTAAGCACCACTGCATGGTGTTAAATTCCGACCAAAAAAGTTTTTTTTTGTTTTCTTTTATTTTTATAACATTTTTATGCTAAATTTTTCTTTACACTTTAAAATATACAGTATCAGTGGTAGCGTTCATAAGACGTAACTGTTGCGCAACCGTTGAGTGTTTGTCTCAGAAACGCAGAGTTGAGTAATTCCGCTCCATACAACAGTTGAGTATTTGCTGGCATTTTTTGCATCACAAAATTTTGTCGCTACATAGTATGTATAGTAGTTATCATGTTGTGTTCAGCTCCGCAGCTGATCAAGAGAGTTATGAGCTTTTATATTCTAATGCAACGCCGCAGCGCTTTGTTAGGTGGCGGCTGCCAATTAATTTGTTAAATTTTGCATTACAAATGCGATAAAGTAATAAAATTAAAATTCTAATTTTATTAAATATACATTGGTTTATTATAGAGTCTATTTATTTTAATTACATATTTAGTTCAATATAAGATTTAAAGAATTTTTCATCACAGTGGCGTCGCAACATTGAAATATTAATTCTATTGGCGAAGGTTTATAATTTTATTGCAGTGTTTTGCTGTGCATTTTTCTGTTGTGAATATGTAATTTGTGGTGCAGATTATAAAATAAACATGGAAAATTCCTGTCAAGAAAAACTCCATTGAAAATTCTTTATTGTCCATACATTTTAGTATAAGCCAAACTAATTCATTTAGCAAATTTAAATTATTTCTTTTGCAACGCTTTTTTTCTTTGCAATTATTTACATTAATCAGCTGTTTATTTTCCTATTTTTCATCAAGCCGTTTCTAATAAGAGAGCAGCTTCACAAGTGTTGAGCTCAACAGCTACGTCTTATGAATGCGCCTATTTGTTATTTTGGTTCTAAAGTAATTATATGGTTATTTATTGTGCTGTAAAGTGATTTTTTATTATTTAATGGAAGTAGGCTGTGCTTTTTTCTTTGAAGTTTTTTTTTATCAAATTAGCAAATGCTTTTAAATAATCAGTTAGAAGTTACCCATTCAACGTGGGTATCACGAAGATTTTGCGTGTACTTTTTTTAAAGTGAGGTGGTTAGGAAGGAACTAGTTTTAAATATATAGAAAGTAAACAAAAACAAGGATCGAAAGTACAAAAATATTAAAAAAAGCTATTTTGTGAATTTCATCTAAAACTGTAAAGTATCAAAAGTAAGTACTGTAAATTTCAGCTGCAATTATGTGCCATTTCAAAAACCTGAACGATTTCAGTGCCTTGATTTTTTACAAATGGTGAATTTTTTAAAATATTTTAACTTAACCGAAATAGAAATTGGTATAATACTGAATTATATAGAACGTTAAACAAATATAAAAAGAAGACGACATAAGAATCTATAAATCAATAAATCTATAAAAAGTACTAAATGTGTATTTTTTGTCAATTTCAAAATTGTGTAAGTTTGAGAGTTATTTACGTCTATGCTTATTTGGCTTAACCAAATTGTAAACCTAAAGGCAGAATTAGTTTGTACGTTCTGTTCTGTCGGCTGTTTTGTTTCTTTTCGATTGAAAAATTGTATTTGTTGTTTGTTGTTACTTTTTCGTTCTGTTCTGTTGCGGAATATTCTGTAGAAATTAGAACACAACGTTAAGTGCCAGCCAAGAGTGTGGATGTATTATAATTTTGTGGTGTGAAATATTACAGAAAATATTATTTTACTTCAAATTTTTAAAAATAAATATATTTTTCTCAAATAAAAGACATTTTGCAAACATTTAAAGGATGCATTCCCATAATTACATCGTCCACATCCACAAGTTCAGACAAAGAACAAGGAAGTAAGAAATATTTTCTACAGAATAGAACGGCACAGAACGGCAACGAAAAGTAAAAACTAATGAGGCCTTAAAGCCATTAAAGCCATTTACATAAATTACGTACTTCTTTCGGTACTTTTATAACATAAGTGTTTTTTGGTCAAAACCAGTATGCAATTTCTAATATTTTTTGCAAAGTATCAAGTGTGTTCTTAGATTGTATACGAAATTTCAGGCTTTTGCATATTTTTTGATACTTTTTAAAATTCCATGATCATTTGGCCAAACCCTTTCTATGCATCCAAAATTTGAATGACCAATTTTATTCGATCCTTACTTTTGGACCAAATTTCAGGCACTAACATTACTTTTTAAATGTCCATGCTTTTTTGGTCCCACCCTGTATTTGAACATTGAAATATTTATCGATCAATCGGTTGTGTTATTGTTAGTACAAATACCAAATTTTAAAAACTTTTATGAAGAAATAAAAAAAGTTGTGGAATTTACCATCGTGCGCTGTAAATGATCGTATGATCTTATTATGGAGTGCATTTGTACTGTTTCCAATAACTTCATTATTTTTTTACTTATTAAACATTAAATTTATTAAACTGATAATTTAATACATCAATAAGTCAGTTCAAGATGGAAAACGTTTCTTTAAAAAACAAAATATGTAGTTTTCTACATTATGTGCATAACACACAAGGCTTTAAAAATGTTTTCATTTATTTAGGGCTTCACAAAGTCGACTACTATGACTTATGCTAATTTCGTTAATATTCAATTCAATTTACACAAAAATTTTTAGACAAATAAGCAAATAATTTCATAGAGTTCACACGAGCAGGTACTCAAATAATAAATATTTAAGTAAATGAACTTGAAAATTGAGTTTGAACTTTTTATTCATAAAAACCGTATACAAATATTACAGTATTTAATTAAATTTAGGAGTACTAAACAGGTTAGGCTCAGGTGTCAAGCCCATTTTTACAACTTGTCGTGACATTATCATTTTAATTGTTGTTAATAATTAAATTTTTGGCGCAGATATTAAAGATGTTTTAATTGCGGCTTATGAACAATTTAATCATTATTGTTACCATTGTGAACTTGGTTTAGTTTGTTAAACTTTTATTTTGTTTAAATCATTATATTTACAGATTTTTAGCATTTACAAACAGTTTTTAAAATTAGAGTAGGCTTATAGTACAAATTTCATATGGGAAAAAAGGTCGTTTATGAATACTCGTGTTTAAGTTTAAGTTCATTGAAATGCCAAAATATGAGGTTATTTTTATACGCACTCGTGTCAATTCTGGCTTTAATATTATACAAGAATTAGTTGCGCTTTAAGTTTTTATTTTCCCTGATATATCAAAAGTAATTAAACTTTTTAAAAAGTGATCAAAGTTTTAGCTTAAGGTGTGAGTGAAGTTGACTATTTTTGTAAATGACATCAGTTAAATTTTAGATATACTGCCAATATAATGTAAGAAAAACCACACTAAACTCAGGTTTCTATTGCAATATATAGACATGTTAAGAGTTACGTTTATGGTTAGTGGGTTTTGTCAGACATGCACTCATTACCGTTACTGATGTCTTTAAAGCTTTCGAAATTCATTTTAGTTCTTAAAGACTATATTCCCTGCTATAAATGAAAATTATATAATTATCGTCAACGACTTGCTAATACATTGTTAAGTTGTTTTTATTTTACCATGTGATTGATTTTAATTAATTAATAAAATGACTGTGATTTGCCAAAAACATTTAATGGTGAATAAAGATAATCTCTTATGACAACCAATTATAATAAAATAATACATGGCAGTGTCAATTGAAACATTAATTCTGATTTGATTAATTTTATTTATAAAACTTAATCGTAACACAGCTTCTAGGCATTTTTCTTTTGAAATCATAGTTATTGATTTACTTGTTTTATTTTATGCACCAGCTCATAATTTAATTTATTTTATGAAATTAATAAACCACAAAATATTTAAGCATAAACAAAATAAGTTTGCACTCCATAGAATTTCAATTAATATTCACATATTAATTTACTCGAATAGATAAAATGAAATAGCTTGGTAGTCTATAAGGAAAATTATTTTCGTAAGAGTTTATGAAAATAAAATCTGTTTTCATAATATCAGTTAGAGAAACTGACAAACGACACAGTAAACACCGACAGGCATAAACCTAAGCCAGCTTAGTTAAACAGTCTGATAGTAAAAGGATGCTACTGATGATACTGTGGCAAAATTTATTCTAGTGAATACAATATCCCAAAACAAAATAATAGTAATACTTATAGTAACAAAATATCTGTTATATTCTATGCAGGAGGGTGGTGCAAGGAGTCTTGAAAATTAAATACAAACAGTTTTTTTTGTTTAGGCAGAAGATTATGCAACAATATTGTTTAGATTTCAATTCAATTCCAATTTCATGACCAAGTTTTTTATTAGTAAAACTAAGTCGTGTTAAAATATTAAGATATTATTAAACACTTTAAGCAGATGTCATGGGCGTAGGGATTTTATTACCTGGAGCTGACGATTAGCTGTATCGCTGACTACAGAATCATTAATATTATTGATAATTAATCCTTGGTGTACGGAGTGGGGGACTTTAGGTCCCCCAAATATAGTTTTTCTTAACTATCTTCGAAAATAATTTCTTTCTACATTATTTGTTTTAGGTAGTCGAGTTTTATTTTGAATATTATATAAAACTTATAAGTGGCCTTAAAAATACTAATCAGTTTGTAATTAGAAGATACACTCCGATTCACTTATTTAAAGACACTAAAAATTTCATATTCAGCAGACTGTATCTTTTGCAATTTTCAACCGATTGCAGAGTTTTGAAATAGAAATGGAATCTAGACATCTTGATAAAAAAATAGTGACAATAGTGGTTTCTTTACTAAAGAAGTTTTTTTAAACCATTTATCAAAAGAAGTCCAAAAATGTGTTACTTTTTTAGTTCACTTGAACAAAGGCACTTTAACTAGTTTTAATGAAACACATTTTTTTTGAACCTACTATTTCATCGAAAACCCAAATATATTTTTTTTTAATTACCTTTTTCTTAAGTAAATGTTGTTGTTTATTGCCTAAAAGTTATTAGTCTGGCTCGAGTTTGAGGACTGAAGTTTGCAGCTTAAATTTTGCTTAGTCAGCTTCTCTTCCTTTCTTTTATTACATCCATAACAATAATAATTTATTTTCAAAAACTTATCAACAGATTTTTATGATTTCTGTGTTCACACTTGAGCCAGATTGTTAACTTCTAATCAAACCAATAGAAAGAAAAAAATCAGACAAATATATATTGAATTTCTCCAACATAAGCTACATTTTTTTTAACAAAAAATCATTCGATTTTCATTTAAACATATTTTTCGTTAAGTTTATTTACCATACTGTAGACGAAAACTCCAGCCGTTCACAGGCCTCTTTTATTTATTAATATTTGTTATAAACTGTATCGACAAGTCTATTGTTAAGTTAAGATAAGAAAGTCAATTTTACTATATCAAATATTAAGTTCAGCTACATGCAGAATGATTATGAATATTTAAATGAAAATGTTTCTCTGTATGAGTGAATATTGTGTCAAGAACAGGAAGTTTTTAACTCCAAGCACTTTGTCTTAATATTTAATTAAATTTTAATAACTCAGCATCTACAAACGTATATTCCACATAAGCATGTATATGTAATGTATATGTAAATACAGATGTATCTATATTTAATTTGTTTTAAATTTGTGGGAAAATTCTTTACTAATACAACATATGAAAATTCAGGTTAGATATTCATATATTTTCTTGCATAATAAGAATATTTGAATTCTTGAACAAGGATTCTCATTTTAATTGTATTCAAAACCACAAAAAAAAAAACTCAATAAAATTATAATACTGGTAAATTTTGGGTTAGCTTATCAGTTAACTGGTAGATACAATCACGAATATTTTGCTTAATCTCAGATCCCACTATCAGTGCGAACAGCACAAACTGCTACAATTTTTATCGGCACATATGTAAAAACATTGAACAATTTATTTTTGCGCGATCGCATTATTATTATTTAATGATACTCAATCGACCGCATTCTAGAAATTATTATTGAACATCTACATAAATACATAAGATAAAGTACAATAACAAAAAACATTATAAATAAACAACTAAAAACTGTTTCTCATTTCTATGCAAAAGCAAATTGGACAAACACACATGCAAACTTTGTTTATTTCAAGTTGAATCTGATACATGTATGTGTAACAAGTGTACAATACACTTATCCCTCGATTTACACCATACTTTTTTTACACGATTTCACTTTTACACGATTATTTTGGTTTTCGTGTAAATTGAGAGATTTATGAAATACCTCGACTTACACGATTTTTTACGTGTTTTGTTGCATATTTTTTGTCTCTAATGGGACGTTCTTGTCACATCAATTTTTAAAATAACGTCCTGGCCTGCGGTATGTGAAATTTTTGGAAACATTGGATCAACAATATTCTGAGATTATTAATTTAGCTAATAGTGGTGGAGAAGGGTTTGATGTTTTTTCGGAAACTGATATTTTGCAACTTATGGCAGATGAAGAATTAGATGCCGGTGATTTAGTTGATATGGTAAACCAACAAAGCCAAACTGTAAATGATGCAGAAGAGGAAAATGCGGAAACGGTAGACCTGAAAACCGAAATTATAACTGAAGGTTTACAAATGGGTAGAAAATTGGCAAATCATTTGCCAAAAAATGATCCGAATGTTGAAAGGGCGGTCGCATTCCAAAGACATATAACCCAAGGATTAGCACAATATGTGGAGGTTTATAAAGAGTTAAACAATAAATCTACACAGCTTTTAATTACATACTTCACTTGCATATCGAAACGACCTGAACTAGTCTCTAATTCATCAGCAGCCGAAAAGGAAACTGCAGAAATATTATCTAGCAACGACGAATAAATTAAATAAATACGTACAATATATGATATGAATTATATTAATTTTGTTTTTGTTTTTATGAATAGCATTTATTTTGTTTAATGAATAAAGGTTTATTTTTATGTGTTGAGTAAACGCTTCTGATATTTTAAAAACAAAGTTGAAATACACATATAATTTCTTAATAAAATCAATTTTTTACGCGATTCTGTCTTTATTTTCGTTTTAAACGATTTTTCATAGAAAAATTTAAAATTTCGATTATCACGACTTTCTCAGGAACGTATCTATCGTGTAAATCGAGGGGTAGGTGTAGTTACTAGGAACTTTAAACGCTTATAGCTCCCGATATAAAACCGATTTAAATAAAATTAAGATTGTGATCATCTATGTAAAACCTGTTTAAACACATAAATCTTTCCAAATTGGTTCAGTATTACGGCCGTTAATGGGGATCTAAGAAGCGTGTATTTCTATTAATAATATAGATATGTTTCTGTCTATTTGCTTGTTGACAGATACAGTTAAATTTTCGGAATGGATTACTATTAAAAAACAGAAATCTGCTTTAGCGGTATATATTGTGAGGTCAATGTTCAAAAAAGGGAACATATAAGAAATAAAATAACATTTAAAAAATTAAGCATTTGAGAAAGAGAGTAGTAAAAAAAGAGGAGTGTATGTGGTGCTTATGAAAGAAGAAAATAAAAGAAAGGAAAATGAAAGATATTTCTTCGAATTGGTTGAACTAACCACCCTATTCCGTATAGTTACACAGCACGTTTTCATTCCTGTTCTTTTATAAACCGATGTATTCAAAACAGAGATACTCTATTTAATGTTGTAATATATCGCACAGGTTTTTATAAAAAAGGCAAAGTTTTATGCCTCCGCTGAAAATTTTTTAATTTTTGGTTGACTCTCTTTACAGGCGCAAGAATGAAAGATTAAAAAATATTACATGTGTTACAAGTAAGCTCTAAAAAATGTAATTTGAATTGTGTCGGCACTGGTTGTCGACTATGATTGGCGTTCGAGTGGTCGATAAAAATCGGCGCATGGTTCACAAAATGATAGGTCTACATTGTGCTATAGAGTGCTCACATTATCGGCGCATCAAAGTCGATTTTGATTGCCCATACTCAGCTTTAATTTCTGCGCAGATCGTCGCAGATCGTGTTTACGTTCACACTATCAATACATGAATTGCGAGAATAATCGGTACATTGCCCTGATAGTGGTATCTTCGCTTAAGAAATAAAATTAACATACAAAACTATAGTGTTCGGAGCTCGAGGTTATTGGAAAGCTTTTTGGGTAAGTGAACTACCACAATCCTCTTTAACATTAGAAAACTTACAACTAACAAGCCGTTAAGCAGGTGTTGTCATCAGCTTTACTGCAGCGTAACGAATCTTTCTGTTTTATCCACAACAAAATTTACAAATTTAATCTACCTTATCTCCTTGATAAAAACTCAATCAACCTTGAATCATAAAAAACAGAAACAAACATAACTCTAAATTGTACAATCAATTTCAAACATTCAATAACATCAATTTACATTAAATTTCAAATAGAAAAATTTACACTTACACTTATGCCGCTTAGAACAAGTATGTGGTACGCTATAAATATCCGTATACAATTATAATTAGAAATAGTAGCACATTAAAAAAATAAATTTATTGAACAAAAAACAAAACAAGAAACTACAAATTTATGATTATAATGAAACAAAAAAAGGTTGGTCTACAAAACGATCGTTTTATATCGTAATCCCCAAATGATACAAAACCTGAAACATTATCGTAAAGCAAATATGAATTAAATTCCAGACACTTATGTACTGTAGTGCACTGGCAGCAGGCAGCAGGCGCAGGCAACCAGTGATGCATAAAGATGCACTTCCTTGCAGGAAAATAAATTTACACATGAAAATAAAATGAGCTGAACGGTAATAAGCAGCAGCAACAACAACAACAACAACAACAGCAATGAAATCATGTGAAACTTTCCCTTGTTGCAAGAATGTATTTTTGGTTTTTCTTTATTTGGCTGCCAAGTACACATTAACACAGAAATACTTTATTTAACGACCTCAATTAATAATTTGTTCTTGATGTTGTTTTTGTTGCTATTGTCGGTGGCACGATTGTTGTAGTCCTCTTGCTGCAACATAAAATTGTAATTTTATAATTTGCTTGAGTCTTCAGAAAACAAGAAGTGGTGTTTAATTAAAAATTATTACACTTCCACACACATGAGTAGGAATACTTTACTTATCCATTTACAGGCGCGTTGAAGGTATACGAATGTAAATTCTATGTGGTGTGGACGTGCAGTCGTTGTACTATTTGTTGTTGTTATATTTTAAAGAGTGTTTGAGGGGTTTGTGTGAAATAAAATTGGGATCTAGGTTTATTAAAATGAATACCCCGCCAATTTTGCCGAAAGCCCATAATAGGTGAAATTAGTTTTCTATAAAAATCAATAGTGTCCGACTGAACGCATTTTTTCAGGCCGAACCAGAACCCGAATCTGAGCTCAGATATATTTTTTAGCCCAAGCCCGAATCGAAACTCGAAACTGATTATTTTTTTCATCGAATATAAATAATTTAAATTTTTGTGCTTTTTTTATTCCAATTGTTCTTTTTGCAATTTAATATTTTACAGGGTTTAATTTTGGTTATCTTTGATGTCATATAAACATGTATGACAAATTAATAGACACTTCGGAGTTCGGAGAAAACATTTCGGAACGCCCAACATCGACCAAACGCAGGTTTTTACCGAGACATATTAAACGAAAGCAGAGTCAATAGTATTTAATAGCTTTGTTCACAAAAGATTGATAAAGTTAATGCGCGCATTAAAACCGGGTTTCCACTATAAAAATCCAATATTAAACCTACTATAACTTTATTAATCGTTTGTGAATAGCTCCATAAATATATCATTTATTAATGGGCTACAAAAAATTTACCAAAAAAAGATTAATAATAAAATTGTTTGTAAATAAAAATAATTTCAATTAATTGAGGAAGCAACTGTGTGAAAATCAAATTGATACGTAGAATATACAATTTGATAATAATAAATCGAAACTGATTCTGGGAAAATTAAATATGAAATAGTTGAAATATAAATTAATATTTAGAAAACAAAAATTACAATTCAGATAAAACGAATTAAAATTATACATTATTATGGCACTTTAACAAAGCTGAAATATCTTTTCAAAAATGGAAATAGTGATTGCATCCAAATTGTGATTCAGAAATCTATCAAATAATGTACCAATTTAAATTTTTATTTGTAAAATCGTATATCGATGTCAATGATAAGATGAGATTTTGTGAAGCTAACACCATGTAATTATCTTCTTTATAGTATTATTGATGCATTCCAATTAGAGAATGCAATCAATTTTTACGCTATAGAATCGAACCGGAGGTACAATTTTTCTACTACATATTAGCCCAATGCACAATCTTGTCCAAATGGTCTTGCATTGTAGCATTTGCAAAGTGGTGTAGCATATTTTTACTCTACACAAATAAAATATGTACTTGCTACTCTTGTATAAATAAGCAAGACGTAAAAATAATAGTATCAGTGTTGCCACCCTATTTGTAATTACACATATCATGTGTAATTTTTATATTCATTTGTAGCCCAAATGCAATTGGCTGCATGTGTAACACATATGTAATTTAAAATTTGATAGTTTTTGAGCACTCGTTTTTTTATTGTGATGACGACATATGAGGATTGGCCGTGATATTCTAATTTATTTATGAACCTGTTCTGCATTTTTTTTGCTTTAAATTTATAAAGTTTTTGTTTGTAATTATCCTTTTTACACAAAACAAAACTGTGATATTTTTAAGGAGAATGATGAAGAATTGGGCTAAAGAATATTATATATCTGCAAAAATACCAACGAAACGTCGGAATAATATGTGAAATATAACATTTTATTAAACTACCTTGAAAGTCCAAATATTAAAAATATCATTAAAAAAAATTGGGAAGCACATCAAAAGTTCTAAATTTCATTTGTAATTTTATCATGATGCATGTGTAATTTAACATTTCGTTGGCGTATGCAACACTTAATTGCGAACCAAAATATCGAAATGTTCTCTCGCCGCTCATTCATGCATGTCTGTTAGAGTATCCCAAAAAATTTTTTTTGTCGCAGCATTTTTTTAAAGCTTATAGGATAAAGTAATTTTGCATATCGGTGGATTTTAGATGGCAGAGATTAGCTTTTCGAGTTCAGCGGTGAAAGACTTAAGCTGAACGAAACCGGCATTACGCCACAGGAACAAAATAAATAATTTGGAAAAAAATTCCAAAAATGTGCCACAACAGCAGCAGTTTCAAATGATCTATATGGTAAAATTAATACAATGATTCAAATTAATTAATTAATTAATTAATCAAAAAATGATTAATTCAAAATGGAAAGCTAATAATTTGAATTGACAAACCCAATTTTAATTTATTCTTTAGAAGAACAGAAAAGATGCTAGAACTATAACACATTTCCCCGAGACCAAAATATTCATCTAAATAGAGCAGTATTCTTCTCTAGTATTATCCTTATAAAAATAACACGAGGGTTATTAAAAATGCTAAACACAGAACATAGGATAATGATAAATACAAAAACATTATTTGATGATCCGAATTTGCACTCTTCCGGAGCACAACTGTAGGCTCTTAGACCCGGTTCACACTCGTCAGGTTTGACTTGCCAAGTCTCGAGTTCTTAGGAGAAGCGGTCTTGCCTCTTTTTTTATTTTTTGATAAACGGGTATTTGCGGAACTAAGTGCACGATAACAACAAAGGTCCAAACTTGAATATCATGTTTGTCATTAAGAGAATAAGAGAATAATAAAATTTACTTCGCACTGTAAAGGACTTAGTCTAATTAAAATCCCTAAAATGTTTGGTGGCAAATATCCCATGAATTTAACACCCTTCTAACACAAGTACAAAAAATCTTTTTAATCCTTAAATTTATGACTATAGAAACTAACAATGACATGTCATATTAACTTCATAATCTTCTCAGTGGCTCAAATGAAAATGCAACTCGTTTGTATGTCTTTTCGTTCTTTTGTTTATTTTTTGTTCATATAAAAAATACAAAAAGCATAATCCTTAGGGAATCTGCAAAAATCATTTGTAATAATGATAAAGACCTAAAGTTTGTAAAAAAAATCTCAGCTGGCAAACCAAAATATATTAATAATCATATCATTTTTTTAACGATTTCTTAATAAAATTTTTATAAAATATTCTATAAAAAAGGATAAATAAAATTTAATAATGAAATTTCATTAATCACTTGAAGAGAAATTTTAACACGCACTCAATTTGGTGGCCAAATAAAAACTCTTGGATGCCTGAAAAAAAACTGAAAGAATAAGCATAAAGAAAGAAAGTAAATTTTTAAAATATTTGTATTCTTCCTGTAAATCAACACGAGTGAATGACCTGAAAATTTTCTTATGCGTATTTAAACGTTTTCAAAAGAAAACTCACTCACACTTAAATAATACAAGACACCCCAATAATTACGGTTTAAATTCAGCTGTGATTTTATTTAATGTCTTTAATAAAATCATAATATTTTTGGGCAATTAAAAACACCTAAAACATTAAGAATTTATATGCAAGTAAGTGGAATTTGTAACCCCTAATTTTTCATCACTATTTTTTTTTTGTTCAACCCCATTTCAGCATCCCCTTTGCAGCTAATGATTTTCATTGGAAAAAAGGAAAATGAAATTGCAATTGTTAAGAAGCTCAAGAGCAGAAAAGTATACAGAAGTGTATACAACTGTGGCAACAATTAAATTTCCACATGAGCTGCCTTTAATGTGCTACTGATTTTCAACATCTGTTTTCATTTTACTCAATGATTTCTGTTGTTGATTTTTTTTTAATAATTTTTTTTTGCTTTCTCTCCTTTACTTTTGCTACTGTGTGCTGCTCAAATTTTCTTTGTCATTTTGCACAGACGTTGTTTTTAGAACGTATTAACTACGATGCGTATGCAGCTTTCTTTTCTTCTTCCGTTTGGCTTTAAAATCATGATTGTTCTAAAGAAAATATCTTTCGTCTTAAACTAATCAAAGAGGAAAATACTGCATGAAACACTTTTCATATACATATATGAATGGAAGATACATATATTTTTAGTTTGAAAAATTTAATACAACTGAAACTTAAGTAGGAACAATTTAATTTTCCTTTTAGAATTTAAATAAAGAATAAAGCTCAAGTGATCTACTATGCCTTACTGTTAATAACGGCTTCAGCTAATTTGGTTTTAAAATCTATACAGTAATGGACGAGAAGACTCAGGCTCATTGAATATTATAGAAAAGCTATAAATCCACAAACGCATTTTAATTTTTAAAATTAACTTTTGTGGAAACGGCCCTACCCAGATGAGTGGTAGATAATATTACACAAAATTCTTTTGTACTTAGAAGTTAACGATTTTTTTTCGGACAATTATAATAACATTTATTAAGCCGCAAAGAGGCTAAGGGTACGCAGAATATCATAACCGATAGTTCAGCTGCAATCAGGTGTCTGAAACGTGTATGAACCTCACCAAAAGTAGTTTTAGAATGCGTAAGTAAACACCGAATGGTGCACATCGACATGCTTGCATTCATTCAATCTAGCAGATTAAGTATTTGATTAAGTATTTGAATTTCAAAGATATTGAAATGTGTTTGGAAAAAGGTAATAATACTTTCAATACTCTTAATGTCACCTTGATATTTTATTGCCACTCTATTTTTCGGAAATAATTTATTTCCTTTCATACTCTTTTCTCCGCGGTACACATATTTTTGTAAGAACCTTCGCTGTTCTTCCTATAGTACGTATTTACTTAAGTATACTATGTCGTTTTTTTTTGTTTTCTTATTGAATTGATGAAGCGTAAATGTAAATGCATGTTTAACATGCCACAGAAACGTACAACAAGTCATTTTGTGCCTTGGTTATATATTTTGTTGTACTCTTAAATATATTTTGTTATTTCGATTCATATACTTGTGATCACACTACTCGTTAACATAAAAAAACAAAAATTACAATTTCTTGAAAAAAGTGGCTTGGCGTTAATTGTTCAAGCTACAAATGCATTTAATATACTCGTATTAAGCTACACATAAGATATAAAATGAAAGGTTAATCAAAGAGCAGGTTAGACTCAAAGGTAGATCGAATTTGCAGTGATATAATTATAAAGCGAACTACGACTAAATTAAAACATTGAATCGTAAAAAGTTACCCTTTTTCGTGCTTATGTTTCGACCACTCATCGATATTATGCATCATTGTCGAATAATCTAGAGAATTTACCCACCTGTCATAGATCCTATTCGTTAATTTCAAAAGTGTCTGCGCCAACATAGATTCAGACACCATGTAAGACGCACCCAAATGTGCACTCTTGTATTCATTACGCACTTACGTTAGAATTATTACATCAATGTTGTGACAAATATCATAAATAAGGCGAAAACGAATGTCAATTCAATGACAGCATAGAATATTCCCATATCTTAGATGCCATCTTTGCTATGACTACAGTTATGTACATCAATTCTATTGTATATTATCGAGCAAGACAGATTCACATCAGGTAGTCGCAGACGAATTCGCATTAAAAATATGAACAGATGTGTCAAAAACAGCTGACAAATTTATGAGAAAGTAAATAAAAAGAGAAATAAAAAAATATCTTAGGAAAATGTGGAGACAAAAATTGGTAAGGAAAAATGAACATAGGAAGTATTTTGGATGCCACAGCTTGAACTGTATCTGCAAAGGCGCGAATAGTGCAAAATATCTTATAAAAAAAAAGACTAATATTAACGTTTTCTCACGTTTGTATGTTGGACACCCAGGTGGGAGAAGCATCAGTTGCAGTCGAAACAACTTTACTGCGTGATGAACTACGAGGATAAAGCCATTGGAAAATGCTGGACCAGGACGAACACAAATCCCAGTATCCTACAGCTGTATCCATATCAGTGTAAAATGTTTCTATTGCCGTTACAAACACAGCAACGCTAGCCACTTGTTTGTCCGACACAAATAATGGGTGTTGATGTAGGCGAACCTGCAGCACATACAAATGCATTACACCAGCGTCGGTTGCAGCTGTTGGCGATGTGACTGCTATAAATACTACATTAAACTCTGATCATGGCACCACAGTTATATCACCAGCACTATTTGCATGGCATCTGGTCCTGGCAAGGGCAATATTTTTTTATTTATTAGATCAATCGATTTTTACATCCTTACTGACTAAATATGTATGAATAAAAAAAAACAGTATTATATAAAAATAATTGCTTAAAAAATTTAGATATATAAAATTTTTTTTTCAGTACTTTCTTACTCTCAGATATGTCCATATTGTGGTACAATTTATTGAAGTTAACACATGCGCGATGAAAAGAATCATTATTAGCAAATACAGAACGATAGTACTTTAATGCCAAGAGTTAAAAGTTGCGGGTAGGTCTTACAGGTACATTGAAGTTTAGTTGACTAAGTAGGAACTCAGAACCAACATCATCACGAATCAGACCCAGAACAAATAAAGCACTCAGCATTAATCTACGACTTTTTGGAGTTGGCAGGTTTATCAGAGCAAGTCTGCTATGATACAATTGCAAGACATAAGTACTCCAACCAAGACTACGGAGACAGATAATTAAAAACTGTTTTTGTACCGATTCAATAATATCAAAATGAATAGAATAACAAAGATCTCAAGCAATTAATCCATACTCAAGAATTGGTCGCACAAGGGAAGTATATGAAAGTTGTGTATTATAAGGATCTGGTAATTCCATTGACCAGCGTGTCATAAATCCAAGTACCCTTTATTTACCATTGTAGAGATTTGATCACGAAACTTAAGCCTATGATCCAACAGTGTGCAAACATCCAATATTGGTTGAACTTTATTTAAAATAGCATTATCAATATAATAAGAAGTCGCGATCGGATTGTGTGTTAAAAATGACATGTGCTTGCATTTCAAAGTATTTAGTATTAGTACATGCCATACCACTTCAGTTCCGACAACAACATAAGAACCACTTAGAGTATTAGCGGCTTTCCGGTTTCTGCTGATGGTTTCGCTGGTACTATTAGTGGTACGCTGGTTACTAGTACTGCATTATCTATATAGTTGTTTGTTTGTACCTTATAGGAGACTAGACCTCTGGATCGATCTACCTGAAATTTTCACAACATTTAGCTGGGACTCTGGATTGAATTATAGGCTTACTCTTTCCATATAGTTTTTTACAGATTCTATAATATAAGACGGAGAGAGAAAATTGGGGATGGGATGGAAGCAACAGTGCCCACTTCAAAAATTTATTATCAAATAACTCTGTCGCTTGTGGACTAATTAAAATTTTTTTTTTGCAATTGGAAAAGGTTCATTAAAACTGTTTTTTTAGGCGGGGGTAGTAAACGGTATCGGCTTAATCTAGTAATTTATAAAAAAGAGCTCAATGTAAGAAGTTTTTATATGAAACATGTTATTTTAAATAAAAAATCTTTTTAACATTAAAATACATAATCAGTTTTTTCTTTCTTATGTAAATAAACAAAATAATTTAAAAAATTTTTGCAGCCCAAATCAAGCGAATTGAGTCACCTATTCGCTCCAGACCACCAGAGTTGAATTAGCCTTGGTGTTATGATTTCTACAAAACATTTTCAAGTTTCATCTGTCTTAAAAGTTTAAAAAAGAATACTTTTATTTTTCGGTTTCCTATCAGAAACATTTCTTTTAAGTAACTGCTACATTTTGACACAAATTTAATTTTCCAAGCTTAAGTATAAATTTGAAATCAATTTCTGTACTACTTCCAAAAAAATCTATTTATATAGACTTCAAAATATATAGTGGCAAGTCTATAAACCTTCAATCAAATATCTATTACAAAATACCAAATCTGTTTTAGTGTATCTCGAGTGTATGCACTATCACGACCCAAAACAGGAAGAAAACAGCGTCCTAATTTCACAAAAAATACATACAACTGTATCTTGGAGAAAGAAAAAACAGTCTTCAAATTGAAAACTTTATGCAGTGGCACATTTTCCAATAACAATTTGCTCGTATATATTTATGTGTGTGTGTGTGTGTGTAAGCGAGCAGTCGTGAATAAAGCATAAAAACTCACTGTTACAGTAGTGAACAACACCATGATAGAGATAAATCATTTGAGAAGATGTAGAAAAGATACAGACACATCCATATATAAACTGAACATATATTCTAAATACATATTCAATGAACAAATAAAGATACAAATTCAATTTTTTACGTTTTATTTTTTTGTGGCATTTCGGTAATAAAAATGAATGAATGTTAGATGTTGATAAAGGAGCAGAGAAGCATATGAAATTTATATTATTCCACAATAAATGAAATTGAAATAAAAAAAAACAAAAACAAAACGGCCCAAAAGAATGACGTATAAACGAAAGGCAACAAACTGAATACCATGTGAAACGTGACATGAATTGTTCTTAAGTGATTTTTAATAGTTCACGTGCGCCATGATTCAAATAAATATACGTACATATATTTTCTTGTTTTTATTTTTACAAGATACCGCCGAACTTAACACAGATACAAAATAAACACAAGCACAAACACAAATAACTATGAACACTTCAAGGAAAATAACATGAATTTTGTCTCTTTGCAGCAACAACAAGAACAACAGCAGCAGAAACTTTTTCAAGAGCCACATATACTCGTACATACATTGAAATTAAAGCCTAAAGTGCATTTGGTTGAAACGTTTTTTGCTGTTTGTCATAATCTTTGGCAAAGCTTCTTCTATTACAATAAACTTAGCTGCCGTCTCAGCAAATGGGCACAAGGTGAACAAACATTTGAAATGTTGATAAAAACGAAATAAACGTTGAAAAATTTGTTAAAGTTACAGTTTCCTTTATCTAATGCTTTTCTTTTAAATACTTTTGCAAATATCTTTACAGTAAATTGATTTGGTTTCTTCAGTGCAATACATATAATTTGAAAAATATTTTAAGCAAACAGTTTGGATGCAGGTTATCTTTAAAATGATACAAGAAGTTATTGTTTGATGAAAAAAAATATTTTAAGAAAATCTAGGATAATTTTGTGTCTGAAAATTGTTTGGGGAAAATAATATAATTTTTAAAATAAACACACAATCGTATTTAAGGATTATGTCCTTTAACTTTGTAGGATATTAGAAAAACTTCTACAGATAAAGACCTTTCGCAAAAGGGGTAAAATGTTCGGTGTTTCTACTGCTTTGTCAAGGAAATAATTAAATATTGTTCGTTTTATTTCAAATATTTGTTCGGGCTTGAGTTGTATACGATTCTGATACATATTAATGTATACAGTATTTTGCTTCTTCCAAATAAGGCTGAAGTTCTTTAAAACGTCTTCTTCCAATTTTTCCATTTTCAGTTTTTTGCTTCACAAAAAAATAATCTTATAGCAGTTTCTTTAAGGTAAGTTGCATGATTTTGTGCGTAACGCGTACCGTGGTCTGGAAATCAAACTATTTTGTTAATAGAAGTGCTGCAGGTATACAGTATACTTTCACACACAGAATTGACCATAACTAAACCACCTCAAAGTACCGTATTTTTGATATTTTTTCATGTAAATTTTTTAATTTATATTAAGTTACAATTTTATTTATTAGTGTGTATTATTCATATAAATAAACTTTTTTAACTTCACTTTTTAGGAAAAAAAATATCATTTCTAATACCAAAAGGAAAGGACAAAACTAAAGCACTTCCATGTGCAAGCGAGAAAAACAAAATTGTAAAACTAATATTTTGCTGCAAAACCTTTGTTTTTAAGAAGACATGCACATCTTCACGAATAATATTAACTTATGAATAGTAGGGGTTTTTCAACAAGAAATTTGCACTATACCGCGACACATTGAGCATAGAAAGGCTTCTCAATAATCGTTCTAGAATTTTCAGAAGCCCAAATGCGGCAATTTTGATTGTTGACGTACGCTGACGAGTAAACATGGGCTTCGTCCAAAAAAAGTATTTTTTCAACGAATGGTCGGTCGGCTTCATTTCCTGCACCATTTGAACCTTGTAAGGCTTCAAACCCAAATCCTTACGTAAAATTCGATATATGGTGGTTTTGTTGAACCCCAATTGTTGAGAACGTCGAGGAATTGAAAAGTTAGATCTTCTTTACTTACGGCTGCGATGTTTTCAGCTGAACCACCCGGTCGAACACGCATTGCTGTTCGTGGCACATTTTGTATCGAGCCGGTCGACTCAAATTTAACGACCAAATTCTTAATAGCGGTCTCAGAAGGACGATTATGTTGTCCGAAAATATCACGAATTTTACGAAATGTAATTTTAACAAAACTACCATTTTCATAGTGGATTTTAATTATTTTAATGCGATTTTCGAGTAAAATTGAATTTATTGTATCAATCGCCAATGCATCTCTAGTACTACGAATACGTCAAAAAACTAGATGTCAAAACTATCAAGTTGTTATTGTTGCTACAATTGAAAAACAAAGTTCTTGTTAAAAAACCTTTTTATCTTGTAATACTGCTTCCCAGGTTGTTTTGACAGCTTGAAACAGATAAGTTTTGTTTCTGCAACTGTCCCGAATTATTTTCACATTACAATAGGATTGAGATCGGGGGATTGGGCAGGCCAGCTTAGAACTTCTATCCTATTACTCTGCTGCCAAACTTTTCACACTTTAAAGTTGTGCTTAAGATCGTTATACTGTTGGAACATCCCATGAAGCGGCATTTCTTTCTCCGCATAGAGATTCCTCTACGTTCTGTAGAATACCAAGATGAAGAAAACGATCCATAATTCCGTCAGTGTGATGAAACGGTCCCATTCCTTTATTTAAAAATTAATTGTAACAATTTTATTCTTATGCACCATTTTTCTGTTTATCTGTTTTTCTGATACATAAAATGCGTTTGTGATGCTCTACTATTTATAAAATTTCTAAAATATTTTTAGAGTACAATTGTTTATTTATCTAATGTTAATTTTAAAATATCGATATTATATACAAAAATTATTTAAAATACCTTAAAAAAATATTGTTTTAATAAAAAAAGTTGATTTCCTCAATAGATACTTTAAGGTGCTTTAGTTATGGCCAATACTGTACAGGATTACCCAAAATTAACGGCATGGTGTAAATAGTTTATACGTTTTAGATTTTAAATATCTTATTTTCTTTTGCTTAAGATTTGTAGAAAGTAAAATTGGGATCTTTTAAATGCAAGAGTACAGAAATTTGACATGAAATAGTGTATGCATTAGAATATAACATGTGTATGCACATTATTTTCACTAAACGTTTCCGCAACGGCGTCGCTGAATTTTTGGATTTGACCTGGCTTTAACGTGCATATTTTTATATGTGTCAATAATGCAAATTCATACCTGTGAAGTTCACAGTGTGAACTCGAAAGCGCAGCTGACTCATTGTGTTTTATCACATTTGCCACATTTTTCAGATTTCAAATTAGTCTTGAAGAGTTTATTTTGACATCCAATAATTATAATAATTATAATTATATTTTCCAAGGTGAATTCTCTTGCGATTACTTATGCATTCGCTTTTTGTGGCGCAGCCTCAGAAATTTTTGTTTCTGTGTAATTTTTTTCTGTGCTGTATTTCTGGTACTATTTTACTTTTCTTATTTTATGTTGTGAACTTTTATAATATTACCACAAAAATATTAATCGATACATTGATTCATCATATTAATCAATCGATTAACAAGACAAACCTATTTATTTCTTTATTTTCAATATATAATTTTGTACATAATTTTGTTTATATAATGGTAAAAACAAAATATGAAGAATATAGAATATTTTATGTATGCTTATTATTTTTTCCAACACTGTATATACAGTCGAACAAAATTATTTTTTTCCTAGTTTTGCTACAAGTCGTTCACTTCCCATTCAATTCAATAAAGTGTTTTGTTGGTTGAATTTTGATACACCTTTTGATTAAATAAATTCCAAAATACTTACAGTGCATGAAATACTTACCTATTTTATTTTCTAAATTATTCTGTGGCCACAACAAAAGACCTCACGATCTATCTGTACTGTCGTAAGTTTAAATAATATCCCAAAAATTCAATTAACTGATGAGATCACGTTTAACAATTGTCATATAATGATGACAATAATGACAGTTACAGTTTTGTAATGGCAAACACGGTTGCGGTAATATTTGCCACATAGACGGCATTTAAATTAGGACACACACACACACACAATATAATTGTGCCCAAGCAAAAACACAAAGAAAGAACAATTTGCAAATTGGCAAAATACTTAAAATTTTTATCCTCCTCTTCTCGCACTTGATTGTTTTTTAATGAAAAAAAGATAAAGTGAACTCTTCACAAAATATTTATTTTTATGGAGTTTCAGTAATAAACAAAGAAAATACAATTATTTTTGGTGGAGCAGAACAGCAGCAACAGAAAGAAGAAAAACAAAATATAGCAAACAAATGAAACTGATAGTAGAGAATTTTTTTTTGGAGTCTTTAAAACTCCAAACACGTAAATCTAACTACCAGCCGTCGAAGCTACCAAATAGCAAAACAAACAAATTTAGCGGTTATAGTGGCTTAAATTCTACAACAATAGGAAAAGAGGAATCCTGAGCAACAGTTGGACAAAAATAAAAATAACAGCCAAACGGAAGAATAATATATAAAAAATGTATTTTCCTATAAAAACAATAGCATTGAGTAAAATGTGTGTGAGAGACTGTTTAAGTAGTTGTTGGGGGTAAAAGTCAAGTACTTATAGCAATTGCTGAAAGGGGATGTGATATAGAACAGGTTGCCAAAAAGAAGACAATAAAAATTTTCAGAGTACTTTTGTATTCCTTCAATATAAATACTATCCAGGGCACAATTATTTACGTAAAAGAAGTTTAATGTGTCAGGTGGCGCGTGTCCATTACACGCATTGCGGGTTTCCGGTTTACAAATATCCTGGCTAAATTTGTATGTTTCTTTTTCAGTGGAACTAGTTGAACACAGCTTTTGTTTAAGCATGAACACATTTAGTTGGGGAGTTTAAATAGAGAGCAAACGTATTATTCACATAATACTCTAGCAATTATTAATTAATTAAATCGAAGCTGGAAACCGAAACATAAAATATTTCTCCAAAGTGAATTTATGATTGTTTTAAATTATGATAAAAAAAAACTCAAGGCAACATAGAAATATAAAACCCAACCAACAGATTTTCAGCATTAGTAACCGATTGTGAATTCCATTGATGACTTCATTAAAGGAAACATGATTTAATAAGCGGGATATACATTTTTTGAACGTTTATCTACATAAATTGCTAACCTCTCGCAGATATCTCGAAAACAATTAGGGCTAAGTATATGCTGACAACTCCTCATCCCGAAGTTATCTTCACAAAAGTTATATCACAAAATCGAAAAAAATGAATTAAGACTGTTTCACTTAAAAACTCAAGACTAGACGAGTAATAACTGACGTGTGTGAACCGGGTCGTCTCAGATCCTGGGCTTGTGCTCTGGAAGTAGTGCAAATTTAGATCATCTAATAACATTTTTTATATATTGTTATAAAACTTTAGACTCAGTTTCCCCAAGAACAAATTTTTGGAGGTGCGTGAAGATAACTTTGGGGCAACGAACTATCTAAAAGTTCCTCTATCTATGGAGGGAGGGCGACTAATACAAAACAAGTAACTTCTTCCCAACTGCTACGGTCTACATGGGGTCTAATTTTTCCTTTTTGCACCTTGTGTCATATCACTAAGCTTTAAAAAACAAACCATATCGATGTTGAATAATACACAAATATTATTTCTACTCTTAATTGTTTTTTAATTTGTTACAAATCCAATCGCAAATTATGTTTGTTTTCTTTTTAGGCATAGTCTGTGGAGGGAATATGACTCATCTATAGGAACCTAAATATAGTTGCGGTTTTAGTTACTTAGTAATAAGAAATAGTTCCAGAGCCAACAATAATATGTTAACATAAAATTAAGTTTTCATTGGATAGACTGAATTAATATTATCTATATACTGTGCGATAAGTTGCCAATCCATTCTGATTTTGCTAAGATTTACTAAAAATTTAAAAGAAATATTATGTAAATATTTATTAATATAGCATGGCCACTTTTCACCATTGAAGACTCTCAGCTACAAGTTTTTTTTAATAAGATATTTCATTTTTAATTGAACACCATTTAAAAAGTCATCATGACTCAACCTGTAGCTAATCGACAGATCAAGATTAAAAAACTACGCCCTTAATACAAATGTTATTATATATGATTCTACGACAAATTGAAATTTTTTAAGTTCAATACCAAAAATGGTTATGATTTCCTGCTCACAGTTCACAAAACTATAGCATTTTTGTTTAGATTAAATATTTGACCGTTTTTGGTGTAATTCCAAGAATTTTTTTGATAATAAATATATTTTTAATATTTGGGCTTTAAAGATCATTAATTAAAAGATTATTTTTTATTTTATATTACTCCGACGTTTCGTTGGTATTTTCCAACTTTTTCAGGGAATTTTTTCTTATTGGATCTGGCAATACATAATAAAACATATAAAGCAAAATAAAAAGAAAGTATCAGTTCTTTAGAACAATTTCACATCATTCTCCTAAGAGGTATTTTTGGTGTGTCATGAAGCACATTCTTGGATAGCAATTGCGGAACTGGTGTAAAAATTTAAGATGTTGTAAAAAGTTAGCGATGTGAAAAACTAAACTCATGCACGACGCTCAAGAAGAATTGAGAATATTCTACGGTAGCCCTCAAAACTTTCGTTTGTACATATCTTGTCGATCTTTGGAATTTCGCACACCCCAAACGACATTATCCGTATTTTGTATGAAGAGTCACGTCTTGAAGCTTTTAAGATAGAGTTAACACAATAGATCATGCATACGAACCATAAGCAAAATCGTGTCTCTGCTGACTGTATAATTTCTCGAAAAGGCAATCAGAATTGGCCACCAATATCTTCTGACTTTGCCGTTTTTTCTTTGGAATCAAGTCTATTACATTGGCCTTAAATCGATTCAAGAACTTAAAGATCATATGCGTGAAGTTATCTAGGAGATACAGCCACGAACCGGTGATGGAAAATTTTATGAGAAGAATATGGTCTTGCAAGCGCAGCCATGGCAGGTATTTGTCTAATAGTTTTTTCCATTAATAATGCCGTCCCATCTACAATTATATCTCATCGAAGACGGAATATTTGTATCACAACCCTTTTCATTAGCTCAACGAGAAGTGAAAACAGTTTCCAATCTTTCCCGCAATGAAATATTGTTTACTTAACCCCACTAACAGTACTAACGTAAAGAAGAATATATTTAATGATAGTAAAAGGATATATGTACAATGAACAATTGCTCACAATATAGAAGATACCGCTGTGTTTTCGTAACTTACTCTTCCAATGTCAATTAGATATTTCGCTTCTTTAACTAATTGCTTTTCAGATTTATATTTCCAAATCGCATAAAAGTAGTTTGTTCAAATTTCTTAAATATTACTATTTCTCCCTGCATTTAGCGAAATACTTTTATATTTTTAAGTATTCCTCTTACTTAGTAACTGGCGTATATAATATTGTCTAACAGCCACTTGAAAGTATTTAAAAAACGCTTAAAAGATATTTTTTAATTAAAATTAATTGTTTGATATGATGAAATGCCATGTAAATTTTGGAAGAAAATGTCTGCATACCAAAAGTGTTTCCTGTTCATTTGCATAAAGTTGCACAAAGGAACAAGAAACAAAGCACATTAAATGTGTAATGCTTTTCAAAAGGATTGTTATATGATTTTACAGCACGCACACATACGAACATTTCAATATAACTCTATTTTACAATACACACGAGCACAATGTCATTGTGCTGAGCATCCTTATCAACTTCAAGCATTTGCTTCTTGAATGGTATTTGTTGGAAATTCTAGGATTAAAAAAAATATTATAAGGGAAATTAAATGTTTGTTCCTTGTTGTTTTTTTTTTATTTTTAATAGAAGGCAAAAGAATTTATGTACGTTAAATCCATTTCCCCAAAAATTTATTTTAAATAGCAATATTACCTTGTTGCTATTGTTTTAATATTTACCTTAAAAGTGAAATATCTTTGCAAATTCTTCGTTTCACTTTCAGCAGTATGTTTATGTATTTCAAGAAAATTTTGATTGTCTTACAATTTGATAGGAAAACATGGCAAGAATGTTGCCATTTAACTAGATTCCGTACCTTTTTAACATTTATTGCACAACAAATATTACGATTATTGACATACTTCTCATACTTTTACAGCCAAATATTATTATTGAAATTTAGCTAAGTGCTCGTTGAATTTAATATAAGAGCAAATATTTGTTTTTCATATGTAATACATACAATTGTACAGCTATTTAAGTACATACATACATATATACAGGCAATGCCAAGTTTTGTTATAACAAATATTTCCAAATGCAACCATATACACAATTAATGGATTTTAAAAGGTTTAAAGCTGTTGATTATTTGAGTGTAATATGAATTATTTATAAACGCAATCTACGAAAGTTCAAAAAAATTGGTACCCCCAAAAACTCAGTAGAAACAAAATTCCAATCTTTTGTCGGAAAAGGTTTGTGATACAGCGGCAGATGACACTATTATCATTTTAGAATGATTACACTCAAAAGAAAAATCAATCGATCCCTACTTTAATCAATCGCCAGCGGTGTTAAACCTACGGTAATCTCTGATTTACTTGAATCAAGTACACACAGATGTATTTAAGTACGGACTATTAACTGCTCAATTAAATTTTTTAGTCGATTCAAGATTTTTCACGTGATTATAGAATTTTGTACTCATTTAATCCCGTTTTCGGCTTGATTAAAGTACATTTTATTGTTTTTTGTACTCAATATTTTGAGTACGAGTCCTACTCAAAGTAAGTACAAAATACTTGAAGTTAGTACGCCGTTTTTCTTTCTGTGTATCATTTAGCAGAGCGTACTTTCAATTTCATGTTAAATTTCCAAATCTAAATAAACATTTTCTCTGAATGTCTGGTCATGCTCCTTATTCCTTTTCTATTCTGTACTTATTACCTCTTATAGATTAACAGGAATCTATGAAAAAAGAAACCAATCCTTTAAAAAACGGAGAAGCAGAAGGAATAAGGAACAATATAATCCATTCGTTGCAATAAAATTTTAAGTTATTCAAAGTTTTACAAAGTAAAGATTACTGTAAACTAAATAAATAATTTTTTGTTATATAAAGGTTTTCATTATTTAAAAGAGGTAACAAAAAGACTACTATTTAACAATAAAAATATTCACAGTTTGCCATAATGTTCCCGTTCTTGAGGGTGGATCTTGACATGTTAGCCCATGGTGCCCATTGCCTCTTCCAATATCAGAATTCATTTCCATTAAGTCCACCAATCGGTCAATTTGCTGTTTATTTGTAATTTTTCTGAAATGAATTTCAATATAAATTCTTATTGCATAATTTATGTAATTGTTTATACACACCTACGTGGTTTTCTCTATTTTTTTGCGCTGGCAGGCAAAAACACAACTGATAAATAGAAGTTGTTACACTTTTGCAGCTTATACAACTAAACTTTGGTTGTAAATCATAATACGGGTAACAACTGGACGAATATAACTAAATGGACAGGTGATTAAAAGTTCAGTTGAGTTCTAAACCATAATAAGAATTTCACAACTACAACTCAACTATTAATTTAGTTGCGAATCATAATAGGGTCAATATCTAATTATACTGATACGAATAAGCATTTTTCTCTCTTATAGTAGGCAAAGTCCTCATTACCGCACAATAACTTGCACACTTTATCCTTCGATACGAATTCTGAAGATCCCCCATGATAATTTAAAAAACTATTATTAAAAAATATAAACCAATAAGTTTCGATCATTAAAATAAAAATACATAAAATCAATATAAAACTACCCAATACATTTGTCCATTTCCCAAACTTTGTAAGCGACAACATTGTCTCAAGTAATACTATGAATCTTGAGACTTGAGTTCTCGTTGTTATGCAAACCTTTTTAATGAAGAAAGGGATACGAGTTATTACAGTTTCCGATGATTAGAAATGAATTTTGTAAACTAACTAGAAGACAAATTATTTTTTGTTTTCAAAGTTTTATTATCTATTTAAATACAAAACTTCAAATATTAACAATTTATTTAATTTAATTTTGAAACTTGACACACGACATTTGAAGATCATAGAAAAAAAGTTAAATACGTTGTATCAAAGTATATTTTTACAAGTACGCTTGGTTCTGCAACAACAAAAAAATAGACATTTTGTTTTTAGTATTTCCACCTTGACTGTCGAAAACAGCTAAGAGCAATATAAAAAAATAATAGCTCTGTTGGTTTGGTTAACATTGTTAAGAATTTGGAACAATTGTTAATAGAAATTGTTTGTTTATTAACTCCAAAAGTTTTCAAGGAGACAGCATCAAAAGAGAGCAACGAATTGAGATACAAATTTATTTTTCGAAATTGTAAGTTTTTAAAATTATAAACTGTATTTAAGGATATAATACAACAGAGTCAGAGGATGTTGCAGCAAGTGTTGGTGATTTTTGTAAAGCACACACAAGTTTCATTTTTTTATTTTCAAAATTCATGCACAAAAAAACGAAATTATTTAAATTATTTATTTTTTCTTTGTCTTATTATTTTCTCAATTCTTGAAAAATTTAATTTGAAAAATTTAATTTTGAAAAAAAAAAATTTTATCAGCCCAATTATAAATATTCGCAAGGAATTTGTTTCATAAGGAAATGTTTTTCTCGAGAAAACATTTCTCCAATTAATTCAAATTCCCTTCCGTTTTGTGAGGGATTTTTTTTAGGGAAAACCCAAAACTTAAATATATTTAGAATAACTACCAAAAAGTAAAATGAGGGAATTTTTATTCATAATAGGAGAAAAGAAAAAAAGGGAAAAATGTCATGAGGAATTTCTATTTTATAATTGGGCTGTATGTAAATGAACAATAAAATGTGAACAAAGTTTGACAATCCAACTGAAATAAGTTTCTAATAAGTTGCTTTGTGATGCAGAAGTAAATATTTTTCAAAGACATAAACAATAAATTTTCAAAACTATTATGGAATATATTGCCATACAACTCCGCCAACAATTTGTAAATTAAACAATTGTACCATAAAAGTGATTTATTTATAGATCAATACTGCGGTTTCCATTTTAAAGGACTTTCGAAGGAGTAAATTTTAAAAATATATGATATCACATGAAAGTGGACAATCTAAATTATTTGTAGGAATAAATTATGCTAGTACTTCCTTTTCAAAATTTAATCCTTCAATATGCTTTGCAATGTTTAACAAAAATTTTTGAGGCAAATATACGTCTAAATCTTCTTCCATTAATGATCATAGTTCACAATTTAAATTTTATATTATTATTAAAATTTATTTAGCAGTCAATGAATGAATGCTGTAAAATCTCAATTTGTAATCTGTAATTTTGCCAGTTCATTAAATAATGCAACAAATCAAACTGATTGTGTTTGGAATAAAAAAAGTCAATCATATTTTTCTAAACATCTTATTTTCGTCAAGGATTATTGGTCCTTGCTAAGGAATGCTAAAACCACATTTATTTTTTTTACAATTTAAAATGCTTACAATTAACCCATTAGTCTTTAAGATTGTTAGGTAAACACAAATAGAATTCTAAGCAAAAACACACACTCCTACAGCAATTCTGTGTTGACATACATATGTTCATATACGAGTAGTGTATTGAGCTACTATATTTATTTATGTTTATTTGCATGTTTGTCTATTTGTAATGTGTTTTAATTTTAAACAAACCAGATACAGGTAAAACTTAATAAATACATAAAGGGTGTTTTTTATTGAGGTATAGAACTTTAAGTTGGCATCACTTTTTTAACTGGCGGCCATTTTGTCAGGTGTCAAGTGATTAATACTTAGTTTGGTTTGCCATTTCATCATGAACAGGTTGACAAAAGAACAACGCTTGCAAATCGTGCAAATTTATTTCGAAAATAATGGTTCAGTTCGCGAAGTTTACCGCAAGCTCCGTCCATTTTATGGTCGACATAATCGTCCATCAGAGCAATTAATTCGGTTAACCATGGATCGTTTTCGCACTACGTTTACTCTATGTGATAATACGCATCCGCAGAGACGTCGAACAGTGCGCACCGAAGAAACAATTGCCGCTGTAGAGCAAAGTGTTGAAAAGGACCCGAATGAATCGATTCGCCACCGTGCACAGCAATTGGAGCTTTGTCCATCAACTTTATGGAAGGTTTTTAGCTAAGATCTTGGCTTGCGACCTTACAAGATCCAGCTTGTGCAAGAATTAAAGCCGCGAGACCATGCAATGCGTCGTGATTTTGGTGTATGGGCCGAAAATGAGATTGATCTCGATGCTGATTTTCATCGCAAAATTTTGTTCAGTGATGAGGCTCATTTTTGGTTGAATGGCTACGTCAACAAGCAAAATTGCCGCATTTGGAGTGAAGAGAATCCACATGAGACCCTTGAAACGCCATTACATCCACAAAAACTGACTGTTTGGTGTGCTCTATGGGCTGGTGGAGTCATTGGGCCATACTTCTTCCGAAATAATGCTGGAGAGTCAGTTACCGTTAATGGAGACCGGTATAGAGCCATGATAACCGACTATTTTGTTCCCGAATTGGATGGCATGAATGTGGATGAGTTGTGGTTCCAACAAGACGGCGCTACATGCCACACAGCGCACGTCACAATCGATTTATTGAAGGAAACATTCGATGAGCGCATAATTTCGCGGAATGGACCTGTCAATTGGCCACCAAGATCGTGTGATTTGACACCATTGGATTATTTTCTTTGGGGATATGTGAAGTCGCTCGTCTACGCCAACAAACCAGAAACGTTAGGGGACTTGCCAACATACGGCCCCATATGCTCGAAAAAGTGGTTGAAAATTGGACCTGTAGAATTGGCTTTATTCGAGCCAGCCGCGGCGGCCACATGCCCGAAATCATATTTAAACATTAATGGCATAAAATTATCCTTCCAATAAAGCCAAATTGATGGACATTAAAACGATTTTCTTGTGTTTTATTTCAATTCGAAGTTCTATACCTCTAAAAAAAACACCCGATACAAGCAAAATATACATGCATTCGTATGTACATGTGTATGTTTATGCCAATGCGATTGTACTTTCTGTGTGCATTTGTTGTTCTGTCAATAGATTGGTAATGTTTTAAGACCAGGACTATAATGAAAATTTACATAAATTTGCAAAAGTCTATACAAATTGAAAATGTTTTTGTCCATGTATTTGGATGTTTAGTTTTGCATTAGAATGTGTGTCACTCTGTGTGTGTGTGTGTTTGTATCTGTATGTATATATATGAATGTCAATAAAATTAAAACAAACAAGTTGAGTAAACAAACGAACAATTTTAAAACAAATACTACTAAAACTATTCCAGCCCAGCTAGAACATAAGTTAAAATATATATTAATTTTTGTTTTAGCAAGAGGAAGATAGAAAACGTTTTGAATAAACAGTATATATAGATATTAGCATTTGATTGGTTACAAATGTTTAGGAAAATATTGTGTTGGAATTTGAATGGGTACGTGTCATTCGGCGTAACACCACATTGACTTCAACATAGTGCAAATGTGCGTTTACACACACCACCATGTGAATCGAGAAAGGCACTTACTCATATGTTACTTGCAAGGTCCACTAGGTTGCAATCTTTGTACATAGATTGGTCTCTATGCAAAAAAAACCCTTTGCTAAAGTGTTCGAGCTGCCTAATCTTTTCTTTATGTTTTTTAATAGTATTTCTTCCTCTAATTACTTTTAATAATAAAACATTAATTCAACTAAAACTAAATTCAAGTAATTTAAGTAATAATATTTATTGCTATGGGTGTAATACAAGCTCATGATATAAATGCCCTTTTTATAATTATCACCCCCAGAACAGAAGCGCCTAGTTGGTTGATCATTTTTATTCCTGACGATATTGTGCTCTATTATTATCATTCATTTCGATATATATATTTTAATGCTTGCAATTAAGAGACAAACTGTCAAATTGCATCAATTTTATGGAAAATAATTTTATAACATATTCAAAATGACTGCAGGCAGGATAAACCGGTTTTAAATCAAACTACTATTGAGGGGTCATCACTGCCTTTAAACACAACTGTCATCATTTGGGATTCATAAATTCTGTATGAAAGAAATTAAATTATTTTATCCTATTTTTTTTGTGATTCACACTTACACTCTACAAACATAAATATAAATTATCAAATACATAAAATTTACATTTCAATTCTTCAGGACAAATAGCGAAAAAACAATAATTATCAATTTCATTACCTGGTCATAGTGAAAAACGGGAACAGTGCATTTAATTCGTGTTTGTCTGTATGTGCGTTTTGTAAACATCCCTTTTCAAATTTGTATTTAAAGGATATGAATGAATACTTATATCAGGATTCTCTGGTTGTAGATTATATTACACAGCTTTTGTTGTTTTGTTTACAATTTTACACAATTGTTTTTAACTTTCCCTGTTATTTATTTAAAAAATATAGCTTGTGTTTTTGCATTTTAGTGTTTAATTTTTCTCAAACTTTACCCCAGTTGGCACTACAAAATGTAAACAGACAGACAGACAAGGCCGTTGCAACCCATTCAATGAATCATTTAAATGTTTTACTTCCATTCAGTTCAAGTTCTCTAATGTATGTGTTATGTCCTCATTTCAATGATCGCATCAGCCCTTGTTTTTTTTTTTAATTTTAATTTTTTTTTTTTGCATTAAAGAGGGTTGTCGTCTTGTTATTTCAACTGTTATCCAGTTGATGTCTTCTGGAAACTTGATTTTTCAATTGATTTTTTATTTAAAAACCTTTGATTGTCATTTGAAATTTCAAACCGACAGGGGTTATGCATTAATCCTTTTTTCGTTTTTATGTGTAAATATCTCGATGTTTTGTAATCATTCAAGTATTGTGTAGATTTAGCCTGGGTGAGTTGTCAGGGATAACAAATTGATTGATATTTTAGTTAAAATTTTAAATCTCATTTCTATCATTGTTGTTCCCAAATAAAGATCTATAAAAACCACTGAGGCGTTGATGATCTTAATGAATTAGAAATTTTCAGTTTTGCTGAGTGATTGATTTGATATGAAAAGTACACGTAGAGAAAAACCAAAAAAAAAATATTATAAATTAGGGAAAATAGAATATCAAGCGTCAAGTAAACATTTCAGTTGTAGCTTACCTTAAAAACTAATCGTGCAGTTTTATTTTGTGAAAATAATATAAGGCAACAGTGACCAATATTGGGTCAGATTTTCTAAAGGACTTTTTTTAATTTAGGAAAATCGTATAAATTAATTCCAGTCTACGGTTTCATTAGCAGTTTCTCGTAGACTTAAACAAACAAATTCGTATTTAAGTTATGTTTACTTTTATTATTTTTTAATAAAATCACTTTAACAATTCTCTTCTAAATGCTTGACATACATCTTACCAAGCTTTAAGGATTTGCTATTATTATGTGTATATTCATATGAATGATTATAGTAGGTAAGTAGTAGCATTGTGTTGAAATAAACAATGTAATAATTTCCTCAAATTCCTATTAAAGGTAAAATTGTTAAAGTACAAGTATGTGCGTATACAATTGTAACGACATAATAAATAAGGTCAAATTTACAATAAAGCATTGCAATACGAAATCAAGTAAAAGTAGAACCTTTGTTTAATTGAGAGCTCATTATTAAGCTCAGGTTTTATTTTGTGGTAAAAACGTGTTCATGCAGAGGATTATCACAAAGTACCAACTGCATCTTCTTATATTTTGTTAGTGTAGGGTAAAAAATATTCTACCAATTTGCAAATGCTGTAATGTGCTATTTGCCCAAGAATTTGAATAGGGTCAATATGACTGGTACTATTTTTGTATTACGATTTTTTATGGAACCCACAAGATTGTTCTTATAAGATTTCATATTCTTCTCATGAATATCCTTGATAACTTCGCGAACCTCTTTTCGAGGTGTTGAATAGAAAAGTGTAAAAAAAAGAAAAGGTCTCGTTAGACGGGCAGGAAACTTTTCACGGGAATGTCCAATTTCAAAGATCACGAGAACTGGACAAGCCTGGGATTTCCCAAACACTATTGGCTACAGCAGCAATATTATCAGTTGAACGACGTGCACGAGTTAATTTCTTTATACCTAAATACAAATATTCTGTTATATTTTTGATTCAATACTGAATTGAAGTTAAAAGAAATACCTGATATTTTTTATATGTGTATTGACTTCTGTATATGAATTTTGAAAATTTTTAGACTTTTATTCTTTTTTTTGTTTATGCACTTAAAGTGCATTTTTTTAATAACTTTGAAGATATTTTATGCATTGAACGTTGGATTTTTAATAAAAATTTTTAGAATTTTTTTAATTTTTTTGGGTGATTTAGCTTTTCCTGGTCTTTTTAAAAAACCGTCTTAGCTTCTTTTTGTTTCAGCTCCTGGCTATACTTTCTGTGAATGTAGAAGGTGCCTGGTAGCCGCAGAAAAGTCGTTCAACAGCCCCTTTTCCTACTTTCTTTTTTCTACGCCGAAATAGCATTCATTTGGAAAAAGTACGATTAAAAATTTTAAATACTAAAATTTTATCAATTCCCATAAACAGCACCCGGTCACAAAACACTTGCTTGGCATCATTCTTTATAAAGTGTATAGCTGTTGTTGTTTATATATTTTCAACAAAACTCTTACAACTACAATTAAAGTAGAAAAAAGTCTGCCTAGGGGTAGTAACAAGTGCGTTCGAGTACCCAAAATTTTAAAATTTTTTACTGAACTTTACTGCATTTTACTAAATTGCGTTCGTTTACTCAAGTTACAGTAAATGAGAACATAAATTGAGAGCGTAAAGTGACACTTCATGGCTGAGTATTTACAAATTCTTACTACTGAAAAGCCTTGTATTAAAATTTATTAAAACCAAAAAACATATAGTTCAAAAGGTAAACAAACAAAAAGCAAAAAATTTGTGAAAATATTAATTAAAAAAGAAAGATTAAAATAATGATATAAAAAGTGAATAATTATTTATAAGCTATTTGTTCGTTAAACATGTTTTTGGCTTTTAAAAGGAAATTAATGTTGTTGAAACCATTTACAGTCATTTTTGTTGTGTTTTTAAAATTTTTGGGTTTTGAGAAGGTGATAAGTATACGGTTACTTAGTATTGCACTGGTTTTTAAGATAATCAATATCAAAAACAAATAATCACATACTTTTGAATAAATTTAATCAGACACAAATTAGCAAAATAATATAAAATAAAAATAAATATATGGAAATGCTTAAGAAAATAATTTATTTATATTTTCTTAAAATATACGTGTTATAATAAATATTGGATCGAGTACCAAGAAGAAAAAGAGTTGAGGAGTCAAAAGTGTAAATATATTTCAACATGAGATTTATTTGCAATCAACTGTTTCCTTAATATTACTAAGTTTTAAAATTTTTTCGTTCGCGTACTTTTTTGGGAGACAGATATTTTTGAGAGTAAATTTTACAGTTTACTCAGTAATTACTCATTCACTGCATTATATTATTAAATTACTCGAACGCACCTAATATCAAAGTAAGAAAACAAAAACAATTGGTTGATTATTGAGCTCTTGTTACAATTTTCATATTGTTTTAACTTTTCATATGTTTTAATGAAGGTTTAATATAATATCTCCAGTTGTTCTAAGAAATATTTGGGTAAAGTTCCCTGATGATTTACATTAGCAACAGTGAAATGTGCATAGGTTCTAACTATACCCGTTAATAATTTATTGAATTTGTTTTTAATTAAACTATATTATAATATTTTATTATGTATGTAAAATATTAATTTTGGGAAAAGAGAGCGACTAAAAATTTAAAATATTGAAAATAATTAATTTGTAAAAAATTAATATTAATTGGTTAGCCAATTAAACAAAATTTACCTGTTTTTTAACCGATTAATCGAGGTATCAAAGAATAAAGAAACCCAAAAAATTACATACGCTAAAAAAAATGCACCCATATAATTTTTTTGCAGAACTAAATATATACATCGCACAGTATAAAACTACAGTGAAATGTAAGTGATGTCAAAAAGACATTTGTTATAATTAAATACAAAATTCCTTATTTTATTACACACACTACAATGAGTATGTATGTCAGTGTGTGTTGCATAAGTACGATGTTTAGTGTCATGTTCTTGGGATAAGTTAGAGGAAGGAAACTTTCATGTAGGAATAGTTGTTTAGATTTTCGTTCAACAACGTGTACAATAATGTCTGCATGTAGTGAAATTATTGTTATGAGAGATTTTCAATTGCTTTAGAATTCTCAAAAAAGAAGTTATAAAAAATCGTAGACATAATCATAAAAATAAACATAAAAAAATATTTAAGTAAATAGAAGGATTTGTAGTAATGGAATTATTTCTACTTTTTTTTGCAAATGAATAACAAAAATTCTTTTGTTGTAGGAAAAAAACATTTATATGAAAAAAAACAGATATGATACGTTTATGGGATGTTTGCTCCTCCAGACTTAAATAAACCAAATGCTGTTTTGTAAATACAAACTTGTTTAGGTTTTAATTCTATAATTATACCTCACGGTGATATCAAAGGTATTTACAGAGTTTAAGTAAAAAATGTGAGTAGCGTTAGAGAAACGGAAGTACAAATTAAATAATTAAATAATGTCTGTTTTTGAGTAACTGCAATAATTTGCTTTAGAATATTTAGAACCTTTATCGATCATAATTTTGGCAAATACAAAAACGTAGGCCAAACAATACTTTTTTTTTTGTAAAAAAAATCATGTTTTAGTTTTTATTCCATTATATTTAAAAGCATTTTTAAGTCTTTTTTTTACCAATATTGCTTGCTTTTCTTTAAACGTTTTTTTGAGTTTCCTGTGTTACTTTACTTCCATCAAACCGCTGGATTGAAATGAAATTATTTTGAAATAATTTTAAATGTTATCACTATAAGGGATCTTTTAATGAAGGTTTCATTTTGGTAAAAAAAAATTAGTCACCCTATTCTGCGTTTTGATTCAAATCGAAATTTTCTCCGTTTTGCAAATTTGCTATTCTGCGTTCCGTTCTCTGTATGATTTCAATTTCTTCTTCGATTGTATGTATTCTGCAATACGACCGTAGCTACGTTTTTGAAAATATATAGTTTACTAACTGAAAGTTTTTTGATTTTTGTTTTTGTGGCTGGAAGAATGTATAATTAACTGCCTGTCCCACGATGTCGAATGAATTCTTTTTTTACTAAAATTGATTTTAAAAAGAAAAGCTGGTAAATTTAACGGCAACCAAGGATGAAGAAGAAGTGCAAGCATTCTAGGATGAAGTAAAAATGATGTATTTAAAATTACAATATCACCTCCGGCGCTGCAATAGGTTAGTTTGGCCACAATTGCCGCTTACTCATATTCTGCCTTTTTTTCTTACTTTTCGTATTGAGTTGATGTGTTTATTTTATTAGATTTACCACGATATTTATTTTTTATATACATATTTATTACTATATTTTTCACTGAATTTAACTTTTTACAGTTTAACAATTACAATCTTTACAAAATTGCTTCATTTTTCTGTTTCTTTTTCATACGCTTCATAGCAAATCAGCTGGTTTAACAATAATCTTCTCTTTTTCTTTTTCTTTCGATTAAGTTTTTTTTTAATACCATTTTGCAATTCAAACGTAACTGAATGCGGGAATAAAATAATAACATAGAATAGAGTTAAGTATATCTAAGCGAAAGCATGGGATATTCATTTCAATGTAAAGCGAAGGGCTTGCCATTAACAACGGAACACAATATTCGCCAAATGGCAGTTATAGCTACGTTTGCAGACCCATATTCTTTTATTTAAATTTTGTATCACTTTAACTTGACGGACTCCATCTTTGAAGTCTTGAATCGATTGTAGGCCATTAGTCCCTTCGAGAAATCACCCGGTCACCAAAAATGAGTGGATATCGTTACTCATGCGGCACATAGCGCCGAATTGTTGAAAATAAACTTCGTCCGCATTAATATCTTTTATTTTCAGTCTTACAAAATTAATAATCATCGTTTGATAGCGCAGTTAATTCACCATAAAAGTTGCTCGAGTTTCATTTTCGAAAAAAGTAAGGTCCAATGACCCCGCATGACCAAAGACCGCACCAAACATTCAGACGTAAAGAATAAAGAAATTTTCAGGAAACATTTTTGGGTTGTCCGATCATCAAATGCAACAATTTTCCTTGTTAACGTAGCCTCCGAGGTGAAAATGGGCCTTATCCCTACGGATAGTTAATGGATGACATTCCGGGTCAGTTCGATACATTTCAAGGGCCCAATCAGGGAAGACATGATATTGTTGATGGCCGACACACAATATTTTTGTAATAACTAAATTTAAAAATGCAAAATAGGATGTTATGCCATTTTTAGAATCCCCCAATACAAAGATCAGTGAGAAATGAGAAAAACCTCAGTTTTCCTCAATACTATGGGCTGCAACCGTAACATTCTTAGCTTATTTTAGCGAAGACTACAAGTTCAATTCTTCTCTTCACTAAATTGTTCCAACAACTCACATTTTTCCAAAATCTTACAATAGTCTTGCAACTGTAACCGTGATGTTTTCACAATATTTGTAGTGAATTTTAGTAAGTTAAATGTGTTGCTGAAGCACAATTCCTTTTATTTTTACTAGTATATCAAGTGGTCAACTCTATCGACCGCATAATAGAAATAAATATCATATTATCAAACATTTACATAGAAACGCACGATAAAATACAATAACAAAAAACTTTAAAATTTATCTAGAATCTAAATAAACAACTTAAAACTCTGTCCCATTTCTATGCAAAAGCAAATTGGACAAACACACATGCACACTTTTATTATTTTTCATGTCGAAGGTGGTGCATACATGTGTAAAAATAAATCTACATGTGCTAGTAACAGTTTTAAAAGCTTATAGCTCCCTAAATATCGAACCGATTTAAAAAAAAATTAATATTGTGCACATGTATGTAACAGCCCATTTAAAAATATATAAAGTTTCCAAAAACGGTTCAGTATTATGGACTAAGGGGATCTAAGTGTTTCTAACGTGTTTGCCTGTTCATAATACAGATAGATAGATTAATTGTGTAACTCTTAATTGAAATTTGTACAATAGTCACAGTCTTTAAAACAAAAATGTAAATAAAATAGTTCCTAACGGGAGGTTAAAGTTGAAGAGTTATCTCCTCAGTGGGTGGTATGTTCCACTGTGAAATGATGCAGTTTTTGTATTTGCTTTTCCTTATGCTTTTGCTGTTCCTTTTATTACTATTATCTCTTTTAGTTTGTTTTCTTCTTCCATGTTACCAATAATAAATCCTTTTTTGTCTTAATGTCCTTGTTGCTGATATGTAGTTCTTTGAGTAACCATGTTTTAGTTTTTTCTTTTATATTTCGCATTTTGTTATACTAATGAGCTCTGTTATAGATATTTTTGTTATTACGGATGCTAATTCCAGTTATGTGTTCAAGTTGTTGTTATTAGAGAGCAGACTAAAAAGTTCTTTAGACAATTGAAAGATAAGAAGAAGTATGAACAACATCAGCAATATTAGTTGTTTAATTTCACACTAGTTTTTCATATTTCGGTCGAGAACAAAACCATTATTTATTAATATTAATTTAAGTTTATCATTAGTTTAATATCATTAATATAGACTTAAGGTAAATTTATTGTTGTATTTTAAATTTATAATGTACTTGTTTTATTAAGAGTTTTTAGTAAAGTCAAATTATTTCTAATAAGAATTATTTTTATTAGAATAGCAATATCACAGAGAACTTCGATTGCAAAAATAGTATCTGGTGATCATTTAATATTGCTGGGAAAGAAGTAAATAATATTAATATTTCTTTGCAATTAATTCGAATTAGAAATAAATAGGGAAATATATGGGATAAAAATAACCTTTTCAGTCTGATCTCGTAAGCTGTCTTTTATACCTATTTGTGTGTAAATATAATTAGGTTTATATCTTAATTTGCCTATTTTTTTATTATTTTTTTGTGTTTAGCAACTATGTATTAATATTATAACAGTGTAGTATTTTTGTGTTTGAATAAAAGAAGCTGTTTGTTGTCTGTATATACATTAATTTTTATCTAAGCATCTACTTAAATATATACATTAGGGTCATCAATTATTCTAGCTGAATTTGTGTTACTTTAGTTTTGTTTCTTTTGTTCAAGGTAAATAGCTGGAAAAATTTCGCATCTTTTCGCCAATAGTGGAATCTCTATCGTCAGACTAACATATCTTGTCTGCAGATCTTCAATCATGACTTTAGGGGAAGTCGAGGCTGGTTTTTTTCGGTATAGAATACTCATTCTTACGGAGAAATTTTGTCTAGCGACATGTCAGCAATCGCACCATTTGTTATTGCTTTGCGGGCGAAAATGCATGAAATAGAAATCGCAAACAAGTAACTGTACAACTTCGATGAGTATAATGCGGAATCCTTGGAAAAGTTCATCACCCCCAAAACAAACTATGTACTTAACATTTTCAAGCCTCCACTGTACTATTTTAGAATGACAGATTTGTAGAATGTTTGTTACATTTGTTATATTTATTTCTTTACTTCCTAGAACTATGCTTTTTGAAGATATTTTTATCAAACAAAAAAATCCACATACATCCGAGGGCTATTATTTATATTTCGCGTATAACAAATAATAACAAACATTTTTAAATTAAAAGAGCTTTATTGTTTTTCGAAATATTACCCTTGATCATCAATACACTTTTGCATTCGTTCAAACCATTTGTCATATCAGGTTTTCCATTCCTCTTGAGGCATCTCCATAACATGGTTTTTGAACGCTTCAAATGCTTCTTCCGCGTTCGTAAATCGTAGACCACGCAGTTTACATTTGATATACGGGAACAAAAAGAAGTGATTGGGTGCCAAGGCAGGACTGTACGGAGGATAAGTCATCAATTCGATGTTTTGACTGCTCATGATGAAAAATGATTCGTCTTTGGGGTTAGTTTTACGAATTTCTCCGAAGACTTCCGGCAAACAAATGGTCGACTTCCACGTTGCTCACGGTTGAGCTTTTGCATCATTTCCTTGGACCACTTGACGCGAACCTTTTTTTTTTAACAATTAATAAATTATGGGGTATCCAACGAGAAAAAATTTTTTTACAACTAAGTGCTCACACAAAATCGAATATAAAGAAGTGGAACTAATGTGAAAGGATGCCTCTATCTCACAATATGTCACATGACGATATTGCATTATCAGTTCACGCACTGTATCGATGTTTTGTGGCAGAACAGACGATTTGGACGACCTTTACGGAACGTCAACGACGAAACTACGATCACGATTGAATTCACTGTACCAGCGATATACTGTGCTTTTTGATGGTGTTTTATTGCCATACTGACAACTGAGTTTATTGACATATTCTTGTTTAGATAATCCACGTCAAAAGTTGTGAAAAATAATCCAACGAAAACCTTCTCTTGAAATTTCCATTTTTTTGTCAAATTGATTTTTTGAAGTCACTGTAAGCAAAACAAAGAGCACTTATACATCAAATCTTTGCTAAAAAATTTTAATTTTTATTATGGTGTTGCCTAATTTTAGCTATTGACATAAGTCTTGCCAGTTCACGATATATAAATAGTTCCTCTCGTAATATGATAAAAAACTAATAAACCCCAATTAAAATTATTATTTTTTTCTTAGTATTATTATTTTTGTTTCATTTAACTTATTTATTTTATAAAGCAGATCAACCAGGTAGTAGCGTTTCTACAAAAATACAAAATTTGTGGTATTAAATACTTTACTAGTTTTCAAAACAACTAAACAGCCGGGTCGCGCAGATGAATCTTAGGGAAAATATCAAGCGTCATATTAAACGGAATACAGTGTTTGATAGTTTCAAACAGACCATGATGTGAGTATATCTTCAACATGAACAACATCTTTAGGAATTGAATTAAGTTTAGTCAGCTGTTCTAGTGCTACTACCTGGATCTGGATCTGCCTTTAACTGGGCTTGCAATGTTCTTATTGAACACAGCAAAAACCTGTGTTTATTGAAATACCACATTTATACTACGTATATTTTCAAAGTATACGGAGCAGCTTTAAAACACTTTGCTCGATGGTATAGGTTGACAGAAATGTAGAATTCCTCGGTAGTATAGACTACAAATTCTATGCCTCTCAGCGCTATTAGCAACAAACCAATATTTTCTTTCTTAATGTGGAAAGGATAACGAAGAGAACCGAAAGAGAAAACGAAAGAGAGAGAGAAAGAGATAAAGGAAGAAAACATCTAAGGATCATCACCCTGGCATCTTAATAAACATACCGCCATTTTCCTGCCACGACGAAGCCGTTGAACTGTTAAATTCGCTCCCGGCGATATCGATAAGCCTCCTAAAATAACTACTTTGCAGCCAACTCATTCTGCTGCGTTGTACTCCTGAGCACCGACATATAATATGCTGAGTGTGAGTAGCTCGTGACCAGCAAAATTGTCCTATATATTTCTGTGTCTTTGGGATTTCAGTGACGCTAACTTTATTAAGAAATTAATGGCTAAAAAGGACTATTCAAAGAAGCGATGATTCTAGTATGCCGTTTGCACATCAGAGTAGATCTTGATGGTGGTCGTAGACATGACCTTAATTATCAATCAATTCGCAAACAATTGAACCGCTGGAACACATCCCAAGAATGCTATGCAATAATACAGAAGCCACTTTGTTAGAAGGTTTAGCTTTCTTAAATATGGAATATACAAATGACTTTAATGTCAATCAATATAAAAGTTAAAAAGGTTTTATCTACGTGATACTAAATTGCTCCATGAGTAGCATTTGCGTTGCAGGCAAATATTCCGCATGAATGGCCAGTAGTTATTGAAAAACATTTTATATATTTTCCCCCAATCACCCTAATTAAATGTGTTCAAATGGGAATGACCCTAATGTCTATCTTTATATCTGAACGTCCATATCTACCTTTTTTATAGATTTTAGCCTTTCGTATGTACGCACAAATACTACATGCATTTTTAGAATCTTCATTGAATCAGTTATTCTCATGTCATCATGTGCAATTCAGAAACTCTTATCTACTTTGTCAGTTTTGTTGTTTTGTTTGCCTATTATAATTCTCATTATATCGGATAAATGTATTTGTTTTCTTTTTTTTGCCTCATTGTTCGCATTAAATGCTTGTAATTATTTTGTTTTTGGCAACGTTATTATTCAATGGCAATTTAGAGATAAAACCTAGTTAATATCTAGAGTAAACATCTTGGCTGCTCATGATAATAAAGAAGCTATAAATAATTTATTTTATAAACGCATGATATGATATGCCGTAGTCTATTGAAAGTTAAAGAACATGCATGCAATATATTCTATCACAGAGATTTACATACAGCAGAAAAAAGGTGTATTAAATATCGGTAGCGGGGAGATGCGTTATCAATTTCAAAGAAGAGAATCTTCAGTGGATCGTATTTCACTTACTCTTCAAATCCATTGCAGGAACAATCATGCATGGATAATATTGACTTATTAAGAATAGCTGGATAGAAATGAAATTCTCTATTATATACGGTTGGTCGAAGTACAAATATCTTTTTAAAAATTATTGGAACTCACTTTTATTAGGTACTCGTATATTATGGTTTTATTTGAATTAACATTTATTCAAATTATTTATCGAGCACGATTTCATTTCATATGATTGACGCGACTGGCTTCGCAGAAGTCTATCCTGTTAGTCCAAATTTCTAAAAACTTATTCACGGTTTTTGGTGCTCGGACTATATTAAACTTAAGGGTATGGATCATTAATGAATTATTTGTGTAGCTTCAATCTTTCTGTACTTGATTTAAATAAATCTGGGATAACCGCACTTTTAACACCGTTTAAAATTGATTTAAAGACGGATGGATTGATTTGTCTTTTGAGTGTATAAACGATAATAAATTTTCAATATTATCCAATATTTTCAAGTGTAAAGGCGATTAATTTTAATCCCGGGAAGCGTCAAACTGACTAATACTGAATATTTAGAAAATAAAAAAAAATTATTACTGTCAAAATTAGATATGATCTAAAAAACCTTCCGGTAGAAACTTTTTGGTTTTCTAATCGCAATCGATGCAGTCAATGAACATATTAAACCACCTTTCAAATGTAAGGGATTAAAAAAATGTTTCGCTGGTGCACTTACTGCTACTCTTCTTTTTACGAATACTTTCGCTTTCTGGCCAATTAAAAACCCTTCAGTTCCGACAGTATATGACATTTGATTAAAAAGTTTTCACGGCTCAACGGCTAGCGCTTCCCTCGATTAAAGTGCTTTGATACAACTCATCAATTTTAAAGTATAATGGCCTTATTCACAAACGATTAATAATGTAGCTAGCGAACATTTTTATGTCGAAACCCCGGTTTTAATGCACACATTAACTTTAATAATAGTTTGTGAATAAGGCCATAAATATTTAGGTATAGAATGAACAAAGATTTTAAAAAAGAAACGGGTTAAAACCGTTGAAAGATGTGATGTGATCGTTGTTTTCATTTTGTATATATTTTGTTAAATATATTTTTTATAAATTTTTCAATCGTTTTTGAAAAATTTTTTGCTGAAGTTATATTATATTTTTATTTAAAGTGATTATTTTTTCGAACAAATTGGTTGTTAATAGTTTTTAATCCAAACTGATTATTATTTTGGCTTATGTTCGTATCATTTTTAGTCAGAAAGAACTGAACATGAGACAGTGTTCCAACAAGGAACAAGGGAAAATGTTAACACTGATTAATTTCAACACTCCCATCATCAGTGTTCATGTGTGTTTCCATGAACACGCCACTGTTTAGGTGGCTCGGTTGAATGTGAGTTCAAATTTGTATTTATATAAAGAATACCTAGAAAAAGGATACGAGAGTTATTTGTATTATTAGTTGTTTTTACAGTAAATACTGCTTTACCACTATCAATATTCAAAATTTACCATAACTAATTAACGTTAAATTAACCCATTATTACACGTTGTTTTTTATCTCGTGTAACATTTTTCTTTCTAATTTTTTTTACTTAAGACAAACTTTTTTTGGTTTGATTAATATTTAAGTACTATTGTTTTTTGTTTTTTGTCAACTAGTTGAGTTTTTGGTTTATTTGACCAATTTTAACTAGTTATGTGAGAACAAACATTTATCCCCTAGATAACTTTTTCAAAGTCTATAGCCTGATATTGGGTGAAATATTATTATCAAAATCGATTAAAATCCATAACCCTTTTTGAAAACGATTAATTGGTTGTACTGACAGTTTTTCCTTTTGTCATGATGGCAATATATATTTCAAATAGTATTGGCTTGCATAAACTACGTATAGTTGGGTTGGATTAAAAACTTACTGACTAATTTCAAAAATATTTAAAACGCAAACAAGGAACTTTTAAAAGTATTTATTTGCTACACAGGAAGTTACCAAATACAAATTAATTTTATTCTATAATATTCTGTCGTAAAATAAAATCTAGTTTGGTTCAAATATAATATTTGCGTACTGCTTGTTGGGCTTAAGAAAATGTATCCCAAAATTAACGAAAGATTTGAATATTTGTGCCCTACAGTGTTAGTATCTAAAAATATAATTCGACAGCTGAGAGTAGTTTAAGATTGTAAAAATGAATCGTTAACTGGCAGAATAACGTGCTTTCATTTAATTGAAAAATTTAAAAAAATTATGAAAAAGCTAAAAACTTTATTTTCAATTTAATTCAAAACAAAAAAAATTTAGCAGGCTTACTCTTCAAGCCAATGATATTTTATGTACTTTAAAAACCAATGCCGGCTGGTTATAATTGAAGCAGTCATATTATTAATGATGGCCGAGGAAAATACACTCGATGAAAGGATTACGATAAGTTGCACATGGTTATGATTAATTTTTATTCAAAAAAGTCGTAGTTTTAAAGTTATATATATTTAATTTTAAGGTTGCAAGTACAAAATCACCAATTCGAAAGACACGTTTCTCTAATGGCAATTTTTAAGCAAGCAATATTTATTGTGCTCTATTATAAACAATACAATTAAGTAAAATTCACAATAGCGATATTTTCATCGAATGTGCGCCGAATACCAACTGAAAATTTATTCGATCATCTAATTCGATCATAATCGAAAATCGAAAGTTTTTTATAATAGACTCTTTAATGAAAAGTTTAATGAAAAGCCATGTTCAAATGTATAGACAGTGGCAGCTTCTTTGTCAATAGTGGAATATGAAAAAATAAGTACAGTAATCTACACTAACACAGACTGCTCTTAATCCTAGTTTAGCAAGAAAATTTATGCAGGGACGAAGATTGTTTGGGATCAATCTTTTAAGATAACAAGACTACATTTGAATGGGAGCAAAGTTATATTACATACAACTGATCTCATAATTATCTATATACACAAACTTACGAGTAGTTACAGAATATAAATTTATTACTAAGTAGTTTTTGACACGCCATGAAAAATAATTTTTATTTTAGCTTAAGTTGAGGAAAAACAAAATCATTAACCAAAAAACTCGCTATTGCGAATTTCAAAGAAAACCCCTTTTTGGCATAAATGAAAATTAAACATACACATACACCACAATATATTTCTACAGCAACAACAACAACGAGAAATGTAATAAAATAACATTTTATTTAAGCCTTTTAAGCATGAATCGTTTAAAATGTTTGTAAACCCATTTGACAATTTTCACCAAAAAGGCGACAACTGACTGTAACAAATTTAACAAATTGATTGCCCGCCAAAAAAAAAAAACAAAAAACAACAAATAAGTGACAAAAGGCGTAACGAATGTTTTGACAAATAGATGTAAGAAAAAACAAGAAACACTCAGCGAGACACACAGAAAATGACTAAATTAAACTAAATAAAAAAATCAATAAAACGAATTGAACAAATAAACATTTCAACGTTAATTTAACAATTTTTAACACTTTGACATAAAAATTTGTTGTAAAAGAAAAATAATAAAATGAAATGTACACACCAAATAGCAACTGCAACTACATAAATACAAATAATTGTAATAAACTGCATAAAACAATTTATTTAATGCACTTCGATAACGAAAAAAATGATTAAAGAAAAACATCTAAATGACAGATGTAAAGTGTCAATTAAAAGAAAAACTAACGAAAATAAAAATACTAACGTAATTTAATTTAACTATAGTAACAACTAGTTAATTTATAACTGGAATTACAAAGTGGCAGCATCACACACTATTTCAAAGGGAGACTACACGAGAAAGATTGCTGAGTGGATGCGAAATTTTTAAGGCTCAGACCACGACCTAAGGCGGAAAAGGAGAGAAAAGAAAAGCTTGAGTCTTCACTCCCACACAGAGGATACTACGTGAACAAATTAAAAAAAGACAGAACATTTAAATAAAGGGTGTTCCCAGATTAGCGCTAAATTTGTCGCCACTTGTACAGTAAAGTATTGGCAACCCTAAAACACTGGATCCGTTAAAGACGCCAGCAGCACTGGTCATCTAAAACAAGCTGTTCAAATGTCTATATCGAAGCAATGCGTGAGAGTGTCGGTGACAATTCAGGAAACTCAATTCGTCGTCGAGGACATGAATTGCAAATTTAAAGAAGTTCGCTACAGCGTATACTCACTAAAAATCTCTGTTTCCGTGCTTACAAAATTCAATAAACACAACGACTGAAGCCTAATGACCATACGCAGCAAAGAGAGTTCATTGAATGGATTATTTAATATCCACAAATTGGTGCTGATTTTTCAAGCAAAATCATCTTAAGCGATGAAGCACACTTTCACCTTGATGGCTTTGTTAATCGCCAAAATTGCCGCTTTTGGGGTTCGTTCTGAGAACCCACATGTGATTGTCTAAGAACAATTGCATTCGGAACGTGTTACTATTTGGTGTGGATTTTGGGCATAATTGGACCATACATTTTTGAAAATAAGGCTGGTCAAGCAGTGAGTGTTGCTGGTGCTCGATATTGCGACAAAATAATACAGTTCTTAATGCCGATATTGTATGATATTGAAACATTTCCGTGAAACATATCCAGTTCGTGCACTCTCTCGTTCCGGTGATCAGAATTGGACCCCCAGATCGTGTGATTTAACACCACAAGATTTCTTTTCATGGTGTTCTTCGACATCGCATTAAAGAAGGAGATTCAACACTGCACCATAGAAATTCAGCCGCATTTATGCAAAACGGTCACGGAAAATTTCGAGAAGCGAATGCATTTGTGCATGCAAAGCCGTGGAGCTAATTTGCCCGATGTGTTGTACCCTATCCTATGTACAACACATTAATAATAAATAACAATAAAAAGATTAAAAATGGCGTTTTCTATTTAAATAAAACCTTGCGTTAATTTTGGGACATCCTTTACTACACAGTGTAACACATAAAATGTAAACTCCTTATCGTGTTCAATATCTCTAGTACTTTTCGAAACTAATGAAACCCCATTTGGGTTTTGTTACCTTAGCAGCCGTTCGGATTTCATAACCTCATGTACATTATGGCTAAAACATAATTATTCCCCAGAACATGCTAAAAATTATTTGGCATAATTACCAATAAAATACATGTCTATGGACTTGCTCAACCCCCGCAAATAAAAGTTTTATAATTGAGTTAATTTTATTTGAGACTTTAAAGATTAAATTGGGAGAACTTAGGGCGAGTGCCAAACGGTATTGTAAGTAAATTTTTCACACTTCTGAGCTGAATAATATTTCATTACATTATTTGACAGGCACAAAATTAGAAGCATAGTATCATAAGACAAAGTAAAACCACCGCCGCACATTGGGCCCTTTTGAGTTTTTTCGTTGCAAAAATCTTAAATTTTATAATAATACAGATATTTAAAAATTTTTTAAAGTATTTGAAAGAAAACTTCACAGACTTCAAAATACATGATTTGCAAGATCATAAGTTAGCCGCGGCACTGTGCACAGTATTGGCTTTTGACTGCTTTTATTACAAACATCATAACTCTTAAAGTAATAAAGTTATTTTAAAAATCTATAAAGCATTTAAGAGGTAACCATAGGCCGACAGAGGCACTATGCACAGTGGTGTTTTCGTTGCAAAAATCATAATTTTTGAAGTTACCAAGATATTTCTAATTGTTAAAAATTACTTGAATTTTAAATTCTTTAGCTTCAAAATAAGTGCTTCCGCATTATGACAGGCATTGAGTAGGGTGACACCTTTTGGTCGTTTTTGTCGCAAAAATCATATCTTTTAAAGTAATGATATTTTTAAAATTCAAAAAGCATTTAAAACACAACTTTTTGTGCTTCAAGTGATATTCTCATAAGGAAGTCTATAAAAAATACCACTCTAATATAAGACTTTAGACTAATATTATATTTTTTATTTACACTACAGATACACATTTGTGAAATATTTTTCATATTAATACTATTAAATTATTTAGTATATTTTCTTCAAACTAGTAACATTTTTTTGTTCGTTAGTTTTCTATAAAATAGTCATTAATATTGGGAGTGACCTATAATAGACTTAACATATCGAAGCTATAATTAATTATGTTCTTCCAAATCCTTTCGAGATCTTCCATGTCTCCGTGTTGAAATCAGTGGTTCTGAATAGGCCGCCAACACATTGAAAAGGTCCTCATTCAGTCTAGTTCATGAAATTTTGAAAGTATTCGTGTAGTCTTTGTTTTTGCTTTGCTGGGCTTCTTCAGATAGCTCTCCAATTGGTAAGCATTGATATTCAATTAAATTTTTACCGTGACCCAAAATCTTATAGACCGTAGGAGTAAGTTTCTTCTCAAGGTATATTTGAGCCAAAAGTTGGACAGTTTTTGATGCATAATGATGCAACTTTGGGCAATTTACCATTTCTCTTTATTAATATTAAGTTTATAATATTTAGGATAACTGCCAACCTTTTTATATTATGATTGTCGACCCCAGTAATTTTGGCTGTTACCTCATCATTTTTAAATAATGCACCGGACATATTACCATCGTTAGTATTTCCATACTCCGGCTGTGGGCAGGAGTCCAAGCTTCTTAAGAAATTCATTTTGTGTAATTTTTTTTGAGCAGATTATTTATCTTTTGGTGTTGCGTGCTTATCAAAATATTCTCATTCTCGGGAAATTGTATACGCTTGTTTTAAAATAAGTTCCATGCACCTAATTCTGACATGTAACGGATAAATTCCATATTCATCACTTGAATCATCAAAATTTTGAAAGTCTTTCTGCGACTTTTTGCAAATCGACCAAATCAAAGTTGACGAAGTATCTGTTATTACTTTATTTAATGTGATTTTTTTTCGAACGATTTTGTTGTTAGTGGTTTTTTCAATCCAAATTAATTATTATTTTGGCTAAAGCTCGTAACATTTTATTCAGAAAGAATTGGATATGAGACAATATTCCAAAGCAACAAAGGAAAATTTTAACACCAATTAATTTCAACTTGCACGGCAGAACAGAAACAACGTTGTTTTTCGGGAGCCGCTTCACTCCCATCATCAGTGTTCATGTGTGTTTTATTTATCTGCCACTGTTTAGGTGGCTCGGTTGAATGTGATTTCAAATTTGTATTTATACAAATAATGTCTAGAAAAAGCATACGAGAGTTATTTGTATTATTAGCTGTTTTTACAGTAAACACTGCTTTACCACTATCAATATTCAAATTTTACTATCACTAATTAACGTTATTACATTTAAGACTGCCATCAATCATTGTAAGACAAAATTCATAATCAATGAAAACAGTTTTTCCATTCTTCATTTCAAGAACAGAAGGCTATAGTTCAGAAATTTCCTTTTTTATATCATTTACAGTAGATTTGATTATTTCTGAAAAAATCAACTGATGACTTATTTATCAATGTAAGCAAATTTGGAAGTAATACTCTTCTTTTTCAGGCGTTTGGCTATATGATCCATTAAGTCTTACAGGTTAACCTCTACCGATACTTCAGTAACCTTTACATTAAATGGCACTGCTTTTTTTGGCAAATGTAAGCTTTTTGTATCCAGGAAGAATATTCACATTATGATTTCTTAAAGACCTTCATGAAATCGAATAGTGTTTCTTTGACAATCAGAAGTCCATAAATAACGCTAAGGCTTCTTCTATGCTATACTTTGTGGGTGAAGCATTTGGAAGACTTTGAATACTGTCTTTAATCCTCTGCATTCTATATATTGTTGCAAGCGCCATAGCGTTTGTAATGTCATACCTTGATTTATCTTTATCTTTTACATACTTAAGAGGTAATGCTTCTGAAAGATGCGATTTAGATATATCTTTTGTGGCATTTTGAAGTTTTCGTTTTTTTGTGTTCTCCAAACGCTCGTTTATAGTTTTTGTAGGTCTTCCTCTTCTGCTGTCAGAATATATATGTAAAATGTACAAATATAAAAGATAAAATCTTGAAATTTTTTTTTTTTCAAATTTTGTACACAAGCATTTTTTCTAGTTTAACAATATTTACTTCAATATTCAATAAACTATTTATATAATTCAGTAAGCACTGCTGCTGTGTAAAAAAACTAACTATATTTTATATAGATTAATATTGCACACTTCTCAAATTTAATTTTAATAAAATGATGGAAATATATAATTGAAGCACTATTTATAAAATTTTCACCTGTTTTTATACATATGTGCTTATTTAGGCTGACGTAAAAATTAACACTTTTAGCAGCTTATTTGAATTTTTGTGTAAAATTAAACAAGCTACGTGTTTTTATTACAATTAAATCGATATAATTTTAGACAAAATTAATTTTTCAACCCCAGTTTAGACATAATAGGACCGTAAATTTCAAGTAAAGTTTTAGAGTGTAGATGACAGCGAGGGATCACAAGTGATATGCTCGCTAATCTACAAAGATGAATTTAATTATTATTACTTTCAAGGAGTAATTATAATAATAGTGTTGAATTGGGAAAGAAGTGAATTAAATTGGGCTTAGGTTAGATCATGGTTTAGAATGGGCTTAGCTCAACTTTGGTTAGACGTCTTCTCTGTAGTAATATATAGATAGTTAATAATAGTAGATAGATAGATAATAGCAGATAGATGCACACAGAAAAATACAGAATGTAAAAGCAGCGAAGACATGGTTGATTTTACATTTGTCGTTAATGTAAATTTAACATTGCACAATATTTTTGCAAAAAATTACATGACATGAAATCAAAATTGTTTAATTCTGGTTTTACCTATATGTTTCTTTCTGTGTGTAGTTCTTCAATGCAATTCCGTTTATAATTTATAATACAATTCAGGGGAAAAATTACGGCATTCGATATCGAACGAAATCCCATACAAATATTTTGAGTTTGTACGGAAATTTCGTTCGATATCGAATGCCGTAATTTGCCCCCAGTTTATTTTTTATAATATTGTTACAAAACTTAAATGTAGATTCATATTTAACGGACATAAAAATGCAGCGGTGATTAAGCACAGTATAATCACCCGTGTGTATAAAAAATTGAGCACTCAAATTCAAACTAAAGGAAAGAGAACATTCAAGAAAGTTCTAGAAGCAGCAACGAGAATCTACTAGATTGTTTAAGAAATCTGTATGAAAAATCTTCATAGCAATTGTAAACAAAGACTAACGCCCTCGAACCGCTGCAAGTAAAATGCTATATAAGCCGACACTGCCAGACACAAAGAGGTCAGTCAGTCTTGTCTAAGCTTTTGCAGCGTTAACTAATCGAATTACTTTGTGTATTTTATTAAACCGTGGTATGAAAGCAAATAAAACATCATTAAGATCAAAATCAATTTCTGTTGTGTTTTTATTTTATTTTTGACTAAATAAAAGAACTCAGACAAGTAAACGTTATCGAAAAGGTCGAAACGTAACAATAGTAATAATAATTCAATAAAACGTATATATATTCTTTTAGTAATAAGTATATATTTAACAGTTTGGCGTTAAGTTTTAGAGAGTAAGTTCTTGATCACACGAAGGTTAAAATACAAGTGAAAAATTAATTCAATGAGGTTTCTAGACGTATACTTCCGGTTTTTTATAACAATAAGGAAATAACAGATTGGAAAATTTAATTCCACATATGTGGTACTACAACTTAATTAGGTGCTGCCAAATTTTCATTTTGTAAACTTTAAAAAAAGAGTCTAAACAGCTTGCTAATATTTTACATTTTTCGCGACCTATTAATTTTTGGTATAATTTATAAGATTTTCTATAATATAAAGTTTTTAAAATAAATTAAAACTTTTAAAAATTATTAAATTTAAAATTTTTTGATAAAAATTCGTTTATTGTAAAGTTAAAAAAAAATGTTTACTTTTCGGTAAAATTAAAAAATGTGCTGGTATCTACATTAATTTCTGTGAAAACATAATTCTTTTTTTATTTTTAAGCGATTATTTTTCGAACAAATTGGTTGTTAGTATTTTTCAATCCAAGGTGATCATTATTTTGGCTGAAGTTCGTAACATTTTTAGTCAGAAAGAATTGGACATGAGACAATATTCCAAAGCAAAATTTAACATCCATTAATTTCAAATTACACGGCAGAACAGAAACACTCCTATCATCAGTGTTCATGTTTGTTTCCATGTATCCGCCACTGATTAGGTGGCTCGGTTGAATGTGATTTCAAATTTGTATTTATTCAAATAGTGATTCGAGAATTTATTTTGCTAAACTTACTGAGTATACTTTGATTTACTGATAGTGATATCTGGGGGCAAATCACGGAATTCGATATCGAGTAAAATCCTATACACAATTTTTTAAATTTGCATGGAAATTTCGATCGATATCGAATGCCGTGCTTTGTCCCCTGAATTTTTTAGAGCTAATTTTTTTTTGTGAATACAGATTTAATTTTCTTCATAAAATTTTGATTTTCAAGAAAATCTGTTTTGGTAATTTTTTTGAATTTTTTTTACGATATTTAGATCTTTTTACCTATTGAAAAAATTGCGACTTTTGTTACTTCAGCTTAAAAGCTATAAAAAATTGGCAACCACGTTGCTCGCATCAACTTGATTTGAAAAATGGGTTAAATTAAAATCGAAACACAAATCAACAATATAAAGTGGAAAGAAGCATTAACGTACTGTTGACTTCCTTTGAAAAGGGCGTTATATTTATTACGGCGATATTCTCAAGCTAAAAAAACATTAGCAACCGTCAATGTTGCCTGTTTGTATTTTTATTGTCATTACTACCGGTGTTGTTGTAACAACTGACAATGCATTGACAATTGTTTCATTTTGTAGATGGATCTGTTTTTCTTGAATATGCTCGATACTGCTGAAATGTGAGTAGAGGTACGTGAGTGTGCATTTGCATGTTCGTGTAATGAATGAGTAACGCATGTTGCAGAAAATTCTTAAGGTTTTTTTATTTGATTTATTTTTTTTAACTTCCGTATGCAACAAATAACACTTGTTCTAGTAACTTTTAAAAGAATGATAAAGCATTATGTGTGTACAGATGGCTTTACAATTGGTTGACAAGCAATAAAGGAGGAGAATAATTCAACGATTTATAACACAACTTTATTCGATTTAAATAACATTTTACCACATTTACTTTTCTTCACATCAAATACGATAGACACTTTTTTTATTTTGTTGTAAAGTGTCTAACTACCATGATGGATGGATGACTTATTTGCATCAAGTATTTCTTTTTCTTAATTTTATGTCTAATATAAGGGTCGAAAAGGACTTCTTGGCTTAATGATGCAAAATGTGCAGCCATATCAATAACATACGTATTCACAATATATGCAATTGAAGTCAAAATGAATGTTGAAAAGAAATTATATGAAATAAAAAATATAAGTGTTAAAAAAAATTTGTATTTTACATATTTAGTAAAACATTAATAGTTTTATTAAAAAACAAATTGAAATTATTATTGAAGGCTATAGGTAGTTGCTATTGGCATTTCACTGTTGCTAATGCAGACCATAAGGGAACTTTTCCCTAATATTTCTTAGAACAACTAGAGATATTATATTAAACTTTCGTTAAAATGAATGAAAATTTTAAACAATATCAAAGTTGTAACTATGAAATATTTTGGAGAAGTTCCCTAATAATCTGCATTAGCAACAGTGAAATCTTCAATAATCAATTCATTTTGTTTTTAACAAAATTATTAATGTTGTACTAAATATGTAAAATATTAGTTTTGGGAAAAAGTGCGAATGAAAAATTTAAAATGCTAAAATTATAGCAATTCGCGTAAAAAGCTCCAGTTATTGACTTGACAGCACCCGGTATTTTATTTTGGTTATCTTTTTTAGTGGCCAATTCAAACATTAACCAAATTATTTTAAAGATTTTTTCGCATTTTCTTTCATATTCTTTAATTACACATTTTTAAAATTTAAACATTTTAACTATTTTATTTGAATTTATTTTGTTTTATTTAATTTCATATTAAAAACTTTCTCATGGTAGTTATTGTACAATAATATATTTTTTTCAATTGTGAACAAAGTTTATCAACTCAGAAAGATTAGTTGCTAATCAGCAGGGCAATTGGGTGTAAGTTACAATTAAAATTTTTTGCATTAAAATTTTTATATGATAGAACTCTTGTTTTACTGCTGATTGCTTCATTTAAGATAGTAACAGATACATATGTATGCAAAATAAAATGTTGTTGACTTGACCATAATCTATATAATAATTATTATATTATTAAAGGATTATTCTTAGTTGTAATCAAATCATAGTACTACGAATCCGAGGGCGTTCTATGAATTATATAAAATTTTTATAGAAATTTCGAATTAAACAACGAGCTTGATGTTTCTTTTATTATAAAATCATCCACATTATTTTCATTATTGCGCTACACCTTTGTGTAGCTTCCTCACGATTACGAACAAATTGAAAATTTATTTAAATTAATATCTATGTAAAAAACTCTTAGAAGGATATTTATTTTTTGTTATGCCTTCGCGTTTAGGAAGTATTTTCGCTAGACTCTTATTTTTGTTTAACTACGGTTGGGGTAAGACAAATAAAAACAATAAAAATAAAGACAATAAGATAATAAGATAAAAATTAAATATTTAAATAAATATCTCATACAAAAAGTACTATTCTTCTGGTATTCTTATTGTATTATTTCAAAAGCACTAAATATATCGGCTAACTGGTAAGTAAACTTACCACCTCATACCAAAGAATGCAATCTTTCTATTTTTTAAAAGTGCAAATGTATGTTTCCACGAAATATGTTCACGTTTTCGGGTTCCGAAAATGAGGGATCAAATAAATATTTATAATTTAAAAAAATATATGTCTAAAAAAAATGTATATCTAAAAACTCCATTTCTTACTATTGAATTTCTTAAACTACTTCCAAATCTTTGACAAACAGTTAAAAAAATATTAATGCCATTCGAATCATCTTCATGTGGAGATAAAATTTATGAAATTGTAGATAGTGCTTTTTTTCAGAGATGCAGCACAATTATAACTTATACCAAAAGTGTAATAGGTGGTTCAATAATTAACTACTCGAAAATACGTGTTTTTGATTTTTTAAATTTTCCTTTAATTACGTTTTTTAAATGCATATTTTTTATGTTTCAAGTATGTATGCAGATTAATGTATTAATTAACATTTGTAAAAAGGTTAAGTTAACACACCTTTACATAAAAATTAATTATTTTCTATAAAATTCAGTTAAAATATTCACACAGCAGACTTCATTTAGTTCAGTAAACGTGACTGTTATTTGATTCTTGTATTCTCCAGCAAGTTTAGGATCGGGTATATCTACTGTCATATCTGTTATAGAATCAAAATGAAATCTTCTTCCTTTAGTAAGAGGACATGCTCTGTCTTTCTCTGGAATGTGCTTCACATATCTACTCCAAATTTCCAATGGACTAAATAAAGATTTACACAGATCTGCACGTCTCATATTGTAAATAGTATCGACCCAGTTACCGCGACTTTTTTTAAAGAATTGTGCCAAGAGTGGATTATTTTTCGTTCCAAAATCTTGAATTAGATCTGCATATCCATAATAATGAATTGATCCATTATTTAAAAACTCAAAATGCATGTTGGAGATGTCCAAATAATCAGTGATATAAGTGACGTTTGGAAAAACACAAGGTGAAAATATATCTTCATCATTCAATAAAATATCATATTGATAGGCGGATATTAGAGATAAAAAGATTGTTTTGATCACAGCTGCTTTAAAAGAAACGTTGAAAATCATTTTAAATTTTAATTCTGTTTTCATTAAAAATCTTTGGCTTTCAGAGTTAAATTTTCAAGTTGTTTTTAATTTTGTATTTGTTATCGATGACAATAGCAGTTGTAAAAGTATTAAATGAATAATTGTTACTAATAATTATAAGTTGTGAATGTAAAGTTAATTTTATTTTGATTGTAATCGAAACACATGTAAGAAAAACATGCATTTTATTGGAAATACATGAATTTCTTTGGAAATACATGCATTTCATTGGACTAAAATAGCTCAAACCGCAATAAATAAAACTTTTTGATATTATATTAATTCAATATCTTGAAAACCAAATTTACATAAGACTTTAATTAAGATTTAATTTTTCTGTTTGTATTACTGAACACTGTTATTGTCACCCAACGAGCTACAAATTGTATAAAAATTTATAAGAAAAATATAATTTATTTGATGCGTTTTTAGAATCAGTTTCAAGGTCTACAATGATTATCCTTTTGTAATTTGTTAAATTTTTATTTGTTTTTGGAAGTTTTGTACAAGTAAAGAGGTTTGCAACTTTTCAAAAATATTGTCAACGGTCTACTGATGACTTGGCGCAAACACCAATGAACTGTATGTCTATAGACCAGCTCAACCCACAAAAAAAACTTTTAAAATATATATATATTTTTCTAATCAATTAATAATAACATGAGAGATAGCCAGTCATACAGATAGACATCTAATTGCAAAACAAACAAAAATTAAGCAATAGGACCAATAGAATTCTGTATAGTACAAGACTAGTAGTCCTGGCAGTTTGTGTTTGGCTTGCTTACAATTAATACATTTTGCACTAATCGATGAAATTTGTATGTAATTGAAATTTGTTTTTACTGCTGATTGCTTCATTTAAGATAGTGAGATATCAAAAATATACATACGCACAAAAAAAATTTGGTTGACTTGACCATAATCTATATGATAATAATTATATTATTGAAGGATTATTATTATGTAGTTGTAACCAAATCATAATACCACGAATTATATAAAATTTATGATATACCTTAATGATAATATTTTATAGAATTTTTCAATTAAATGACGAGTTTGAGATTCCTTTTATTATAAAAACATCCACGTTACTTTTATTATTTCGCTACACCTTTGTGTACTTTCCAAACGATTACGCACGATTCGGTTTACAATTAATTAAAAAAATAATTAAATTAATGTCTTTGCAGAAAACTATTAGGGGGATATTTTATTTTTGATATTCTTTCGCGATTGGGAGGGATTTTCGCTAAACATTTATTTTTGGTTCACTACGTTGGGCTCAAGGTAAATTAGGTAATGGCCAATTTAATATTAAAATAAATATCTCCTACAAAATGTGAAATTTTTCTATGCTTATTGTATTATTTCAGAAGCACAAAACATATCGGTTCACTAGTAAGTAAACTTAGCATCTCATATCTCAAAAAGCAATCGTTCTATTTTTTTTTTTGAAACTTAAAATTAATATTTCAACGAAATCGATTCACGTTTTTGGGTACCGGGCAATAACTGGTCAAATAAATATTTGTAATTTAAAAATATGCATATATATAATATTTATGCTTTATTTTTTAACAGCTTAGGTTTTCATTAATATGAAGTTTTTGATTGAGTTCAATCCGCTAAATAATTCGATTAAATAGTTTATATTCCCAAAACTAGTATTCACCGTCGAAAGTGGTAAAATCAAACGAGGTACGCTGATGAGATGGTGTAGTGACGTCGAAATGAATAAAAATTTTTCAAAGTAAAAACAATTTCTTTAAAATTAAAAAGAAATGGGTAAACTGAAATTTGAACTCAAGCCAATAATTCATTTTAATCTAAAAATATATATATTTAATAAACTACATTTCTTACTATTGTATTTCTTAAACTACTTCCAAATCTATTTCTATTTAAAGAAAACTTGAATGAAATTCTAATCATGTTTATGAGATGCAGCACAATTGTAATTTATTTAAAAAGTATAAATAAGTTATTCAATAATAAGCTTATCGGAATTTTTGAAATTTTCCTTTAATTACATTTTTTAATTACATATTTTTTATGTTTCAAATATGTATGTAGATTCGTTTATTAATTAACACTTGTTAAAAGGTTATTTAGTTAACACATCTTCACAAAAAAATTACTTATTTTCTATAAAATTCTCCTAAAATATTTACACAACAGACTTCATTTAGTTCACTAATCGTGATCGTCATTTGATTCTTGTATTCGCCAGCAATTTTAGGATCGGGTATATCTACGGTCATATCTGTTATAGAATCAAAATGAAATCTACTTCCTTTAGTAAGCGGACATCCTCTATCTGCCTCTGGAATATGCTTCACATATCCACTCCAAAGTTCCAATGGATTAAATAAAGATTTACACAGATCTGCACGTCTCATATTATAAATAGTATCGACCCAGTTGCCGCGACTCTTTTTAAAGAATTGTATCATGACTGGATTATTTTGCGTTCCAAAATCTTGAATTAGATCTACATATCCATAATAATGAATTGATCCATTATTTAAGAACTCAAAATACATGTTAGAGATGTCCAAATAATCAGTGATATAAGTGACGTTTGGAAAATCACAAGGTGAAAATATATCTTCATCCTTTAATAGAATATCATACTGATAGGCAGATACTAGTGATAAAAATATTGTTCGGATCACAGCTGCTTTAAAAGAAACGTTGAAAATCATTTTAAATTTTAATTCTATTTCCATTAAATATCCTTGGCTTTTATAGTTAAATTTTCGAGTTGTTTTTTGATCTTTTATATGGTATCGATGACAATAGCAGTTATTAAAGTATTAAACGAATAATTGTAACTAATAATTATAAGTTGTGAATAAAGATTAGATAAGGCAATTGGAATGTGAAATATAATATTGATTTTAATCGAGACATATGCAGGAACTACATGCATTTTATTTGCTTTTATTTTATCATGCTTTTCATTGAAAATACATGCTTTTCATTGAAAATACATGCATATCATTAGAAATACATGCATTTTATTGAAAATACATGCATTTGATTGCACTAGACCAGCTCAACACACAGCAACCAGAATTTTTTTAAATTAAATTAATACAATATCTCGAACAATAAAGTTAAGTAATTAAGATTTAATTTTTCGGTTTGCATTATTGAAACTTATTTTGTTACATAACGAGTGACTAATTGTATAAAAATTGTAAAGAAAAATATAATTTGTTTGTTGGATAAGTTTCAAAGCCTACAAAGTTCGTACTTTCGTAATTTATTAAATTTTGATTTGTGTTTTGGAAGTTGTTGTATAAGTTAAGTGGTTGGCAACTTTCCAAATATATGTTTTAAGCTCTATTGAAATGTTGGTCTATAGACCAGTTCAACCAACCCACAAAAAAACTTTAAAAAATATATATTTTTTAAATCTGTTAATAATGAAAAGAGAGATAGCCAGTCCTGCATATAGACATCGAATTCTAAACAAACAAAAACTAAACAATAGGACCTTGGTAGTACAAGACTAGTAGTCCAGAGTAGAAGGCTCAATTCCTTTTTTAAGACCCTGGGTAGTTTGTGTTTACTTAAATCTTGAAATATATGCATGCTTTTTGCGATAACCGAATCTAAAATTTCATTAAAAAAATTTTTTGGTTTCCTCCATAAGTCGAGTCGACCATTAAAAGCTAAATTTGTATACCCTTTTGAGCACTTTTTTATTTTTTTAAAGAGCTTCAAACTGATCATAATAATACAATACAATCGACCCCTTGGCAACAAATGATTGCAAGCGACAGTTTTTTAAGAATTATTTTATTATTGAGTATACAATTTTATGGAATTATCGATAGTTTCAAGTTGTCATAGTGTCAAATAGTAATTTTTAATATACAAGCTGTAAGAATTTAATATAATAACAATGGGGAGCCCCGTAGACTAGTACATAGTATACTAGCCTATTAGTCTGGGGGTCGCTGGTTCGATTCCTGCTTCGACCATAGGCGTTTCTGCAGATAAGCCGAAATGGTTTCGCGGTTTATGTTTGTTCTTTAAAAAAATATGGCATTTACAACAGACCAAAATTCAGTACGAGATTTCGAGCAAAATATTATTGACTTTGAATAGACAAAACAAAACAAAGCAAAACAAAATCTAATTCCTCACTTGATTTTAACAAAATCTACTCAAAATTTCGTATTACTTATTGATCCAAATATTCCTAAATTGTACTAAAAAAATCCTACGCTGTTCAATAGCAATTCTGTAAAGGGTGCGCTCTCCAGCTGTTTCGCATTCTAATGTTAATTTTTGAATGGAGTTTGACATTCAAAATGAAAATTCCAATCAACTGTTTTTGCATGTATTCTTTGAAAGGTGTGCTCACCAGCTGTTTCCCATTCGAATGATAAATTTTGAATGGAGTTTGACATTTGAAAACAAAAATTCCAATCAACTGTTTTTGATATGAATACGAAATCTTGAAAAATGTTACGAAAGCTCCGATGTAAACGGTATAGATTTTGTTAGAGATTTCAATTGAAATCTACTAAATTTTGTTCTGGTGTAAATGCCATATAAGACATGTTCAAAAATAATTAAACACATTTTCATAAAAAAAATTAGTTTCATCGCTTACATTGATCAGACGCTAAAAGATCTTACATTATCTCATTTTGTTCGATAATTATCGAATAATGATTTAAAGTATTAAACATATGGCTTCACGACAGCATAACAAAAATTTATCAAATGTTTTTGGATGCTTATAAATTATTCACACATGAAATGCTTTTGCCGATGAAAATACATTTCTATTAACAACTTCAACTGAAGGCGAACTTCAGAAAAAATAAGTGCGAAGGCAGTAGAAAGGATAAGTATAACTTTGATACAGAGGGTAATAATACGAACTTGATCAATGAAAAATATTTATAGTGCACTAATTATTGAAACCAACTTTGCTATTATAAAATATTTTAACTTAAAATTCTTTTGCCAATTTACAATTACTTGAATACCTATTAAAGTCAATATCAATTTTTCAATAGAATTAAAACAGATCTTACGGAAATAATTTATTTAAAGTACTTTTTCCCCCTTAAATGCACTAACAAAATAACTCATATGAATTTACAGCATTTGCAAATACTCACACCAAGTAGTGGAAATAATTTAGTGAAATATGTGTAAGTGTTGTAAAAACAAAAAATTACAAGTTTGCGGGAATTAAAACAGATGTCAATATGTCGGGTCAATGATCCTTGAAAACAGGCTGGAGTCTATCAATAAAAACTATCTCTATCTTTTGCAAAAGTAACAATAAATATGAACAACAATAGCAAAAACAACAAACATTAATGTATTATTGAGCTCGATTTTTACTTAGGAAATAGTTGATCAATCAGTAATATGTTCGATTGAATTGTTGTAACTACATATACAAAAATAATTAATAAGTGAGAGTATTAAGAAGAATGAGTTTGAAATGCTTATTAAGGTGAACAAGTGCTGTTGCAATTTTTATTTATTTAATGTTCTTGTAAGTGAGAATGCAGGCATTGCAGATGATAAAAAAACAATGAGGCAGAGTAGTTGGGATAGAACAAAGCACATTTTTTGAACTTACATATGCAGAGGCATTGGAGCGACGAAAATTAGGAAAATGGAAGAAAACTAAAGTCAAAGCGGAAGTTTTAGTAAAGAATTTCCTAAGAAGCCATTAAACTCCCGAGTATGTGACATAGAAACTAAGTTTTTTTATAGAGTGACACAAGTTTAAATCATAATAAAATAAGGAAATATATTTTTAGTATCAATGAAAAGGGCTTTATTGGAAAGGAAATTTTATGAAATTAAGGCGCGTAGAAGGCGCAATCTGAAACACCAATTTTCAACAACTTTTCGCAGCATTTGCGCCCGTATTTTGCCGATAACTCTTCGACTGTTGATTTCCAGGTGCTCAATTGTTTAGGGTTCATCGACGTAAACCCCCAAAAAAATTATCTAATGGGGTTAAATCACACGATCTTGGTGGCCAATTAATTGGGCGTGAAATTATTTTTTCATCAAAAGTTTCTTTGAGTAAATTAATTGTAGCGCCTGCTGTGTGGCATGTGGCGCCGCCCTGTTGGAACTACATATCAGAAAGATTAATGCCACGTAATTGAGGTACGAAAAATTTCGAATCATGTTCCTCTACTGTTCACCATTGGCAGTAACGTTCTGACCATTTTCGTTTTTGAAGACATATGGGCCAATGACTCCGCTAGTCCATAAAGTGCACCAAACAGTAATTTTATGTGGATGTAAAGGTGTTTCGACAAAAGCTTGTTATTTCTTCTCACTCCAAATGCAACATTTTTGCTTATTTACGTAGCCATTGAACAAGAATCTGGCTTCACTGGAAAATAAAATTTGGATGGAAATTCAAAATCAATATCAATTTATGCTTCAGCCCATTCGCCGAATTCGCGGCGCATACGATGGTCGTTTGGCTTTAATTCCTGCAGAAGTTGAATCTTGAAAGCTTTTAAGACAAGATCCGTTCGTAAACTCCTCCAAAAAGTGAAAGAACTGCGGTTGCAGTTGCTGAGAACGTCGACGAATTTATTTATTAGGATAACCTTCAATTCTTTCCTGTACAGCGGCTACAGCTTCTTCAGTGCGCACTGTTCGGCATCTCGTGGGATGCACATTATCAGTAACAGTAAATGTGCTCCGAAAACGATCTATTGCTCTTCGAATTAGGCGCTCTGAAGGTCCGTTATGTACGCCATAAAATGGAAGAAGTGCACGATTAGTTTCACGAATAGAACAATTATTTTGATTGAAAATTTCAACAATTTACATGCGTTTCTCTAGTCTAAGCCGATTCATAATGAAATTTCAAAGCAAAGTTAGCAAAAAACTATTAAAACTATCAGCTGTTAAATGGGTGCTCAAATAAAGCAGTGATGCCAACTCAAAGTTGTGATACTCTTAAAAAACACGCTTTACTATGGAGTTACGTAAAATTGCTTGTTGTGAATACATAAAAATACAGAAAATCATGGAGCATCGTAAGTATTTGCAAAATTATTTATGGATTCCAATTTTGTAGAGAAAATAAATTGAGGTAGTAAAGTCTTAGTTAATTAGTTGGTTAGTTAATAATATCTGAATGCTGTTAACTTCCTGTGAAGGCGCAAATGCTCTTTTAATGATGATTCGGGAGCTGTAAAGAACTGAATCCTTGAAAATAGCTCTCCAATTTTTTTCTCCGAATATCTAAAAAAGATTCTCTGATAACTAATTTAAAGAAAAATAAAAGTAAAGACAAAATTAATCCCACTGTAGTGAATAATGGGATAGCAGTGGAATTTTAGTTGAATAGAAATTTTTATTCCCCTTGAACAGAAAAAATCTGTCGTGAATCTCCGGCAAACTTTTCTTCCTGATATTAAATCTATGTGAATGTATAGGAGGAAAGAATATGAGTGAGGCATAAGATTGTAATAAGAAATTAACAAATTTAAGTTTAATTATGAAGAAATACCTGTCCCAATAAGTTGTTTCTGAGAATTATTATCAGGAATAATTATCATTTTTTACTGATCTTATCCTCAAGCTTTTGAATTCCAAGATATAATTGAAAAGAAAATGCTCAAATTACATGATGCTTTTATTCAATTCGCCTGCAAGAATTAAGTGAAAAAACCAAAAGAAAGTGGAAAAAGTGGAAGGATGAATCTTAAGCATTTCAAGGGTTTTAAGTAAGAAAAGGTGAAAATTACATAAATAAATTCTATATAAAATTTCTTGAGGTTTTACAACGCAACTTATTTAGTTCTGCTAAAATTACTTTCGTTAATGCCACTTTAAACTTCGCCAGAGTTTCATTTATCTGTCATATATTTTGAAAAAATAGAAAAAAATGACATTTGAAGATAGTAATTGTAATGCAATAATTATTTATCAGAAAAGGATATTTCGAATTAACTGAAACTAATTTAGTCATAGTCAATAACAAAGGTGTACCGATATAAGTCCCAGTACTGATTAACCAGTTCCAATGTTACCTTCTTAATAAAAGTAATTGAAATTTATAAGAAAAGGATTTGTAAATTCATATTTTGAACTCAAGCCAAAACCATTTCTTTTAAACCTAAATTTAAACATAAATTGAACAGTTCCACGAAATTACTCGTACGTATAATTAATAATAAATTAGGATTTTGTTAGAAACTAAACACGACGGTCGTCTAGCACTGGTGGCATTTTTATTAGACTAAGTTCGGGTAAAGTGGTATCCTTATTTTTTATTTGACTATCATGCTTTGAAGCTTAGTTCGATTGGAACACATCTCAGCTGGTATTCTATTACAGAACTTAGGTTTAAATTCAGAAATTGAAAGAGTCTTTGGATGCCAAGTTTCAGAGAAAGTTAAATAACCCATAAACCAACTCTTGTTTTACACGGTATTTTTTTACACGAATTCGAAATAATGCGGTTTACAAATAAGAACAAACGATTTTTTTGCACTAAACTTTTTAATTTCCACGGTTTTTCTTTTTAAAATTTTCCAGACATATAAATAAGGTTACGAGTCGGAATTCAAACGAATTTTCATCTCATCTTTAAAATAACATGTATTTTCTCGTATAATGCTTCCAATTGTTGAATGTTTAAGCCTCTTTTCTTAATTCGTTAACTTAGAGTGGCTGCGGCAAAAATTTTTATATATCGGAGGGCATTAAAAACTCAATAAGAAATATGAAAAAAACATTAAATTTTAGAGATACCATGATTTGGAGTTCGTAATTAACGGGACTCTAAGGAGAAAGAACATTAAGCAACTTTCACTTCATTTCATGGCAAATAATAAGGCGTGGCTGACGGCTGATCTATTTACAAATTGGTTCAATACCTGCTTTGCTCCTGAAGTCCACGAATAGACAGAGCAAAAAGGTTTGAAGTACAAAATACTTTTAATCATTGATAATGCGCCCAGCCACCCAATGATAGATCATCCAGATATTCAATTGTAGTTTTTGCCTCCTAATAACACCTCATCAATTCAGCCACTAGACCAGGGTGTTATAGCAACATTTAAAATGTACTGGAAGAAAGAAATTTAAAGGTTGTGGAAGCATGGAAAAAGTATACAATTATGAATTGTATAATACAGGCTTCATTTGCCATGAGACAGTTGCACCAATCGACCTTAAATGCTTGTTGGAAAAATATTTTCCCACAAAGTGGAAGTTTTTTAGTACAAAAATCGATACGTTGTTCTAAAATTATAGCTATATCAAATGCTCTATCAAAACCCTTAAGATGAGGACGATTTGATTGACTTAATGACAGATTCTTAGAAAAGACAAGATGATTTAGACGAAGTTCCGCTTTTAACAGCTGGTTTATTTCGCAAGGGCTTAGAATTTGCTGTAAGTATGAAAAAACATTTTCTTATTCATGATCCTGATATGAAGCGTGCATTACAATTTCAACGAAATATTCAGTTTTCTATAGCTGGTTATAAAGAATTATATAAGCAACTTAAGAAAACAAGAAAACAACAACTAATAAGAGAATTTGTAACAACCGAAAAATCAACGGAGGCCGTTAATAATGGACTGAGTTCTTCATTCAATTTGTTACAAATAACTGACATATCTTCTAATGGCACCAGTATTGTGAATCCTTTTTGTAATAAGCGTGCACACGACTGCTATCAGAAACCGACGAGTAATTTATTTTATTTTTCTTATGCAATTGAATTCGTTTTTTTAATGCGTATTTTTTTATAAAAATGTTTGATGATCTTTTTATGCACGTTTTAATAGTAAATATTTGAAATTTTTTGAACTTACACGACTTTTAAAGATATATAATATAAATATTCCTTACGTTGCGTGTATTTTTATACACGATTTACTTTTTGCATGATTTTCTCAGGTCCATATCCACTGTGTAAATAAAGAGTTGAGTGTACTTTCAATGCAAATATGACCCTAAAAAGTAATCTTCGGGCAGATAAAAAAATATCTCCAATTTTTACTGTAAGTAAACTTGTATTGCAATCAAACTTAAACGCTGAGAGTAATTTATAAGGATTTTAAAGGATTTTCTGGCCAACAAATCGCCTATTTTATCCAAATACATAGTTTTTTTTTTCTTTTTTCGTGTTTTCATTTTCTCATTTTACTTTTCTTTCACATGCCTGAGCATAATTGGTATGTAATACACTATACCATTCCTGGGCCATTACCACACCAGCCGAATTCGAGTTTAATCCAAATAATTGTAAATAAAAATTTGTTCCATAATAAACTAAATTTTTCCAATGTGGTTCAGTAATAAGGAGCTCACTTATAAATTTAAAATTGTTTATTGGGGCTTAAATCAGTTGTCTAAAGGTATCAGATATTTTTCAGTGGACAACCTCTTTGCACAGCTTTCAAAAAGCAAATTCATATTCTGATACCTAGAAACCATCAAGCTTGGGCTTGTCAGCTTTTCAGGTTTCGATTAAAGATACTGTACCATATTACCCGCCTATACCACTATACCTAGCACCTACCCGAGTAGAATTAGCAACAACATTCGCTTGTAGCAACGGAAACACTCCAGCTTAAGGCAAAAAAATAAATCAGGAAACAATAGCAAATTTTAGCTGTTGACTTAGTTTGCACCAAAACGTAGGTTGTGAACCATTAACAACTACTAAAATAAAATTCAAATCAGTTAAGGCTTCGGTTGCGTGGCTGCCCTCTTCAAGCGGACATTCAAGTAGAATCTAGATTTTTCCTTTTTGAAACAGTTTATGTTAATGTTCCCTATTCAAAAGTAAGAATAGTGGTTGTCAGGCATACTGAAAGTAAATGATGTAACATTAAAATAATATATTGATGATTTTGCCGCCCTTAACTCTGAGTTAGCTTTTTCCAACTTTCCGAAAAAAATAGTTGAATATTTGCTTATTTTTTCAGCAAACTGAATGAGTTAGCTGTTTTCTTTCCACTATTGTGCGAGAATAAATCATTCGACATATTTGTGAACATAAATTTATATCAGTTTCTGTTAAATGTATTATTATTTATAGAAAAGACTCAGGTGCATTTATTTATTGGCACATCAAGATACATACAATTTAACTGTGCGTCTGTGTGTTCAATTAAGTATTTATAATTGAGTGCTCGTTCGATTCATTGCTATCTGTTTATTATAATAGTGGCTGCTTTCATAAAATATTGCCAGCGTTGTTTTTCTCGCCACCACTGTTGCAAAAAATACAAACTTCACAACAACAAAGCGGCAACAAAGAAAACACTTTCGCCCTATTGTTGTTTTTATTAGCAATTGAAGCAACACGGTGAACATTTTGAGATATTAATTCCCAAAAGCATTTTATCAAAACCGCCCGTTTGTGACAATTTGTCTAAATGTGCTCATCAGATTTATTGTGAAAAAATGATAAATCAAAAATTTCAAAATTTATTTAAAGCTGCTAAAATCCTTGTTTCTATCTTCCAAATCATTTCTGGAATTTTACTGATTTTAAGAGTCGAAAAACTATTGTTTAATCATATAAAAAATGTTTCCTAGGTTATTGTTGTTACAGTGTTTATGTTGCATTCGATGTTGTTTTATTTTCACATTTGTAAATTGCATTTAAGTGCTGTTGTTTTTATTCGTAGTAATGAAAACAACACAACAGCACTCCATTCATTCATCTTAAAATTGTTTCATCCATACATATATTCAGCCAAACTAAACCGCCGTCATCCGTCCATCCATCCAGTCCGTCATAAGGCCATATATTTATACATGCCATGGTGCCATTTAGCCAACCATTCAATCATTTATTTTATACGGCTTTTGACTGTGCGATCGCGCCCGCCCACACGCTTCGTTTGCACATGTGTTTAACAAACTCATTTGTTTAAATTTATTTTATTGTATTTATTTTAACACACAATTGTAGCAAGAGTTTATTTTTTTTTTTTATTTTTTTGTTTTTAATTTTTAATTCGTGCGTTTGTTGTTTTTTTATTATTTTATCTTGCTTTTGTTGTTTATTTAAAGTACTACAGAGAGCATTTTCAAATCGTTGATATTTATGGCTGATTGTTTTTTATTGTTTGTTAAAAAACGTAATTTTTTTAGATTAAACATAAGTTTTTATGAACAAAACAAGTTATAAACTTTATTTTAATTTTAAGGTCGTAGGACATTTAAATTGTAACATTTTATTGCATAAGCGGTCAAATACATTCAAGGATGGAGATGATGATGATGATGATGATGCTGTATTTGTTTGCCAATTATTCAAGGAATCAAAACAATTGATTGGAACATTTTGTTGTGTGCAAAAAGGAAATTACTTATTGTACTTAACCCTGCAAGGTTCAATCGGGTCTGTACAGAACTTTTGCATTTAAGCGTCTGTATAACGTGTTCGTTTTTCTTGACTGGCTAAAGCCAGCTACTGCAAACACAATGAGCATAAAATCAGATCGCTGATACGTTTTTGTGTGGTTTTGTTTCACAAATACAATTGAATTGCTTTATACGGACCAAGTACGTCCCTGCAGAGTAATCGACACTTCAGAGAATATCCTGGTAATGACACAAGATTCATCGACCAAAAAGTAAATTAGCCTACCAGATGACTACGCTCTTAGTAAATGACAAAATAAGACTAAAAGGTTTTTCTACAAGAACTTTATTTTTCAATTGTGGCAACACCAACCGATACAAAATATACCAACACCAACGAGTGTTCAACCGGGTCGTTCAACTGAAAACATCGCAGCCGTGAGCCGCAGTTGAAGAAGATCCAAATATGTAAATTCGTCGACGTTCTCAATAATTGGAGTTATTCAAAACCACCACATGGCGAATTTTGCATAAGGATTTGGCTTTGAAGCCTAACAAGGTTCAACTGGTACAGGAATTGAAGCCAACCGATCATTCATATCGCCCTAGATTCACTCAGTTCATTCAGGAACAACCCGCTGGTTATTCTCAAAACCCCATTTTTTCAGACGAAGCTCATTTTCACTTGTCAGCGTCTGAAAATCCTAGAGCGATTATTGAGAAGACTTTGCATCCTCAACGTGTCATTGTATGGTGTGTAATGTGATCTGGAGGCGTGATTGGGCCGTTTTTTCGAAGATGAGGCTGGAAATACGGTAACGGTCATTAGATCACGCTATCGCGAAATGTTAACAACTCAATTTTGCCCTATTATTGATGACGTGGATATCACTGACACACAAAAAGGATCATTTGAACGAAAAAGCTTTCCAAAATGGCAAAAATGAATTTAAAGAAATCTTAAAAACTAAGAACGCAGATAGATACACAATAAAATTTTATATCATATTTTAAGTTTTTAAGACTTTATGTTGCGATTCGTAGACACTGCTGAAGTCAGGAAAGTGAAGAAAATTACTGGTTCTTTTAATGTTTTTATCGGTTTCAAGATGTCTATATGATATTTTTGTTGTGGCTACACGAATGAAAGTATTACATGGGGTTTGTTGTAGAAACAGTTAAAGAAACTGACACTAGATTTTTTTATATCAAATTACACCTAGAACTATCAAAAAAATCAATCTTTCAATTCAAAAAACACGTTTGATAATTTTGGCCAGCTTTTTGGCTCAAATACTCCTCTGTGTTTCAAAAGGACGGCGCCACATGTCACACGGCCAGTGAAACGATCAATTTATTGCAAACCAAATTTCCCGATCGCATAATTTCACAAAAATCAGCTTTTAAGTGGCCAGCCTGATCGTGTGATTTATCACCACTGCATTATTTTTTGTGGGGCTATGTTTAGGCCAGAGTCTATACGGAGCCAATCGAATCGATTGCAACCTTAAAATTCAAAATCCGTAATTTTTCCAAAAAGTGAATAAAAACTTTGAAGAAAGAATCGACATTTGTCAGCGTAGTCGTTGTGGACCTTTGCCAGTTATAATTTTTTATTCATAATTGCCAAACATTTTTCATCGTAATATAAATTTGAATCATCTTTATTTAAATTTATTGTTTATTTTTATTTTAGAAAGCAAAGTTCTTGTTGAAAAACCCGTTACTAATCCGTTTCGATGCCCTCCTGAAACCAACACATGTGAAATCAATGAAAGTTAAGTCTTAAGTTTCGTTGATTCGCAACAGGAGATATTTAATACAACATGACAAGCGAAGTTATTAAAAACTAATTAAAATTTATGATTTTTCAAAAATAATGAACGAGATAAAAATACAACGTTTTCCACTTATGTAGGATTTTCAATCAAAACCTCCTTTTATTACATTTCAGGTAAGTGTAACTTGAAGTTTAAAATTTAAAGTTTGGAGAACTTTAGCACCGCCTGTAAAGAAATTGAAATCCCTCTTGGAGGCTTAACAAAGATATAAATTTTTTAGAATTAGGAAAAACTACACAATTTTTTATATTTTTAATAATTTTTTTATTTTTTTTCACACAATTTATTTAGTGTTTTTTGTTTGTTTAATTTTTCAAATCCAATTAAATTTTTTAAATCGTGTTATACATGCATTCAATTGTTGTTGTTGTTGTTGTTGTTACATATAATGCAAATAATTTTATTTTATTTTTCTGCTGCTTATACATAATTTTTAATCATTATTTATTTTAATATACTGATTTTATATTTTAATATTATTTTTAATTAAATTTGTTTATAAATAATTATCGTTAATATAATATACTTGCGCTAAAACGATTGTTTGCAATTACATGTAAATTACTTTTAAATATTATTTATCTTCATCTGTAGTTTTATACTTTTTTAAATATATATTTTTTTGTTTATTTATTTTTTTCTTTTAAAAATTTGGTTTCTTTTATAGTTTTGTTAATAATTGAAAAATATATTTAAAACGTAAAGTGAGCAGTTAAGTAATGAAGTGGCTTACGAGTTTTTGTGCTTGAAAAATTTACAGAGGTATTAAAAGTAAGTAAAATTTGCAGGCAGGACTTATTTCCAAGTTTTATTTTGCCTTTTAAATATGTGAATATATGCCACCCCTTTAGTTTGACGCTCACTAACATTTATTTACCAATATTCGAAAGTTAAGACTATTGTTTTTTTTTCAATTCGTTTTTATATTCATATTTAATTTAAAATAAATGTAAATTTTTTAATATGGTCGTTTAGCATTTGTCGTTTGAAATAACTTAATATAAAAATTAATTTAGTCTAAAACAATTTGTTTACAATTGTGAAATATTTAATTTAGTCGCTTTTACTTCATAAAATATAACATTTATACAAAAAATTATTTAATAAATGTAAGAAATTATAATACATTGTTTATGCGATAAGAAACCAAAAAAATATTTTCTTTACTTTATTATTATTTATAAAAAAATTTTACAGTGTACACAGGGTGGTTGTTGTCTTGACTTAAGCTTAAGTATTTTTCGTATCAATTAAACTTTTTACAAAATTTTATCCTAAACAACTAAATATGTTTGTAACTAAATTATTAGGTATTGGTTTAGTTTAATTTTTGTTCATTATCATCTAGCAATTAATGTATATGTACAAGTCTTGTGAGTGGTATAAAGTTGATATTGAAGAAATAAAATACTAAATTATTTACAAAAGAAAAAAGTTTCTTTCATAAATTTAGTATTTTTTTCATTTCATTGTTTTGCTTTAATTTTTAAATACAAACAGGATCACGCAGTTTTGTTTAAGGGTTTTTTGAAATAATTTTCTTATTAATAGTATATTAGCAAAAAAAAGAAAACTTAACATAGAAAACAATGGAAAATAGTGGAAAATAGGACTTTAAGCAGAGGTAGCAAGTTTTTTAACAGGGTTTCTAATTTTTTTTACATGTATACATTTTATTTTAAAATAAGTGAAACAATTCAAACGTGTGTTAAGGGTTTATTTATTTTTTAACAAAGATTTACTCCTTCAGTTTTACTTATTAAGCTAATAAATGCTGTTTAGACGATATATAGTGTGTAATATAATATTTGTTTGTTATGCGCTTTAAACTTCAAAGAAAACTAGACCAAAAATTTCAATAAGGGTGGACAAGAAAGAGTAGGAAATTCTTTGAAAATGAAAAAGCTAGAAATAAAGGTTGAAGAACCCTATTTTAATTCAAGTTAATATATTATCTCAACTAAAGTAATACCACAAATTAAGTTGTTTTGGTATTAGTCGGCAAACTGTTTCTTGCTTCTTTTATAATTTATATTTACGCTGCCTTAAATGGGTGGAAAAAAATAGTGGTTCCACGTTTTCGAATTTGTAAGTCTTTTATTTGTACTTATATGCCACGGCTATAGGTTAATCAATGCATTGTAATCATGCAAAGCAGCAGAGGGATATTTCACTGCACACTACGATTAGGTTATAAAACTATCTTTAAACCTCGGAGGTATAACCAGGTCTGTGCAGACCTTTTGCATATAAAAGTTTGCATAACTTTATTGTTTTTCGTGCTGGAGACAAATTCTTCCATGGCTTCCTGGAGCAACATTCTCCGGACACAATGAGGAAGAAAATAGACTGATTGTGTCCGGGTTCGATTTAATCCAGGCTTAGATATATTTTGGCTCAAACGTCAAAACCAGGTCTATGCAGACCGCTGAATATTTTATATGGTATATATTGTATGGGAATATTTTATATTTATATAATGAAGGGAGGGGGCAGGGGATTAAGCCCGTTTTCGAGTGATATGGAATATAGCGTAAGCAAAATATTAGTATATCAGCAGAATTTGAAATCTAAACGTATGTATTTTTCTTTTTGTAGAGAATTCAATTGTAATTTTCCAAAAATATAAAATGTAAATATGTATAAGCCGATAATTTGTTTTCGTCATATAATTTGGCCTCGATTTTGATGACAAAACGGTTGAAGTATGTAGGAACCACGCAAAAAAAACAGAGTCTACATACCGAAGGAGATGTTGGATCCCAAAAAAAAAGATATTCAGTACAACAATAAAGTCGTACTAAATTGCATTACGTACCAAAAAAGAAAAAAAGTAGTGTTTCTCGACTTGACGGAGCATTATAATTCCGCCGTACACTTATCGAAATCACGCGCACAAGCGATTTCAAAGATTAGACTACAAGAAGTAGGAAACCGGAGTGGACGCCATGGATCAGGCGGTTTGTAGTAGCACTTGTAAACGAGCCACAAATTAATGGCCGTTAGCATTGTTTTTCAATATAATTCATGAAAATTTGGGGTAAGGGAAACGATAGAAGGCGAATCTTCCTTATGGATCTTTACGTGGAACAAAGGGCAAAGAATCCAATTGTACAAAGAGGTTTGCAGGCTCGCCGATACGGAATCTATAGTGACGGTTATCTAGGTATTACTGTATTTTTTAATTTGTTGTACTTTTAAGAAAAGCTTACTTTAACTTTACGTAAATTTTCTACTTTTAAACAGATTTTGGTGTCAAAAATCTGTACTTTTTACTACATTAACGACGAGTCGAGCTTCCTGAAAATTAAAGGATTGACCGCTTTATTCATTTATAGAATAATCTACAGGTAGTCAATCTCGGGCCAGCTTAGCTTTTTCGATGGTGTATTTAGCCTCCTTTTTGTGTCGTTTGCCCCGAAATGAATTGTTTATCTCTTTAGTGTTCTTATAATATTATTATTTTTTTTTGTTTTATTTATATTTTTTACTTCCTTCTCGGGACTAAAGGCAAATTATGTCATTCGATATCGAGCGAAATCCCATACAAAATTTTTTGAATTTGTAATTTTCCCCCTGGAACAGAAAACGTTTAAAAAAATTATTTTCACAAAATATTTACCAGTTTCCTGCATGTTTTATGGCTCTTTTACATTTTAAGCATATTTCGAATTTATAAGGATAATTCTACAGATATGAAAGTTTTAATATATAAAAAATTTTACTCAACAACAAAATATTTTTTTATAAATTTACTGGCTGCTTTTTTGTAAACGAAAACGAAACTTTTAACGAGAATTTATATTGAAAACAAAGCAAATTTTTTTTGAATTAGTGTTTTAGATGCACTTTATATGCACTAATATTATTTAAAAATACATTGAAACAAATTTTCGTATTTTTTTTGTTGTTGTTTCCAATATTAATTCTCACTCACAATTTTATTTTCATTTTCTAAAAACAGGCAGTTAAATTCTGTAAAAACGTTAATGATTGCAATAAAAATGAAATCACTAAATATTTGTAAATGAGAAACTTTTTTGATGAGCAACTGTATTTCATGCAAAAAAGGTATTGAAAAAAAGTGCCAACATGTAGAGGAATGCTTTTGTAAAAATTTTACATTAACTGTAGTCTTTTTCAAATTTTTTCCTCAATTTAGATTTTCCTGGACTTTTTTAAAACTTTTCTAAAAGCCTTCTTAGCTTATTTTTTCTGCAGCACCTGCCAAGAATTATTTTCCAAGATATGTTCAGAGCACGAAAATGGACTGACGGAAATGATTTAGGGAAAAATCTTTCATATGTATACGAAATTTATAATTATATAAATTCTGTATATCATATAAATTTCTATTCAATAAATGTTAAACATAATACATTTATATTAATATAAAAAATACCTTCTTCAAAGTACTTTTCTTGGTGATTTTAGTGAAATTTCATTAACATGAACTATTTTCAATATTAATTTTGTTTCTGCCGCAAAGTCTATTTTAATTTATTAAATTTTGTTTATTAGTTTTTTTTTAATTTTTAGAAATATTTGTTTAATCAAATTTATTATCAATAATCCACTTTTGAAATTTTTGATCTATAAATTAAAAAAATTGATTTAAAACTACTTGCTACTTTTTTCGATTAATAAAATTATTAGTGTTGAAAACTATTTTTTATTGTTTGTGTTTCTTTAATATTATTTTAACTGTTTTTTATTTTTTAACTTAAAAAGGAACTTAATATTATTCTTAAGATTTTTTTTAATATTATCTTCTTTATGTATTATTTTCATTGTTTCAGTTAGTTGAGTTCTTCTCATCGAAAAATCGAGAAACTTATAAGCGAAAATAAAACAAATTTAAAAAAATAATTCAAATAATATAAAAATTTTATTGATTAATCACAAATCATTGATTGAAACTTTTTTGTTAGTTATTTATTAGGTTTTTAATCATAAATTTTTTAATAGATTCAGGCGACTCTGTTTCAAATGGGGGTTTATTTTTGGTCCGTTAATGTTACTTGTTTATAAATGTGGGTTATTAGGCTGGGGGTACAATGCTAGAATAGTGAAAGATAGCGAGAGAGATAGAAAATGAATCTCAAGTAAAAACAAATTTCAATTTGCTTACCAGAAATTAAAAGAATAAGCTCAGTAAAATATATAAAATGTTTGAAAGTGCGATTTAATTAATTGACTGCCTGGATGGCAGATACTGAACTTGAAATGTAGAAGCGAAGGCAAATAAGCTTGATAAGTTATTCAAAATTCTACAGTTAGAGAAAAGTTTTTACGTAATGTGTGTTGTATTGCTCATTTAAACAGAAAAAGAAACCTTATAATACTTCAAAGTCTTTAAGGAAAGTAAAAAGACTTACCCCTACACACAAGTAGGATATTTTAAGCACATTTGCGATATCAATTTGAAGTTTCACTGACCGTTTTTTTAGATTTAGAAAAAGAAAGCAGCTGTCGGTGTCCGTTCTTCTTGCCACAACGCGCTTTCAATGCAACAGAACAGAAGTAAAAATTTAACCGATTGCAGGAACATATAAAGGGTGAAGCAAAAGAGGATACCTTCTCCCCTCTTCAAAAAAAATCAATTTATTATTTATTTTTATGGTGTTGGTTAGAAAATATTGGTTTTCATATGCAATTTGCCTAAATCCCTCAAAACTTAATCTGCATTTGAGCAAGAGCGATTGCATTATGAGAAAAGTAAAGCTAATAGCGAGAACAATAACCTTAATAATAAATTTTGTTATTAATGTAATTTAACTCATACTTGCTTTTCAATTGGGTGAAATATAAAAGTATAGGATTTTCTTCAAGGCTATAACGAATTTGTGATAGTTTTGTAGTAAGAATAAGATCTACAAGGCAAGGATGGAATAATAGACTTATTACTGAACAATTTTGAAAAGACGAATAAATCCTTTTCAAAAGACCAGAATAAATGAGAGGCGAATCAAAGTACTAAGTATACTTCTTAGTCTTTATCTTATAATAATATCTTTTTAAAATACAGCTTGAAAGGTTACAATCCAATTGCATGATCGGTTGTTTTACATTGAATTTCAGCAAATGTTGATCTAAATGAAAGTAATAATCGCTTGCTTGAACTGCACAACACTATACTATATTACAAATTTTAAAAAATCTACCCCTGTGCACGATGAATAGATGATTTCTTGTATTTACATAGGACAAAGAAAAAACCAGAAATACTAGAAAATCTTTTTAATACAATCCTATCACTATCACGATCACCTACTTTAAGTGAAATGCTGTTTTCAACGTCAAGTTTTACTTCAAGAAAACAAAAAAACAAAATGAAACAAACATCTTAGCTGCATACTATTTTTAAAAGACTATTTATTTTAATAGACGTGATTTAAATTTCGTCAACAGTAGAAATTTTCATTAAACATATTTTTACACTTTATTCGTAGGTACAAATGAATTATTTTATTGTTTATTTTTAACTACTTTTTTGTTTGTTTATTATTAAAGTATCAGATCAAACACACATGTATATTTCTTCCACTGGATACAATTACTTGAAAATTTTTTTGAATTATTTGAATTGTTCGAGTTATTCGAATAATTTGAAAACCTTATTCGATTAATCGAGCAATTTTAAAACCCCAAAAAGGATTGATTCCTTACTCGAACAAAACCAAAAAACAAATAAATGATACCCTTTGTAATACATACTCACATACCGGCGTATACGTTACATACAATTATGAAAAAAAAATATTACGTACTGTATACGCAGCGATTCACTAGAAAAATAACTTTAAAAGTTATACTTAAGATATATTACTTACTTGTCAAAAAAATCATTGAAATCGGTTTGTATTTAGTACTCAAGGTCGTCTAAATTGACATAGATCATCAATTATTCTAAAAGTGCCATTAAGGTTATCAACTTCTGAAAGCTTATGTCCTTTTCTTTGGCTTTAACAAATTTATATCATTCGTTACGAATAAGTTATACATAAAAGGATGAAATATCCTTAGTTTATGCTTAGAAGCTTTCTTAATATCGTAGATTTTTCTTTTGAAGAGACCGCAGATGTAATACTAGTGATGTACACAAATTTGTATGCGTGTATAAATAATTGAAATTGTGTTTAATAGATATTTAATATATTTTTTTATTGACAAAAAGTTTTGTGTTGATAAAAAAGAAAACCTAGATCTCGACAATAGTGCCATCTAACAAGTCTAAAAATTTGCAATCGCTCAAGGAGGAACCAACCATACAGTCGCTCAAAATATGATTCTAATCAAAGTTTGACCTGCACAAAATCTGTGTTACTTGATTTGGATATCTTAAGATAATTTCGAAATCGGTCTAAAAAATAATTAAGTATTTCTAAAAGTATTTAACTAAAAGTTTTCTTTCCAAAATTTTAAATTGCATCGCTTATGCTAGTTATTTATTAGCTTATTTATTTTCCTTTATCAGCTTTTATTCTCACTCTCATTCTCTCCTTCGCTTTATCTGCCTCTGGTTATTGAATTTCTTAGCCCCATTGCCTAATTTTGTTAAACTTTTTCTTAACTTTATTTTATTTTTTTATGTTTATTTAATTTATTTTGTTTACAGAAATAATTACACTCCAAAAAAAGTATTTTGAATTTTTTTACATGACTTTACAGGGAAATTTACACAAAGCACAGTTAGAGATTTTTAAATCAAGTTCATTACAGTGTGGTATTTGTTTTAAGAAAAAAAGGGTAGTTAAGACTTTTTCCAGCAGGAAGTTTTCCAATTCGACCAACATAATTCAATTAATTTTTTTATATCACATAAATTTTCTAATATTTAAGAATATAAGTTTTTTAAAGTTTTTTATATGTATATAATTTTGTTTTTAATTATTGGTTTACTTAAATTCGTTAATAATGTATTGTAAATGCTTTTGAGTTTCCTAATTTTAATTCATTATAGGGCTTAAATTGTTACAGCATGATTTTTGAAGTTTTCGACCAATATATTCTTTTTACAAACAGACACTGGAAGTAATATAAAAATGCTTTGAGAAACAGCCAGAATGCTTGGTAGCAAAACGGCCTGTTGGGATGGTGCACAACTTTCTAATCTACGGGGGTTAAATCAGTTTTCTAGACGGGTTTTTACCCGACTTAGCATGATATATTCAAAATGTGCTTCAATGATCTTTAGTCAAGCAAACGTTGTAGGCGGCCTTCGCCAAATTCGTCCTGAATTGAATAGGATTCAGCGGTACACTGTAGTAGCACAGCTAAAAGAAAAATTAAGTACTTTTCGAAGAGGAATTTCTCATGTTCAGTGTTCAGATCTCAATTTAATTTTGGACGAAATTAATGTTTCATGTCAACTTCGGTTACAACAGCATTCGTATTAGGAAAATTTTTTAATACACAGAAATAACAGAATCTTATTTTGAAAACATAAATCGCAGTCAATTAATTGTAATTGTTAAAGTGTAACATTTTACATATTTAAAAAAATCGTAAACTTTAAATTTTTGAAAACTTTTTAGAATTATTAAAAACTTTTGGCTTAAATTAAATTATATTAAAACCAATTTATTTCTCGATTAACTTGTTTATGAAAAGTTGTTTATGAACACTTGTTTATGAGTAAGTCAAGACTTATATTCCGTAAGTGGTACAAATTCATTAAGATTCATGAAAGATCTACTATATTGATATACGAAAACCATCCAAACTTTTTGTGAGACTTTGGATTAACCATTTAAGCTCAATAATTTCAGTATTTGAATATGCAACTTATTTAAAGGCCCGCTATTGCAGATTATATTGAAATGTTTAAAAAAATTTCCAGCCTTTTGAGAAAATGCATGAGCGAGATGATATTTAATGAACAATTTGGCGTAACTCTCTTCAGAATATACAATTTTATGAACTGGGCTTATTATCTGCGGTATAGTGCTGCATCGCAATTGGTTATTATATCTGATCATTATGCTGTAACAGAAGCTAACTAAAAAGAATGTCGTTATAAGATAAAAAAATTTAGAACCCAAAATTGTTTTCTTCTAAGTTTCATTTACGGATTTTATTTTCTATTATAGTTTATTTTAAGTATGAACTTTTTTCTTCTTCCTTAAGAGAAGTTTGAGTACTTTTACTTTATGTTTTTCTATATTTAATAGTCTTACTACCAGTTTTCCTTAAATTTCTTGTTAATATTTACAAAAAAAAGTAAAATAATTATGCCTGTTCTGTAAAGCACAGAAGTTCTAATTACATGATTTTCAAAATTAATATCAGATCGCATGATCTATAGCATTCTAAAATCGACATAAATTTATATATTGTTAATAGCAAACACTTTAAAAAAACAGCAAAAAAATAAATTAAAATTTACTTTTTAAAATCCTGCAGCTTTAAATTTTGTAATTCACAGAACAGACAAGAATATGTGCCTGGCTTTATTATATATGATTTTTTTCTCGTTAATTTTATTAGTTTAAAACTTGAATTTTAATTGGTTTGTTTTAAGTTTTTGTGATTTTTCTTCGTTGGCAAATTTTCTGTTTTCAATAGTACTTTTTTGTTTCTTTGTTCTACAAAATTAGGTGCCTTTTTCTTTGTTAATTTTACTACTTTACTTTTAAAATTTCTTGTAATTTGCAGGAAATTCATATATTTTTTGTTTTTTGTATAAAATTTGCATTTTTTTTCTTTCAGTGTTACATAAGTAAAGTTTTTGGGAGGACTAAGGGGGAGGGTGTATAAACAGTTTCTGAGAAGCCTACAATTTTATAGTGTTTTGTTTTTATACATTGTTTTAAGGTAAAGCGTACGGTGTTCTAGTTTTTTTTTCTTCGTTTGTTTCTTTAATTTCTTGCTTTATAATTTAATGTGGGTTTTTTCTTGGGCTAGAAAATTTATGATTTACCGTCATAAGATCTCCTGTTTTCCTTTTGTTCATATTGAAGCCATTTCTTGTAAAGAAAGCACTTTTTTAATTCTCTTTGAAAAGCACTTCTTCATGAGTTGGTAATATTGGGGTTATTTGGTGGAAAAAAGAAAAACAAAGGATTGTCCAGTCCTTGTAGATAAGTCTTGTTTTTCTTTACTTTTGCAGAGTTAAAAGCGCTAGAAATAAATACATAAATAAAAAAAAAATAAAAGAGTTAGATTAAAAATGACGAGCTTTAAGTTAGACTTGAGAAAGTTTTCAAAAAAGAGAATAAAACTCAAGACCTACACTCAACTCTTGTTTTACACGGTCTTTTTTTACACGAATTTGAAATTAAACGGTTTACAAATAAGAGCAAACGATTTTTTTGCACTAAATTTATGAATTTGCACGTTTTTTTTTTAATTTTTCCAGACAGATAAATAATGTTACGAATCGGAATTTAAGCGAATTTTCATCATATCTTTAAAATAACATGTATTTTCTCGTATAATGCTTCCAATTGTTGAATGCTTAAACCTCTTTTTTAATTCGTTAACTTAGAGTGGCTGCGGCAAAAATTTTTATTTCTCAGAGTATTAAAAACTCAATAATAAATATGAAAAAAACTTAAAATTTTTTGAGATATGATTTTGAGTTCGTAATTAACGGGGCTTTAAGAGGAAAGAACATTAAGCAACTTCCACTTCATTTCAAATAATAAAGCGTGGCTAACGGTTGATCTGTTTACGAATTGGTTAAACACCTGCTTTACTGCTGAAATCCAGGAATATATGGAACATTAAGGTTTGGAGTTCAAAATACTTTTAAAGCGCCCAGCCACTATATATATTAATATATTAAATTAAATATATTCTAGATTCAGTAGAAGAAAGAAATTTAAAAGCTGTGGAAGCGTGGAAAAATTTAATAATTGTGGATTGCATAACACTTGCTTCTTGTGCTACGAAACAGTTGCACCAAGAAGTATTTTCCCAGCAGGCATAAGAAGTGGAACAAAAATTGATGCTGTGTTCTGAAATTATAGCTATATCAAATGCAATTAGTAGCGGAGGTTTCAACAACATGCAAACGGCTGACATCGATGAATTGATGCGAGAAAACGCTTTAGATGAGGACGATTTGATTGATTTAATGACAGATACTGAGAATAGAGAAGATGATTTAGACGATGTTCTGCTTTTAACAGCTGGTTTATTTCGCAAGAATTTGCTGCAAGTATGAAACAAAATTTTCTTATTCATGATCCTGATATGAAGCGTGCGTTACAATTTCAACGAAATCTTCAGTTTTCTATTGCTGATTATAAGAAATTATATAAGCAACTTAAAAAAACAAGAAAACAACAACTAATAACCGAATTTGTAACAGCCGGAAATCAACGGAGGCTGTTAATAATGGACTGTGTCTTCATATAATGTGTTAAAAATATCTGACCTATCTTCTAATGGCACCAGTATTTTGAATCCCTTTTGTAATAAGCGTGCACACGACTGCTATCAGAAACCGACGAGTAATTTATTTTATTTTTCTTATGCAAATGAACTGTTTTCGTTTTTTTAATGCGTATTTTTTTATAAAATTATTTAATGATCTTTTTATGTACGTTTTACTTAGTAAATATTTGAACTTATACGACTTTCAAAGATATGGATATATCCCTAAGTTGTCCATATGGTGCATGTATTTTTTTACATGGATTTCTCAGGTCGCATCCACCGTGTAAAAAAAGAGTTGAGTGTATGTATACAAAGCTTTAGTGCAACACGTCTTGAAAATTCGTATAGAATTTTTTACTCGCAAAACTGAGTGGATTTTAATTTTCTAAACATAAGCCCTTTAATAAGAACACTTAAGCAAAAGAGATAAAATTAAAGAAATCCCTTTTTAAGAATTAGCTTGAAAATTACTCTCTTCTTCTTTTGCTTCTAAAAGTTTAAAAGCTTTTCATGAAATCTCCTTTAAACTCACCTCAAATCCATTGGTTCAATCAATGATACCACAGCCTATTGGTTTGTTGTTGTTTTAATAAATTATTTGTAGCATTTTTTGTTATTTCTAAATCATTCAAATTACCACTTAACCTTTTAACACTTTTCTTTTCTAGTTCAACTACAAGCTCATTTTTATTATTTTTCTGTTCCTCTTCCAAATTATTATCGCATTCACCGGTTGTCTTAACATTAATGTCGTCGTTCGTACTATTGTCTCTAATTTCAGCTTTATCATCAAAATTTGCCACACAACTGTCATCGTCGTCATTAACAGCATCACCAGCAATATTATCATGTTGCAATGATTTTTGTATGCCCAAAATCTCCTTAGATGACGGTAAGTAATAATCATCATTCATATGATTAAGATCACAGTCTTTTAAATGAGAGAAATCGTAAGTATTTAAATCTTTGCTAGATAAACTATTTCGTGTTGCTGGAGGTGGTGGGTTGGGCTTAGTTGCGTTTGCTGTTGCAGTTGTATTTGCAAAAGCATATTTATTATTGAGTGTCAAACTATAATGTGGTTTGGGTGACTTTCTTAATAGCGCTAGTTGTTGACAATATTGTTGAGTTAAAACATGTTGTTGTTGCTCAATCTGTTGCTGCTTAGGTTGTTGATAGAGCTGTTGCTGCAGTTGTTTAGGCATTGTAGTACTACTTAAAACACTAAGTCTTTTTATTTTGTTCGTTTTACTATAAAATGGTTGTGGCAGGTTGGTTAAATCTTTTATTAAACCACCATTATCACTACTAATTATGTTGTTTGTTGTTGCTAAATTATGGCTAAAATGATTGTTCAAATGGGGTTGTTGTTCTTTACACTTTGTTTGCATATGTAACTTATTTACTGCAGTTGTTTGTTGCTGCTTTTGTGCTTCAAACTAAAGATTGTCTGGATAGCTACGGAAATTATATGTTCTAGCTCTTTGAAATTGCACATTATCACTATTATTTGATGTATTCATGACACCGACGCCACCACCGCTGCCAGAGCTGCCTCCCATCGTTGATGTATTGTAGGGATTATTTATCATGGGTGCCGTTGATTGTGAATTCATTGTACCCATATTATCATCGTAATTATGCTCATTACTTAGATTACTGCTGGCTTTACTGCTCATTGTATTGGTGCCACTGTGGCCCTTGATGGGCTTAAATATCGCTGTGGTGGCATAATATTTTTCCATTGGTGGCGGTGGCACTTGTGGTGGCCTTGGAAATATACTACTCAAGGGTGGTGGCGGTGTTCGTCGTACATTAACATAACCGCCCGGCGTTGAGTTGGACATTTTAGTCGGCATATAATCTTGCATGTGTGGCACAGCATAGCCACCTTCAGGGACATCTGCAAAAAAATAATTGTATTTATAAACAAAATATTAATTAATCTCTATGCGGAAGCGAACACAAAATCTATTAAAAATTAAGTTTTTTTTTTGTAATTAAACCTGCATGTGGCGGTCTAAGGCTACAGGGAAACTGATTGAATAAAATTAAGGAGGTGGAAGTTATTTGCAACATGAATTAAAGTAAAAGCGGTTATCCTATTTTAATACATTATAAACCAACTTTTTAGGGTTCCGTGTAAATAACAGAATACTATTGTTTATCCCATCTGTTCGTCTGTTCATCTATCCGTCTGTCCATCTGTGTATCTACCGCCTATCCATTTGTCAATTTTTCCCAGGAGTCTATCTTGTGAATCGTATTAATCGTATTGAGTAGGTAGAAAAAAAATTTCAAATATATGTATTGGCCGCTAGGACGCTATGACACGATATACCATAAATAAAAGAAATAAACGTTGCACAGAGGAGTATTTGTGCTAAAAAGTTGATCCAAAAGGCAAACATGAATTTAAAGAAATCTTAAAAACTAATTACGCAGATCGAGACACAAGAAAATTCTACATCATAATGTAAATTTTCGAGACTTTACTTTACGATTTGTAGCTCTGAGACTCCGCTAAATTCAGGAAAGTGAAGAAAATTACACCCGCTTTTAACGCTTTTTTCAGTTTCAAGATATTTTTGCTGATATTTTTGCTGTGGCTAAAGACAGAATTAGTTTGTCCGTTCCGTTCTGTTACGAATTAGCTGTTTTGTTTGTGTTCAATTGAAAAACTGTATGTGTGGTTTGTTGTTACTTTTTCGTTCTGTTGCGGACTATTCTGTAGAAAATAGAATACCATGTTAAGTGACCGCCAAGAATTTGTATATTTAGTTTTTTGTGGTGTGAAATATTACAAATTTTGTTTTGAAAGTCAGAAAATATTATTGTAATAAAATCATCAAAGATTTATGTATTGTTGCAAAGTTTGCAAAACATTTTGCAAACATTTACAAAAATTCATTCCGAAAGTTCAGACACAAAACAAGTAAGTAAGAAATATTTTCTACAGAAAAGAACGGCACAGAACGGCAACGAAAAGTAAAAACTAATGAGGCCTTAGGCGAGTAAAGGTTGATTGATTTTTTTTTACTGAAAAATTTGTTCAAAAGCTACTTTGTTATTAATATTCAATATTAATATTAATACATTAATATTCAAAATAATTTCTCCCGTACATGTTAGGAACACTCCATAAGTGATTGCGAATCACATTTTGCTGATCTATTTATTCATTTTTTAATCAAGGAAAACTACTCATCTTTAAAAATTTGTTCTTTCTAAACTAAAATAAAATTAAAGTCGTTTAGAATAGCAATCAGAAGAAATTAAAACAATTTGGAAGTTTTTTTTTTATCGGATGCAAATGAATTTCAAGGCATAACCCATAATTTTAATTTGTCTTTGTGCAAATACAGCAAAAGCTTTCAAAATTTTTTTAATGGGTAGTGATTTTCAATAAAATACAAAGAAGTCAGTTCCGCTTATTTAAATTTATTTATTGAGGATAAAAATTACTTTTTAGTTACGTATGAAGTACAATGAATAAAAGTAGTTTTCTTGAACAGTTTCTTTTTTTTTTATTAATAAAAATAAGTAGACAAATAGTTTTTGCGTTAACATGAAATCAAGTTTTTAGCACATAAACTATTCTGTAGACAACGGCTCAGAGAATGTGCTTGTGGTCGTCATATCTGAAAGTGCATGGATACTGGAACACGAAAAAAACGAGGTGATAAAATATATAAATAAATATGATTACAAACATAAATTTTATTAATTTTTTTTTCAAACTTCTTCAAAGCATTAAGAAAGAATTTTGCGGATAAAGAAACACTTTATCGAACTGTATTCATGAAACAACCGAACTTCTTTCTGATTGCCTTAAGATTCGAATAAAATAAAAACCTCAGATATGTCGTGAGGTACTGTTCATATAATACGTAACGAATAGCTATGGATTTTAAGCTTGAGACTTAAAAATTCATAAAATGCGTTACAAGAGGTAGCCCAAAATGAAAACACATAGCGATACGTAATATAATGTTAGAAAATTAAATGTAGATTTAAATTTAACGAACATTAATATACAGCGATGATTAAGCACAGTTTAATCAACCGTGTGTGCGAACTTGGTCGCAGTAAAATTCTAAATAACGAAAATAGAACATTCAGGAAAGCTCTAGAAACGGCAACGAGACTCTACAATATTGTTCGAGAAATGTATACGACAAATATTGTTCGCAACAGTAAATGACAGAGCAGTTTGGCCGTTTAGGTTGACGTGAACTTCAATTGTTTGGTTGATTTCCCATCCACATTATGCGGTCTTTTATAAAGATGCCAACAACTTAAATACACAATTACATGCATATACAACATGACCGGCAAAGCCGAACCGTTTCTACAAAGAACTATCTAGAAACTGCGTTACCTACTATATAATAAATTGCTGCCTGACCACGATGACCAGCTGAGAAAAAGCTATTGCAGTGTAGACATCTACAAAGATAAATTACTTCGGGTATTTTATTAAATACAACATAAAACATTACTAAGTTGAAAATCAATTTCCCTTGTTTTTCTATTTTATTTTTGACAAACTAAATGCACTCGAGCAAGGAAACGTCATCGAAAAGGTCGAAACGTAACATTATCAATGTTAGTTAAAATAGTAATCATGTTTGAATTAAATCTGCTTCCGTGGTTACTTCGGGTGCTGATTCAAGCACACATGAGCAAGTTTACATATCAAGTTTTCAAATTTGTTTTTTCTGTGTTTTCACTAACTAAAAAATTTCATTGTACGATGAAGTTTGATCGTACTCGCCACTCCAAAATATGTTAATGTGATAAAAAGTTATTATTTTCACTTTCTTTAAAAAAAGTAAACATAAAAAAATGCATAAATGAAAAAGGAACTTATTACGTATTTTTTAAGGAAGCTTCTTAAGATACTCGTTTTTACTATTTTTTATTGTACGCCCTATTATACGGGTAATATTTTTGTTTAGTCATCATCATTAAATTCGTAATGGTTTGCTGATCAAATATACTTTTATATACCTTACCATTGTTTAGTTTCTAAGGTTTCTTTTAATTTTGAAGTTGCTTTTTCATATTTTCGACAAATTAATTAGTGGTTTTAAAATTTCTATAATTTTAAATAAAGTTACTTTAAAAAGGGAAGTTTTTCTCTGGTTAGCGGTTTTGGGCTTTTTATTGAAAAACTTTTATTTCAGTAAACTTACCTGTATAGTCTGGCGTCATATTACATTGTAAATCATTAACGGCCGCATAACCATTTACCCCACTCGTATACATATTTACATTGAAGGGTTCATGGTATAGACTATTCTTACCAATTGAATCATTATCATCAACGCTGGCCTGAAAATAAACAGTTTTAAGAAAAAATAAAAATGTTTAATATAAAACAATTAATTATTAAAAGCAAACAATTTGGGAGCAGTAACAAAAGGGTAACGTATCTCTTAAGAAAATAATTATTTTTGATAAATTGCTAGCTGAGAAGCCAAAACCAAAGGAGAGCAAAAGCAGTTCAGAACACACTTTTAGAGGGGAAACGGCAGACGAAAAAATAGTCATCAACTGTAGAAATTATTAATAAGAAAACGTGGTCTGGTTTAAAAAGTTGTTTTAACAGAATTCACCAATTGTATAAGTTTTGGTAAAAAGTGGAATTACGAGGAAGATTTAAAAAATATTTGTTGAAATTTTACACTTTTTGCTTTAAAGTTATTAAACAAACCTGAAAATTTTCAATAAAGTTCTTGTTGCTTAATTTAATTTTTTTTGAGACACAGTGATTAGCTCTATATAAGGCGAATGTGCAAAATTATAGGAACTATTTTAGAGTTAAAAAATTCGCTACTCAGTTTTACGTTGACTTAGCCAAGTATGAAAAAAACCTCAGAGCAAGGATTTCCCATACATTCCGAAATTAAAGAGTTAAGTATTTTTTCTAAACTTTTGTAGAAAATGTTGAACATTTATCGCAATTACTTGTATATTATTAAAAACTGATTTTAATATATTTTCTTCAATCGGATCAAGGACACTTGGCAGTCGAATATTATTTTTACTAAAAATACTACTCCTGGAATTTATTCAACTTTGAAATAGTTCAAGCGAATAAATAAATTTTAATATACTGCTTATTTGATCAAAAATTATGTTAAATTTCTCTCAAAAATATAATATTTTTTAAAATAGAAAATTTCTCCTAAAGAAAAGCAGGTATAAATAAATCGCTCATACGTACTGTGTTCCCTGAACTAAATTGTATCTTAAAAACGTTAAGAATAAGATAACTTTTATTTGATCAGCTGTGAAACTAAACATGTTGACTTAATCTAGCGAAAAAAATTAATGATGGAAAAAATGGCAGCAAGGACTCTCAAATACTAGCTGTTGTGTGGAGCGGTACTGCTCAACTCTGTGTTTCAAACAGTCTCAACGGCTTTTGAACGCGACCATTATAAAAGCTGAAGTATTTTTAATTAACGCAAAGAAAAAAATTCTAGTAATTTTTAACCCTTCCGATCCATCTAGGATCATATCGCTCCTTTATTGCAACGTAGTCGTGTCTCAAAAACCAAGACCTTTGAGTTAAGAATGCAGAATTATTCATGGCTCCGTTCTTCATTTTTCTTTGAAAAATTCATACAAATATCTTGTTTACTCACCTCTTGACAGGAAAATATTTTTTAGATTTTTCCATCGATACGTGAGTAAATTAAAAACTTTAAACTCGTTTTCTGATGGACAAAATTTTTTGAAAGGTACAACTACGTTGCAATAAACGCGCGATATGTGCCTGCAATGTTCCTTAAATAATAACTTTTTTTAACCTGTTTGAAGTATGAAATTTTACTGGTGGTGTAATTAAAAAAAACTATATTAAATTATACTTGTAAATAATTCGAGGACAGGTCTTTTATATTAGAGCACTTGATTTTTCGCTGGTCGCTTCAATTCTTAGTTATTCATAATAACAACAGCAAGAAACTTTTATTTATTCTTATACTTCATAACTGAACTTGCCGTCGAACGTAAAAATAATAATAGGTTTTGGGAAAAAAAGCCACCGCTAAAAGGGTAAAGCAATATCATTTTCATAGATTTCAAAGAATAGAGAAGTGTATTTTTTCAAATCATAAGAAGCTGTACATATAATTGCATTATAGTGCTACTTCTGGGTTACCTCAGGGCAGCATATTAGACTTTTTTTGTTTTTGATTTTTATTAATGATATAACGAATTTTATTTCGGATCCTAATTTTTTGTTATATGCAGATGGATAACCTTAAAATATGTAAGGAAATTCATTCAGATAGTGATATCCTTATTTTCGAACAGTATATTGACGATGTGTCTAATTGATGCTCTCTTTATAATTTATCGTTAAATATAAATAAATGTTACCAAATGAGTTTTTGTAAGTCTAATTTACGTAATCTCAGGGTTTCCCAATATAAAACGTATGGTGAAAATTTAGAAGTTGTCAATAAAATTTTAGATATTGGCACAGTGCAGTGAATTTCAAGTCCTATCTTGATTACATAACACATAAAGCGTGTTCTGCCTGTGAAGTTAAAAAACTGCAAAGAATTTTTAGATCCTTTGACATTGAAAATGTTATATACTGCTTTTGTTGGTTATAAATTAGAATATTGTTCCTTTGTATGGTTCTATACTGGCCATGTAAATAGAATTGAGAGAATTTAGAAAAAATTTGTGAAATTCGCTTTTCGTGGTAAACGGTTGAATTTATCATCACCTTCATATTATGCCCGTTGCCTGCTTGTGGTCGTAAAGCCACTATACCTGAGAAGAACACTTCAATCTTGTATGTTTGTTTTTAATTTATTCAATGATATCACTGACTGTTAATATCTATTTAATCTGATTTGCTTTTGTATACCTTTTAGATCTCTCAAGTCCCATAATATTTTCTTTGTACATACACAAAGTACTAATAACGCAATGAATGAGCCTGTGTTACGACCTTTGAGTATTTTAAATAAGTTAAATAATATTATTACTTTAGATTTTTCTATATCTCACAGGGATTTCAAATTGCGTTTAGAGAATAAGGAATTATTGAATGTATTATTAGACTAAGATTATAAACTGCTTGCTTGCAAAGATTATTTAATCCATTTGGCTGAATTATATATTAAATAAATAAATAAACTAAGAACTTATTTTTTTAGAAAATAATTTAATTCGACTATATTTGTTTCAGTTCTTACGACTTGGGCTTTTTAAAAAAATTTATGAACTATTTTTTACAAAATAACTATATTTGCATAAAAACATTTTGTTCCTGTTATTATTGACAGAAGAAGACCCAAGTTGCAGATATGATAAAAAATAACACCAAAAAATCAGTCTGTTTTAAGCATTTTGAACATTGCTTTCAACTCGTTGAATAGGATCCAGAGAATTCAAAGGAAAGTTCTTTCAATGACAACCCCAAATAAAAATCATTAGAAATTCTTGAAAATTGCATTGTTCGGAATAAAAAATTATAATTTTTTTACCGTTTTGGATGAGCTTTTTCACAAATAAATTTTGCTTTACAAAGTTCGCTCTGCTAAGGAAGATCGGGCATTTTTCTTAATAGTTAAAGTTAATTTTAAGCGAGTTCTTTCTTTTAATAATACTTAAACAAGTATGAAAGAAATGTTCAAAATCACATTTTAATAAATTTTTTCATTAATTTATCTTAAAACTCACTTTCTTTATAAAAACATCCAATTGAAAAAGCTCTGATATCTTTCAAACTTGTCTTTATTCTTGTTTTAGTGTATTTAAAAAAATGCTACAAATTTCTTTCTCTAGGATAGCCACCAACGAAACATTGTGCAGCGGCCAGATTGAATAAGTCTTTCGGCTCATCCCTATTTGAAAAGCTTTACTACATAAAACATAATCCATTCACTTATTTGCATCTTCTTGCTAGGACACCTAATTGTGGGATATTCCTCGTTGTATTCACTACAAATTAATGAAAATTTCCATTTAAAACTAAAAGCCACACAATGTATTCAGCACCTGCTCCGTTTTTAATAAAATTTATCTTTCATAGAATATCAAGCATCATTCCCCAAAAACTTTATTAAATTCTAGCAAAAAACTTTGCAGAAAACTTTTTATTTTTCTCTTCCTTCCGCTGCTTTAGGATACGTTTTTTATAATCCTGAAGTTTATGACTTTTTTTATTATTTTGTTTACAATAATTATTATTTGTTTAGCTAGATTGGTGTTGTATATTTGTGTGCCCTCTTGATTTTGCTGCTACTCTGGAATCTGTTTTTTATTACTTTTATCATTATATATTTTTATTGAGAAATTGTATTTAGTAGCAGGACTTTAAGTATTATTATTGTTGTAGAAGTAGTTGTAGTAGTAGTACTTACTTTAATTCCTGTGCCATTTGGTCGATGTTTATCAACGTTGCCACCCAGTGTATTGGGATTAAAACTATATTGGAATGCATCCAAAACATTGCTGCCACGAGCACGCTTTGTTCTTGATACAATAAATAGTATGATGGCAACCAAAAGGATAATGATGGTGGTAAGGACAACGATAACAACACCAATAAAATTTTCTTCGGAGGGCTCTTGATCAATGGGTTTGGGGGCGATTACTGCAAAAAGACAGAGCAGATAAATATGTAGATTATCAAATATGAAAGCTGCGAAAGAAATGTTATTAAAACCAAAAGAATTTTTAAATATATTAATCACAAAGATTTCAAAGGAACTTCTAAAAGATTGCAATATCATGATAAATAATTTTTATTAACTTTTTTAAAAACAATTTTATGATTATTTTTTTTTATTTCTTTAAAAATACTTTGCTAAAAAGTATTTGATTAATAAGTTCTTTTAAGGGGAATATTTTAAAAATAAGTTTTTTTTAAAGTTCCTTTTTGCAAGGTTTATTTAGTGTTTTTTAATAGCTTCTATTAAAAAAGTAATTTTATGAAACGTTCTATCTTGTAAAAAATGCTTCTTAAAATCAATTTAACCCCTTAATCCATTTATATGACAGTTTTTTATATTATTTTTTGATAAGGTTTTTTTGAGAGCATTTTTGTTTGAAAAGGTATTATTTTAAAGATTCAGTTGGCTGAAGTATTTAGCGCATTGACTACAAAGCAAGTAATGTCTGAGAAAGTGGGTTCGAGCCCAGTTTCAGCCATGTCATAACAACCAGCATTTTTTCAGATGTGCATTAGTATGCCATTGTATTTGTTGTTGTTGGACTGTTTAAGTGATGAAGGCATATCACTGGTCACTGAACAGTACCGGCAGCAATTAATAATGGTGTATGCTAGCGGACATCACAGTGCCCTTTTTCGTCGGTATTGTAGCAAAATCGCCGGCGAAATAAAATAATTTATAAAATGGGTGCACACCTAACCTTTAATGCGCCTAGTTGACATCAAAGATAGGGCAACACTGATCTAAAAACTAACACCACGCGCAATATCAGAGTTGTAAAAATTAATCTTTCTCATTTTCACCATTTGTCCTCTGTTAGTATCCTACTGGTTGGTAGGCATACTAATTGCCTGAGTGTTACTTCTCTTTAAAAAACAAAACAACACTCCTTCAATACGTTCTTTTTCATATGATACTTTTAAAAAAAATTAAATTCCTTTGTAGAAAGAAACTGTTTCGAAAACGTATTTTCTAAAAAATATTTCCGAAAGGGCACTATTTAGGGTTCCGTACACGGAGTGTTAAACAAATCCGAATTTTTTTGCTTAGCTCTCTGTGCAGAAGGATCTATCTCTCTATATATACCGTTGATATTAAGTACTAAAACTCATAATCAAAGATTGTGTGGACAAGGTATGTTATTTGTCATATACAACTGTAACTTTTGAACTGTAGTAGGTTAATACCTGAAATTCTGATACGGCTTATCATACTATTGACTCGATAAGCTCAAGAACACATAAAATATTTTTAATTCAAAAATTCGGGAGCAATTTAAGAATGTTAATATATTCGTATGTAAGCTTTTCTGTTTTAGCATTAATTATTTAGTAAATATTTATCTTATCAACAATAGTTGGTATACGCATGCAGGCATATAGTGAAATATAATTTAAATTTGTAAAATTTTATTGTTTTTAAGCTCTTTACTTATCTTATACTGCAATATTATGGTCTATTGAATATAGCATATTAAAATAGTAATTGAAAAAATACAAATCAAAATAAAAATGAATTCAAATAAAAACTTACATTGTGGTCCATTATTATAGTTGTGTTCGCCGTTAACATTTGTTGTTGGCATTTTACCACCATTTTTATTATTATGATGATATTCATTACTTTGTAGAGGATATTCACGAGTATCCTGTGGCAACAAGGCGCCACGCTGTTCTTGTTCGTCTGTAAAATTTCCCACGGCTGGTACTGGAAGGAAACATGAAAGTACAAAAAAATAATAATTATTAAATTTTATATAATGAAAACTTAAATAATATGCAAGATAAAAAAAATAGGGAGTTTTTCTATGAACAGCTAGAAATCATGTTAAATAGGAAACCTTGTTTAATTAAAGTTTTAAACTTTAATTAAGTGGCATAGTGATGACCAAAATTATACTTTAACGACTCGTTTTATGCTGAAGTCATTGGCACATATTAAGTAATCATAACCAAAGGCGAAACTTATAAAACAGAAACTAAAAAAATTGTTCACAGATAGTTATAGATCTTATTTAAAATTCATAACTAGTGCAGCAACTGCTTTTAGCTGATGTAGGAATTTCATACTAGCATGTAGAGATAATAAAATGTCGATAATATTTTGAACGATCCTTACTTTGATCATTTAAAGACCTTATGAAGCTATTAAAAAAAGTTGTATTATTTAAAACATTAATACAAATCTTAAAAGTAATTTTTTGTTCATAGTTTGTTTATAAATCAATTAAAATAAGGGGTTGTAAAAGTAGTGTTATTCAATAGGATTTTGTTGACCATAAACACATCTCTAGTATATTTTTTTTTGTACGGATGATTTATGGATGCAATAGAAATTAATCAGCTATTTGAATGTATTAGTTAGTTATCATTTGGCTTCATCCATAAATAAGTGCAAACTTTTCGTGTTGAAAGAAACCAACTGTGAATAACTTAAATTAAAAAAGTTAACACTTAGTGGTCATTTCTGAATATGCTCCTTTGTTTCTTCGTAGCATTAAGCCACTTGACCTCGCTTAATGTTAGTTTAATTTCCAGTAATAAATTATCAAACCAAGCATTAGTTAGATCAACGATGAAATAAACCTTAAATCCCAGTACTTTGTTAAGATTTGCGAAAAATGTTGAGCAGTACTGGTTATTTCATTTGAAAATTTCGGAAATCACCTTTCGTTGCAAACTTCCCCTGCAAACCTTGCAGATATTGCAAATCTAGCATATGTGCTATATTCTGCAAGACCGCAACAACAAAATACATGAAACTACGATTTACATCACTTGATCAATTACGCGTAACAAAAAATCTTTGCAGATTGCAAAAAATTTAAGGCGACGGAGCCGCCTTAAAAACTGCCTGTAAATTAACGTTAAGAATGCTGAAACAAATTAAATACTAATGTCAAACAAAACTGTTATAAAGTTTTAGAAAATGTGCAAAAGTTATTCATTTAATTCTGTGAATTCTAAAATCAGCTGTTATAATTAACTTGCTAAATGTTTGAAAAAGACACTCACGCTTTGTAGCAGAAAATCTGTGTGCTAAAATTGCAGATGTGCAACGAAGGGTGATTTCCGTAATTGTTTTTCTTGTGTAAATAAAAAACATGTGTTTATTTAAAAAAAAGTGAAAACAAATGTCAAAAAATAATATTGGGAGCTTTCCCAGCAACGTATCAATTAATGTGAATTGCAGCTGCTGCGGAGGAGCAGCAGATGGAAGTGATCTAAAGATCTGAACGTTATGCGAAGGATGCGTGTATTTATTAAATATCGATGACAAACAAAAATTTAAGACAACTAACTGCAATACTTATACTTGGTATACAGTGATATTCCTATGCCTCTGGAACAACTGCCAAGTGACTGGCTTAGTAAAATTTTCATACCCAGCACAGAATTTATACACTGCTACAGTTATGGAAACAAGAATAAGAATCCTGGAACATCTGAGTTTAATGGCAGAAATAATATCTACACAACTGTTTTATTTTCTTGTTTTCTGTCTATTCTTATATTCTTTAAATAATATTTCTCTTTGTTTTTCACTTTCATTTCTATAAAATTTTTATTTCTGTATAACTTTTATTCTTAGAAATACTTTAATTACTAAAATTACCAGCAGCTGTGTTTAATTTTATAGAGTTGAGAGCTTTTGTGTTTCGTTAATTTTTATTTTTTTTGGCTTACTCGTATTTGTTTGTATTCATATCCTTTTATTCTTTTATAAAGCAAAGTGAGTCATCATAGTGCGTTAGTAGGGAAACAATTTTAGATAAAGTTTCTATACCCGCATTAATATTAAAAAAAACATTTTTATTTTCAAGCACAAAAAATATGCTTTAATTGACAGCATAAAAAGAAAATAAAACAATATAAAAAGAAACCCAGTATACTAAATGATTTGTAAAGATTATAACACAAAAAGGTAGAGATTTACCACACGCTTTCGGGAAAAAATAAATATGTGAAAACAATATGAAATGAAATTAATAAGTGTAAGAAAGAAAAAAATAAAGCATATCGTATAAGCTTGCGGTGGGAAAAGTGTGTTTTAGGGTATCCACATATTCAACTTTTAATTTTGTTCGAGTAAGCTAGTAATCGATTTTGGGACTCTAAACTTGCTCGAATCATCGAGTTAAGATTATGAATTACGCCAGTGACTTAATGAACTTTTATAATTCAAATAATTTTTAAATAGTACTGATCTGTTGTGCTAGTCTGATGAATAATAAAATTGTTCTATAAGTACTCTCTTAACACAAATAATAAATTTATCCAAAAACTTTTATAGTAAAAATGAAATAAATAATTAGAATAAATAAAATGGGTAAAAACGGGTTTGAACTTGAGCCAAATTAATCGTTTCAATATACATATCGTCATATGATTTCAAAAAAATCAAAATCGAATTCTTCATTGATTACTATCCACCATATAAAAGTCCCTGGAAAGTTTTACATATTAAAATTGTGTTAATTTCTTAATAAGAAATATGCTTAAACTGAAAAAATTGGAAAAATGTTGGTTAAATTTTCATATTAGAGAGTTTTTTGCTTGGCCTCTAAATTTTGTTCAATGTAACTTAGGGCTTTAATGAATTCATATGACGATATATACAAGATCGACTAATTACTTACAAACATTAATTAAAAATAGTTTTATTCAACATATTCTAGCTTAACTTTTCTGACATGAAATGACTGATTAAATCTCAGCTCTAAAAATCTTCGAATATTAGCCACAGCGGAGAGTAACATTCAGTAAATGGTTCGCTAATTATTCTCAAGGAATTCATATGGCCCAGACGATTCTTTGTGAAGCCAGCTTGTTCCCTGCGTATTCTATGTTCCGCTATCGGAAAACTTTAATCAGAATTACTTTTAAAACAGTTTTAAAAATGTTCTCTCAAAATAAAAACGGAAACACCAACTTAAGCCAGGACTGTTAAAAAACTTTTTTTTTAAATCAGCCTTTAACTGGGAATGTAAAATTTTCATACATACCTTTTGAAGTGGTGGTAAATTTTAACCCTTTTAAAATTTTTAAAAATTTTTAACAAAAAAAATCTTAGTTTTGAAATTGTTTGTTTGTTTTGTTGTTATTTCATTACAAAAGGATAAATTTTTCAGGACCCAAGTGGACCGGCTACTTGCAGCTGGCGGCCTGTGCAACCTAACCTTGATTGTTATTTTGACCGAATAATTTGCAATATAAAAATAATAATCATATTAAAATAATTTAACTGAAACCGGATTTTTTTCAACAGCCTTTACTTTATTATAACAAAAACTTTACATTGCAAATTGACGAAAAAAATTAAGAGGAACTTTTTCATAGCCAAGTAATATTACATAAATAAATGAAATTATAGAAAATATAGTCATATAATAAAAGTTGTAGGTACAATATATGCTTATTCGTTCATTGGTTTACTATAATGCCGGCGGTAGTGTGTTGTTTTTTATTTCAGTCTGTTACAAGATATGTAACACAATGTGCGAGTGGTAGGAATGGATTCTACGGTGGTTGGGGTTACGGAGTCTGGGACCAAAATATTTCCAATCATTTCCCGTAGTAGTCGAGGAAGCCTTGGATTATGTTGCCTGCGTTGTAAATGTAGTAAGACAAATTGTCTAGAACGCTTTTTTAAGCCTGCTCGTGAGCAATTTCCAAAAGTTTTTGAGAACTGGAAAATTATAAATCTATTTACAGCGCGGATATCAAAAATTCTGTAAAATATGGTCATCATAATTTCTATAATTTCGTCATCAAGAAAGTGAGCTATATCAAAATTACGAAGGTTTTTTCACATGTTCTGCAAAAATAATTTATATTTAAGGACAGAATATTTATTAAACTAGAAGATCTAGTTATTTATACTTTTTGGTAACAAGTGGTAAAAATAATTACATATAAATCTAACTATATAAAGGAGGTGAAGTAATTTTGCTTCTACTGAATACTTACGTTATCGTCGATGTGTTGTTAAAATTTATTCAAAGAAAAAATGCATAAATAACGATAAGTGGTAGTTTTTATCAAAGCACCTAATTTTATTCTCTCACGCTATTGCTAACGCAGCCAAAATAGAACTGAATAACAACGATCGTGATTAGAGGGTGTTTTTTTAAGCTAGATAGAACTTTAAATTGTAAAAAGTAACACAAAAAATTAAATTTTGATGAAACATTTTTTTTTAATTGTTTCAGTATACTCTGACAAATCATCATGAATAGACTCACGCTTGAACAACGCTACGAAATTATCCAAATTTACTTTGAAAATCAACTTGGCAACTGGCCCGTTGTTTTATCGCAAAATTGTGTTCAGCGATGAGGCGCATTTTTGGCTTAACGGGTTTGTTAATAAGCAAATTGCCGCATATGGAGTGAGACCAATCCACAAGAGACCCTACAGACTCCATTACATGCAGAAAAATGCACCGTTTGGTGCGGTTTTCACGCTGGTGGCATCATCGGACCTTATTTCTTCAAAAATGAGGCCGGAGCTCGCGTTACGGTCGATGGAGATCGTTACCGCATCATGATCAATGATTTTTTGTTTGAAAATATGGATGACATTGATCCGGAGGAGATGTGGTTTCAACAGGATGGCGCTACGTGCCATACGGCGAACGCAACCATCGACTTATTGAAATCAAAATTTGGTGATAAGTTGATTTCGAGAAATGGACCTGTCAATTGGCCTCCAAGGTCGTGCGATTTGACACCTCTCGATTATTTCCTGTGGGGCTACGTGAAGTCACTGGTTTATGCTGATAAACCAGCAACAATTGACGCCTTGGAGGCCAGCATTGTTCGTGTTATTCGTGACATACGGCCAGCAGTGCTCGAAAAAGTGGCCCAAAATTGGACGTCCAGAATGCGCTTCGTCAAGAACAGCCGCGGTGCCCATATGCCCGAAATCATTTTCAAATGTTAATGTCACGTATTGATCTTTCGAATAAAAAAAAATTTTGATTACAATTTAATTTTTTGTGTTATTTTTTACAATTTCAAGTTCTATCGGTCTTAAAAAAACACCCTTTACAAGCATGAATCAAGAAAAAAATATTGCGCACTCAGCCATACAGAAAAAATTCTATTGCGTATCTACGTCATCATCAGCAAATGAGTGTTTGTCGTAAAAAGTGTAAGAGATTTTTGGCGAAAAACTGGAAAAAACTAAATAACTTTTAAACGGGTGAATCAATTTGAACAAAAAAGAGATGCAGTCGAGTAAAACTTTTGAATTTGGGCTTGAAGCTATTTGAAGAAAAGCTTCCTCGTGCTATCAAAGTTTTACATTTCGGGTTGCTGTGCATACACAGATGTACTTTTGTTTACAACACATATTCTATGTCTACGTAACAACATAACACAATTACACACAAAAAAAAACTGACGGACCTGCGCAATGCGCAATCTTGTTTTCTTGATTCATGTGATACAAGACGATACGTAAAGATTAACAGTGTCAGAGCGACATAGAATAGAAATATGTATTTAAAAAAATTAAGAGAGGCGATAATAATTACCCACTCCAGTTAAAGGATAGTCGAAAAGTACGAGTACGATTAAAATTTACAATTTAAGTATTGGAAACTTTAACCCCATTTTTTCACTTGGCTTAAGACGGATGTGAATGTCCTAGCAAAAAATATCGAAAGTTCTTCGAAAGGCATAGATAGCAATTACTTTGCATACCAGATACAAGTAGTGAATTTAACAGTAAAAAAATATTATTTATCAGAAACATTTAATACAGAAAACTTTTTAACCGTACACCGTTCAGTTCTTTGGACCACTACCGCCCCATGACAACTACGTATTCAATTTATTGATGTTTCACCAGAAATAGAACTACTTGGAGCTCAGTTTAACGGTGATTTCATTGATGGCTGGTATTTTCATTTTTTCCTACGGTCTTATAGGAATCAACTTGAAGTTTTGTATATTAAATTTTTATTTAAAAGAAAAATTTCGAGTTGAGATGTATCGACCTGCCATTTTGCCGATACGATACCGATAATCAAATAAAAGTGTTTGCAATAGCGATGCCGATACTAAAAGTAAATAAATAAAACGCAAGCAGGCTTAGCTTTTCATTTTTATACAAATTTTCAGCCTGAGAGATGTTGATTACTTAAAATCAATATTGATTTTTTTTTAAAGCAAAGTACGAGTATTTCAAAATTATGCAGAGAAAGCAAATTTTGTATATCTGTTTGAACGAAAACTATAGAAGAAAAAAGTATCTCAAATGCAATAGAACTTATAAAGCGCCTTTTATCTGCAAATCAAGTAGCTCTTTTTTGTATACAAGGTAGATAAAAAGCTCTTTCTAATTCCTTAGCAAGCCCAAATTGAAAATAAATGTGCTTGCATTAGTACCAACATTTAGAGGCAATAGCTCTCATAATGCTAAACCGATCTCTACCAAATATACACTGTGCAAATCTTAAAGCAAATACCTTTGAAATGGTATAAGTTTTGACAAAATTGGCGTAAGCTGCATTGAAAATAGTGGTCTTGCTCTAAATTAAAAAGCAAGAACTTCAAAGTAAAAAAAATAATTTTTAGCGCTTTAGTGGCTTTATAGTTTTGAAATAAATCTTTAAATAATAAATAAATGGGAATAGCAGTTTAACATATTCGTGTTTAAAGGTCCTTAGCAGCGTATTGCTTCCCTTTTAAACTTCACACGCAAATATTTTAAAGGACTTAATCAAAAAGCTTTGTGATAACGAAATCTTTAACGCCTCTCTGAGTTCAACAGTGAAAAATCAGTGTTTTTAAATATGATTTATTTATCAAAAGGAAATTCCTTAATTACAACATACGCATATTAATACAAAAGAAATTAAAACAATAGGCCGTTTCGTTCTCATGGCACGACAGACTGCTTAATCTCGGGGGTTAATTTTTTCCTTTTCATTTCTTTTACAATTGTAAGAAGATTTGACAACAGTAATCAAGGGGTAAATGCAAAAGGTTAAAGATAAGAAGCTTTTAAGGTTGTCTTTAACGCTAATAGATAAATAAAATATAAAGCTTTTAAAAAAGGGGGTTAATAAAACAAAAACAAAATAAAAAAAACTTCAAAGGAATTTGTATTGTTAAGTGTTTTGAGGTTTTCTTAAAAAAACGAGTGGGCCCTAAGAAAAATAATAGGGATAAGAGAGAGACAGAGAGAAATGTTTGGGATTTTCTTTAATATTTCCTTTTCTGCCTTAAAATTTATCACGTTCCCTTAATATTTTCAGAAGCTGTTTTGTAGTTATTATTAAACTGATATGAATCAATATATTTGTTTAATGCGCAATAATATTTTATTTATTTATTTTGTTCCCCTTTTATATTTAAACGTTTCTATTGTTTGAAACCCATCCCAAGCAGAAACTTGAACATAAAGGTATTCTTTTTTAGGTTTCTTTCACTTCTTTCATGCATTCATTGATTCATTCTTTCAAATACAAATACTATGACACAACAATAAATAAAAATGATTTTTTTCCTAGATACGCACACAAGTTGAAGTAACTTTCAAAACCAGGGGTTAGTTTTTTTTACAATATTTTTTTGCTATTGATTACAAATAAAAGAAGTAAGTAGTATTATATTATAAATTGTATGGACAGTTTTATTGACTTCTTTTATTTCTCCTGTTTTGTTTTGCCTTTTCCCCTCCCTGGCATAATGCTCTTCAACTAGTATTTAAAGCAATTGATATATCTGGCTATGAATGCATTTTAAATGTCGTTGGCCATTGTTGATAATCAAAATGTTGGAAAATAAACCATGCCATGCAACGGGCAGGCATCATTAATGCATTGAAGTACAATGAAAAATTGCACACACAAAAAAAAGAATATTTATGCAGAATGCATTTTCAAGTGTTTGACACTTGAAAGTGAAATGAAGCTTAAAATAATTTTTAGATTAATCGCACAAACAAATAAAAAGATTTAAAAAGAATAAAACTATAATGCAGGGAGAAAAATTGTTTTTTTATTGTTTCTCCTACCTGACACGAATGATATTTCTGACAGCATTATCCATTTGACAGCAAAATACAAATTAATTTTCAAATATTTGCCAACGCGGTGATGCAATTTAATTGTAACATCGCGAGCATGGTCCATAATAGTATCGGGCATATAGGAAAAATGAACGGGTTCACCGGAAAAATGTCGACCACCAATGCTAAAGAACACTTTGGCATGGACAAAGACCTGCAAAAAATACATTAATATATTACTTCCAATTTTCTACAAATAAATAGTTTCCAATATAGTTTTGCTATTTTCTATCCCTAGTATATTAATAAATATATTATAAAGATTTCGATTTACCTGTACATCCTTGGTAAACATATTATTCGTATGCAGAATAATGGCACTAAAATTTCGTATTGTATCAAATTCGAAAACGATTTCAACAGGTTTTCCCATTAAGCCAGGAGTATCATTGCGCCAGCCGATCCATTCATAACCTTAAAGAAAAAAGTTAAAGAAGACGAGAAAAATTAATATTAATATATTCTGCTAAATTTTCTTTACCCTCAAAAAATAATTTATAGTTTCATTATAAATTTAAACAGCAAAACTAAAGAAACATGTAATAGAAATAAAGGTAAAAAATAAAATAAGGAATTCTGCAAGGAAAACAAACCTCTAAGTAAAGTTATTTATTTTTGCTTTCAATATTCATGAAAAGTAATTTCAAACACGCACCAGCATAAACACACAATTTAAGGCACACACATACACAAGGATGTAAACAAACACACACAAGAATTCCTTCACGCTTGTAACACAAGAATGCTTTTTAAGCTGTGAGCATGTGTATGTGTGTGTAAACGCAAAATACTTGTGTTGTGTTTCTTCTTCTTAACTGTAATAAAATGTATGTTTTTACGTAGTTTTATTGTTAACCCTTGCAACCTCTTTGCCATCAAAATCACTCCCTTAAATAAAATTTGTTATGTATTTAAATAGCGAACGAAAATAAACATTTAAATGCGCCAACTGAAAATTATTACCTTATGAACGCGACATTTAAACCTTAACTTGTCCCACTCTTCCTTCCACCCCCTTTCCACCCCCTTTCCACCACCTTTCTCAGTTACCCTAAAAAGCTGCACACAATATTTGAATTTTCTTTACTTTAAGCTTTTTGGTTAACAAACGGCTTAAATTATTGTTTTTTGCTATTTTCGGAAATCGAGGAGGCTTGCAATTATTAAGAGAAACAAAAAATAAATACACAAATAAATAAAAAATAAAATTGCTGAGCAAAAAGTCAAAGCCAGGCAGAAGGTCTGCTTAGACTTATCTGAGCATATTTCTTAAACATTGAAAAAATATTAAGTTATAAATTAAAATGGTAATTTATTTTGTATTTTTCTCTCTTATTCCCTTTTTTTATATTGCCAATGAGCATAAAAAGGGTTGGCAATCAATTTGCGTAACTCTTCGTTTTCTTAAAAAAGTCTTGAATAATCTATGTAAATCAATAAATAAGAAAGTTTGCTTCGTTAAATTAAAAATAAATAAAAAATGAAATAACTTAAAATTAACCCGTTATTGGCCAAACGGTATTTCATTCAACTATTAAACTTATCATGTGAAACAGATTTAACTCTTCTTTGATTTATATTTTGAAATAGTGTATTTTAAGAACACTTGTTGGGTACTGTGATCACTTCCTGTTTGGCGTTAAGCTCCAAAAAAGGATATACATTGGAGCAGCTATAAAAATTATTTTAATAATAATTTTTGTTTATCTATCAACTTTACCATATTTTTATCACTATTATTCTGTGCACAAATCAATTTAAATTAAGACGTTTAAAGTTCTATCAGCTATCCTTCTGGAAATCTCACTTACTATTGTTCTGAAAAGTTAAGCCAATTAGGAGAAATTTCATAAATTCGCGAAATTAAATAACATGTGATTAGCACTTGTTTTTTGGGTTGCTATCCTTTAATACTTCCTAATTAATATGAGTTGTAAAGCGGATGGTATTAAGCAGATTCTATTGACAATTTTTATGATTAGCAGCTTGATGCAGGAAACTGATGACTGCAACAGAAATGGGTGAAATAGAAGGAGAGTCATATAAAATTTTAACCTAAAGTATAGAAGTGCGCAGCAATCGCATTCACGGAATAGAATGACATTCAGTGAATGCGATTGCGGCTACTACTTCCCATCATATGTCTCAGAACTGAATCAATTTATTTCATACAAACAAATATGAGTAAAGTTTCTACAAAATTATTCACATTTTCGGAACCTAGATAATAATGGGTTCTATAATATTCTGTAATTGAAACGAAACACAAGCAAACGATACAAAACGAGTTCTCCAATTTAACAAAAATTTACTTTAAATGATCTTAGCTTTCGAGTTCGCAGAAAATTTTCCGTTTTGCTACTTTAAGTAAATTAAGGGATATACAAGGGATATTTTAAAATATCACGAAAACTCTTTAGAAAAAGGTTAGCAAAATGTCGCTAAAAAGCATATAGATAACACAAAAAGGCATAAAACTGAAAAATATACATTTAATTTAATTCTACTTTATTTAATTTAGATTGCGCAATACAATCATGTACTTTTTAATATTTTCATAGTCAAAAAATCGATCTTCTTTTCAATTAAAAAGTTTAATTAAATTCATGACCAACTGGGTTTTTCGTACGCATTTTCAACCAATTTTTTTTACAGGGTCAATAACTTCCAAATTTTCATTATTTAGGCTCTAATAGAACTAAAATGTCGTTTTAAGCTAACAACGCACTATCGAGGTAATTTGCCGATTATTGTCGCAAATTTTAAGTTGGCTCTCTTTAGAGGAGGATATTTGAACAATAATGCGCTGGCCCACGATCTCGAATGAATTCTTTCTTTCATTAAATTCGAAAGTTTTGTTTTGTTTTAAATGTAATTGTACGAAAGAACGAATACGTGTGACATCGTGGGACTAGCAATAAATAGAATAGTTGTACTGTTGATAAAAAAAACCAAGACGATTTTACAAAAACATGCGGATGTACCGATTTTGCAATCCCTGCTTTAAAAGCACCTGTTAATAAAACAAGAGTAGTAAAAAGTACGTGCTATATAATAAGTTTTTACACAATTCTTTAATACCGAAGGATACATGCTAAACGTTGATATACTGAAATAGCTTTTCGAAAGGTGTTATTTTGCTTTTAAATGTATGGGGTGGTTAATTCAACCAATTCGAAGAAATTTCTTTCATTCATTTTTATATAGTTTTTGAAAAGAAAATTTTGGCTATCGACTTCGCGAAATTCGTGCAAGTTACTCTCATAGGTATCATATACACCCCTTTTTTAACCACTCTCTTACTCAAATGCTCTATTTTTTAAGGCTGTTTTTATTTGTTATTTGCTCCTTTTTTTAAACATTGAGTTTTTAATAGTAATCTATTCCGAAAATTTAACTGTATCTGCCAACAAACAAATAAACAAAAAACATATAATTTAATTTGCCCAATAAAGCACGATAGTGTGGTCGCATTGCAACGCTTATTAACGCAATTGATATTTGGCTGATATGAACCGGAAAAATTGTAGTAATATACGAAGATAATGGGACTGCTCAAAAATAAATTGTACAATGTTTTTACATGTGCACCGACATACCACGATAAGAATTACAGTAGATTGTGCTGTTGGCGGCGATATTGGGATCTTAGCTTTATGGCTATGCGCTTAGTTTGACCGTATGCTCTTTCAATATTCGCTGTAAATAGAAAATTATAACTAACATTTTCGAAAGTGGATATTTTAATCATATTAAGGATTTTTGATTTTATAATTTTATGAAAAAAATATTTGCTGTTCAATGACGACCATCTTGTATGGTTTTCGATCACAACTAATACTAGAAAAAAATACGGCACCAAAAGTGGCATTTTATGGCAAGGAATATTAAAAAAGATTTTTTACCGAATAGTTAAAAAAACACGAATGCCATAAAAAATCAGCTTTACTTATGGCATTTATTTTCTTTCGAAGTAGCAAACAACTCAAATCTACATGAACAAATTTAGTTGTGTCTTTGCGATCACTGAAGGAAATTAAAATAATATTTTTGAGGAACATAGCAAAAGAAAATTTACTGATAATAAGTTTCGATATAAATGAGTGGTATTTTTCCCACTCGATTGGCACTCAAGGACAATATATATTTTTTGTTGGAATGAAAAAAGGGTTTAGTGTTTATGGACATTCGATTCACAACTCTCTACATTAAAATCGGTAGGAAACACATTTGCAGACTAACTTTCTCAGCATTGTGCTGCACTTCTATCTTCTAATCTAAATTTTAAAATACTCGTATGTATTTATAAATTTATTAATTTTCATTCCAGGAAACAACTTTTTGTTTTTAGTTCAGGCTTAAAATAAAAACTCAATTTAATCTAACTTGTAACCGCAACCAAAAGGCACTTGAAAACTTTCATCTGATACGAGACAAATACGCTTTAATTTATGTTCTTTTATCCCTCTTGCATTCTCCTATTTCAAGGTTGTACATTACAGTTTAGTGTTAATGGCTGAAGTGCAGATTTATAGAGACAGACACACACACAGAGCCATATATAAAAAAAGAAACAGTCATACAGTTAAACTAATTTGACTATGTAGCCTTGAGTCTGCTTTGGAATGTATTTATCCAAACTAACCAGTGTTTATTTGCAAACATTCAAAAACTTTTCCGTTTATAGTTTGATAGAAGAATGAAGCATAATAAACCGTTCGACCGAGTATCAAGAGCAGGAGAAGCAGCCAGAGACTACGACAGCAAAAAAATGAAACTTTTCTACTTAAAATATAAAGTTTACAATAATTTTTGATTATTGGCACAATGCCAAATGAAATCGATGAAGTTCTTAAAGTATTTTTTTTAATGTGTTTTCTCTTACTCTAACCCAACCGTCATTTCTTTTCTTCCCTTTTTAAAAGCTGAAGGCATTAAAAATGCCTGCTTCCCGTATAAATACATACACAAATGGAATGGAATAAAACAAACTTTAAACTGGCGGAAGTTTGTCTATACAAGGAATTCAAAAATTCAAAATAAGCATGAATTGAATGCCACTGTTGCCATAAATTATCATATTGGTTGAAGAGAAAGGAAAAAAGTTAACAAAATGTACAAATACTAAAAAGGGAAAAATAAGTAAAATATTTTGATGATGAATTTGAACGAGAATGTTTCCAGAATTATTTATGAAAAAACTCAAATTTGTACCAAGATATTGATATTTTTAACGCCATCGTTTCTAAGGAAAATACAATTCATGTAAAGATATTCAATGAATCAAGGTTTTTAAAACAGCCAACATTTTATAGCTGAACAATTTTCAACGCCGAGTTTTTATTCTTAGGGGTGTAGTTCTGGTGAATCGGTTACGAGTGGAAAAGCAATTACATCCACTAATCACTACCAGTAAAAATTTCACATTTTAGAAAAACTAATTATATTTACATATTTGTATGTTCGTTTGATTGAGTTAGGATACTTCTTGAACGCACTTCGCACTTTGTTCATATTTAAAAATATATTTTTTTTGTTGGCATTAGAGCTGCATTTATTATTGTTCGTTTGATATTATTTTTGCAAAAAAAAATTGCAAACAAATATTTAAAATAATTTTTTTCTAGTATTTATTGATGGAGAAATTATTTATTTACCAAGTGTCTTTAAGCAAACACAGACACACACCAACCATAATTACAAAGTTTTTTAACTTGCTCGTTCTTACTACAAAACAAAACTGTCAACTGAACAACTGAAAAATGCCAATATTTTTCTATCAAAATAAAATATTGTTAAGCAGTCAGTCTGTGCGGCACAAAACTAAAAAAAAAAATATCAGCTAAAAGGATGTTAATGCAAATTTCTTGTTTTTTCTGATATCTGTACTGAATTGTTAGAAAAGCTATAAAATACTATATTTTAATAAGTTTTTTTCTTGATATATCTTTAGAAGGACAGACAGTTAGTCATGCAGCTACCGAGCCAAGAAAACATTAACAGCTAAAAAGTTGTTAATGTACTATTGATGTCATTCTATTTTTGAATTTCTGATACTGCGGCTTTTTCCTTTGAGCAACATCCTTTGAAAGTTCTTTGTCCTTTAGGGCAAATAAACCACAAGAAAAAAAGTTTTTCCAGTCTTGTTTTTACTTAAAAGGAATTTTCGGGGCATTAACTACAAGAAAGAAAGAAATTGAACAAAGCAATATTTGAACTTTTCATAAAGTTTTATTTCTGTTAGGATATAATCATTTGTTATTAATCAAAAATGTTTGTAAAATAAGGGCATTAAGAGTGAATGTAGAAAAAAAGTAGATGAAATGTTTGGCGTTAAGAAAACTTTGTATATGAAGGAGAAATCATGAGGTACAGGAAAGTTGGAAAGATTTAAAATCTTTAAATGAAGCTTAAAATCGTTTTTTAAAGCTGCTAAGGGTATCAGTCAATCCTATGCAGCTTATGAATTTATAAATGACAATCCACTAGAATTAAACTCTGCTTGACCAAATCAACATGTATGATTTTTTATATCAATAATTATAATAAAAATTAGTGTTGTAAAAGTGTTAAGTATTTGGTTACCAGGTAATAAGTATTTCCCGGTACACAATACTTTAAAGTAACTAATCAAAACTTTGAGATATGCATTTCCATAAGTAAATGCAAAAATTTTACTTGAAAATGTTTTAAATTAGTCGGTTTTAGGGAAAGTTAAGCGCAAATGATTTAATTATATACGACAATTAATAAACCTGGCTGTTTAGTTATACATTTCTAATTGGATGACTAAACTTGCTAATCCATTAAGTATTATGGAGTACGTGTAATAATAAAATCGAATTTTAGCATATTAAATATTTTTATTTTTAATTAAAAAAAAACCTTAAAAGTATTGAGTAGCGAGTACTCTATTGAAAAGGTATTGAGTAGTCAAAAATAGCCACTTTTTACAACAACACTAGTAAAAATGTTTGACAAATTCTGGTAAGTCTGGACGTAAAAAGGCTAATGTGTACATCTTATCACTTCATGGCCCTATGAGACCGCAAATATGTCTTTTTCCGAGAAACTAACATATTATGTACGTAACGTTCTCAGTTTTGGGGATTTGTTGCCAAATAGGCGATTTTTTTGTGATCGGGGATAGAAATTTCGGGAAAATCTCAAGGGACGTTTTGGGGAAAAAGCTCTTTCTTTCGCTAGGATTTTTGGTGACAATATATTATTATAAATCTTGTTATTTAGTCTTTCTTTTTTGTATTCAATTTCATGTACATATTGACAAATCATATTTTTCTGCTTGATGATGGTAACATTGAAAAACTCGCAACAGAATACAGTTTGACTTATTAAAAGCTCTTTTAAGAATAAATATACACTTTAAAAATAATTCAATTTGCTGTGCCGAATTTTTTCAATCTTCTCAAATCCTAATACTTTTTAATACAACCAACAAATGCAACAAAATTACATTGACTGATGATGCTGGATTTTTGAAACGATAAACATTGATACATATGTTTATATATTTAGAACTCAAAGTATAAATGAATTCCAATAATACTACACAAATGGATGTAATTAAGTATATAAATAAATACATGTGTTTCTTTTAATTTCATTTTTAAGCTTTTGTGGGATGAGATTATTATAATTATTTCGACTTTTGATTGAGTTCCAATTTATAAATTAACAAACAAATTGATTATATTCAATATTTTGCAAATTTTCTCAAAAAAATGTTTTATATTGTTGAAAGAATTTTTACAAATAAATGTTAAATATTCTAGAAGATAGACTGAGAAATATTGAATTTGACAAGGTTTGCATATGGGAATCATTAAGATATTTGTGTGTAGATGTTTTTGAAGTTTGCATGTGGGATTTATTATAAGGAGACTTGAAGTTCCTCCTTTTGCAAACTGTTCTAGTGAGTCAGTATGGAAATTCTTGTAATCTGTTATTTTATGGTGTAAAATATGGAGGGCTCAGAGCTGAAGTGAAACAAGTCACAAAAAAGAATATTCGAAGATATTTTGAGTTTCAACTGCCATTGACTTGTGTTTTTTACCGTTAACTTAGAAACGAACCATATATACTAAAATTTTAGCGATCCCTATAAAAAGCACCTATTATGAAACACTTTTTTACTTAGTCCGTTACAGAACTAAATATAGTTACATTTTGCGGAGAATTTAGCACTACTTTTGAAATTTATCAAATTTTAAGACTTAATACACTTCAGCTCTGAGCATTCCATATATTGCGTCTTGCAACGAAAACCCATATCGATTGTAAAAAGTTTTGTTTGTTAAGGTGTTTTTTTAGCTAGCATTTCATTGGTGCTTATGCCAAATCATTAGTATAACTTAAATCATATTCTTGAAAAGTTTCAATATTCTTATCTTTACAAAAACATAAGAAAAAACCAATGAGAATTTTAAAAATTACAAAATTATAAGCATAGCAGGCTTTAAAGACCATTCGAAAATCCTAACAAAAACATACAATTACGCGCCATTTGGGTGACAATGAAAATATTTAATAAGGCAAAACGGAAAATAAAATCTTAATTAAAACGTTCTGAGTTCTTTGAGAAAAGATATCTCGAATAAAAAATTTAATAATTACATATCGATTGTATTTATTTCCCTCATGTTACTGCGATCAACTTCAAGCTATTGCTTTTGCAAGCTTTGCGCTTGCAATAAGCTGCGATAGCTATTAAGAAAATTTCCGTTCCTGTTGAACCTTGCTCGCAATATTACTGGTTTGGCACATGGGATTTTCAACAGAAATGCACTTAGTGCGGAAAGTGCTCTGAATGTCTCTCACTTGGGAGTGACCATTAACGATTCCCTTGTTTGACTGCCCAAGCAGCTCACTACTTCCGATTTTTCTGAAAGCTAGCTAGAGTAGGAAGGCGCCCAGGCATGTTGCCTGAATGGTTACAGTACTTCTTAACGTCTCAGGCAAATAGGTAAATTAGATAAATATTTGCTGAAGCATGAGTGCCTCTGTGCGATTGGACATGAAGATAGCAGCTCTATAAACAATCTAAGAATGGAGGGCCAGCAGCCCACTATTCTGAATTACAATTTGCTACTAAATCGCATAACAAACAGCCTGTAAATGAAAAACCGAACCTATGATGACGACCTTTGCATATCGAACAAGTACTGTTATTGGATATTGAAACGTTAGAGCCCTCAGGGAGAGCGATAACATCAGCGCTGGTATGAACTCAAAGAACCTGTAAGTGAAGTGAGAATAGACGATGTATGGTCTTGCAATACTAGGATTAATTGAGGTCTGATGGCAAGGTTCAGGAGAATTTTTTCCCCTACTAGGAAAACAACCATGCGCTGTACTCTGGAATATAAATTGGTTCCAACAACGAATCCGGTGTCGGGCTAATGGTTGCGCGAAATAGGCGCCCTATGCTTCAGTGGGTGTTAGAGTAGATATTGTGAGATCTTTACTTGGACGGGGCAACTTTCCGTAAGGCAGTTGCTAGCGATTATAAAGGGCTTAGTGATCAGTGAAGACAAAAAAAGTCGACTGGCAGAAATCACTAAAGGGTGGTCACCAATTTGCAATCGATTAGGTGCAATTGCTGCCTGTAATTATATAGCAGCATAACAAAACGCATATATTCTCTGTCGCAACACACTTCGCCAGCGTTCATACTATTTGGGGAATCTTCGAAACCTAAACAATGCATTCGGAATTTTGAAGAACTCAATTAGCAGCATCAAAAGATTGCAGCATATTGGAGTGCACAGCGTTGTCAAAGTTAAGTTTTCATTACAGAATTGCCAATGTCAGCAGCTGCTGAATCTGATTGGAAATATACGACTTGAAACACAGAAGGTTAAGGTTTTTATTGCAGCATTGCCAACGTCAGCTGCTGCTTAATCTGGTTGCAAGGATCCGACTCGAAACACACACATTTTTAAGTAACGTTTTAATTGTTTCAAACTTTCACATATAAAACATACATACTTATAAAAGATTCAAAAATGCATTCCTAGTGTTAATTTTAAGTTCATTTTTAAATTCACTACTTACTTACCTTTACCAAAACCATGTATATCCGTACGGAAATTATCTTTGCCCTTCTGGCCGTCAACCAATTGACCCAGACCTTCAACATAACGATCACCCTGCTCATAGCCATCATAGGTTTTATCCGATAAATCAACTTCCATGCCACGCTGAACACCCTTTGGTATACTGTACGAAACAATGCCCTCTGGAAAGAGTAAACAAATTTAAAAAAGGAGTCTGAATTAATCGCTCCAACAGGAAATATAAAATAATGTAACTTTAGCTGTTGTTTTTTTTTGTTCCACTTATACTCGTAGAAAATAAATTTAAAAATTAAAACTATAAAACGAATTGTGATTTAGTTTATTTCATTGTTCTTGTTATAAAGAAAATAGCTAAAAGCGAGGGAGACACTTTAATGGTAATTTGAAACTTTTTTCTTTTTTTTTTGTTTAATATCTGAACATATGTTGAGTTGTTATATGAGTGGAGTGTTTGTATTTCTGATTCAAGTAAATTCAAATGAGTATAAATTTCAGTTCTTTTGTAGTTTTAACAATGACGAAGACAAACGACTAACAAACTGCAGGGATAATGATGATGTAGTTTGACGCTTTTTTTAAGGCGCAGTTCTTTCTTCTTTTTTGTTGTTGTTGCCGTTGTAGTTTACTATATTTAGTTAATGTTTTATGTATTTTTGTTTAGTATTTCATACTTCTGTTTTAATTTATTTAAGTTTTTAATTTGGTTAAAAATTTATTATAAACATATCCTTAGTACAGTGTGTGTGTGTGCGACAATATCAAATTACTTTTTACATGGAATTGAAATAAATTATTTTCGTGGCCTTCGTTGGTTTAGTTTTTTCTTGAGTACTTACTCCGTTTGTTTTCTGAGTGGAAAGCAGAAGGGTTTTTAAAAGAAGATTTTGTGTATTTGTCAATGTCAATTCAAATTAATGAAAACAGTATTTAAAACTAATTTATTTAATTGAAAGAACAATGAATGATTCATTTAACAATTAATAAAAAAGCAAGATTCAAGTAAACTTTATTCCAGATATTTTTTTTCGATATAAGAGTTTTTTCAAGAATTGTATTTGAAAAAAAAATTTTTTTAGTCTTTGGAATTTAAATGCCGAAAATATTTGGGCTTCATATCAATTGTTAACGAGAAACATTTAAGTATTATAACACAAAAAAAGGAAACAAGAAAAATCATGTCACCATGTTTTAGCATAGACTACAATGTCATAAATTCATGAGAATCACACAATCATGTCCTTTATTGTGAGTACGATAATCTACTACCAGGACTCTTTAACGAGCCCAAGTGATGAATTTCAGTCTGACAGTCCAGAAAATAACAGACTTGTACAGACACGACACAATTAATAGATATCTTTAAATTACAGGAATAAAAGGCAATTGTAATACATCGATAGTGTAAAATACTTGGGAGTTACATTAGATTTCATTCTCAAATGGAAGCAAAACAAAAGCAGAGTACACATTATCGAACATGAATAATAGTTTAGCTAAAATTTCGCTTGATAGTGATAGTGTGACCATTAATTTTTGCCAGTCAACTGCCCATTGTTAGTTTAAGTTAGGTTAGATTGGCAGCCTCGATCAAGCACAGATCAAGTGGGTCCATTGATTAGTTCCCGTTGTGTTCCCACGTTGTACCATCTCCCATGGATCCTATGTTGTTTGGCTGCTAATATTTGCACACGGCCACCCGCTTGATTCAACAAAGGCGATATTGTGTAAATCAATATTAGAGCGACAAGTTTTGTCCCTAAGGGTTCTTTGAGCGAATACTTTAAGTCTTAGATCTCCGAATGCTAGAATATGACAAAGAAGATGTTCGGTCGACTCTTCCTCCTCCTCGTTTCCGCAACTTCTACATAGGTCACTGTAAGTGCTCTAGTCTTTGGAGGTGCCTCCCAATACGTCATTGGCCAGTTATAATCTTAATGAGATTCCTGAGAAGATGCCTGGACAGCTGTAATGCTTGCCTAGTTCTTTTAATCTATTATAAGCCATATTTTATTGGTTTAACTACAAGTAGTTTCATCAGACCATCTTTGACTGGTGTAAAGATGAAACTGGTGTGCAATAAGTTATTTACTCATTGGGAGTGAGATACCTATTCATATGTTGAATCGTTACGATTTAAAGTGAAGCCTGCATACGCCAAAGAGTCCGCTATACAAACCCCATAAATGTCCCTGTATTCGAAGGCCCACTTAGAGTTAACCACTTCACGCTTTCTACTCTAGAGACATCCGACATTCTTGGACAATTCTTGATGAGATGATTTCTATGGACCTTACTATTGGTAATAATATGAATATCCCTGCCAGATATTTTACCATACCGAATGTGTCTCGCGGTTGTGAATATGGCCATTATCTCGGCCTGAATGACTCTGCTGTGATCCGGCAGCCTCAAAGGAATGCTTAGCTGTTAGCTGCACGGAGTATACGGTTAAATGGTTGATAGTCCTAGTCACTAGTAGCCACCATCAACAGTGGTAAAATCGAACAAAGAACGCTGATGAGATGTTTTAGCGACCTTGAAATCCCTACCGATCCCTTCTGCTAGTCTGATGAATAATAAGTTATTCCAAAAAAATGATCTCTTAATAAAAAATAAAGGATTTATCCAAAAGTTTCTAAAAATTAGAATTGAATTTAAACCAAACAATTAGTTTCAATATATACTGAAACTTACACTTAAGACTTAAAATAAAAATCATCACAGAAACTTTAAAAAAATTTGTTTCTGTGTAACTAAGGTTTCTTGACCTCTCCATAATAGCGTTTGGATATAATAGATGTCATTTGTATATTAACCATTAGAAAATGATATTTTTTATTTGTTAGACACACTCTGCAATTAATGCTAATTAAGGTACTTAATAAAGTTTGTAAATATAATCGATTTGAAAGGACACAACGACAATACAAAACACGAGTATACACACGCACATATAGATATATATTTATATAGATTAAAAATACAAAAAATAAATAAATAAAACTTGTGTGTTGTAGGTCGGCTTTAGTAATGATTAGCATATGCTTATAATTGCAGCAATTAAAAACTGAAAAATAAAAACTAAATGAAAAATCCCTAATAATTAAGTAATTTTCCTTTTTTTTACAGAAAATAACACATGTTCAACATACCAGCTTAGAATATTTTTAATATTTGAGAGCAGAAAAATTTTATGTTTTGTTAATACTTGAAAGTTTTTGCTTAGAAATATTGCGTGCAGACATTAAATCAGACAATAACCTGCCGCCAATGTCGTTTAAAAGATTTAGCTATATTTTTGCTTTAAGTTAACCTTTCTTTCAAATATATATAAATACATATATACTTATATTAGTATGTATATTTAGTACATATTTAATGAATTAAACAACCTTTTTGCAATAAAACTAAATGGCGCCATGTTATAACACTTTGCATGCAATTGGCCAGGGAATATAAACACATACTGAAATAAATAAGCAAAAAGGGGAGAAAAACAAATAAATAATTATAACATATCTGCCACATGCTAAAAGTTATGTTTTGGATTTGCTTAAAACAAGATACCGAATGACAGAACATAAACATATGCAAAATACAAAACCAAAGTGATATTATTTTTGAGCAAGTTTTAACTCTGAAGGTACCTTAATTAATTTTCTTATCCCTGAATACTAACTTTCACGTCAATTTTTGCCAGAGCTGGGTAAAATAAAACAAACCCCATATAGGTGCTAATCGATTAAGTACTCTATACAGCGGCATAATATTTAACACTCTTGTCTGAATGTAAGAATTTGAAATGTTTCGTTTTATTTTTCTTGTTATTTATCGATATAAATGGTGTCAACTCTACATTCCTCGCGGTTGTTGAATGCGGGGTATCTCTTGATGCGATAGCGACACATTCAAGAGTTATACTAATCTGGACTACAGGACACGCTGACTGTCCTGGTAACTAGACAGGGTCTGCCATTGGATAACTCAATGACATGCCCTTTCACTGGCATTCCTCTATCACAATGTAAGTTGTTGATTCAGCGCGAATCGTATCGACTTGCTCAACACAGGTGGGAACACGAAGGTACCTGCCAAGTGGCTAAGTCAACGTGGCCCCAGCACGACCTGAGTAGGACATGTGGTTGTTGGACAGTGTAGTTTGGCCAACATAACTCGTATATTAATATTTTGATTATCTTTAAAAAGATGTTTGAAAATGTTTCCAAAAAAAAAAGATTTTTTCTTCAAAACTTACATCAAACTTTTACGTTTCATAAAAAAATTTTTAAGGCACTTTAAAAGTTTCGTTTAAAATTTCAAGAAAGAGGCCTTATTTTGCCATATCATGGATATAAAAATAAATTTGTGTGCTAACAAACAGCGTAGTTGAATTCCAACATTTAATAACAACTTGAAATGTTTACTCTTGAAGGAATGAATAAAAAAACATAAAAAAAATTAACAAACAAAACCTTTAACAACACAACATACTAAATTGAGTTTGGCTACATATAATATTCATAAAACTCTCTTAAAGGTGACTGCGGAAGAAACTTGATGGGGGCAAAATATATTATTTAATACAATAATTACAAAATACAAGGTTCTTTAGTTAAATTTTACCTTGGTAAAGTATGAAAAGCAGAGCAAAAGAAAAAACCACCAAGAAAATAAATTCAAATGAACATTCATATAAATGAGGCTTTTCTTACTTTCCTTTTTAATTTTTTTATATTAAAATAATATTTTTTTGTTATATTACGTTTCTAAGGACATGTCATTTGATTATCATTAACTACCATCTCCGTCTCCATCAAAATGAGCCTTTTTGCTTTTAATAATGTTTGGAGAAGGAGTTTTTTTTAGTTAGCTTGACTTGTTTGTCTGTATGAGTATGCATTATTTCATATGCAAATTAATCAAGATAACACGTTATTCTCGTGCAGCCTTCATATATCCTTCGACAAATAAAGTGAAAAATAAAAAAAGTAATATTTATATAGAATAAAGCTTGGAACAGGTGGGGTGGCAAATAATCGTAATAATTTTATGATGTTGTAAAACGTGCCTAATGTCACTTAATGTAAAAGCAAATGCGAAAGAAAAAATAAATGTGGCATGTTGTACCTTACACACAGTAAATATGCATGCAAAAATATGTACGCTAAATTTCTATGGCCTTAAAAGGAAAACAATGTAAAAGCATTTCTTTTATTTTATGTTTTGTAGTTTATTTTCTTTAATATACATACAGGAACTGAAAGCGAAGTGTTATAAAAGAAAGTAAGAAAAAAAATGAAATTTAAGGAGTGGGCCAAAAAGACAGACAAAGTAGGGCGGCAAGAAAAGGTAACTCTAAGAGAAGCCATTAAAATTGTGTTTGAACAAAAGATTGATGGAAAGAGATAAAATGTTACACAAACAAATTATTTAAGGATATAAAATTATATTTACCGGAGTCGCTGACATGAAGAGCGAAACATAGATTGGTAAACTTAATACTATTTTAAAAACTTCCATAAACAATTCATCTTATGAGTAGAAAATTAAAAAAAATTATTTAGGCAGGCCATCTATTTAGGTAGTAAAAGTATGATAAAAAAGAAATAGTTTTAAGATCTGAAGAAAATTATGCAGTTCATTTTCAAGCTAATGAAAAATAAAATCTTTAATTTAATTTAAAAAACAAAAGTGCTGACAAATAATAAAAATCATATATGTATTTATTTTATGCAAAGCTTTTAAAATAATTGTATGTAAGAGTATCAAACTTTTAAAAGTTTTCATTAGCTTTGAGAGTAATATTTCACATAACCGGTTAATAATTAATCGACTATATGTTCGATTAATTTACAATCAGCACTTTTCGATTACTGATTATATTGCTTGATTTGATTAACCAAAATTTTATATTTTAGTTTTTAGTAGTGTTTGAATAAAAGTTTATAGGACCTTATGAGGTGTTATGAGAGTGAAAAAATTAGAACAGGACTTAAATGAAAAATAGGAAGATTTTATGCATTTAGAGAAAACAAAAAAATGGTCTTAGAAACTGAGTGTTCTGTATTATGTGTGGCTTTCAATTGATTCCTGCCAAAGCTTCGATAAGTGAAAGCATTTTTTTCAGTTCTGGTTCATTGAAACTTAAGAAAAAATAATTATAATATAAACTTTTCATTCAAAATATTTGTTTAAAAGAAGCTCCAGCATAATGAAACTATTTGATAAAAAGATTACTTAATTTTTTAACACATACAGTAGTTTTCCGATTTAACGAACCTAATTGTTGTTAGGCCTATATCCTGTATTAAAATACAAATTAAAAGCGTCGGCTATATTATTCATAACTATAAATACGAATAGTGCTTTTTTAATATTTTATTAAAAATAAGGTAATTTAAAGTAAATATTTTTGGAAAAATATGTTTAAGGAAACGAAAAAATCATAAAAACACCGTAATACAAATATAATTTATTTAAAAAATTTGTTAAACACAGTTTGCTTATTAGAATGGATATACTTTTTAATGGAATCTCCTTGAATCTCTCTTGAAAACATTACATTTGTGTTACTAACATTGTTTTGCTGAGCTCATTTCATACAAATTTCGATGTGCTTAATTCGTGTTTTATTTTGCGCTCAAGCTCTTATCATTTCCGTTTCGGTTTGTTTTACATAGGTTCGTTAAACTGAGTACAAAATAAAATTTTTATTATAAAAGATTTTTCCAAGCTTTAGGTCAATTTATATAAAAAATGTGTATTATTTATTTTTTTAATTTTTTAAAATATCAATATTTCGCTAATATCGTTGATTGGCTTCTTCAGGAAATTAAAATATTTTTTTTTAATTTTGATTTACATTATTTTAAAATTTTACAGTTGAAAAAAACAAATATTGTCAAAATTAGAAATGAAAAACTTTTTAAAAAAACAAAAACAAACAAACAAAAAACGGATATAGTATTTTCTATTTTCTGTTTCCGTTTTTATATAATAAATATCTATAACTCTGCGCAACATTTGCCGTATCTGCCCTAAAATTCATTCTCTGATCTGTTGGAACATTTATAATCCGTAACATTTCTAGCAAATATCTACGCTTATAATTAGTTTCTGTATTTAAAATTGAAATATTATTAAAGTTTGGATAATGATCTGAATTGAACCAATGTAATTAATAGGGTATTAAACATTAACCTTAGTTAATAAATCCTGCAAATAACCGAATAAATCAGGAACTTGAATATTGAAATAACATTATATCTAGTGAGCTTCAAAATTGAAATTTTTTAATTTTTTAAGATTGTATTATGATCTGAAGTGATAACTTGCATACAAGACAAATACCACAATAACAATAATAATTGTATTTGTAAAACAAATTACGAGTAAATCAGACTACATATTTCATATTTAAATGAGATCGAGTTTACCATAATTAATGGACAAAACTGTGTATATGATATCTAAAAATGTCAAAATTTGTTTTATTGTTTTATTGACAAAAGTGATATTCAAACCAATACCGAGCTTATTCGATATAATTCCTATTTCTTACACAATTTCCACCAGAAATAATAATATACATATATACAATAAATAATAAACTTTAAACACAAATCAAAATTTCTATTAAATAATTTTTTTCTAACTAAAGTCTCCTTCCTATTTCTAAACAAATTTTCTATTTAATTGTGTTTGTTTTGCTATTTCACTCTACTCTCTTTCCTTCAATAATGTCATTGATGTATTAGTTTGTATTTGTTTTTAGTATAGTTTATATTCGATCAAAAAAGTTTTCTAAAGGACATTGTTTTTTAACGGTAACTAAATTACCTTCTGATTACCATAAATTACAATACAATCTATAATTATATTAACCATAATTACTAAATATTGCTTCATGAAATTTGAGTTAAATATTTTTTTTATTTATTGTTTTTACTTCAACACATGACATGCTTAAAATTATAGTGAAATTTATGTTTTTTTTATTAAAGTACTAAAATTTAAAGGATATTAAATATTAAAGGTAAATTAAACACCTCAAGGTATGTTTTAAATTTTTAAAGTAGAAACACAACAGCTGTTTGTACAGTTACCAAACTACGTATTTTGTATTTGTATTGAAAAAGGACTTAAAAAACGTTGAGTTTGGCATGTAGAAAATTTTTCATATCATTCGAAAAATAAACGAATTTACTTTTAATAAATCATGTGAAGATTTTGATATTCTTGTATGTTTTTAAGTCCTCTATATAGATATATGTACATGTAAATAGTATCATGCCTCTTTTGAATTTTTTGCCGAATTGACGGACAGGAGACGGGATAGACATAATACCAACAAACAGGCACCATTAATAAATTTAAAGCAGACTTAAGGTAAATTTCGCAATACATAAAAAGCAGCAGCTCCTTGGGTTTGTCTGGGGCCTCTTATTGCAAGAAAACATTGTTTTCACAGAGTGAGCCAGTGAGATATTAGATTTTTCACAATGTGTCCTGCTATTATTGAGCTGTAACGTATTTACTTTAATTTAAATTCAACCAACGTTTTTTCCTCTGCTTGGTAGTTCCGCTCTAGTAATTTTGTATTTAAAATGACCTCCTGCTTTTGCTTAAATATTAGCTTATATGCAGCCACATTTGATTGTTTAATTTAAAACTGTTACTTTATAGGCAATAGCAATCGATATCGAATGAAATCGCGTACAAAATTTTTTGAATTTGTATGGAAATTTCGTTCGATATTGAATGTTGTAATTTGCCCCTGATCAGATTTTACTTGGCATTGTGATTTATTATTTAAGTTTGTTGCGCACAAATAATTAAATAATGGAAAATAGTGTTAATATAATGAAAATTAAGGTATGGACTTTTTGCTTTTTTTTAATATGAACAATATTTTTTATTTGCATAAGAAAAACAGTGTTCCTTCCCTACTTCAAGGGAATTAAACTGATCAATTTTTTTTTTCTAGATCGTGGTATAGTCACCACTGGGTAAATCTCAAAGTTTTCAAACGAAATTTTGTCCGTACCAAATGTGTGAATCCACCTGTAGTGCAATTTCATATGGTTTGAACCATTTTTGTCCAAAAGGTGAATATAATTGTGTTAAACAGCTGGCAACACTGCACACTAAAGAAATATGTAACTGCTTTGTCAAACTGGTAATCATTCAGAAGCCGCAGTTTTCTTTTAATCGTCCGTTCGTTGTATCGTGTTGTGCAAATATGTATGTGTAATTGTGTATTAGTTTTGGTGTTTGTGAAAAATTGTTTTAAATAATATATAATAATATATTAAATTCTTTAAAATAGCTAAAAAATATTATAAAATAATGTGTAAAAGTTCAAAATGTTATAAGTCAAATAAAAAAATTAATTTAATTAAATTTTATGTAATGTAATCTAAAAATATGGTAAATACCTCATCCATTTTGATGATGTATAAAATAAATATATATATATATTATAAATAAATATAAAATAAAAAATAAGGTTTTTCCTTATTATTTAAATAAAAAACGCAATATTTGAAGTGTTTTTAATTCAAAGAGATACATGAAAAAATAATAATTTGAAATTATGTGCATATATATTTTGTGAGTGAGTGCATGCAAAAAAAGAAATGTAACGGGACGCGTAATGTAGTTGTTGTCATTATTGAGAAATCGTTAATTATTCTGAGTATAATTATTTGATCAAAGAGACGGGATAATGACAACACATAAAATCGGTTAAACGGTAACGGGATAAAAAATGTATACATATTTTTGTTGCTACAAAAGACGATTTTAAGAATGTAAGTAAAATATAAATTATGACATGTACATATTATGCTTTTGGGACGCTTGTTTACTTGTATAGGCAATAAAACAGGGATGCAACCTTGAGTCGGAAAAATCGATTGCTCAATAATCGATTTTTTTTGTTTAGAGATAAATCGTTTTGTGAAAAATCAATTTAAAAAAATAATTTATTTTTAATATTTTTATTAATTTTCACTAATGTAATTGGGCCTATTATTTTTATGTAAATAAAAACTTTTTTTAAATCTTTCTCCAATCATTTCGTAAATCTTAAGGGTTTTTTTGGTAATTATTTAGTAATTCATTGCATTAAATTATTTTTAAATGATTGTACAGCTTACTCACGATTTTTTATACGAAAAATGCCTATTCGATGTATTAGTGAAAATTATTCAAGATAATAAGTATCAAAAAATACCCAAATGGACCATTTTCAGATTTTATTAATTCAGATTCGAATTCTTCTCATACAAATTTGTAATACTCTTAAAAGTTTAATTACAGTAAAAAATAGTTCAAAGCAATAAGATTAGTCTCAAATCTAAAATACAAAGCACATCACTAGATACAATTTAACTTTAGACAATAAGAAAACGAATATTGGTTATTATTACTGCAAATGATCAGTACGTAATTTAACATTTGACTAAATTAAAAATGAAATTATCTGGTAAATATTAATAATAAATACAACGAAAATTGTTTAGTATTAAAACTAAAAAAACAAAATCTTTTTCCTTTAACTTTTTTTAATGCTTTTGAATAATATTTACATTGTGCAGTGGGATTATCTTTATTTATTTAAAAATATTTTTGACAGCACCCTTTAGGAGCTTTACTAGTGGAAGACATTTTTGTGGCTATTTTGAAACTTCAAAACTTCAAAGATAAAAAAAAGATCACAACATGTTGTAAATTAGTACGTACAGATGGCGCTGATTTTTATTTATCGATCCTTAATTTTTTAAAAATTTTGACAAACAGTTTATTTTTACGTATTTAAAAAACTTACATTTAAATTGGATCAATTAAAGCATTTTTTTCAATAACCCTTCGGTTTTACCTTACAAAAAAATATAACTTTCAAATGATACTAATTAGCTTGGATAAAATAGTTTCTCTATTTTGTAGCTGCAACCTGGTGTTATTGATACTTTGCCCAGTTATTAACTTTATTATATGTTTTCAGTGATATTAATATCAAATATAAGTATTTATGAAAAAAATCTTACAGTTTTTCGTTAGCAAATTGTTTATTAAAATATTTACCCTTATTGCAGTTGTCAACATCGATATCGCGTTTATACAATACTAAAAAATTTGGGCCTTGTCTATCCGTTGCCGAAAACTAATCTTGACAGAATGATATTATTTTCTAGACCTTAGAGAACAGAAATGGACTGTCAGTAGCACAAAATTGTTCTCGAGAGCAAGTAGACAATCTCCAATTTCTTGGTATTGTATTGACTGACGTTGATGTTGAAAACTGGAATGCGGGTGATTGTTTACAAGCTATTTTAAAAAAACAATTTGCTAATAACAAAAATTTTTTAAAGCCAATTTATGTTGAGAAAATTCAATTTAATAATAAAAAATCATAACTCATATTGAGAAAAAACAAATGGATGATACGATAGCCTAGTTAATATTGGGAAAATATAGTTTGAAGTTGATAAAATACAGTTTGAAGAATCCCAAACTGATATTGAGAAAAAATAAATTGAGAAAAGAATATTTCTTAAAAATAAATTAAAGTTAATATTTTGCAAAAACAAATTGGGTAATATAATTTGATATATTGAGATATATATTTAATATTGATATTAGGAAATTGAAAATTTTTAATTGCGAAAATAAAAATAAATATTCAGGTAATGAAGTTTTAAATTAAGATAATGTTTTTATAATATATTGAAATTAATGTTTAAATTTCTTAATTATAAAAAATCAATTATTTGATTCGAAATATTGTTCGTTATTTTTTTTTCTAAATTAATATTTTTTTATTTAATATCAATAAAATTATGCTTTTATAAAAATCTTATTATCAATTTAGTTTTTCTTACTATGAACTTAAAATTTCTCTATTTCAATTCGTTTTTCTCAATATCAATTTGTATTTCTCATTAATGAGTTGTATTTTCTCGATACGAAAGTGGAACTCAATTTGTATTTTCTCAACTTTAAATCAAAAAGGTGAAGTAACGCATTCATAAATAAAAAAAAAAGTTCACAGTTTTGTTCCGATCAGACCAAAGTGACAACTAGAATGTTCTTAATACCTTCGCTATTAATTTTTTTTCTGCTTATACATATATCAAGCTACGTCGAATCTACTCTAATCTGAGTTTACCCTAATTGAATTTTTTTGGATATGACATTTTTGCAATATACGATTATTGTGTATTTTTATTACCTACCAAACATTACTATACTACAATGTAAAACAACTCAAAAATGGAATACATTTTTGAGCTTATTTTATCGGAAATGTTTTCTGGTTTGAATTTTTTTGTAGATAAATTGAGATGCATTGAAACCAAAATATTGTTTTAACTAAAAACAACACAAATATTGTTGTGTGGATGTGTGTTTTTTTATGGACTTTAAATACAATGGACACACGCGTGTTGAAAAAATTTCATTGTTTTCGGTGTTTGTTCGGAATTAATATATTGAATGTTACGCCTTTTGTTAAAACACTTACTTATTGTTTTCAAAACAATCCTGCATAAATAAATTACGATAAATAGTAAAATAAATTAAAAAATAAAATTTATAAAAAACACGCATGTAATTACGATAATTATATTCTACACGCATTAACATTTAAATGACATCAATCATGTCCTTACAGTTTTGGATGGTGTCAACGAAGTAAGGATTTTAGTACTCTTAGCACATGACTGGCTATTAGTTCTCGTCAATATTACATGCAACTACGTATACTAAAAATAATAAAGAATCGGGATTAAAAGACGACAAAGTCCAGTAGTGCACGTGGTGTAAAGTTTTTGATGGTAGATTACCTAACTCTTCCCAAGTAATAGAGGCACATTGATTATGGCAGCCATTCTGTCAGACATTTTAGTAGCAAGTTTTGGGATTCAATTTCTTAGTAATCCATAAAGGAATCACTTTAACAATATGTCTCACAAATGACACATAAAGGCGAGTAACCGGTTATACCGTACAGGACTGACCAAATTAAGTTGGTTAACTGTTTTAAATCTATAGGGATGTCTGCTTACATTATACTCTGCCTTCGCTTTTATTATTTTTGTTTTACAAAACGTAATTGCTGCATACATAATTTAAAACTAATAATTTTTACAACAACAGCGGCTAGCACAAGAATAAGGAGTTGAGTGATAGATTTGTAAAGGACACGTTTTATAAAAATGTTTTAATACAAAACTGTTGCCTGAAATATTTAAAATGATTACTTTAATTGGTGTTTAAGACAATAAAAAAGAGGTATTTAATTATAAGGTTTCTCATTTTTGGGCTTTACAAATTTTAAAAATAAAACGTTTTCCCCGCCCTTAAATAATTTTCATCTATAATATTTTTAAAAAAACATTTCAATAGATTAAAGGTGATTAAATGAAAAATTATATAAATTAACTATGTATATGTACAATGAAATTATTTTTTAAATGGTGAATTTTTTCTTAAATACTATTAAGATGATAACAATTACGCTGGCCAACGTTATTTTTTTATGTAATATCTAAGGTTTCTTAGTCAATTTGTATACACTTGGTACTGAGGAGCATCAATAACTATAAATTATTTTTTTGAATTAACTCTGTATTTCGAGATTTTTCATTAGATAGAAAAAGGATGATGCTACATCATTTTTTTAAAGTTTTTTTTTAATTTTTCTAAGACAATTTAAAATAAATAAAAATTAAAAAAAAAATCTGTAAAATACTACCACTGAATTGTTAATAAATTCAGAACTTATTAAAATAATTTAATAAATTTTAGCTCATTTTATTTGTAACATATCACAATTAAGAAAAAAATTAAAAATTTTCTTCCGTTTTAAATTTTAATGTCTTTTAAAAAAATTGTTTAATTTTATAATTAATGTTTATATGTAATTAGTCGAACTTTTATTGATATTTTACATATTTAAACGATTAATTTGGCTCAAGTTCAAACCCGAGTTTACCCATTTATTTATTCTAATTTTTTTTATTTTAAATTTTTATTAGAAAATTTTTTGGAAAAATTCATTATTTTTTTTTATTAAGAGAGTACTATATATAGAACAATTTTTATTATTCATCATACTAGCAGAATGGATCAGTACTGATTTCGAGGTCGCTACACTATCTCATCAGCGTTCTTTGTTCAATTTTACCACTTTTGACGGTGGATACTAGTGATCAGGAATATCAACTATTTAACCGTATTATTTAACAAATTAGAATACGAAAAACACAAACTTATTCATGTTCACATGTCAAATCAATTTCGGTTAGTACGAAATCCCATCTGATGAATAACTACTCTATATATTCCAGTCTCTCTTGCTTATGATCCGTTCTGCTAGTATGATGAATAATAAAAATTGTTCTATATATAGTACTCCTAATAAAAAAATAATGAATTTATCCAAAAAATTTTCTAATAAAAATTTAAAATAAAAAAAATTAGAATAAATAAATGGGTAAACTCGTGTTTGAACTTGAGCCAAATTAATCGTTTAAATATGTAAAATATTTTTTAATTTTTTAATAAAATTTTTTTTTTATAAAACATTTTGGATATCTGCGAAACTAAAGACTGTTAAAATATTATTAAATACGTAATTTAAAGGTTATTTTGTTGCCGATCCTTCTGTGTTTTTTTTTTAATTAATCGAAGAACTAGTTCTCGAGTAAATGCAAATTATATGATGCAGAATCCTCGAGGCACAGATACAGAGTCAATTCAAAGCAAAATAATTTATATGCATTGAAGCTCAGTATCATATGTACGCAAATGGAACGTCAGACTATAGTGAATGATGAACGTTATTAACATTAAAATGTTAATCATATTTACATCATCATGAATCATTTACATGAAAAATATGCATTTGCATATAACTTGCATAAATTTGTTTATTACGCAAATTAGCAATTTTTTTTTAACAAAAATTACTTTTGTTCGCTTAAATTTTTCAATTTCAACTCTTTTGTTTCAAATTGCAAAGCCATTTTTCTTCAGGTAAAACTACACTCATACATAATATGTAGGTTCTTCTAAAAACTTGTATTAATTAACTTTCAGGCGCCCTCTCGTATCAATTTAATGCATTCTATGTGCTCAAGTATGAGCAATTGCCCAAAGCCCTGTTCCACTAGATGGGGATCTTGGTTAAAGGCTGCTATATATTATTGCGGCAACTTAGAAATAAGCACCGTTTTAAATGAGCTTTCTGATGATGAGACAGGGTCGATATGTAATGCAAAGGCTTTATTTAAGAATTCATCGGTAACAACAGATTAAGCATACATTAAAGATCATTTTGAATGTATTTGCCACAGTATATTCAAATTTTAAACCAAAGGACTTCCTTTGCATGAAAGTTTATCCATCATAGGAGTCGTAAAATAATAACTTTAAAATAAGAATAAACCATTTATTGAAAAACTTAACAAACTATTTAATCGAAATGTTGGCCTGCAAATCTTAACCAAGATTAAAAACAACATATACAGTAAGTTTTTTTTAAGGAGCGTAGGATAAGAGAAGAAAAATCGTTGATAAAATAACGTAAATCAAGTAGATCCTAGAATGCAGTTGAATGAACTTCAATGTAAAATCGCTAAACTCACTTGTTGAATAATGTTTCATAAATAAGATCTCTAAGATTTGATTCCCTTGTAGTAAAATATCATGAATAACTTTGTCGAAAGCCTTACTAAAATCAGTGTATATCACATATGATTATATTTGATTTGAAAGGCGTTCATTAACAATAGTAGTGAATTTACGCCACATTATGTTCAGCAGTAAGATCTTGCATATCAAACAACTAAACTTATATCCTAATTTAATTCGAATGCAATGCTAAAATACTTTCCGAGCTCGTTGCTCATACGTTAGGATTATCAAATTTTTTTATTTATTTTATGTTTTGGGTGTTTTAATGCAGTTGAAAGTATTTCGTGATTGGTTCTTTTATACTGATTAATTATACTTCGTACGAGTTCTCTTATAAACAATGTTACTTATATACCCCATACTATTATTTATTTGTAACATTCATATAACTGAACACTTCTCTTTTTGGGCTGCTCCTACACAATTCTAACCAAAACAGTTTTGCATTATTTTAAGGAAGATTTAAAGATTATATATTCTAATTTATTTCGCTTCTATTGCGAAAATGTTTTTACTCTGCTTAATTCCTAAAAAAGACCCCTTTAAATGTATGCCAAATTTAGTATTGAATTACAATTAAATATGCAGAGGAGAAAAAACTGCACCTATTTCTTGTTTAAGACATTTACAACTTATTTTAAAATTCGAGATTTTGTTTTTTTTTCTGGTTAACGAAACCTCTCCCTACATCATTAATCATTAATTTAATTTAAAACCGAACACACGTTCTGCAGTGGATACTTATGCTTTGATACAAATGAAAAAGTCAAATAGACGGAGGCTTAGAGAGACCAGAAAATTTAACCAGCCACAAATTTAAATGTTTAACCAACTAGAAAACAAGCAGTTTAATATTGTTAACTGTTTGTGTTTGTTTATATTTGTAGTGGTGCTGTTGTCAGTGTTGTTGGCATAATAAAACTGTATTTAAACATTTAAGCATTTAAGAGAATAATCTTAACTTGTGTTAATTTTTGAGATAATATTACTACTTAAAATTGCTATAAAAAATATTCAATGTAAAATATATATGCATTTCAGAACATGGCGTTGATGAAGTATTTTGTTTTTCTTTTCATTATTTTGTGAGCTACAATAGACAGAATTGGCTTTGATACCAATTAATACATCTAACGTTTTTTGTATGGAATATTCTGTTATTCAGAATCGATATCGTAAACCCTTTACCAGATTTTCCAAAAGTGTTTGCTTAGTGTTACCTATAATTTGCAGCGCTGTAAGCACAGCTGAAGGTGGTCTGGCTGCTATCAGAACTCTGCGAATAGAACTGCGATGGTCATTTTATGAAGAGAAGTTCACTAAGCTCCTCCTTATGCCTGGTAGTCCAAATTGGATTCGTCATAATTGCATCTGAACAAGAAGGGCTTCAAGTTCGGTTTGCAACGAAATACACAAAAGCTGCCACAAATAACGCTGACGCTTAGTGTTAATCCTAAAATGCGCAATATATCTTTAAAGTTACCACCGAGAATAATTTTACTATTTCCACATTTATTCTAAAGTACAAAAAGTCTCAAGTTAGAACATCTTAAGTTTTCGCAATTTTTTCTTATTTTTTCTAAATAAAAACATAATTTAGTTATACTAGTCCAAAATAACCTTTAATGTGCCTGTGTGGTTCTCTTTGTGTATGGATTATGCTGCGTATCTCATGGGATACCGCCAGTTTTTAAATATAAACAAAAAATCTGGGGAAAAAGTAAAAACAACATTCTACCGTTTAAGTTTAAATTAAATGATGCTAACATTTCCCTAGTGCCTTTGGAATATTGTCTCATATCCATTTTTTCCGACTAAAAACCACCAAAAACAAAAATTATCACATTAAAAGTAATATAAATTTCTTATAAAGCTACAAGTCTTTGTGCATTTAAGGGTGACGTCTAGTAAGTTGTGTATTTCACATATACAGCGAGTATAAATGAAAACTTTTTGGCTCGTCTTGATGCAGAGAGTACCTTGGTGAAGCTTGATAGTCGCAGAAAAGTCATCGGACAGCCCATTTTCCTACTTTTTTCTACGCTGCAGCAGCACACACAATTGGTTGATTATTAAGTTCTTGTTACAACTTTGATATTGTTCAAACTTTTCATTTGTTTTAATGAAAATTTACTGTAATTTCTCCACTTGTTCTAAGAAATATTTGGGTAAAATTTCTTGATGATCTGCATTAGCAATAGTGAAATGCGCATAGGAACTAGCTATACCCCTCAATAATCAATATCAGTTTGTTTGTAATAAAACTGTTAATATTTTACTACATATACTCGTATATGTAAAATATTAATCATGAGAAATAGTACTAAAAAAATTAAAGATTTTAAATTTTATTTTGCTATAAAACATAATTTCTACATTTCCCACCTTCACTTTTAAAAACCATTTTCCTTTTTTTCAAAAAAAGGGTATAAATTTGTTTCAACATTAGTCTTCAAAATAATTTTTTCTTATATATTAAAAATAGTTTTTTAACATATTTTTCAGGGGAAAAAAATCAATGTAATACTTTTATTCGTTAAGCAACAACATAAACATCAGATAAAAATCTTAAAAACGAAAAAAACTTAAAAAAGGCATGCAAAGTTCTTCACTTTCCTGAACTCAGCAATGTCTGAGAGCTTCAGATCGCACCATAAAGTCTTAAAAATTTGCAATATGATGTAAAATTTTGTTGTGTATCGATCTGCGTACTTAGTTTTTAAGATTTCTTTAAATTAATTTTTGCCTTTTTGGCCAGCATTTTGGCGCAAATACTCCTCTGTGCTGCATTCATTTCTTTCCTCTAAATACCTCGAGAAAAACTACCATCCTGTCGTGATGGAGTATCAAATACAAGATTTAATTCATGCCAACATATACTCCGAACTCACATCCTTCAAAGCAACTCCTCCGATTACAATCAAATTAACAATATACAATCACTGAGACGAAAAGGTTAAGATCTCAGACGCCCATTCTATTCCATTCGGCATTTTGTTTTCACATGATCTTTGAGTAAAATATTGTTCAAAAATCGTTAACCTCCCTTTAGAGTTCTAGAGCAATACCACTTCATTTGTATTGAATTGAAGAAATAAAGCTCTTGTTTAAATACTGGCACTGTGTTAGCTAATACTTCTTTTATGTCATGGATCGATAAATTACTCTAATCTTTGCATGGCTTTCCTACTGAAAGTCAGCATTGCGACTGAAAAAGTCCACCTAATATTATCTAAGCTTGAAAGTCCATAGCGAAATTTCCACCTTCTGTTATTACACAAAATAATAAATTCACAGAGAATGTGTGAAGAAGGCATAAAGACAAGAAGGTGAAGGAGGCAATTAACTTATTCAAAAAAATAGTTACGACTGAAGTGACCAGGGGAGCTACTCTTTATTGCGAAAGCAGCTTCAGTGTACAAATAGTTCGACTTCGTACCATTTTTCTTTCAGAACGCAATAAAGGGTAACCTCCCCAGAGAGGAAAACGGTAACTACTCGTAATTTATTTTTGTTGAACTCAAGGATATTTCTATACGAATATGGTTCCAAAAACGCTTTGGCCTGCTTCGTGCCAGGAGAAGCAAACCAAACCCTCTTGGAGGCAAAATTTCGTTACATCATTTTAGTGAGGTAGGGTTTGACCAATGGACTGCTAAAGCGTGGTGGTCTAAGTTCTAAAATTTCGTATCATTGTTAGTTTGGAGTCAATGGACCATGTTCATGCATTGTCCGACATTCGGAGATCTAAGACTTGAACTGTTTGGTCAAAGAACCCTTGAGGAGAAAACTTGTCTCTCTGGTATGTATTTAAACAGGCTCCACTCCTTTATTGAATCAACCGGGTGGCTGAGTGAGAATACTAGCAGCCAGATAGCAGACGACCATTGGGAGATGGTGTAACATGGTAACATAACGGAAACTAAGCAAATTGTCTGGTTTTGTATTATTCTCATTCCGCCTGATGAAGATTTTATTTATGACAAAGTTCCATAAGAGTGGAGAAAGAACTCCTCTCTGCGATGTTTTTATTTAGACAACCTTTCTTTTCGGGTCAAACTCTGCTTTGCTTTTGCCAATCATAGACGACAGTTGCAATACACAATTGATCACTTATTTAATTTGAAAACTCCTTTCGTTAAATGACTATCCTGTGCATGTAAAATAATATTTATTTCACTTCGTTCTCTTCTAGAACATTGTTTTTTTTTCGCTTCTAATTACTTTACTTTGTAGTCGTCCTTAACCCATTTTGATAGTCCAACATTAATGAAAACCTTAACTTCCATTTAATTCACTTTTAATGTAAGAGCATTATCATGAATGAGAACCACGAAAAGTCAACTGAATATATACGAAATAAAAAAAACTCAGACAGCATTAAAACATTATGAGTACTTTATAAAAAAATTATCTGAAGTGCATGCGAGTGTATGGCAAATATATTTAAATGCCCAGGAAAAACTTTTTTATGGGAGTGGTATAATGTGATAAGTCAAGGTAACTTTGTAGTACTGCGAAAAAAGATCCCTTTTTGCATGTTTTACAAATAAAAATGTAAAATTAAAACAAAGCAGCGAGTGGAAAAAAAAGAAAAATTAAAAACTTTTTACATGCCATGTCTGATTTTTTTAGCGTTTTGGTTTATGATTATAAAAGGAATATTTTTCGTTTTTTATTTAGAGGTGGACGTAGGCACACATGTCTGCACAGACAGAAAGATACAGGCTAAGCCAGACGTCCGGACACATTAACTTTGTTCTTGGTATATTTTTTCGGCTAATCGGTGTGTTTGTTGGCTCTTTATGGTCATGCCATAAATAAGATTTAAATTTTACGAAAAAACTAAATATTCAACACCTTCTTTTAGTGCTTTTTTCTTAAATCTTTTTTTGTCATACTTTTTGTTTAATAAATTTTCTTTTATCTAATACTTAAATGTAAAGTTTATGAGATTTTTTTTTCTTTAGTTCTACTGGCTGGAAAAATTATGATCATCAATATCTTTTTAAGAAATATGATCAGCAATATAAACATGTTGTCCATTAGAGTTTGTCCGTATCTAAGACTTTTTATTTTATTTATTTTATTTTGTTTGTTATAAATTTTGTTGTTTGACATTCAGTTGCCTGTAAAACTTTCTACACCAACGTGTTTGCTAAAGATGCATATTGAACACATTTTTCCTAAGCTTTTATCTATAAACATAAATAATAATTTCAATATGTAAAAGCCTGATTTTAATTTTTTTATTTATTTTGTTTGCAAAAATTTGTATGAGAAACTTACCTTCCCATGGACATCCCACAATTTCAGCTCTTAAGCACACTGTACGATCATACTGTCCATATGGATAAATGCGTATTTTTGAAGCAAAAATGATGGGTTGCAGCGTATTTTCTACTTCGCTGTAGGTATTTATGTTGCCAGGTAAAATCTATATGAGAAATAGATGAAAACAGTAATTAGAAATATATTTTATATGAAAGAGAAGTTGGTTGTTTATTAAAAGTGGCCTCAATTCTTAAAACAGTGTGAACACACTATAAATAAGGCTTCGTTACAGCTACTTTAAATACACTGGGAGTTTCATAATAAAGCAAATACCAAACAAATTATTACGAAAAGTCTTTTTAACTTGAAAACTATTTTCTTTATAAAAAACTCTTTTTCGATTTAATTTGCCTGTCAAATAATACTTTTCTTGATGTCTTTAATATCCTTGTTAATATTCTAGGCAATGGCACCACAAGTATTTTGTTAACAACTGTTAAGTCTTCGTTCTACCCGCAATGTGAAAATATGCAAATTTTTCAGAAATTTCTATCAAGATGTTTTTACAAGAGCTCAACTAAGAGAGCGACAAGAGACAATCGAAGATGACTGAGAGGTGCAGGAGTCCGATTGAGGTATCTGTCCTTCAAGTTTTTGGGCGAATGTTGTGTATAAGAGGTCAGCGAAACTCTGCTTTAGTAATAGCAACGGACCTTTTTTTGTTTTTGACTCAATTAATATGATCTTGTAAACCGTATTCTGGCAGTTACTTAATTTCTAAACGTATATTCTGGTTTGTTTTGACAACAAGTAAAATATTTTTAATCGCAAATGTTTTTATATTGAAAAGAAAGTATAAGCAGCATAAAGCTATAAACACTTTCACGATAGCAGGGTACCGATTACAACCTGCCAATAATAGAATACATGTGTTTATTTGACAATTACTATTTTCGCGCCTACACGGATAAATGGCTGGAGGTTGTTGTTCATGCTATTTTTTGTCATGCGGTCAAATTAAACTAATTTATATTATTGGTGGCTACGAAACCAAAAAAAAGTGTTGACAATGTCACAAAATATGTAAAGCAAATTATTGCTAAGAAATATTTTTTTAATGTTAATAAAATAAAATGGTATTAAATTTTTGTGTAAAAATAATTTTTGCATTAAAATAAAGACAATGCAATTCCTGCATATTAGATCAATATTCTGTATTCACCTTTTTATAAAATCTTAAAAATTCAATGAAGCAATAAAAAGGCCACTGAGTTAATTATATCGCGATTATCGCGAAAATGTACGAAATTTTCCAAAATTCAGAAGAAGCCGTAAAATCTTTTAGAACGAGCTACAAATGCAAGGAATGTGAAAAACTCGAAAAAAAACTACAAATTGACAAAAATTCGCAATATCTACCAATTATTGAGAAAATTAAAATGTTTAGTTATATTTAAAAGTCGAAGAGGCAATAAAATATAGAAAAAGTCACCCACCTTGCAAAATACGCAAGATTCCGCAAAAAGTTGCTAAATTTAGAAAAAGCCATAATATCTTCTAAAAAGAACTAAAAATGTAAGTAATATGCCAGTGTATCACATTCCTTAAGTTTCTACCTTCATTTAGGAAGTTTTACGCCTATTTAGAAAACTCAACTTTTCGCTTTTTTCGCGATATTAGTGATTCCTTGCCATTTTATTGGTTCATTGAATTTCATATTTTGAAAAAAACGTAACTTTAAAAAAGCGAAAAATCTAAAGTGGCACATCTGAAATATAAATGAATTAGTTGTTCACTGTGTAGCTGTTGTTAACAAATTAATTAAGTAGCTGGCTATAGAGCGGCATTTGTAGTCATGTAGCCGTGTAGCCGTGTAGCCTACTGTCGTCAATGTGTTTATAGCTTACAAAATAAAAACTTTATTACTTTTTACTTTATTTTGACGATCACAGTATCACAAATAAATTTTTATAATTAAGCAAATTAAATAAATAGTGACTGTCTTTAATTAATGCCGTTTTCTTTTCTGGAAAAATGTAGCATTTCGTTTAGTTTTTATAAAAAAAATTGCAATTCAAAGTTTTCTAAGACAAAAATGTTGCCTCATCAATGATGATACAATTATTTCGAATAAACTCACTATTTCAAACAATCATTATATTGAAAATTTTAAATAAAAAGGGCGAAAATGTGTCACTTTTTTAGAAAAAATGCCATAATGTTAAACGTATAAGGTATTTCAAGTTTACGGTTCAACCTAAGTGTATGCTATACGAATTAACAAATAGCATTTTAGAGCACGCATACGCATACATTGTAAGAATACACCTGTTAAAAGAAAAATTGGAATTCAGCCTAAAAACTTTTTGTAACAATCTTAACCTACAAATATGCACTCACCTCCTTTCCTTGTGTATTCTTCCATCTTTTCCAGCTGGTAAAACCTGGACGCCAATATTCCAATACATATGCTTCCGTATATTCCTGACCCTGGCCCTTGCCAAAGCGACCCTGTGTTCGTATGGCCGTCACCACATGTACAGACAAAAGGTCAACTTGCAAATATTCTTTTAAAGCATTAGACACCATATGTTTGGGACACCAAGCACCGCCATTATTATCGGTTTTCAGTCTTAAAAGAAACAACAAAAACAAAACACATAAATTACAATTATTGTCAAGACCAAAATGTATCAAACTAAACTTTTAAACGCACCAACAAAAATTAATAACAAAAAAATAAATAACATAATACGAAAACAAACAGTGAAAACCCAGAAAATGTAGCAGAAGCAAAAGAAAATAAATAACTAAATGTAAGAAAGCAAAAAAAAAACTAAATAAGAATTCCTATAAATTAATTGACATTAAATGACAGGCCCCACATTGGGCTCCGTTGCTGTTGGTATGACTGTTGGTTTTGCAAATCCACAAAACCACCTTATATTCAATATCACCAAACGTCATCGTCTACAAAAATAAAATTAATGTATTTATTTTTTATTTCTCTTTCGTTTTGTATTTTTGTTGTTATTGTTGCTGCTGTTATTGCTAATATGGCCTTAAATGGTACGTGCAGCTTAGTAAATTGAGCTTTTTGGTCATACGAAATCATCAGCAAAGCCAAGACAACCAATAACCACTTAAATCGGTTATAATTTTTTTTCTCATTTCTACTTGTCTGATATATTAGGCAAGTTTGAATCGGCTGTTTCTTTGACTAAAGGCGATGGGATATTTTAAATCTTAAATATGGAAGAGCACTTGACTTAAATGTCGATCTAAAAATGTTTTTAAAAAAGTAAGAAAATGCACTCGGGCTAGGTTGGATTATTCTGGATGGGCATAGACCTCGCATAGAACGGTAGAGGGATTTACCGATACTAGCTGATGACAAAACCCCATTAATATGACAACCTAGTTTGCAATGGCCACTTCGAATGACTTGTACGAGTACACAGTAGTCCACAAAGTCCCACAATCCTGTACACAAACTGAAGACTTTGGAAAGTACAAGTACCTAGGCAGTTTTATCTTGTGCGCCTGAAGAACGACACAGCAGCTGTAGTAATGTCTTGTTAGTCCCGGACCCCTTAAGTTTTGTGCAGGAGCCATCAAGTGATTATCATATTTTGACAGCTTGTGAAGCTGTCCGGCAGTGCCCAGTTAATGCTCCGATTACAAGTCTATAATTGCTTCTAATTTGCGATAGTTAGGAGCACAATTTCCTCAACCGGTATTGGCAAATACATCATCCGTTTCGTTACAATCAATGTCTACATATTCGTTGACCCAAAGGATATTTGCACAAACAATGAATAATTACAGCTACTTGAGTGTCAATATACATATCAGTTAACATCAGTTGTGCTTCGAGCACACATTAGTATTAATCATTTTAAATATTTATAGACCTTATTTCCAATCACAATTTAATCAAGAGATAAGAGTGTCAAATGTCCAGTCATAGCGTTTGCTAGTTTCAGGGAAACAAAATCACCTCATTGTTTCTTTGAATGATGTTGGTCTGCTTCATGAGTTTTGTTTTGCAAGCTAAGCAAAAGCGATTTATAGTTGTGGTCTCTTAGATTACGGAGAATAATTTTTAAATTAGCCTTAAGTCCAAAACTAATAAAGAGTTGTAACTCGCATAAGCTATTTTCGCAAACCTAAGCTTTTGGTTGAAATATCTTATCTCTTTAATAAAGAATTAAATAAATAAGTATAACTTACATATTTATACGCGAGTTCATGATCAAAGGTGTGAGAGTTAATTCTTCAGCTATTTTTGCTACATAGATTTCCCTCTTGAAGACTCGACGGCTATCCTTGTATGATTTTTCTGTACCAACTTCTGGCAAACAAACCTCGATCCATCTTTGAACCGTTCGTGGAAAACTAGCACCTCTATAGTTAAGGCCTTTAAGATACGAAGTTTTCCACCGAAATATAAAGTGCGTGCAATAATTGAAACCCTCTAATATCCTAACGTCATATTTCCTATCATCCTAAGGCGAATAAAGGAATTGCATGCCGTATTCAATGCGATTATTCTGATCGATGTAAGCTCCAATACAGCGTTCAAAGGTACAATGGGAATGATACTTAAATCTCCAGTTATGTGATTTGAGCTTGTGTTATTTACAGGTTCAGCACATGTTGCCCTTCTGAGTGACATTGAAAATGTGCCTCGTTCGTTTTTTCGGAATTTGATCATAAGATTAATATCCGATTTGCAACAACTTTTACTTAAGCGACACAAATCAATAATTAATTTGACATGAAACATGTATTCAGCTAAAAATGATCTTCGATATATTAAAGATAAATTTCCCAAAGAACCTCTACGTAAAAAAAATGTATGCGGAAATAATTGAAAAATATCCGTAGAGTGTTACAAGTGTCGGAAAGATTTATTATATTTTTGATCCCATTTAATTGGTAGCCAAATGTTATTTGGAGGTATATATTTCTCTTTATTTCACTTTATTTATTTCAATATTTATTTTATTTTTCGGTCCTTCTCTATTTAAGTGGCGTTTTTAAGATTTGTTTTCTGTTTCTTTTTTTTTTTTTTGCTATCAGAGATTCTTTGTATTTTTTTTTTTTTGTTCGTTACTTATTTTAATATAAATGCGTTTAAAAGCCGTTTTAAACGTCAATTCTTTTAGTCATGTTATCATTTTGAAATTCGTTTAAATAACCACAAGAGCTAACAAAACGCCAACAGAAAATAACAAAAAAAAAATCACTGTAACCCCCCTTGAATGAAAATCGCTTCTGGTGAATTGTTAAGTTCGTTAAGTTGATTTTTATTTTATGTTTGGACTTTTTTCTCTTCTCAACTTGACTTAATGTTCAATCGCTCGTCTTCGTACAGCTTCTGCAGCAAAGCAAATGTAACTTTATGGCTTGAATGTTTTCTTTTTACGTTTTTTTTCTCTCAATATTTTTGCTAAACTCAGCAGGATGTTGTCTTGGTAATTAAAGATTATTTTTTTTCTTCGTTATGGTTGTTTTTTTAGTTATTTATGTTTAATATATATTGCTGTGGATTTGAAAGTTTTTCTTTTTTGTGTTTTAAGCAAATATCTTCTGCATTTATTGATATGTTAATTTTGAATTCTTCTAGTTGTACTTAAGCTTAAGCGGTCTGGATGATATTGAAAGTGTTTTTCCCTTAATTATATTGCTATTTATTGCGTTTTTTTGTAACAGAAAAGGTGGGGGTTTATTTTCAGGGGCTTAATCCTTTTAATTAAAATATCGTTAAAGGGGTATTAAAATTAAATATTAAAAAAAGATCTTAAAAGTATGTAAAAGGTATGGTATATTCTGTATGAGAGTTTGTGGAACTGCTGCTAAATTGTATAAAAAAATTTAAAAAGCCAAATTTAAGTTTTGGTTGATGCTACTTTTACTTGACAAAAAAGTAATTAAGTGTAATTCAAAAGAAATGCAATCTTTCAGGATAGTATATATTTTATTGTAATATTATTTTATTTATTTATTTATCTATTTATTGGTACACATTCTAGAAAGTAAATTTGCAGAATATGGTTGGGCAAAAATGGCGCCGGTAACTAGACCATATGTCCATGATTTTTATAACAGTATTTTAAAAATGTTTATGTGACTGACTATGCCCGACCTATGACGTCACATAGGAACTAGCAACGTGGTTGTCAACGACATTTTACAAAAGAACCGCAAGACGATATGGTTATCCGTAGCAAATCAGTCAAGCAGTGCGAGCGAGACGAAAAACTCTCGAAGGTCAATCAACGCACGCAAGCCTGACCGCACTTAAAAAATAATGTCGATGACGCGAGAGCTGTCTTTCAGCCCAGAGCATGATGGAAAATTATTTTATTAATGACGTTTGCTACAAGAACAGTGACGGTAATTTGATCGGTAATAAGACTAGAATTGCTGACAGAAATATCTATCATCACGTAGAACAAAGTTTCTATCATGGTATAATAATACAGGTAGCGCAGAAACGTTAACGGACTTTTATTTGGGGGAGGTGTTCGCAGCTGTAAAATTTTTTCTCACTACAAAAAGAAGCACACTTTAACATTTGTTTCAAATGCAAATAAGAATAGGAAAAGAAACAAAATTCTTTATAGAGCAGAAAATGCAACCAAACACACATGTGAAAATAAAATTTTTCGCCATATTTCTTCGAACCTAAAAGCAGTGTTGTTGTAGCTTATTATTCTAACATGGTTTCTATAATTTTCTTATGGCCAAAAATTAAAAAAAATTATGTAATCTTTTGCGTACGTGTGATGTAAAATTATATTAATATATTAAGCGTTTTACAGCTTTCCTCAAAACTAGAATTCCCGGCACTTAATTTGTCTGCAGCCAATCTTTTATGTGTTTTAAATTTAAGTTGATTTCCCAACTGATCTTTTTCTTGGCTTCCATTTCTACTGTGGCTTGTTGTGCCTTAAGGCATTCCACTTTAGTGCTATGAGGACAAAACTCCATGCGATTTAAATTTCTCTTCCACTGAAAGTTCTTTGGCAGTGGGTTTTGTTAAAAGCTCCAAAATATATTCATAACATTAATTTTGTTTATAATTTAATAAACTCATTTGTATAGTTGAAGTAATAGTTGCAGTAAGTAGAGACGTGCTGAAGATGCACTCTAATTTTCTTGCCATAATGTCATCTGAATCAGCATTGATATTCATCACCATGCGATCAGAGCTATCTTCACTTTCGTCCGGCTGATCATTGCTTCTATTATCCGCCAACATGTTGTCATCCTCAACTGAAAAATTAATAACTGGTATTTAAAGTGCTGCGGTGTGAAAAAACACTATTTAATTAAATATGTACTTATCTTTTTGCTGGAAATAAATATATCACACAAATTTTAGCTTCGACACTTTTTTTATAAAAATTTAGAATATTTTAAATTTTTACTGCCATAATCCCAAAAAATGTGAAAAATGCAACATAATTGGTCAATGACGTCATATGTTTTTTCAAATGCAAAATTACTATAAATGATTTAGTATGAAAATTGTGCACGTATCAGTTTCGGTCAACCATTTCTAGTAGGTTTGTTTTTTACAACGTAAATTAGCTTTCAAATTTTGATTTGAAACAAATAAAATTTGGTTTACTACAAGTGACAGTGGCATTTTTGGACGACGATATTTTTATTCTAGATGAAAGATAACTCACATGCGTCTCGCCGCATAGACGAATTTTCAATTTAATAATTTTTAAAAATCACTAAAAATTAAAATAAAACTTATATATTTTTAATATGAAACAAAAGCGGTGATGGTCGTTGGCACTCAAAGAAATAAAACACCGATTACAGTGACCGTCCACCAAGAACGCTCTATTTTATAAATATTGAATAGTACGAAAAGCAAATTTCATTTATTTACTATTATATACGACGATCGGATGGACATGTTTACTATTCAATAGTACGAATAACTAATTTATTTTTTTAAGAATTGTATTGTTTCTTTATGCGTGCATTAAGGTTTTATTTTCGTTTAAAGTTCTCAATTTATTTTTCTGAAATTGAATTTTCAGAGAAATAAAATTGCGCTCAAGGAAATAAAATAGCTCCCAAAGAAATGAAATAAGACCTAAACAAACATGAAATAATTGCCAATTGAAAAAAAAGTGAAATAGTTCACAACAGATAGCAAAATGAAATAGTTGGTAGTTAACTATATTTCCTTTGAATTTTTTCTTTTGGAACTTATTTTATAACGAAATAATTCCCAATAGAGTAAAATGAAATAACCTTCATCGCATTTTGTAAGGAAACAAAAACTATTACTAATTTTTTCGTTGGGTCTTCTTTCATTTGGGAGCTATTTTAGGGTACCATGTTTTTCTCAAAGTCTCTCTCCAAAAAGACATGCCTGCAAGCAAAATTTTGCAGCGACTAGTAGCACGACTAAGTCTGCCCAAGTCTCTAGATCATTTCAAATTTTATTTTTAGAATAATCGAATAATTAAAATTTTTACAGCCAGGAAATGGTTTTATTTCACTGTTTCGTTTTATTAAGATTTTATTTTCGAATTTATTATGCACCTTTATTTGCGAGCGATTTAAATTTTATTATTTTAAAACACTTTCTCATCTAAAAAAAAGCCGCCCTTTTTTACATCTATTGCAATATAACCTGATTTATTAAAGTACCCTTACCATCAAAAATTTTCATCAAAAACAAATTTAAATTTCATAAAAAAATATTTTATTACCTTAGGTTATTATGAATGACACTTTAAACTGCTCTTACAAGAGCAATTAAAGCCTCAAAGAAATTATACAAATACAAATACAGATTTTTTTTAAATAAAACATTTTATAATAAAAAATCTTTTTTTATTTTATTAAGATTTATAATATTTTTGAACAAAAATATTGCCCAACAAGTTTAATAAAAAGTGCCTTCAAAACAAAATTGTAAAAGCAATTTTTATCACTACACACACATCATAAACACTATAATTATGAAGAGATTTCTATTTTACCCCAAAAAATATCATCTAGACTAAATAAAGATGTGGTGATAAGACGATAATAACACTTTACATTTAAATGAAAAATTCAAATCTGAAAATAAAGATAAATTTTATTTTCTTTATGAGAATGAACAAAGAATTTGTTTAAAATAAAATTGTAACAATTTCTTAGAAATTGTAAAAAACATTTTCGTTCATAAAATTTTAGTTTTCAGCCAAAATGTATTTTCTGTATTTTCCAGTTTTTTTTAATATACAAAATCTTTAGACATCTGCAGTTTCAAAAGTGCAGGTAATTTCTTGCCCTTTTTGTAAAATAAAAAACACTTTAATTATTCCACCACTTTGAGTTTTCAATTTTTTTTTTGTGGTTTTTTATCATTAAGAAGTTTTGTTGGCTGTTTTATTTTTAAGATTTTTTTTTAATTTTTATAATTGCTGACGCCTTTCATACGTTTGATGTTTTCAAGTGCGTTATTTTTGTTGTAGTTTGTGTTTTTTTTTTCTTTTTATATGTTCTAGTTTTATGAGTATTTTCTTGATAATTGCACATTAAGAATTTTAGTGGAATATTTTCTATTTATATTTCTACTAGTATAGAATGTTTGTTTTTAAAAATGACATCGCAAGCTTAACGATTTTAAGAACTTGACTGACAATACGTTTTAGGATTATTTAAATTAAAAAATAAAAAATTATTTAAGCTCCTTAAATATCAGGAACAATTCAAAATTAATACAAAATTCCTAAAAGTTAAATAAGATAAATCGTACAGTCCGAATATAGCTAGAAATTCTGAAGACCTGTAGATCTATTGTGGTTAAAAGAAGGCTACGAGTATTATTACAAATTTCAAATTTCACTTTTACATCTTCCAATCAGTGCTTTAATTTATTTCACCTGTAAGGCCAAAAAAAATATACCACATAATTTATTTCGAACTCCTACTTTATAATGACCCTTCTACAAGCCCACATTTAACAGCAACAAACAAAAAAGGTCAATTTAATTTAATTTTCATAAACTAAACTACCGCCAAACATTTAAACACAAGTTTCATTTCCTCGATTCATTTGTAGCAGATACATTAAGGAACTCTGCGGTAGTTGTTTATTTGTGTTAGATGCTGTCTGATGTGTGTTTTATTTATTTCTTTTAATCTACAACTAAAATGCTATAAAAATCATTTAAAATGCTAATATCCTTAGTTTATAGACCCATTTCATTTTGACTTTAATTATTGTTATTGCCAAAGTTAACAATCTGACTGTCTACAAGACAGTATAAATAAGCAGTAAAAACAACTAAAAACCAAAAGCAGCAACAGAGACTCCATTAAAGTAAAATATAAAGAAAATACATTTTGCTTCTGTGAAACACAATCATACTTTTACGTAAAAGTAGAACTATGTAAAAATCTCAAACAATTTAAGAGCGATCTGGCAAAAGCTGCTACATGCAGTATATTAGATGCGCATGAAACTAATAGGATCGCTTTTTTCTAGCTGCTGTTGAAGACATAAAACAAGAATATAAAAAAAATTTCGAAATTCATAAAAAGATGAATTAAGAAGAAAATATAACACCAAAAAATATTCAATTACCAAAAAATTATAGTTTAATAAGTACGTTTTATTACTAAGCCGCAGTGATGCAGTTAGATTTTTCCCTCACTATACTCTGAGTGTTTTCAATATACATATGTTGGTTAGTTAGCATTATAGAGTTTGTTATAGTGTGTAGCATTCTGTTGTCGGCCAGAATAATTCAAATATATACATATACCGAATGTATTACAACTACGCACTACGGCTTTTTACAAGACGGTTTTCGGTTTTTTCAAAATATTGGTATTTCTAATGTCGAAAAGACCGGTTTTTTATGATTGAAAATTGACTTTAGCATTTTAATCGCACTTTTTCTCAAAAATAATATTTTACGGAATTAGTAAAATATTAATAGTTTTATTAAAACCAAATTGAAATTGGTTATTGAGCAGATTAGCTAGTTCCTATCCGCATTTCACTGTTGCTAATGCAGATCATCAGGGAACTTCGCACATTGACTGAAAGAGCATTTTCAATTTGTAATATCATAAAAACAAAATAAAACAAAAAAAAATAGACACTCTCCAAAGCATTTTAAATATATTTTATTTTTAAAAAATTATTTTAAGAAAATTTATTAGGCTATTTTGATGCAATTTAATTGTTACTATAAAAAATTATTTGCCACAAAATTTCATTGTGATCCCCCGAATACACCGAAACTCAAAAAGCTATTTGAACGCCATAAATAAGTCAAAACTTAAAATGTGGATTGATTTCGTATATGTTCAGACTAATGTATCTAATTTTAGAAATCAACATTAAACATTTACATAAACACATACGATAAAATACAAAAACAAAAAACATTCTGAATAAATAACTTTAAACTCTGTCTTATTTCTATGCAAAAGCAAATTGGACAAACACAAATGCACACTTTGTTCAAGTTGAAGCTGATATATGAATGTGTATTAAATAATATCGAATTGATGTAAAAAAAATTAAAAATGTGCACATCTTTTTAAAAACCTGTTTAAAAGCATATAAATCTTTTCAAAATCGGTTCAGTATTACGGCAGTAAAAGGGACCTAAACAAACGTTTTTGCCTTTTACTATTAAAGAAGATAAACAGATCTATTATATTTCGCTTTCATATGCTTATAAGTATGTATGTGGTATACACCATTTTTTTCAGGCGCACAAGCACAATATAATTCTTTATGAATATACAAAAATGTGTAGCGCCAACAGCAGGATAATTTCTACGTTTTTCGATACGAAAGGAAAATCATTTAAATTTGTATATCTTATACGTTATGCTTCAAAAGCGTTTTCTTTCGAATCGAAATACATATTAGTATTCATCAGTTGATGATATTAATCCAAAGTGCTTACTTAACAGAAACTATTTTGGATTAATATTAAAAGCTGATTTTTTGTATATATACGTACATATAGGTTGATATTTTATTTGTCCACCTTGTCCATACATTCATAAGTATTATGAATATATACTATAAATATGTATATGAAGTCAGTTTTTGTGTTTTACCATTAATTTTTGTATTATTTTATAGTAATTACATCATCTGAACTCTTTTTTTTAATACCCTGCAGTAACGCTACTAGTGTAAACACGCATGTAAGTTATACTCCATAAAGGACTAGTAAACGAAATGGACAATGTGGGCCAGGCTTGCATTACATCGGAGTAACCCAAAAACTACTCCAAGTCATGCGTGGTGCAAAAGTAGTTTGTCCGGCACGAGTACTATCTCGAAAGTAAGAACAATTGTCGTGTACCAATAAGTTCTTTTTTGAAAATGACATAGTCCATGACTGCATGACATGGAACCATGTTATAACTAGTCCACTAGGACCACGTACTCCAATATTATCTGCAGGATAAATCAAATTAAAATCAAAACTTTTGTTTAATAGTTTTCCCAATAAGAAAGCCGGTTGACTGATTTTTCCCGCATTTTAAAAAGCCGGTTTCTGGAAAATATCGAATAATCGATCACCCTACAACATACTTACTTTTTACTCTTAACATATTCTTAAAAATTTTAAGTTCTCTAAACATTTTTTAAGTATGCAAAACTTTACATATTTTTAAATAATAACAATTAATATTTAATAGCAATATTGATATCAAATGAACTTTATGGTTGGCCGGCTTATTGGCATTCATCTATGAGAAAAAAACTAAATATATTAAATATAATAAAATATAAAAACAACCAAAGTTATAAGCAGTTGCTAAAATGGGTTAAAAGTTTGAAACTCGTCAAAAACTCCAATGTTTCATAGAATATTAAGTAAGACCATTCATAATGAACATTAAATTAGCTATTTGAAAACTAAAAGAGTCAACTATACGATTCGGCATCCTCGAACAGTTCTCAATAAGTCAAGTTACCTTATCAGTTTCACATGCACCTTCAGCAGTATGTAGTTAACTAACCAACCGGACTAACAACTATCTAATCAAACTTTGCTGCTTTTAACTTGATGTTTTTTCCATAGATTTTAATTCAACTTCTTTTAAAGCCGCCTTTATTTTCTAAATAGCATTTTTCATTTAGTTTTAGAAAATGCTAACAGTTGCCTTTTTAGTTTCTTCTACTGTCTTTTTTTTAATTTTCCAAAGTATTTTTAATGTCTTTTCTTGAGTTTCTTCTTCGTTGCCTCGGGTCAGTAAGAAGAGTATGAGATTTTTTATTATTGCGCCTTTCGTTTGGCTTAGCATCAGAAAACAAACTGTCATTTAGTTAATCATGGGTAAGACGATACTATAATGTCTGCTGAGTTTAGCTGCAATATTTAAATTCTTTCAAGTTAATTTTTTTTTCTTGTACTTGTTTTCATTCTTGCTATCTAAAACTATTAGTAAAGGAATTAATTTAAATTGAAGTTTAGAAGTGGAAACAAAAACTGAAAAAATTATAAGTTCAAGTAAAAACTTTAATATAAAGTACAAGTATGAAAGTAATTTCGCACTGGCAAGGGTTCCACATTTTTGTTTTTTGTATTAAACTAATGGGGCATTTAATTAAATTATTTCTTGAGTATATAATTGAAAAGTAATTGTATGTAATTAAAATTGATTGTTTTTAATAATGACAAATGCATATAAATTTGCCATAATTTTTGTCGTGGGTAAAAAATTTAAAATAACCAAAAACTTTAAATTTTTAGTTTATTTTTTGCATAAAAATTGTGAAAATTATCCCCTTATTCGAGTTCTTCAAATTGTTTTTATATTCACTAAATAAAAATTAGTAAAAGCTTTAAAATCTTAAAGTAGTTTTAGTAAATGCTACCCTTTTGTTTCTTAGCTAGAACAGTGCGATAAATTTTTCTACATTTCTGAAATGTCTAAAATCATTCTTTGATTTCAATTTAATAAGTTTAAATGAACACGATTTCTATTGCAGCCCTTTCATATTACAATTTTCTTACTTTTTTACTTAAAAGATGTAAAAAATACTATTTTTATTTATTTCAATTAACCATAAAGATGACCTATAAAAATAATTTAGCTCTTCTGTAGTTACCTCATCTTCACTTGGGGGCAACAGCATAAATCACTACATTTTATTTTTATCTATTTTAATTTTTTTGCTGACTCTTGGTTTTTTTACGAGTTCAATTTGAAATTTTTATACTGGTATTCTTTACCCAAAACAAACACACAGGAAATGACCACAGTAAAGTGTATAACACAGCTCCCCTACTTTAAATTAGCTTAAACTCTACTAAAACCAAGTGTCTATAAAATTTTATTATAATGATTATTTTGTATAAATATTTGAAATTAATGTTTGTTTGAAAATTTAAAGTTCAGGCGGTCTGCGTTTTTGTGTTTAGAAGGCCATGATTATTCATATGAACAAAGAGGAGCAAAAATGCGGGCTTATGTTGAGAAAATTGCCTTCATTATTATACAAAGATTTACTTAAACACTGTTTTTAGATATTTCTTTCATAAACTAATTATGATAAATTTGAAATCATCAGAAATCTTTATACTCTTCAAACAAAATAATAATAATATAAAAACCGAAATGCTTTGATTATGGATAAAAGGAAATGATTGTGCAAATCTTGTTTTAATAAATCTTAAAAATAAAATTCGTGTATTTTGTGTATCAAGTGCGCATTATAATGATAAAGGCGATACTGAAAATGACCCTATCACTTCTAACGCTAATCTCATGGTATTTTTCTATATAAATTAATTAATTTTAATTTATTAAATTTTTGATTTTCTACCTTGCATGTTGTGGCCCCACAAAACCTGTATCGTGTGCTGAACTGGCGGTGATTTGAGCATCTGTGATTGCAGCAGATTCCATGCCCAAAGGCATATTGCATGTGGCTAAAAATAGTAAAAAAAAAGAAAAATACATTATAAAATATGTTGAAAATCATAATTTATTAATGAAAATAAAACAGAAGGAAAAAATCCAAACTATTTTTTAGTTTCCTAATTAATTCTATAGAATGAAGAGAAAAACAATTTAATAACAAAATTAATTAAGAAAATCTACATCATTTTAGGAACTCAACAACGAAGACGCTGGACAGAGACAAACGTAGGCCCTTTATTTATTTCTAATTCTAAAAAGTCATAAATTTTATCGGGGAAAAAACTAAAGTCAAGTGTTTTTGTTTAGACAGTCGAAGGAAAGCATGAAAAACCCTTTATCAAATTAACTCAAGCATTATACGTTCTACATAAGAACATGAAGAGAGTTTTTTCTCTAAAACTAGCAACCCAGAAAGCAATTTCGTTTATCATACAATACAAAGCTTTCTTAAGAAAATGATTTTTTTTCCAAATTACTCGTTTTTGTATATAAAAATAATTTAAAATTGAATATGTTTATACAGCTTTTGTTGGGTGTAAAAATTTGGGTGTTTATTTAAGAAATTAATTATGGTAATATTTTTGGGCTAAATTTTTCATCAAGGATTTTTAAGGTTTTTATAAAAATCGATTGGGAGATTTTTAATCCTTTTTATGGTTTAAAAATTCCATTTAAGGAATATTTATACAAACAGAACGCGCATGAAAGCGCCTATTCTTATCCGAAAGCTATAGTTAATGCAAAATTTATATTAAAAAAAACTTTTGTGCAAGTTTGGTTAAAATAATGTGCCCACATATTATGAAAGAACCTTTAAAATAAATCTTTGTATAGAAAAAATTTGTATATGTGTATATCCGTATATAAATAGGCAAAGAAAAATTTTTAGATCCCTTTTTCTCCTTTGTTTGCCAACCGATTTGCTTCAATCTTTTACCAAATGGCAGACATTGTTGAGCTTTAGTGACCCGACTATATATTATTTAAATCGGTTCAGTATTAAAGGAATAAAAGGCTCATAAAAATAAAAGCTTAATTAGTTCTTTTAAATAAAACTAATATTTAGAGAAGAAAGATATTCAGGCATGTTCTACAAAAACATTGAAATTGAAATATGAAAAGTTAATTTTTAATTTTTGATGTTGTAGAGTAGAGTATGTTTATGTGTATATTGAAATTCCAATGTAATAAGAAGAATGCAGAAAATAAAAAAATAACGAAGTGATTTCAATTGAATTTCACTTCAAAGTGGAATGTAGGACATAGTGGATTATTCTGAAAAAAAAAACATTGTAACATTTTTTAAAGTAAAGACTTCAAAATATGTTTAAAAAAGTATAAATAAGGCGATAATTCAATATTACTGCAAACATTTAGAACATTCTGAATGATTTATTCTAAAAGCTTATATTTTCCCCCCGAATGACATACATGCAGTTTTATTTAAATATTTTGAAATAAACTCATTCATTTACGTATTTAAATTTCCATCAAAACACTCAAACTATTTTTCAAATTATTTTTAAATTTACTTGTTATTTAATTTAAAGCATACATATTTTTAAATGACTTTTTTATTTGTAGTATTTGAGAGTTTCATGTACCTCCTACTTCATCTGTTTTAGGTAGCCATTTGTGTGACACATGTGGTGTCATGTGTGCGTGCACGAGTAAGTGTTGTTGCAGCCATCAATTTAGGAAATATTTTTTTAAATTTTTTTAGCTTTTTTTTATTTCTTCTTCGACAAACAAGCTGGTTTTTGTGACTTCAAATGAATGCAGTTCAGTTCTATTTTTTATTTCATTTAAAGTTTAAATCATTCCATGATCTTTGTCGTTTTATTTCTGTTTTTGAATTTTAGTGCGAGTGTGTGCATGTGTGCGTTTTTTTTGCATGTCACTTTTTTATAATCAAGTGTTAAATATGGCATGACATTTTTGTTTCTGTTACAGATTACAAAGAAGCAAAAAAAAAAAAAATAAATGAAAAATACAAAATTAAAAATAAAAAATAAAGAAAACATATTTGCACGCAACGTTTAAAAAGTTTAAATACTGGAAGTTAGAGGACAATTTTTACTACATTAAGTTGCATGGTAATATGAGTCAAATTAAACGAAATGAAATCAGCAAAACTGATGTTCCTTTTCGTGTAATGCAAAAAATTTGCAATTATCTCTCAGAAGGGGAAACATTTTTATATATAAATCATTATATTTCACTAAGAGTTTTTTTGGATTTCAAAGAATTTAAAAGGAAATTTGTGAAAATTATTGTCTGGCTGTCAGTTTAAAAGTTTTTATGTTACCGATATTGTTGTTTAGATGGATTTGATCGTGCAATCTTTGTGAAAGCATTATTTTTTCAATAAAACCTTTCCAAAAAAATTTAGAAAAGTGCTTTTTTAAAACATTTCTGTGGCAACGTTTATCCAAATACTTTTCAAAAAAACTCTGTTTACAATTACATCCAACGCGTATTAAGCGAGTGAAGTTATTAGTACAACAGGCATTTTTTATATCGTTTCTTGTCTAAAACATATACAGAAAACAAATACAGAAAAATATTAAAGGCACCATTTTTATCATTCGAAGTAAAAAGCATAAGCAAGACTACGAAATCAGCGGCCGTAATGCTGTCACCTGGTTAATACGCCTTGATTACATCCACAGAAATATTTTTTTTATTAACTAAATACACTTTGTTGAAAAAACTTTTCATTTGAGAATTTGTTAAAATATTAATTTAAAAAAATAAAAACTCTTCTTTAAGTTTAAAATGGAAGAGAAGTTTTAAAAATACTTAACAATTACTTTTAAACATTGTAAACATTGAAATTACATTGTTTCAAAAGCCAAAAAATTATTTTTATAAAAATGAAATTTTAATTGATTTTTGTTTGTTAACACTATCTGTTGCCCAAAAAATATGATTTTATTACAAAATCTTTTCGGCATGGTGATTTAATTTATAAGAAATATTTAAATAAATCTTTCTTCCAGTTTAAAGATCTTTTCTTACAATACAAACGCTTTATTGTTTAAAATCAAAATAATGTTTTTAAAGTTTAAAGCATTATAAAAAATGTCCTACAGCAAAGTCTTTTAAAAATAAATATGTGTTAGATATTTCATTAAAAATCTTTAGCTTCATTGCAGAATCTTAAAAAAACGTAGGTTTGATTTGACTAGTGTTAAGCACGTCTTATCTTCGAAATTTAAAATATTTTGACATTCTTGAAAAAAATCTATAAATATTCCATTTATTATTAGCCTTATCTTTCATATCTGTCATATTCTAGACATTCAGACTATACAAATAAACAATTTAGCATACTTATTCAAATTATCTTACATCTCATAACAATTTATCATCACAGTGTCGTACAACTGTCATTATTACATAGATACATTGTATAGTTATTTAAACGTAACTTAGTTAAATGTCAAAGCCAGTTAGCTGATCAATTAAATAACATGATTTCAACTTGTATGTCTTTTTAAATCTTAAACTATTATGCTGGCAGATTTCAACTACACCTAGTTAGTAAAAATAATGAATAGCATAAAGCTCAACATTAACATACTCATATTATAATAAAAAACCCTTTTCCTTAAAGTAGTTATTTCTGTCTTGTCATTCTTTTTATTTAACTACATTTGACTTCTTGCTAAATTTATTACTCTATCAATTTCATGTGATTTAAAGAAGTCACCTTTTTTAATTCTTGCAAGCTAGACTTCACAACGCATCACATCACATCATCATATCATTGACTCACATAATATGAGTTCGAAAGAATGACGTTGTGTGCCATGCCATGGATGGGCATGTTAAGCTGTACGTTTGTAGCCAGGACAGACAAATTCAAACTATTCAATGGGAGCGTTCATTTAGAAATAAATTTTATGTGTAAGTATGCGCATACATATATTTTTTTTAAGGTAATAAAATTTTTGTAAGAGGGAAATACGTTCGAGTAGAGAAAATAAATGTTATAAAGGAATCAGATATAAAGCCCTTGTGTTTTTGTTGTAACCCATAGTTTGCAATAGTTTTGAAACGATAAAAGGGTTATTCTCAGTGTATTAGTTTATAAATAAAATCACTGACATTTTCATATTTCGTATCTGGCGTTTTTTTTTTTCTTTATGGTCTATTAGGGTTTCATTCTTTGGTACAAATGTTGATTAAAGTTGATATGCCGCATGAGTTCATTTTGTGATACAGCTCGTATAGAAAACCAAAAGCCAAGTATACTTAAAAGCTTTAGGAAAATTGTTAACTTAAATGAAAATACACAGTGAACAATGGCATTGAATGTAAGAAAAACGTATAGGCAACACATTGTGTAAAATAAATAATATTAGGGCATGGTACTGCCCATTTTAACAATTTCAATGTTATAAGTTCAGAAGAATTAAATGTGTATACAAAGTTTCATAAGAAGTTGCTAAAAAAGAATATTGACTTTGCGCCGGCATGAAATTCACAATAGCGATATTTTTATCGAATGTTTCCCATATTATCAAATTAAAATTCGGTTGATCAGTTAATTCGACCACAATTGAAAATCCAAAGTTGCTCATAATAGGCACCAGAAAATTTCCTTGCAAAATTTCGGTTTTTTAAGAACAACAAACTATAACACGCCAACAACATATAGTTTGCATTAAATGCAATTCAGTAATTATATAACTATTTACTTTTAAATAAACAAATAATAAATCATTGAGTGGCACTCAGTAGCTACTACGCACTTTGAGGACTGGTGAAGCAAAAAGGACCTTGTCTTGTGGTTGAATACTCACAAAACACATATAATTTTTATTTTATCCTGTTCATTTAATTACTTGTAAATATTAACATATTTTAATCGTTTTTAATTTGTTACTTGCCGTAAAAAGCATCCCACATTAGTATTTTCGCGGTGAAAAAACAAATTTTCGAATACTGTATTTAAAAGCTTATTTGACGCATTAAGCAAAATCAATAATTTGTAGTTGTAAAAAGTCTTTTAAAACGTTGGGTGAAGTTTATTATAAATTCTACGCCAAAAACTGACAAATTTTATCATGCAACTCTATTACTAGTATTTTTAATAATATTTTAATGGCATTTCTCTTTAAACAAAAATATTTTAATTAATAATTAATAAAAAATATTATCTGGATAACGAATGTAGTTCAATTTGTAAAAAAAAATTGGCTTTAAAAAGCACAGCATTTACAGTTTTCCTTGGATAAAAAAAGTTACCTTCGGCTGCATCCGTCTTCTAACTACAAAGAAGTAACAGCTAAAAGGAGAGTCTTTCAATTTATGTGAAAACAAATTGTCAACTTTTGCAGATCGCTAGCAAATTTACAAATTACCTTAAAATTTTCAAAAAAAAAATTACAAGATTAATTGGAAACAAACTACCAATCTATTAACTATTAATGATTGGCAATCAAAGAGAAAGTGCATAACGAAATTATGGCAACAAATCCATGTAATTTGATAAACGAAACCATACGAAAGTGAAAAAGTTGAAGTAATATAAAACATCATATCTTTTTCTTTGTCATGTAGTGGATTGCGTTAGGAACTCATTTGGATTACAAGCAAAATAGGTTGATTGATATTGTGTAGAAACTTTAATATAACTTTAACCAATTCTAAGGCCATACAACCTCAACTTCAATCTTTGAAACATGTTTTGGAACAAGATAATGGTATTTAAGAGTTGGTAGTTCATGCATAGAATTATTTTAAGTTCATCTGAAATACACTTAAATGAAATCATTTATTTTAAGGACATTTACATATTAATAGCATTTTCGAGTAGTGCGTAACCTTTCTTCAACTTGAGCATAATTTATTACACTTAATCTGTGTACGGAATTTCATTTATTATACTAATTTTAATTTGAGGATGTATGACAAGGACATGAATTCTTTTGCGAAAAACTTGCCAAATATTAACCTTTCTTACTTGGTCAATATAAACAAGCATTCTTTGTGTTTCATAGAACAAAATATATGCAAGTAAGTTTTGAACGGTTTCTATTGTATTTGTTCAAATGTAATGTTCGAGAAACGTGTATCCTTGCTCCGAATTGGACTAAGTTTATTCGAAACAGTACAGTTAATATAAACAGTTTAAGTTAGAAATTTCAATAATCTACAGTACGTAATTCAATTAATGTGCCTGGCAGATGAAAGCAAGTGTGCTACATCGTAATACTACAGGATAACTGCATGAAGTGCATCGTCTTATTAAAATAAGGTATTCAAACTATAACATAGAAGAAACGAGAAACATATATTTAAAATGTTTGTTAACATTTGAGCTCATTACTTAGCTCATAACAGTTTTTCTGGGATTTTCAAAAAAATTGCAACAGTTGTACGATACCATGTGGTAATTATTACAAAGTTCTAGCTACCCGAGATATTGCCCCACATACATACAATAGATTTTATTTGGCGTAAAATGAAAACAAAAGTTTCAAATTTCCGAAGGTAATCGCTAAAAGCAAAGTCGCATTTTTCTCAGTGTTTTATAACGAAATCTCTTTCTCCATACATTCGATAATCATGTATAGTTTCTAACTAACATCCAAAGGAAAACAGACAGACATACGATTTGTATTGTTAAGTATTGTTATGCATTCACATGGAAAATTTTTGTTGCATTTACAATTTGCTATTGTTTGTATGTACAAGGTATGTCTTACTATATGTAAAGATAAACTCTTTACAAAATCTCTTTGTATTCCTGCATACGAAAACGAGTACTTGCAACCAAAAAGTCAAACATATTTGCAACATACTCGAACATACAGACATGCTGGATAATTTTTTTCTTTTTACTCTACATGATGTTTGTTATACTTGTAACTACTGTTGATGATGTTTCATTTGTTTTCTTTTTTTTTGTTTGTGATGCATTAGCAGCAACAAAAATTGCATATTTATTGGTAACAATGATATCTCGACATAATTTGTTGAATCCAATGAAGTCAACCCTTTTTTTTAACTGAACTCTTACTTGATTTAGGTACTTCAAGTGTTCGTACTAGCAGATTTGTACACAAAATCGTTTTAAATGTGATGAAAATTTACATATAAGCTCAGAGCATACATAAAATTTATAACATACTTTCAACATAGTTGAGTAAATGTCGGATTGTTTTTTTTTTCTTTTTTTTTTTTTTTGTTGAATTGCAGATCAAATGGCTTAACAAGAGTCTCTGAATATACGATTATATCAGAAGATATTGGTTTTGACTTTATCCATAAAGTATTTATGAATGAATGACTGACAAAGTTGTAGCCACTGGCTGATTTTAATGGTTGACTGGCTGTTTGTTTCAATATTGATTTTATTTAGTTAAGTGTTTTTGTTCTATATCTATCTATCTTTTATGTAGAAGAATCATAATTTATTTGTATTTACCAACTAATAGCAATTTTATTCAAATTCATTAGTTATTTATTGAATTTTGAATATATTGCAATATTAATAATATGCATTAGATTATAGGTTATACTTTATAAATTTTAAATCAACTTTAGTTATTCAAGTGCACCAGCGCACAATATAATATGAAGTTCTTGGAGTAAATTTTTAAAGTTTAATTTTCATTTACTAGTTAGAAATTGCTACTACTAAGTTAACTTTTGAGTGTCGTAAGTAAATAGTAAATGAAAATTATAATTTGTATAAGAAAAAATATAGTTGAAAAAATAGTATTATATAATTTGTAACACACAGTACAACATTTTTCAGCTCATTGACTTGTGACTTCATTTTGAGAATCGTAATACTAATGTTAAAGTAGCCCCAAAAACAAGGACTCTGCATCATTCCTTTTGTCAATTGTGCTGCATTAATAATTACATTTTAAAACCAGAACAACATTAAATATGGAAAATAACAAATATACCGAGATATAGCCGTTTTAAAATATAGAAAAAGTGATAAAAATCCACTTGGAACAAAAAAAACTCGTATGGCCATTAAATTTTTAATGCAGCAAACTTCAAAAGTTCTTATTTTTATTTTATATACAATTCTCAGAATTGAGTCCTAAAATCATGTGTTGTACTGTGATTGCGTCTCATATCTGATACTTGCTAACTGAAAATGTTTCAAACTTTAGCCTAATAATATTCATTTCGAATTTACAAACCAAATTATATTAAAAAAAATAATCACATTTAGTAAACAAATAGCTAACATCGTGAGCCCAGCAATGTTTACTGGACTTTGTCAAATAATTGGATGAATTTTGTTTTTAAGAATCAAAGAAACTATTAAGCATTTCTACGCATCTACATATACAGTTGAATGATACAGAAAGATGTAAAGTAGCAAGATACAAATCTTCTAATGCTACAATTAGACTTGAACGTTACACACTGAGGGATGTAAATGAAACAATCACAGATTGTATATTTTTTCCACTCGGAACTTATTGTCTCACTTATTGCATCAAAAAGAGAGAGAGAGATAGAAAGAGAGAGAGAGAGAAAGAGAGATATTTAACGTAATGCACATGATCAATTGCTTTGTTGTTGTTTAACACTTTCATATGAGCAACTTCAAAGCTTCAAAATGATGCAATTGGATGATGCAATAAGACAAGCGATTCTTCCTGTGAGACAGCATGGACTAAATGTGCTTCCTGGAAGCAGGAAGTGCACAAAAAGTCTCACTTAGAATCCTACTTCGGGCGCAGCTTTAATTATTGCTGGGCAATTATTAACTTTCTTCCAACATCCTAACTATCCGAATTAAGATTGAATGAAGAAATCCAATTATTATCAGCTTGCATTACAATGAAGCCCGAGAAGTTTTATTTATTTTATTTAAAATTGATGAGTCAAAATTCGAATAATAAAAAGACTTAGCCGCAACTACCAAGAATTGCATAAAACTTAAATCGCTTTGGCTTAAGTAAACTTGTCAAAGATTTCGCTTTTTTTACCGGCCTTGTTATAATTAAAATTTATTACTTTCCCACTTTTAATACCAATCAAGCTTCATTCAGTTGTACTCTTAAGTTACAAAAAAAGTCCTCACTTTCTGCAACAACTTCTTGTGAGATTCTTAGGTTTGTTTGGAAATTATAAATAACTTTTAGTTGGATTCTGATAGAGAGAATAAATGTTATCATAACTCTTCGTTACTTTCATGTTTCATTTATTTTTCACAGTTTTCAAATAAGAATAATTTTGTAAAAAAAAATAAATAAAAGTTGAACGAAACATCACCCCATAAAAATGTCAATAGTTAAATGGATGCCACAAAAGGCATTACACTAAAATGCGCAACTTGCTGCACTTATTTCTCATTTCTTGTTTTTTTTGCAAGAAGTTGTTCTTTTTATATGCAAAACCGCCAACCGCGTAAAGGCCATTAAAACACCATAAGAGTAAAGTTTTTATGTTGATAAAAGAGTACGAGATAGGAAAACGAGGGTGGTTTGAAGACTTAAATGAAATTATGTTTTTTAAGAAAACGGAAAGTATCTAAACCAGAGTTTAAATATTTGGTATGGAACTTAATGAAGCATTTGGTACTTTCTTCAGATTCTACTGAGCAACAAAAAATAGTTCAGACTACTACACTTAAAAGAAAAATTAATCTACCCGTACCTAAAACAATCGCAAGCGGTGTTAACAATACGGTTATCCTAAATTAAATTAAATCAAGTACAGAAAGATTGATTTAAGTACGGACGGATATAAGTGCTTAATTTGGTTTACGAGTTCTTTAGTTGATTCAAGATTTTTCACGTGATTAAAGAATTTTGTACTCATTCTATGAAACTTCAGGATTGATTATCTTAAGTACTCCCCTTTTCGGCTTAATTAACGTACATTTTATTGTAATTTCTACTCAAAGTTTTGAGTACGACTCGTACTCAAAGTAAGTAGAAAATACTTAAATTTATTGTGGCTTTTTTCTTTCTGTGTAGTTAGTTTTCTTTGTGCAACAATTGCTATTTTTTAGTTTACTTATATCTCCATTATTTCAAGACTTATTTCAGTACCCTCGCTAAAGCAGCACTCTGTACTTTACTTACAAGTTGCCAACAAAAGTTTTTTGATTCTTGTTAAAAGAAACACCCTCCTGCTGTTTTACAAAAAATTATTTAAAAAAAATATTCATCCTTCTCATTTTGCATTTACAATTGAAGCTTAAAATTTATACAACTCTTATTGCAGAATATCAGCTCCTGCAACTGCTTACCCTGGCATATTTATAACTTCACAAAATAGTTAATGACAATTAAACATAAGATCATATTTTATCACAAAAATAAAGAAATCCATTAAAAAAATAATGTTGCAACTTTAAAAATCTCCATGGGGTTTCCTAACCCAAACAAATAAAAGGAGTCAGGTAAATGAAAATGCTAGTGTAGAGCAACTTACCTATATCGAATCCGTGTATGTGTGTAGACTGATACAGCACTATGCTTATAAGGGTTAAAAGCTGATAGGAAAGGCACTGGCGGGAGAACATATTGCAGGTGGTAGTTGAGTAGGTGAGTCGTTGTATTGATGCTGGTGATAAAGATTTTGTTTTAGCCATAATTAAATCTTTTTTTCTTTTCTTTGTTTGCAGTATTAACAGGCAGTGGTTTTTCTTTTCTCTAGTAGATTAAGTTTTACTAATAGCAGGAGATCTAAAAGATTTTAAGAACAGATAAACAAAATTTTAGTTGAAGTATTAAAAATATTAATTTTGAAAGTATTTTAATTAATGTCAAACAATTAGCTGGAAATTTGTTATCTTATATAAAGGGCTCGTAACATTTGATTGTGTCTCATTTGTTAAAGTCTATTAAAGAAATTTGATAACAACGTTATTTGTTCAGCAACAGAAGCTGTTTGTTAACGTCTAGTTCCTGTGGTGTTACAGCTTTACAATTTTATTTTGATCAAACAATGAAAAAAAATTAACAAATTTAAAAAAACGAACATAAACAGATAATTGCAATTTATGTGAGATTTAACAACCGAAAGATAATAACTAAAGCAAGAGATTATAATGATTGTTGTTTATTCTAAGCTATAAATATTTTTGTATACAATAACAACACATTATAAACGATTTAATTCATGGAATACACGGAAGGCAGTGCATTCTAGGACATTTTTTTATCGATTATAAGAATTGATATAATTAAAAATTTTTACATACAAGGTATTCCAATAAAACGTTTAATTTTTAATAGTATTAACGGTTTTTACAACTCCCCTTCGACCTACTTGACAAATGAAAAGTAAAAACTACGCCATTAATAAAATTAGAACGATAGATATACGCTACAAAAATCGCTGTTCACAGAAGTAAAGCAGATTTCGATAGTCGTGAATCCCCTTACTGGGCATCTGTTGTGAAACTGGTGAAAATTTGACTTGGCGGGGTCAAGTTAGCGATGTGAATAATGTGGTTGCTTGGTGCAATATTTCCCCTGACGTGATCAATTTGCTTTACTTTTTCAAAATAAGGGCTTAGCAACTAATATGGCAATTGGATTGGGCTATCAAATTATGATTAATAATCTTATATAATTTATTATGATTAATAACTTTATATGGCCGATATTGGAAGATATTTTTGATGAAAAAAAAAACGCGCTACGTATCGTACAAATAGTGATAGCATAGCTATTTTGCGTGAAAAGTTTCCTCACCGTGTGATTTCTCAAAGAGGCGGTGACATTTCTGCACCAAGGTCTTATTTTTTAATAACTTTAGACTTTTTTCTTTGGGGATACCGGAAAGGTGACATCTACGCCCATGGTTCACGATCAATTCAAGACCTGAAAGGTGAAAGTCGTGAAGTTATCAAGGATATAAGGCTACAATTGTGCAAATTGAGGATGAAAAATTTCATGAAAATAATATGGTTCTGTAAGCGTATCTAAGACGGCAATTTGGCTGACAGTATTTTCAATTATTAATCGCATATCCGTCGCTGTATAGTGAAATAAAAATCCGATACTCGTTTTTTTTGCATATCAAAATGAAATCTCTTATTGGAAGCCGCGTATTATTTGTGCTTACATAAAATAATTTTTCAATAACTTTTATTATGATTATACGAGTACAAACATATAACACATATAGTCAACCATAAAAATAGAAAATTCTAAACTCAAAGAAGTAAATTTACCTTCTTACCCATTTTATTAGCTTGGCAAAAATTAAAATTGATTATTAATTTGGTAAACCTGGTTGACCTTGAAACGCTGTAGGTCATCGTGCATAACAAAAGGGTATTCAATAGTTCAGTTTTTTTCAACTCTTTTTTAACGCCTAGTGTAATAGGATTAGTAGTTCACAATATGGTTACCTTTACTTAAGAATGATGCTTAGTGGGATATAAAGTCTACTTTCGAATGGCATACAAAACAATTTATTAGCAGGTACTTTTTGCAAATTAATTGATCACAATGATTTTGTGACACATGCTAAAAACGGAAGTGTCTTTGAGAGTTAAAGAGTTTTTTTTATAATTTTTGACAAATTTTGCATAATAAAGCACTCAAAGTCTAGTTCCTAAGAGAAAGATATATATAAGAGAACTCTAAAATAACTTGATTGCAGCCGAACATTTTTTAAGTTTTTTATCAAAAGACGTTATATTTTGAGACACACCCTACATTTTTTCCAATCTATTTTCTATTCTGAAATTTCATACCTAATAAAAATTTTTCCAAAATGGTACACATAAATTTTTTACTAAAAATTAAGTAAGTTCAATGTGTAAAAAATATTGCTTTCGATCGAGCCATCTTCATTAACACTAAAATAATAATGTGAATACATAAAAATAGTTCATTTCTGGTATGAAATTAGAAGATCTGAGGTAGGGTAGGATTTGGTAATAATTTGTGCATTATTGATCATCGAATTATATTTATTTTATTTATAAAATTATATATCTAGTCTAACATTCCTTAAAATAAAAGATTAAAAATAAGTTGGATAAATTTCAAAGCATTCTCGGACTTGCCCGTATACAGATTCATTTACCATATTTTAGCGATCGGCTCAAATGCGCATTTATTTTTATAAATTAAGTTTAAAATTAAGCCAAACCATATTAACATAAGCCAGAGATTTCAGAAAAAAAAGAAAACAAAGTTGTGCAACTATTTAGTATTTAAACATTCAATATATAATACAATTCACAAAAAACGCGTTTTAAAAAACTTTAAACAAAAAAACTTGCAATGTCATATGCTGACAGCTGTCAAAATAGTTAACTTTGTTTCTGCTTCAACAGCAGACATCTTAGACATTATTTTTATAGCGGTCTTGAAAATATAAACAACACAAAAAACACATGAATATTTCTGGGGAATAAGCAAAATAAAAGCAAAGAAAAAACTTCATCATTCACTCAATTTCATATTCAATTCAAATACGTTAAAAAGTAAGACATAGAACTTAAAGCATTTTTGTTTCTTTCTTCCGGTCCCCTCTTTCGCAAATATACGCTCCTATATGAATAGACAAAATGAATCTAAACCCCTAAGTAACAGACTAGATAAAAAATAATATTCATAACGTACAATTTCATTAATTCATTAAAATGTCAAAGTGATATGAAATGTCATGTTTATTCAATTTAGAAGACAAAAAAAATTGACACGTTTATACGAAATAATTCTTAGGTTTTCATTCCAAGCAACAGTAAAGAAAAGAGAAACAGCAAAGATTTTACGGAATGAAAAGATTCTAAAAGCCCTATGGAATATATTAAGAATTAATGGCATTTCACTTAAAGTAAAATGAATAAATAACTATGAAATAAAAATGTCAAAGATTAAGAAAAACTGGAATAATTTCTTTCAAGGAAATTAGGAAGATTCATTACATAAAAATATACAAAAAAAAGTTGCAAATAAATAAATATGTTAATAGAATAGTAGCAATTAATTTTAGAAGTGCTAAGAAAGTCTTAAACAAAATATTTAAAAGGAAACTATAACTCATCTGACAAAATATTATATAAAAACATTTAAAACACCATGTCATAAGTAAAGAATAACTCGAGGTTAAATCAGCTAATTTCTTTGAGATCAATTTATTTCCATAGAATAGACTTAAATTTCGCTGGAAAGCTAAATTGTTCACCGAAGTTTAAAATACAAGTAGCATGAAAAATTACATGTGTTATTGAGAAATTATATAAAACAAAAGTTTAGCAGCAAAAGAAAATCAATTAAAAATCAATAAAGAAAAACTAATAAATTCTAAAATAAATTCAGAGAAATCGTAAAGCAATTCAATAAGATTTTATTATTATATATAATAAGAATAAGTAAAGAAGATTTTGTAAAAATATGGAAATAAAATATTTTAATATAGTAAAAATGAATAAAACAAATTTAGCTGTCATTTTTAAAATTTAATATTACATTTAGATACAAAGTTTTCACATTTGTATATAGAAGACTGGCATAGCTACACCGTATAAATAACCATATAAATAATTCCTACCACAAAAAATAAAGACATGGCATAATATAAAAATGCATGTATATAGACTAGCTAAAAGCCCTCAACAAGCAAAACTTTTTGAATTTTTTTATAAAAATTATTTGTTAGAAAAATATTATCGGCTGAAAACTTTTTATTTCTACACTTGCAGGAATTTAATTTCTGATAAATTTTATATGCGATCGAAAGATTATTTAATTACAATTATAATAGCCAGACAAGAAATAAATGGGAGTTGGGTTTTTCTCAGAGTTTGAAAGCTCTCTGTCTGCTATCCACTTGGGGGTAGCAAGAAGCGAATCCTCTGTCCGAAATTCCTAAGCATCTAACAACTTCCAGTCTTAGACCAAGTGCTCCCTGTTAATGTCTTTCAGGCACCCGTCTGATGACAGCTAAAATGAGAAGGCGTACAGTACTGAGTATCCAGAGTGCATACTAACACCGACGCGTCTCTGGAAACTAATTGACAACTTGATAATAACTAGTCACTGAAATTCAACTGTATTTAGACGGCCTAGCGGTACGTTGGCAGCCCCAATTCTAGGATGGGAAGCTTTGGCCTAATAAGTCAATCTTCCTAAAGTGAAACGATTATAGAAATGTCAACAAATTTATTTTTTACATTTTTGTATTTATATTATATTTATATAAGTAATGGACATACATATGTATATATATAACGTTAACAAAAAATTTTAATAAAATAGAAAACTCAGTATTTTCATTATTTTTGAGATATTCTTCAATAATGAGATTATATTGTTCTCTTGAAATATATTTTTTTTCGTTTAAGCTTAATTCATCTATAAAACGTTTGTCCAGACAAATTTTTTATCGGTGAGTCCAGCTTTAAAGTCGTCCACAGTTTACTGCACAAACGGTGGAAAATTAAAATCTTGGGCTAGTTTTGGAATACCCTTTATATATATGAAGATATATGAAATTCAGTAAACTTAAGTCCTACCCGACCCAGAATTTGAACGGCTTGACCCAAAATTACTTAATGATTGTATAAGAATATTAACGCGGTAGTATTTTGAAAATATTAAAAAAGCCTGGGGAGAATAGTAGCTATCACAAAATAAGTATGGGACTGGTCCGCTGGTTTTAACGACTGGTTTTAATTCTGCAACTTTACTTGAAAGAAAAGTTTAATTTACATGGCGTTTTAAGGCGGGTCAATTGGCACAATTAGGAAACTAGGTGTCAGGTCCAAGATCTAATCTTCAAAAAAAATTTACTATTTGTGTGCATTAATAAATACTCTTTCTAAATCACGAGTTGATGTTTATTTCAAACATAAGACATGACCACGCTTTGTGGAAGAAAGCTATAAAGATATTAAATAAAATTTTATTTGTTTAAATTACGTTCAAAATTGGTTGTTTTATCGACGATCGTGCTGTGATGTAAAAAATCCGAAATTAATCAGACACTAATAAAAATTCTTTTGTTTCTGATCAACAATGAAAAAAAATTACTAAGGTTTTCATATCACATCTATTTTCAGTGGTTAGAGTACATAATTGACACAAAATATTAAGTACCGAATATGTGCAATTGACTCTGAGCATTTAAACTAATTCGGTAATCGAATATTTCATCCACTAAAAACTGAAAACCTCGATGTTTTAAAATTCAAGATACCCCAAAATATATTTACCAACCTGTTTAACTTAACAAATCGTTTAAAGTATTTAATTATACTTCTCCTATTTCTTTGCAGCTCCCTTAATTTCCCATTTTTAGCCTTCCAACAGTTGCTGAGCAGCCTTTAATTTAGCTGAATAGCAGTGTACTTATACTTTTCATTAAATTCATACAAAATCGCATAAATTGTGTTAAATTTTCCTTTGCTGAGTTGCTATTTAAAACGTTTTAAACACTTATTTAATGCTGCTGTTATTTTAGTTCATTTTTCCTCCATATTGCTATCATATACTTACTCTAACACATATTTTCTATATTAAATTTCCTTGCATTATGTTTTTGTTCTAATATAAGTTTGTTTTCTTTTTATTTTATACACTGATGGAAGTGAAGAAAAAAATAGGTTAAATTAATAATGACACCCTGGCTGTTTTAATATTTAAGAGCAGAGGAGCTACAGCAACTACTCCTTCTCCTGGTTGTATAGAACAATTACCAAGCAACATATAAGAAATTGTCTTTAGTAAGTTGGTCTATTGAAACCTAACGCCTTTTTATTAAATACCATATACCCTCTAAACATAATATGTTAGGGTAAGAAAAAAATATGTGTTTAAAAGAACATATTCAAACTTAGAAATGTACGTGTGAAAGAGTGCAATATTTGCTGTCTTATGATCCGAACATGCCAACGGCACTTGTACACTTTATATATTGTATTTTTCTTTTTAAATTTTTTACCCACGAGTTAGTTAAAGTAGAAGAGTATAGAGCAAAAAATTAAAAAATAAAACCAAAGCAATAATGCCGCCACCTTTTTGTAGCTTTAAAATATGAAAAAAACGTAATAAAAATGAATGGAAGCCTGTAAGAACAAAACAAAATAAATATAAAAAAAGAATCCATATTATAACAAGATGTATAAAATGCATATGTATATGACTTTGTGGTAACTACACGAATAAACCTGGATACGTCTTCTATTTGCTACTAAATACCACAACCTTATATTGCAAAGACCAACCAACTAAGCCATACTGTGTTTTAGTTAGCTGCTCGTTCCTTTACAAATCGTTATACTTTAGTAAAAGTATGAAAAGCCTTTGAAAAGTCTATATGGTTTTGGCTTTGGTGCTAGTGGAAGATAGCGAAGAAAAATATTAAAATGTTATTAGTCTTAAAGCTTTCAATTCATATCTTTGTCCAGTTTTAGGTTTGCCTGCCCGTCCCTACACATCTGCCTTTAAAACATAAGCCTCTTGGCTTGTATTTGTTTTAACACAATTTTTCATCTACTCAAAAGGCTTGAAAAGAAAAATGAACATCATTTCAGTTTTCTTTTTAATTCTTATGTTTTCGAAATGCCCTACACTAAAATTTATTTAAAACAAGTTGAAGCAAATATAGATAAAGCAAACTATAAGCTATATTAGCATTTCTTTTCTACAATAATATTTGAAACAAAAACATGTTTAAAGTTTTTGTTTGATGACATGATCAATGACTGCATTACATAGGACAATGTGGAAACTAGTCCGTTTCCGCTATAATGGACCACGTACTCCAATATTATCTGCAAGGTTGCATAAAAATCAGACAGAGTTTTACGTATGTATTTTTGTAGATGTTTAGTGTTAATTTCTAGAATGCGGTCGATTGAGTCTACCGCTGGATATACAATAACTTATTATAAAAAAGCTTTTTCTTATATTTATGATAATTTACTTAAAGTTAATTGTATTATTTAACTTAAAAAATATTAAATATGCAATTCAAAATTCAATTCAGCTAAGAAAAAATAATTGAGCCAAAAAAATAAAACAATTCAGCTAAGAAAAAATAATTCTTATTAATTAAGCGAATGTTATATACAATATTTATGCAGCACAATCAATAAAAAATTTTATAAATTCATCCATTTGTTTCTTATAAAATTTTCATCTGGACTAAATTTTATTGGCAGAGAGTTTTCAGTAACACGACTCACTCATTTAAAAGTTATGATCCGGAATATCAAGGCTACCATAGGAAATATATAAATAAAAAATAAACATCTGTGACAATTTGTGTAGAAAAAATAATAAAAAATTTAAAAGACAAGTGATTCAGTTAATAAGTAATGAGCTTAGTAAAGCGAAATTATTTCCAAGGAAAAAATAAAATTAAAAAATAAAAGAAATGCTGTAAAACCGATTTTGAAATAGTATAATTTGGCAACTGAGTTCAACTTTATCCGGACAAAAATATAAGTTCAACGAATTCAAGTTGAGAGTTGTTTGAACAAAATGATTTCTCTCTTGCTCAAGAATAAAGACATTAAACTACATATGAAAAAAATGTGTCCGGACAAAAATTTTATGGGGAAAAACAGCTTAAGTGAAGTTCAGCACAGACCGAAATCGGAATTGAATTAAAAAAATCTGTTAGTGTTAACAAAACTAATTCAGCATAATTTTCAAAAAAATAGTATAATTCATTTCTTAAATCTGTATAAATCACAAAACTATAACTTAACCCATTTTCATCCACTGGTCAAAAATTCGACCAGTGACTTTAACAATTTTTATAAATTGAGAAAACATAAATATGGGTTAGTTACTCGATTATAGCTACTACAATACTAAGCTTGTATTTTGATAAAAAATTCCCTTTTTTTTAAATAAATTTTCACTTATTATTAAAATCTAGTTGAAGGAAGCCTTCAACTAGAGTGTACTATACTATACGGTTAATGTTTCTTATTTAAAAATTTCTCTCATAGAATTTCCTTGGTTTATAAAACGATTCGTATTTTCTTTTTCTACAATTTTTCTTGTTATTTGCAGTTTTTAATCACACTATGGGGTTTCTTTGACAGTGTGCTGTGTGAATGGTGTTCTATGTCTACTCAATTTTCATCTCTAACTCTCTGGCAAAGTTAAGTCGTAATGTGTCTAGTGTTTTCAGGCTATAGTTTTTCTATTTATATTTGCCACTTTTTGATAGATGTTTACCTGTTCTTTCTAAACCAACTGTACAATGTTTGCAATGGTTAACAGATATTTGTTAAAAAAATGCAAGAGAAAAAATATTCATTCATAAATATTCTATTTTTTTTTGCTTTGCTCAGAATCTTGTGTAACGGTTTCAAATAAAAAAAAAGCAACTAAGAAATTTATTTCTGCAAAATAATATTAACTTAATAATTGCTGGCTCGAAACTATGAACATAACATCATCTTCTTAGTTTCTCTTAACCCACCTCTTTTTGTTTAGCATTAATAAATATTCCCTGTGAATAAAAAAATATATAACAAATTTAATTGATCAATTATGTTGTTGTACTCCTTTTTTCTTTTTTTTAATTTAATGAAAGCTTTATCGTATACGCAACCATCAAGTTGTGAACAGAAAAATTCACATAATAATCGTGGTGAAGCCAACAAAATAAAAACTGTATTGAAATGATGACAAGTGAATTAATAAATGACAATTGTTCGTAAGTGGAACACAAAAGATTGTCAACGATTTAAATTCAACAATTGTCTCACATTTAATAATGAAAGAAAAATACCGATAAATAAATTAAAGACGAAAACTTACGGACAACGTACCAGCAATATTGAATAATTTAAAAAAACAACTCTGATATTTTTAAACTTTAACTCAAGGCTTAACTGCTAATCGAAAATTACTCGAATTCAATTCGTATAGTATAATAAACAGGAGGAAACTACAATAAAGTTTTGAATGTTCTCTAAAAGATTCTTTCGAATACCACGTTTTGCATTAAGTTTTTTTTTTTTTTTGTAAAAAGGTGTTACTGTATTGCATCGGTCATAGTTGAAAAGAGACTTGAATTTGAATGTCTTTAAACCAAATCCACCAATTTATCATAAATTATATTAAGAAAAGGTTATCTGAATAAGTATTGCATTAAATTAAAAATGATCTAAAGAGATAAAATGAGAAAAATAAAATTTACTCTTAAAATATAATGTAATATAAAAATTTATTCATCTCCAAAAATATGGAACCCACCCACTGGCAACTAATAAAAGGTGTCCAAAAATTAACACAATATTTGAATAAATAGAAAACTCAGTCAATCTGTCTTTTCATTATTTTTGAGATATTATTCAATAATAAAATCACGCTGTTTAATCGTGTAACACTCCTATTTTACAAACTCTAATTTGTCAGCTGTCAAATTGTTTTTAATTTTTGCCAATAAAGTGTTTGTACTATATTGGTCAAATGGCGGCATTTCAAGTCTTCTGTACATTTTGGGACCGCCTTAAAAAACAGATTCCTGGTTACAGGGGAGGGGTGGGTGGTTGGTGTTGGCGTCTTGTTTAATATATGGGCTCATCCCTCAGGATTCCAGAAAAAAATGTACTGGAAGCCGTGATTTCAATCATAAGGGAAGTTTCAAATGTATCCGATATTATAAGATATTCGACAGCAGCATCAGGATCAATACATGCAAAAATCCCCAATCTCAGCATGTAACCTGTTTCAAGAATGCCTAGAATGTTAGAATGGAAAGACGTGTGATTTAACTACCTCCTTCACAAGGGTAAGTGAACATGAAACTAGCTCAGGCAAGCCAAAAAATGTAAATTACTCCGGCATTCTTACGGGATAATGCAAGTTTTGGGGCGAAAGCAATTTCAGTGTAACAATAGTTAGATTTTGTTGAATTTTTCTTTCGCATTGCAATATAGAGAGCAGCCCCTTGTAAACATGCAAGGCCAATGTGACTGGCGTCTTACTATTCTTGTAGAGTCTGTCACAACGAGGAAGTAAAGAAGCCGGTCTTTCACATTAAAAGACTGTGTCGTTCACACTAAGCCCCGCAATCCTTCGGTGTGGCGGAAGTAACCCCCAACAGATTCAACTTCTTCAGTAGAATCATCGGGTGGCTCCAGCACTAACTCTCACGGTCAGATAATTGTCACCAATGTCTTCTTCTACTTCTACTGAAATCTCAACACCTTCTCTACTGAAATTTTAAGTTCCAACCTCACCAATAAACTGCACTTAATTTTAAACTTGCGCTTTTTATCGTATGCTCTTTTTAAAGGTAACACCAAAAGGAACGGACTGCCTGTCTGATTACCCTAACTGGATATCAGTATCTTTAGCTGAATTGTATTTAATGTATTTAAAGCAGAACGTTATAAACTAAAGCAATCGGTGTTAAAAGTACGGTAATCCCAGATTTACTTAAATCAATTGCAGAAAAGTTGATTTAAGTGTTATTTGCACTGAAAATTTTGAGTACGACTTGAACTCAAAGAAAGTAGAAAATATTTGAATTTAGTACGGCGTTTTTCTTTCTGTGCACGAGCTTATCTGTCTGTTAAGGATATCATGATATTTTTTTTTAGCTGTGGGTGGTTCTATAAAACGTTTAATTTTTAATATCCCGCCACTTTAACCGTCGTCATGCATCAACCTGTAACCACTTTATAGAAGACAACTAAAAACGACGCCATTCAAAAAAACGGAATGGCATTGAAATGACTTAAATTTACTACACAAATAGTGAAAATTCGGTGATGACATTTTGCAAAACTAAAGCATTTTTGGATCGCCCTAAAGCATTTTTGCAGCCAGCTTATGCATGCCAAAAAAAAAACGTTAAAAAATTTGAGCTATTATGACAAGCTAGAGATGTGCAAAATCAAACCCTTGCTCGTCGCTCAAGAACAAATGAGTAGTATATTGCTCTTGCATTCAAAAGTGTTAAGAAATCCCAGATTTGTTCATTCTCCTTCAGTCTATGGAATTAAACAGACTTTTTATGACCGGAATCAAATGATATTGATGTGAGAGATATTTTCAAGAAAACAGCACCACGTGCCACATAATTAAAGATACCATTGGTCTTTTGCTTGAAGAGTTTACTGGCCGTGTTATTTTTCGAAGAGGCTATCTCACAATTGACCTTTAAAATATTTTTTAAGGCTACGCGACAGCTAAGGGCAATCACAATAGCCCACAATCAATTCAAGACCTCTAACATGGAGTACATGAAGTTTTGGAGGACATTCAGCTGCAAATGTGCAAATTGAAGATAGAAAATTTTATGAATAGAATTTGGTCCTGCAAGCGTAGCCGTGTCACCCATTTGGCTGATATTATTTTCTGTCTTCTTTAAAAATAAATGATCATGGGTTGATTGCGCTTAAAAAATAGTTTTTTTCGTATTAAAATGAAACCTCTTGCATAAATCGGGTTTATTTGCTAATTTCTCCTTTTGGTTATCCTTATGGAAGGGAAAATGTAAATATGGCCAACCTTTGAAAAGAGATTTAATTATAACACTCAACGAGTGGAGATAATTAGTGGGTTATGGAAATAAAAGAAAGATAGGGGATATAGTTCATTTTCTTTTATTTAAATGGCTTGTTAGCATATGCTAATTTTTGTACAGGGGATTTCAAATATAGGTAAGTATAATGACTATGGTTTGGGACCTTGTACTTCTATAAATAGCCACACCGAGTTTCACAGAAATGGAAGTGTTTCAGTATCATGCTCAGTTAGTAGAAGGAAAGGGGATCATTGCAAATATGTCTTCCAAAAGAAAAGAAAAACTATTTTTGGTAAGTTTACAAAAATTTTAATGTTTTCAATTCGAAGGTTTAATTCTAAGTAAGTTTACAATTCAAGTTTTTATATTTTGTACGAGGTTTTAGATTTTGTTAGTCTCTTTAAAAGACACATTTTTGTCGCTTTGTGTTGACAATTGAGTTTTAGTTTTAAATTTAAGGTTTTCATGTAATTAATTAATTATAAAGATTCGAATAAAAAAAAATAATTGTATATTTAAAAAGATAAAATTATAAAGAAAAAAACATTTATTATGTCCATTTTGAACGACCCTGTAAAACTTCTAAAAAAATTTTAGCAATTCCAGCTGAATGTAATATATATATATATATATATATATATATATATATATATATATATATTATGTCCTGTGGTTCCTATAAGGAACAAAGGGCTGAATGTAATACGTACTTAAAATTATGTTTCTTTTAAAATACTTCGGTTTACAGAAGGTCCTGCAGAAAATTGTTTATTTAAGCTCTCTTATAAATTTAACCTTTAGAGTTTGTAATTTCTTTTGGCTTTTAAAACTGTTGCCAAAAAATCCCAACGGCCGACTTGTCTAAAAAATTGTACATGAAATGCTTTCAATTATTTAACTGAATTCCATACAAATTTCCTGCACGCTTCAATCATCTGGATTATGGAAACATTCCTCTAATTTCAAGTTTAAGTAAACCTTTACTAAAAATTTAATTTAAACGGAATTGTTTTTTAAAGTAGTTTTTAGTTTTCTTTGCTTAAAATTTTTGGCTGCAAACTTTCAGTTCGAACAAAAAATTTTGGCATCAAGCAGTTACTCATTAACAAAATTTCGTGTGCTATTAAATTTCGTAAAAACGAAAATAATAGACTTCAGGCGAAAAAAAACTCACATGGAACTTTTTATGAAGAGAAGCAAAAATGAAGAACAAGATGCGTGTAAAAATGGCAAGTTTTTGTTTATGTTCCCAGACGAAGGGGAGTTTTACCAAAATTATTTAAAATGAAAGTTTGTGTAAGAAGCAAATCAAAAGAGGAAAAAAATGTCTATGAAAACCGGCGTCAAAAGTCTGCTTTTCTTTTAAGCGGAAATAAGATATGGTTTCTGAAAAGCCAAAGGAAACTTTGAAAGAAAATATTTTTGCTAAGCAGGCTTTTTTGCAATTTGCAGACTGTGTGTGGAAAAAGAACACAAGTTGAATTGTATTTTTTTCTTTTTTTTTTAATGCGAAGAAAACATGATTAAAGGCTCAAGATGGTATCAAAAATTGAAGTGAAAAAATATTTTATGTGATGTTGTTTTGTAATATTTTGTTTGAGTTATGCCTTGAAATAAGAGAGTTTTTGATTATCCTTTTTAACTTGGGTTTTTCAAGTCATTTATTATTAGTCAAAAAGTTTGCTTTAAGAAAAATTACAATTTCACCCTTAGCAATATCTTTTTGACATTTCAATGTCTGTGATACTTTTGAGATATGTGAAATTTCTAAAGCTGATGTTAGAGTGCGCGTTACCAGCGATGATGTAGAAAGTGATAGCTCGTGCCTTAGCAATGATAAGATGTGTCTATGAATGAGCTTGAGCAGAGCGTTTTGCATATTAAAAGATTAAAACCCGTTCTCTTTATGGAATATTTTAAATGATCACATAAGAAAAATAGGTAAGATTTGGGCAGATATGTGTAGTTTCTAGTCAATTTGAGCAGTTCTTTGGACAGAAGTCTTTCGTAATCTGTAGAATATATTTGTTATCAGTGAAACGGGAAATACTCTTTTAAAAAATCGTTTCATGCTCATTAAATATGCACCAGAAAATTTAAAATATTTGCAAAATTTTTAAAAATGCTCTCAAAAAGAAAAAAAATTGTTTTTTTAATAATAAATAAATTTGTTATTTCAACAATTTGCATTTTATATATAATAACAACTAACAGAACAAAATGGAGAACACCGAATAAGAAAAAGATTGTATTTCAATTTCTAAGAAGGTTTCGATTTTGAAATATGATCAAGTCCCAGAAACAGTCCACCAACCAAAATTTTTTTTAATTTTTCCAACTTATTTCTAATATTTTTTTAAAGAATATTAGAGTAACTTCGGATATTGTATGAATATCAATATGAATACGAATATGAGGGTAATGTGGAACCCCCCATTATTTCGGAACTTAAAAGTTATTTAGAAGCTATCGCTATATGTAAAGATAGCTTGCTAAGAAATTTTAAGATTACGCGATTTGCTATGAATACGGACGCATTGTTAGTTTCCAGTTTGACCGAGAGTGAAATAGCGAAATGTTGAATTTCTTTATGTTCATATTCAAACCGTTGTTTTGCTCTAAATTATAAGTTTTTCTATATAAATTTTAATTTTGTGTGAAAATAGTAAAATAAACACCACTTCTAATTGGTTGGCATTTTAATTATATAAATTGTTTAAGCTTTATTGTAATTGCTTACAAAAATATTTGACAATCGGCTAATGTGGAATACTTAAAGGCAGGTATTCTGGATTCCTATTTTGATATTGTTTTCAATAAGAGAAAACATTGAGTTATGAAAAAAGATTATTGGGAAAATGGGAATTAGCTTTATTAGTCGAAACACCATTTTCTTCACACCACATTTTATAGAATTCAAGGAACTGGGAGGGGCAGAACCAAGACTTTTTCTTTGTGTTTACTATTTGGGAAACATTGAGAATAGGTATGGAATTTCAGGATAGAAAATATAAAAGAAAAAATTTTCAAATTTTTTTATATAAAACGATAAAAATTTTCAGATGCGAATTAGTTATTTTAGAATTCCTTGTCATTCATCTTTCTATTATGAACTAGATTTCGTGTCTTTTATTAAAATTACGAAAACACACTTTAACTATCGAAGTTACTTCCGTTTTTTGTAGCGTGTGTCCCATAACTTTATGATCAATTATTTCGCAACAAATATCTGCTAAAAAATTATTCTTTAAGCCATTCGAAAGTACACTATTTGTCGGTACCTCTTTTGAACAACCAAACAATTTTTATATATTAATGTGAAAACGCGTAGGAATGTAGGGTTCATCATGCAGGATTTACCCATATAGATACCACACAATATTAAAAAATATATTAAAACTTAATCCGTTGTTACAATAACATCTAAATAAATTGATATATGAGCTTTGCAAATTTTCATTCTGTAGCCATTGTAAACTGAAAATCAAGTAAGAAATGTAGCAGAACATGTAAACTGGTAGAGATTTTTAAAATAAAGGCATCTACCGATTAGAATTTGAAACAGGTCTTTAGCTTTCGCTACGAAAATATTTAAAATCATATTAAAAACAAGTCAATTAAGCATCAAAATAGTTCTTAAAAGGGCGGTAAAAATTGCTTTATAAATTCGCAATGTGCAGTCAATATGCCCTTACGTCGTCAATATGTAAAATAATGCAAAACTATGCATTGACAAATTAATGCCTAAATTTATAAAAGTTTCTGAAATTGATAACTATTTTATCTTAAGTCCAAAGGATGTAATTGCATATTTTTGGTTTCCCTGCTTATTACATTATATTTAATTTAACAGAAAAAATTGCATATTTAAACCTACAATTAGTACAACTCACTTATTTTTTTATTTTTTAATAAATTCATACGTCTGCTCACCATCGCTAAATCAACTATTGGAAATACAAAAGTTTAAGATTGAAGTAGAGATAATTCTGTAAAATTATATCTTATATGTGACAATATTTTCCAAAATGTCGAAATCAGTAAAAGCAGGAATTAGCTGTCACTCGAAATCAGATTTATATTCACTTCAAATTTTTTTTTAATTATAATTAATTTATAATGACCTGATGGGAATACTAAAGATTTATTTTTCACCAAGAGAGAGTTCTGCATAGGACAATTTGTCTGCCATTCATAATAAAATATTTATTAAATAAAATACGATTTTTATGATTACGAGTATTTTTTTTAATATATACAATTTACATATTCTTTCATTAAAGCCGCTTAATTATTGTTAAAAATTGCTTAGGCGACACCTTCGAATATATGAATTTATTTGAAATATAAAACAAAGCACTTTTGTTTGTCAAGAACTTATAACACAGACTTGAGACTTCACTAAAATGAATACTAAATATTGATTACATTATTATTAAATTTTTATCATAATTTCTAGTAAAAAAACATGAATTTAAACGACTAGAATTAATTAAAAACAAAACAACTATTGATTTTTTAATAGACGAAAAATTTTTAAAACATTTCTTTACACGAAAATTTTCTATTTTTAGGTTAAACTGCCTATTAATTACTAATAATTACTTATTTTCCGCTGTAATTTTCATAGATAAGAAAGAAAAAAATACTCTATAAACAGTAAATGAAGTGTGACACCTGTATGTTGATGGGGGGCACATACAGCCACGCACACGCATAGGGACGCAAACAAAATGTTAGCCGACAAATAACAACCTTTTAATTTTATTTAAAAAAAAGGTTTCTGTTCTTTTTTTTTTTGGTAATTTTTAAAGTACGTGCCTGCCGTTCCTGCTGGGTGTTCAATTTTAAAAACATGTAGAGCTGTCGCCACTAATAACAATCATTTATTATTTTCTTTGTTTTGTTTCTTTTTCAAGCTGAAAACGAAAAATAATATTAAGAATGTGACACTTTTTCCTTAGAAAACTAAACGTGTTAGGGATATTCAAGTTTAATCAACCGGAACTAATTGTAGATAAAATGTGCCTCAGCAAACTCACATAAAAGTAGTAAATTGTGACCAAACTCTTGGCTATGAATGGGATTTACTGAAGGACATGTGAACTCCAACAGAGAAGATGTTATTTTACGAATAAATGGAAATTTAGGGAATTTTCATATGCTCTTTTATGGTGTCTATGAGCTAAAAAGTCAAGTACGATACAGCTTCCAAAAAAGTCAATCAGAGATTTTTTATATTGTTTTTTTATATATATTGTTTAATATATATTTTTTTATGTTTATTTATTTATAAAATTAATTATCGAATTTATACTATAAATAAAATGTTCAGTAGTTATTTATGACTTTCCTGGAAAGACAGTAAAAAACGAATGAAAAAAAGCCATAGGCTCTACCTGGGACATCAGCCTACAGAAGGCGGTTATAGAACCAATACTTTTCTATGGCATATCAGTCTGGTGGAAAGCACTGGACGGTGTGACCAATACCTCTCGGATAGAGAGGATATTCCGCATCGTAGCAATAATGAAAACTAGCGCCCTTAAATATACACCAACAAAGGCGCTCTTCACTCCGCTAGGCTGGCTTCCAGTAGAACTGGTTGCAGAAAAGTTGGCACTACGCACAGCTAAACGTAATTGGCGCATGGTCTCACAGACGATGTGGCCATGCTAGCATATTAGGGACCCATGAAAATATTCCTGGTCTCATTAACTACTACGCTCCGAAATAGAATTTTAATTCAACTTGCCGGAGGGCCTTTCCCTGCAACCTGGAGATCTTCTCATCTACGCGGAAGGCTTCAAAAGGGGAACGAAAGTTAGCGGAAGAGTCTACATTGAGGAATCAGGAGTCAAAATGTCCTTTCGAATCCCAAACGAATGTAGCATTTTACAGGCAGAAATATCTGCAATTAAAAGAACAACAAATTGGCTAAAGTTTTATGGTATAACGAACGGATGTATCCATATTATAACCGATAGTCAATCTGCAATCAGGTCCCTTGTAGGTGTGTATTCCACATCCAACCTAGTCCGAGAATGTCGCACAATCCTAAATGAGGTACCGCGTAATTAAATGGTCACTCTTAAGTCGGTGAAGAATCTTGGGACCACTTCAGGCAATATCATTGATGGCGACCTGACCATAAGTTCTCCGATATTCTCTGGGAGTTAATATAAGTTACTTAAGAAAATTAAGAGCTGCATGGGAATATAAAGCCTTTGAAATAGATTTGAAATATAGGAAACAGATTGGAAGTGAGGAAATGAAACGAAAATTTCCAGGACTAGCAAAATGTTTTAAAGAAGATAACTGAGAAAAATATATGCTGCTACAACTATTAAAGGGGTCAGTATTCGCTTGGAAATGGTTCAGGCTAATCCGAAAGCGAAGAATCTCAGTTTTAAAAATTAGTCCAGTGAACATGACTGAGAATCAATAAAACACATAAAATGTTACGTGAGGATTGTAAAGCTCGACTGAGGACACAAAGTGAAAGGACCACTAAAATAGTTTAAATATGAAAGCGCAAGATAGTCCAAGCGGACCAAGTGCGAAAGCGAGAAAGGCTTCGCGTGGGTGCCGTATAACCTGATGTACATCCTTCACAGCTGTTTGGATAAGACGAAACGTCAATGAAATACAAAATAGCGCCAGTATTTTGTTGGTAGATCGCACATAAAAGGAAACAAAAGTGTGGCCGTTTGTTTAGATGAAGCTGTGTGTATCGTCACTTTGGTAATAGTGAGCTCCTTAGTAGGAGTTAGATAAATTAGTGACTGAGTAACTGGTTAATATTACATCATCTTAAGCTAGTATCCCAAGAAAAGTATCCAAAACATTATCAACACCATGACAAAGCGTTCGATACTTTAAATTTACATGTTTTATCGAACCCTCTGTATTTACCGGACATGATTCGTTTGACTACTTGTTGTTTGAGCCACCATTTGGGAAGTCACACAACTTCGCAAAAAGAGCCAAAAAGAGCAAAACATTATTTCAAATAAAATTTCGAAAGTTATATGAACAATTTTGAAAACAGTATACACACAATACATTGAGGAATATGAAAGCAATAGTTATAATCTCCACTCTGGTCATTGATGTGTCGCCAAATTTCTTATCCTATTGGCCACTGAATCTTTATATGCATTTCATTCAAACTTAGCTCTGTTCTACTGAATAATAATATAACATACAATACGAGTGTAATAATTTTGTGTATCTTTAAATAAAAAAAATTATGTTACTTGATTTTAAAAATTATTAAAATAGAGATGGCAGCCTTTAAAACTAAATCCCTCAAGTCTTTGATCAGCAAGTGATTTTACTCCTTATCAAATACATTAAAAAACGGACTAAGCTACACAATCATTAACTATTCTTTCTGGATTTTTAAAAAGTTAATGCTTGCCATTGACTGCAAGTAATTTTTAAATGTCACATGCCAAAACAGGCAGAGAAAACAGAGTAATTTAAAAAAACTTCCTGCCTTTTCCCCTAAATGACAAAAAGATATTTCAAGCTTCATAAACTTTTACAAACAGCAATAACGAACATATTTTTTAAGAAGACCAAACCATGGCCTTCCTGCTACTTTCGGTTAGGCATCATTAGTTCTTTTTTAATTTCGTTACAAATTTGTTATTTTGTCAAAATGAAAAAAAAAGTATATAATTCGTTATTATAATATTCTGCTTTCATGTGAAGAGTCTATTCAGTCAACCTTTTGTTTGGGAATCAATCATATGCGGGATGGTTTCTTTTATATTTCACATGTATTTTTGTTTCGTCTCTTTTTTTTAATTAAGCCAAATTGTTGTTTTGTTTTCCATCCACTAAATGCATTTTGAGTTTCTCCGTTTTGTTTCTTCATAAACGACCGGGTCTTTTATGATGAGAAGTTTTTTGCTTGACTGCATTCAAAAGTATACTTTTTTCTGTTTCTTTCCATCAAAATGACTGACTGACTGAATGCCTGACATCCTATATGATTGAATGAATGCATGGAATGGTCTTTCTAGAAATACCTACATATTGTTTATTTTGTTGTTATTTTTTTCCAGTTTTAAATGTTTATGCTTAAGTAAACATTTAAGTGCTAATTTCCTTATTAATTTGCTACAAACCAAAAGGAACTCAGAAAAAAACTTGCCCACACCCAGAGTGTAATAAACTTTATGACAAAACGAAAACCAAAAAAAAAATAAGAAAATTATAATAATGCATAATTATTTAGTTATCTTTAACGTAGACAAAGTTAATTGCTTCAAGCAAAATTGAAGGCAATTCAAGATCATATGGTTGATTTAAACATTTTTTAATTAATTTTCAACAGTAAACCGAGTTTAAGCTTATTAGATTCAGAAAGTTGGATATATCTTTTATGAGGATTTTCAAAAAGTGGCTTGAACTTAAACATGTGAAGTAATAACAAATGTCCACAAATCGACAGTCAAATTATTATATTGATGTTGCCCTGTTGTAGGTGATTTAGATAAGGTAAATGATCCATCTGGCCTTGTACTGATATAATTGGAATACCACATCAATTAGGCTTCTGATCTTATTCCAGAAGACTGGCTCTGCCCTACAAAACACGACTTTATAATTTGTAAAGAGGAATATGAAAACGGCGTTGTAAACAGCATTCTGTGGAAGGCTAACGACTGCAATTATATATTAAAAGTTGTCTTAAACGTACAACTATGGAAGTTAATATAACAAGCAAATTCAGAGTCTTCGGCCTTCTAAATACATTTGAGGAAAATCAGAGAATATAGGCAGCCACTTACTTACAAGGACTTAAAAGTACCCTGATGGATACATTGCTTGTCGAACCAATGGCAATACACATTGCTTAGGGTTTGATTAAAGTTTTCTATCTCAATTCATTTGCACTAAATCATCTATTAAATACAACCCACTTCCTGCGATTTTATTTTGAGCCACAGCCCGAAAGTATACTCCAGTAGGTAAACATCAATAACAGTTCTTGGAAATATTTTCCTTGCTACGAAGTAGAAGCGAATTTCGTTATCAAATTCTGTGTAAGAAACATTTTCAGGAAAAATATATTTTGTTGAAATAAATAGGTACAAAACCAGGTCTAACTTAATGGCTCCTGAAGAGGTGGGGCTACCAGTTCGCGTCTTACAACTGTACTATTAGAGTACAGATTTATAGAATATTTACCCTCCCACCATTCTGGTGGATTTTCTAGACTCTGTTCCACTTATATCCAGTTGTGCAAACGAGTTTAGGTCTTTTCGTTACTTAAAGAAAAAGATTAGCGTCTATATGATACTTTTTTCTAAAAAATTGCAAAAATTTTCTATATTATCATTAGGCAAACACGTTTTCTTAGGTCGCTTTTGCGGCCGTAAAACTGAACCGATTTTGCAAAGATTTATATGTTTTTAATGAGGTTTTTACATAGAATCTTAATTTTATTTAAATCGGTTCGATATTCGATATTTGGGGAACTATTTAAAGTTGCTACTGGCACATGCACACTTAATATTACACATGCATATACATATCAGCTTCAAGTTGTAAAATAAACAAAGTGTGCATGTGTGTTTGTCCAATTTCCTTTTGCACAGAAATGAGACAGAGTTTTCTCCATATGTATTTTGTAATAAGAGAGAAAGGGCCAAATAGGAGAATTTCAAACATGCATTTCATTGGTGCTAATGCCAAATCATCATTAGACCTTATATTATATTTATTTATTATATTGAATATGTTATGTGCTTTTATGCGCATTTATTGTTTAAAGATATAACAAACATCATAATTTTCTCATCGCCAGTAGAATCGAAACTATCAGTTGCATAATTATCGCGAGAGTCTATATTCCGCTAACCTTTTTAAAGAGCATTGAATGTATAATAAAGAATTAAGCATTTGAATTCTAGTTCAATTAATTCCATGGTATTACAAATTTTTTTATACGCTGCGTTACTTAAAGGTAATACCATAGGGTGTTCTAGTAAGACGTTTAATTTTCAGTAGCCCACCGTTTTAACAGTTTTCGATGCTCAACCTGTAGCTACATTGAATTATTAAAATTCACGCAAAATATGGTGAAAATTTCGCGGTCGCAGGGCAGCATTTTTTGCATTATCGTGAAGCAGCTTCTGGTCGAGCAGTTGTAAAACTGGTGGGAAAATTAGAGCAGTTGGGATAAGTCAGTAATATGAAAAACCAAACTCGCTTAATTCGGTCGCTCAACTGAGAATGTTGCTGTTGTAGGCCGTAGTGTTGGGGAAATCTCAAGTTTGCCCATTTCTCGTCGATCTTTGGAATTGAGCATTCCGCAAACGAGACTAAACGGTATTTTGAATAAAGACATTGAGGTGGACTTCGTTTTTTAGAAGACGCAATCACAAGTATACATCGAAATCTTATAATTTTTAGACTTTTTTTATTTGGGGATACTTAGAAGATATGTAAATATGTAAATGCCAACATGGCCAACAATTGATTAAAAACATCAAACATGGATTCGTAAATAAAAATTTTAAAATTTTGAAGCTAAATTTAAAATAAAAAAGGCTAAAAAAAAGCAAGGAAGCTAACATGTAAATATCGAGGCTAAGTCTAGCCTCAGAAAGGCTAAACTGGCATCACTGCTTCAGAGGTCTTTTCTATTACTTTCGGCTTAAAAAATTAAAATCAAATTGTTGATGGTCATAGATATTATAATTTTTAAATTTTGTCATAATATTAACATTTAAATATTTCGCAATTGTTCCTAAAATTAATGTCTTGTTTTTATATTGCAACACTGCAAATACTAATGTATTTTTTTGGTTTTGGTAACTCTGGGAGAATGAAGTTTTTTTAGTTTTTTGAAAGAGTTTTGGTAAAGTTAACTTTGATAAAAAGAAGACATACAATAAAATGAATTTTAAAATTAAATAATAAACCAAACAGTGTTTCATTAAAGTAATACAGTCCACGGTTAATAATTCAACACAAATATTTACTCTTCACTTCCCTTCTTTAATGCTCTAATTATACGTTGTAAAAATAGGGTATCATTTCCTTAGTCCTGGTCAAAAAACAATAGAAATAAGTAAATAAATAACTAAAAAAACAGTGAGTGTACCAATCATTAGTAACGTCTGGTAAAACATCAATGAATTTAACGCAAAGTTATCGTAAGATGAAAGTTCTCTAAAGAGCTGCCAAACATTTGATTAATAGCTTTTCTGCATTAAATATTACTGACCAATTAACGTTTTTAAAATATTTAATTTTAAATTTGAACTTGGTATCCAATGCCTCTGGAGCAACCTTCGATATTTTTGCTGTGTAATATTATATGTCAAAGCGTTCTTTGACCGCTATCGATAAAATTTGTAAATCGAGGATGCACTAATACTACTTTTGCTTGATACAATCTGCCTTTTTGCTGCTGTTTATGATTTAAGTTTTATTAAGCGAAGCATAATATTATTTATTAATAGATCACAATGATTCAATTATGTTACAACTCATAAGTCAATTTTCTAATGAAAAATGGTTATCAAAAGAGGAGTCAAGTATTATTGTTAAACTTGAGTGTCTTTTATTTCTTAAATTAAACACAAATTGGATATAGCGGGTAGCGCAAAATCAATCTAACTATCGAACGATGTTATAATTTTTGGGAATTGCATCGTTCGTTAATCATAGATAGCTGCAGTATACAATAATTATGTCAAAGCGTTTCCTGGTGGCGTAATCTCACGCATGGGCGGTTTGGCATGACCAGCAAGATCGCCCAATTTAACCATTCCAGGCTTCTTTATTTGGGGCTTCTGCTAACAAACCCGAGACAATCGTAGCCGTCAAGCAGTATTCTCGATTACAAGGAATGCAAACAGTTGGCAACGGAAGTCTTGCGAAAAAAGGAAAATGAAAAACGACACATAAGGGTATCAAATTTTCCACTTAAAAAAAACTATATAACCGTATAATTTAACGAATTCGAATACGAAAAGTGCAACTTATTCATTTCTTACAAGTTAAATCAATTTCGGTAGTTGAATACTAAGAAAGTCAACTACAAGACAAAAATAAAATAAACAAAAATGAAAAATTGCTTGATCTCAGAGCCAATGGAAAAAGCGGGAGAGAATGGAATATTTGGAATAATTAATCATCAGAGATGGAATTTCGTACTAAACAAATCGAGTTAACTTGTAAGAAATAAAGAAGTTGCACTTTTCGTATTCTAATTTGTTAAATAATACGGTTAAGTTCCTAATCACTAGTATCCACCGTAAAAATTTATATAATCGAACAAAGAACGCTGATGAGATGGTGCAGCGACCTCATAATAAGTATTGATCTGTTCTGCTAGTCTGATGAATAAAATTGTTCCAAAAAAGTACTCTTTTAATAAAAAAATTAATTTATCCAAAAACAATTTCTTAAAAATTAAGAAGAAACTGGTAATCTCAGATTTGAACTCAAGCCAAAAAATGCATTTCAACATAAACCTTAAACATTAATTAAGAAAAATTAATTAAGAAAAATTTTTAAAGATCCAAATAAAGATGTCCATCACTCTAAATCATTTTTTTATTTAGTAAAAAAGCTAATCAAAAAAAATTTAATGATTAACTTTGCACCACCTTGTATAAATGCGTAACGTCTGTATTTCAAGCGATTAAATCATTTAGAAAATTTACATGAGAAAGACAATTTCTTTTTTTCGTCTTTTTCTTTAAGTGATTACAATAAAAAGTTTTCAAAAGATTTGTTCGCTTGGAATACAAAAGGCATGACATTAAAATTTTTATTGAGTAAGATCTATTGGAATAAAAAATTTAATTCACTTTGTTTCTTTTTAATTGAATTCTATCATTAATATTTTTTTTCTATTTGCAGACATTGTATGACATATTTAATGAACATTGTTTTGTACAATATTTTCATTATCAATATATGTATGTGTGTCACTGCTATTTCTATAAATTCTATTCATAGTTCATTTCCGTTTCTACCATATACAACACTAGCACAAGCTTTGAACAATTCTTACAAATCATTAATTTCTATGAAAATAAATTAAAAGAAAAAAAACAGAAAGTATTTTAAATATATAACTACACCAAACGTTTTTCCTCTATGCTAAGTATTTCACAGAAAAGTAATGAAAATATATTTAAAAAAAATCAGTATGAAAAATTATGCAAATGCCTCTGTAACTTTTTCATCATTCTTTCATTCATTTTCTATGATCGTCGTTTTCATTGTTTAATGCAAGCAGAAAAAAACAATTAAAAAAAATAAACAAAATGAATAGAGCTGAAGGGCCATGAATGCATTATGCAGTTAATTAGCGTTTTGCTTTAAGGCACTTTCCAACAAATTTTATACGAGTATGTTCTGTATCCATGTTTATAAGAAACAAAGAATAAAAAAGAAACGTCCACTGGTCTTCACTCTAATAAAGACTTTGATTTGATGGTTATTTCATTCAAAGTGCTTTAGTAATTTTTATTCTTTTTTTGTGAATTTTATACTTTTCTATATAAAAGAGTTCATAGAGTCTTCATTGTAGCAGTAAGTAATGATTTATTACAGCTTATGTTGGCTCATTCGCACTCTGTATAATAATATATATACTTGAGTTCTTTTCCTTTTTTGTGATTATTTTCATATAATTATGTTAACGCAATTAAAAGCAAGAACAGAAATAAATTTTGGAAAAAAGAAACGAATATAAAATGGTATAGTTGAAGTACAAAACCGTATTGAAGGGTTTGTCACTTTCGTATTTGTATGCAAACAGATGATAAGGGCGTGTGAAAAGGGGTTAATTAGTATTCAGAAATTTAAATGAATTTTGTTTGGGTTTTTTAAGGACTCTAACTAAGTGTGAATAAATAAATAAAAAAATATATATAATTAAACGAATTTACATGCAAGAAAATTAATTTATTCATATTCAGTTTCTAAATTTAATATAGAGCGGAATTTTAAATTCCAAACTTAGCAACAGTCGTCTGTCTGTGTAACTCCTTTTCCTACTTCTGTTAATAGTAAATTAGGATATTTATTCAGCAAAACTTTAATAAAAAATAATAAATATATAAAATACAAGTTTAATGACTGTAGACTTACAATTATATAAAAAAAGCTTTTCAAGCCACAAAAACTAAAATTAATTAAAATTCCATTAAAAAACGAAACATTTTCATAACACAAAATTCAAACCAAATGAACCCCATAAATTATGTAGTCTGTTCAATGAAAACGAACATAAAAAGAAACTAAAACCAAATTTGACAAAAAACAAAAAAATATATATTGTATATTTCTTTTGTTTGTCACTAATGAACTCCAAATATAAATTTATTAGTTTTCCATAAAAAAACAATATTGTTAAAAAAAACACGCACACAAACACACACAACACTAAAAAAACTCTACAGGTGTCTTTCTCTTACATTTTCAACAAAAATTAAAACAATTTATAATAAAAATATTTAAAAGAAATATTTTGACTGTGCGGTGGTTTTTCAGGAGATGATACTTTACGAAGTTTTTGTAAGAGTTTCTTAAGATGCGTGTTATGTATCTTGCACAGTGGGACTCAAAATAAAATAAATGTAAAATTTTTAAACTAAACACTTGTCAGAAACGGCAACAATAGGCAGTTTAAAAAAAAAACAGATATAAAATTGGTCAAACTAAGTAGATGGAGTAAGAAAAACGCCACAAGCTGGCTCTGAACCAACTAAGGGACGCCCAAAAGTTAGCCTAACCAATTAGTTCGTAGCCCAGATGACAAGTGCGGTGGGATATCCAAAGCATAGAATTCTTATTTTCCTCGGCCAGATTTTAGAATGAGTCGAAAAGTTTTAGGACACGTTTGGATTGAACTTCCTATAAACTTATTGACAGTAATATTGTTTTCCGATCATAAAAAATAGTTTGAAATTAATCAAATAAATTAACATATTCATGCCTCGAGTTTGCCGGAATTTCTGCTTGAAATTCCGTGGGCCATTTGAAGAAGACTTCGTATGACCATTTATTCTGTGCATTTCTCTTGAAGATTTGCATTCGTTTCTTTATTTAGTCAGTGCGATGCAAAATAGTTGCTACTAAATTTATGTTTTACATCTTTTACACAGAACACCAAGCAAATGAGCCATATATGTGGTAGTAATTTATGGGAAGTGTTCACAATGACACATTTGCTGGTACTCTGCGCTGTAGCCCATTTATTAATAATTTTACTTCGCCGGCGATTTTGCTACAATACCGACAAAGGACGGTATACATTAGTATCAATTGCTGCCGGTAAAGTCCAGTAACCAGTGCTATGCCCGCGTCACTTAAACAGCCTAACAACAACAAATACAATGGTACACTAACGCACATACGACTTGACTGAAACTGGGCTCGAACTTACGTTCTTATTGAGTGTTTGCTTTGTAATCAACGCGCTAACTTCTTTAGCCGACAACCCAGCTAATAATATCATAACTCGTGGCTCAAGTTTTATTTTTTCTTGATAACTGGGAAGAAACATAACATTTTCAAACTTAATGGATCCGATTCGTGAAAATTCATTCGCCCCGCAGGAACTTTGGAAAAAAATGGACACAGTAGTCTAATGTTCGATTCAAAAATGTCGATGCCTACAGACTCGTCGGCTTTAGATACGTTTGTTTATTATCTCTAACTTCTGAGTCTTACAGGAGGATAATTTTTTTGTAGCCCTGTAGCACTCTCCGACATGGGTACAGCTTACGGCTGAATCTGTCAATTTGAATTCAATATGTACCTTAATGACATTCTATCCAAAATGTAAATATTTCAGTTGCCAACAAACGAAACTGAAACCAAAGTGAAATCAACAAGATACGGCTTCTATGGACATGGTTGGGGCTATCGTCATAATAAAAGTAAATAAAATACATGACGTGCTTTAAATCTTACAGAGTTTCGCAATCCTTACCATTTTAAGAGTCCTTCTGATTATATTAAAACCACAAAAAACAAGGATTTTTTTAGTACTGTTAAAAAATGAAGCAAACATAGTATTTTCGGTCCTGTTGTGCAATGTATAGATTGTCATTGTTTTATTTGAAACAGCATGTCAAAATAAAAATAAATAAAAATCTTAGGGTTTATTGTTCGACTTTGTGGTTATAATTTTATGATTTTTGTCGAGTTTTGATAGTAAATTTTTTGGTAGTGGATTTTGTTTTTGTTACATTTTCGTTTTATTTATAAGTTTGTGAAAATTTAAAATTTTAAAGCAGCAAAGTTCATCAGAAAGTAAAGAAATTGGCGCCGGTATAAAAGAAAGTCTTGAAATTATACTTCTCTATTGTTTTGATAGTTTTTCTCCAGCAGTAATTTAAAATAGCTTTTGTTTTATTAAAAAATATTTTTAATTAGGCAATATGGAAGCTAAGATTTCACTTTCACACGATGCCATTGAAACAAAGCTCTTAAATGAATGAGAATAATTAATAGAAAAAATTTGTAAAATGCATTCATTTATCTTATTTTAAAAATGCTAAATGCCTCAGCACCAAATTATCGTAAGCAACAAAATTAAATTTATGTTTATGTTTTATAAACATAAAATGTCGCTTACGATAAAATCATACGGCCTGCTTATTAAAGGTTATCATTACATTCTATCAGTAGGAGTATAAAATTTTAATAGTTGCAATAAAACAAGTTTTGAACAAAATGTCGGTAACCATAATTTTGCCTTAAAGAAGCGATAAGTTTTGGAAGTCCCAATTCAAGTCTAGTATTCAGAGAATATTTTAAAATATATAAAAATAACTTAATCACCCAATCAATATACACATTAAATTTAAAAATTAATTTACTTTATTTATTTGTAAATTTTTTAATGATTTGAAATTGAAAGTTTGTTCGTAAAGCAACTCACTTGTTTGTATGAAATTTAATATATTTTAGAGAACTTTAAAAACAAACAAATTTTATACCATTATTTGCAGTAATTTATTTATTTTTTTTTTAAACTGATTGATATTTCTAAAAATATTCATAACTCAAATTCATTATCGTTTATTAAATAACAACTTTTTGTATTATTAGTATTTATTTCCATCATGTAACCAAAAATATTTTCATATTATTTACACATTTCTTAACGCATTTCAACAAAATATTTTCATATTTTGTGTAATAAATAAAGATAAAGCTGGCAAATAAGGAAAATTTATGAGAATGGTATTATTTGAATAGACCATAAATAATAAAAAATTAGATCAAAAAGATTATATTAGAAATTATGAAGAATATAGTTTTGTAATATGAAATGCAATTTTATATAAAAAAAAATAAATTCACTTTTTAACAAATTCGCTGCTAACTAACAAGAAAATCAAATTTTGTTGTTACCAATCTCTGTCTTCACAGCGTATATTATTTATTGTTTCTTTGTGTTACTTTTTGTACAAAAAAACACAAAAGTTCCCCGTTTCACCTTTCTAATAAAAAAAATGCCAACAAACATGCAATGTAATTTTTCAATGCCATCAAACTTTTCCTGTATTGTAACCATTTCATTAGTGCTAAAATAGACAAGCGCACACAGGCACACGCAAACATACACAAATAATTTTACAGTTCCCTTTAAAACTTCTTCTGGGCAAAAGTATTTGCCCAATCAGCTAAATGTTTTTGTTGGTTTTCTGCTTTTCTAATTACAATTTCATGATGGGCTTTAAGTTCTTCCCTGAGTATGATGAATTTTAATAGATTTTTGTTTATATTTTAAGAATTCCACATGCCAGGTGCCCAAAATGGCTTTTAAGTAAGTTTTTATAAGGGAAAGACTTTCAAATATCTCTGTTTGAGTATTTTTTTTTTAATTTTAAAACAAGAAGAAGCGAAAAAAATGTTAAATAAAACATTTTGCTTATCAGACGAAAATAAATGAGACTGTTCAAAAACATTGAAAACATAATTTGTCAAAAGAAAGAAGAAAAAAAAAATTAACTAAAATATATATATGTATATAAAAATTTTGGGGCAGAAAAGTGAGGAAAGAAATTTGATGCAAGATATAAAGACTTAAAACGAAAACACACAATATTTTCATTATACATTTTTTTCTATATTTATTTATCAGTCTATTAATATATTAACCCAGAGCACTATATTATGGTCCATATGGTTGTAAAAAAAATCAAATAATTTATTATAATAAGGAACTTCGTTTAATTATTTTACGCTGAAACGTCAAAAACTTTCAGTTTCTTCATAGTTGCTTACATGCAGAGCATTATGATTGCACAATTTCATATACTTATGGCTCTGTGTCATTTTTTAGAATATTTAAATATTAGAACTTGTCAATTCTGTCTTAGACTTTGCGGAGTTTGTCTACACTATACCACGTAAAAGCTATCCGCAACACAATAAATGGTCTTTTAATTACATGCTTTTTGTGACTTAACCGTATAAACGAATTTGTGTTATTTAATCTACATCTCATCAGCCTATTCGATATTGTAAAATCAACTTGATTATCTGACGAAAGAGATTATAAGGATCGACTTTCTTCTTACGTTCCGTCAATATAAGATGTGGTTTTACAACACTTTGATGTGGTTTTACAACACTTTGGCTTTCTTCCTTTATTTTACATGAACGAAAAACATTGTAATAATTCGCGGACATTTAAATTTTAGTAGAATAATAATTATTATTAAGAACATCATATACAATCTTTCCTTTTCTCAGAATAACAATACTTTCCATAGCCCATATTGCTGTTTACACACAAAATATTACAAAACAAACAGAGAAGAAGCAGAATTAAATTTTGTAAGCTTTTTCATGGTGTTTCATTAAAGTGTCTACGTTTAATATAAACAAAATGCAAAATTCACGTAGGAGTTAGGCATGTAATTGCATCGATTTAAGTTGAAATTAGCACAGATACTTTATTATTTGCCAACATTTTGATCATAGTTGGGGTGAAAATCTGAATTCTAAAACAAAGGATATTTTCTATTTAATTAATAACTTGCGTTAATTTTGGTACATCCTTCATAAAAAGTAGACATATCCCTGCAAAACTTAAGAGAACATTTTTGAACGAACTTACGTGGCAAAAGTTTAGATTTTGCTCCACTATTTTATTAACTGTAACTAAAATCAAGTAATTGAAATTAAGGATATATAGAAGATATCTTGGACCGAAAAATTTCGCTGCACTCTGATAATAATTTTAGGAAAAATTCAAAGTAATGGCTACATCAAAGATAAGCACATCTTTTCGCCGATAAAAACACACAGAGATTCAAATGCAAGGCTTGTGAAAAACTCGCAAAAAAACTACAAAATTGACCAAAATTGGCAATGACTTCCAATCATTGAGAAAATTAAAATGTTTAATATTCTTTAAAGGTCGATGAAATAACAAATAGATAACATAGAAAACAACGGGAAAGTCCATGAAAAGTTGAAATAGTTTTGAAAAAGTCCGAAAATCTTGTAAAAAGACTTAAAAATGTGAAGAATTTAAAAAATTTGCAAGTTATGCAAATTTTTGCGGATTTTCGAAATTTTTGCGAGCAGCATACCTTTTTCGTTTCAGTCGCTTTTTGTTTAAGGTTCTTCATCCATGTTTAAGCTTTTCCTATTCTCAAAAATGTTTGCAAAAAATTTGCTTCGAAGTACACATTGTACACATTCGAATTAACGCGAATTTTTTAATACAACTTTATCGTATTTTACTTAAAATTGGTTCATAATAATTACGAAACGAAATTCATAATACAACTACAGACAAAATTTCTTTCAATACTTATCAAACAAAAATTGGAAAATAAATGTGCTCTTAGTCATTGGAGTACCTATCGATAAATATACTTAGGTGCGCAGGGATTTATAATTTTTTAAAAAAATTCGAGTCTTTTTTGACTCTACTGCCTGATTAAAACGTCGGAATATGCATGAATACATACAAGTATAAAAGATAATGCGCACCGATACATACAATAATGAAATTGAACAGATACGAAAAATATTTTGTATTGAAAATATTCAATATATGTATGCTAGAATAATTTATTTATTTTTGTATCGGTTATCGTGTTCTGATAGTGATCATAATTACGAGCTAAAATTATATTTTTTTTAAAACAATACAGTAGTTTTCCGATTTAACGAAACTACGAGTAATTGTCGTTAGGCCAATTCGTTAAAGCGAATTGTTCGTTAGTTATATCCCGTACTAAATTAAAAATTAATTAAATTAATAAAATTAATTATAAATATGTACAGTGCTTTTAATTTTTCATTCAATTTATAGTAAGTTAAAATAAATATTTCTTTAGAAATATGCAGGAAAGGAAAAATCCATAAAAACGCCATAATACGAGAATAATTTCTTTAAAAAATGTGTTAAACACAGTCTGCTTATTGGAATGGAAATGTTTTTTAATGGCATCTCCTTGAAGCTCTCTCAAAAGCATTAAATTTGTGTTACTAACATTGTTTGCTGAGCTTATTTAATACAAATTTCAAAGTGCTTAATGACACATTCGTGTTTTATTTTGGGTTTTATTATTTCAGTGTAATCAAGCTCGTCATCATTTTCGTTTTCTTTTACATTTGTTTGTTAAACAGACTGTAAAAAGAAATTTTTATTCGTTATATAAGGTACTTACTTAGTAGAAATAAAAATTTGGGTGTTCGTTAAATGCGATGTTCTATAAATCGAATGTTCGTTAAATCGGAATATGAAAATTTTAAATTTCCTGGCATAATAATAATAGTATTCAATAATAACAGAAATTAAGAATACATGGGAGATGGGCATGCCCCAGCACCGATGAATATCAAACCAAGCGCAAGGCTTAGAAAGAAATTGAAAATTTTGCAGTTATGTTATTAAAAAGAAAGTGAATGAACGGAACTTTGCTCGTTTAATAATTTCTCATCTCTAATAATATGTAAAGTGCCATCTCTGGAAAAGTTCGGGAGCAGTCATCTTTGGCCTCTATCTAAACATGTTTTTAAAATTTAAAAGAATTGTTACAGAATTTTGGTTTCTTGTGCTGGCCGTAGTCTTAATTAATAAACTGTTGAAAGCCTAATAAAGTAGATATACAAACGAGTAATAAATATGCCGAAATTAAATGTTTATACAACAGCCTTATTAAGGAACATACACTAAAAGAAGCAGTTTCGAACTATAAAATTTAAAAAGTTTTTTCTAATCTCATTAAAAAATGTGTTTCTACGAGCCTTTTTTAACTATTAATTTAAGTAACTTTATTAAATCATTATAGTTTTATCTAGTGCATTTATTTATGTTTATTTTCTAGTATTTAATTAGTTTTTTATTGCATTGAATTTTCATTTACTTGAACACCTGTCTACATATTTTTTTTTTATTTTTTTTATAAAAATATGTAAATAATTTAATCAACCTGTTTCCTTTTGATAAACCTTAATAAGCGTTAATTTGTTAATAATGTTTTTATCTGATAAATTTCTACATAAAGTTAACACTTTTTTATCAGGGAATTCCGATGCGTTTCAAATCGTCAACAGCAGATGGCTGCGATTTATTTTTTACATTTTTTAAATTTATTTAACTTATAAATTATGTAAATTAAAGTGAAATTTTATTAATTCCTAAATAGTTATAAAAATTTTTATTTGTTTTTTTTAGTTCATAAAAAAGTCAATAATTTTGGTTGCAGGAATTTTTTAGTTACGTTTTTTTTATTATTTGTGTGATATTAATATAATTTGGAAAATTAAATGAAATGATCATGTGCGTGCCTAATTTTTACATTTAATTTAAAAATGTTTTTTTAAATGTATTCTTGGGCCCGTATTCATAAAAAAATAATATGTATTTGAAATGCATTTTAAGATAATTTTTCATACCAATTTTCCTCAATTTGCAATTGGTCTACTTGTAGAAACATAAAAATTAATTACAATGGGGTTATGTTTTCCTATAATTTATTTTGCTAAATAGTTCGATAAAACTTATTTTATTTTGTTTCACGGCAGGTTTTTGGTTCACAGAAAATTTATTTGTGTTTTTACTACAGACTTCAGTAGTTTAAAAGAATTTGTCGGAAAATGTAAACGATGTTCCAACATTACCGAAAGATTTTGACTTAATAGCTTCACCCTTATTCCAGTTATCGTTGTAAATTTCGTCATCGCTTATATTGCAACATCACAGTTTGTCGTCGTCGCCGTTGTTTATTTGGCATTCTGTAACATATCAAATAACAAATCTCTAATATTTCAAATAGCTGAAATGTTTTATTTAGATTTTTTGCGAGAAAATCTTTTTTGCTTGCGATTTAAATGCCGACTCGAGTGTTGAAGAAAATAAAAAAACTTATCTTATGAAAAAAACTTCCCAGAAAGAATTCCGACATCTACAACTCTCCATATGAAAAGAAAGCAAACTTTTACAATATAACAGTTTGAAACTTCATAAGCAAGTTTGAGCAAATAAAGCAGCTTTTAAGCATGTGATGTGGGCTATAAAATGCGATTTAAAGAATGGAGTTCGCTCCACACTTATTTCTAACAAAATTAAATTGGCTGTTACATTATAGTTTTTAGCCCAGAGATCTTATCAACTCAGCGTGGGAAATGATTTTAATTTGGGTCTGTCGCCTACAGCTTCTTACAGAGGCTGATAGTACAGCTCTTCCAAAAATTTCTGGAACTGGTTTATATTGGTCACTGTATTTTTTTGAATTTTTTCCTTTTCGCTCTACAACTCTTTCAAATCACTTTCTAGTCGTTAATAAAAATTGTAACGACAAAATCGGAGTTACTTCAATACAATAACAAAATTTCTTATAGAATGCCAAATATTAGCAAGTTATTTTTGATCTGAGCACAGGAGATGCTTTTTGAAACTTCTAAAAAGTTACAAAAAGTCGCTGTGAATAAATGCAAAATAAGTTTTTAAAGTGATTTTAATGTTGTTATGGAGAATGAATTTATGGTTAATTTATATCACCAATTTGTTTATAAAATATATATAAAACTTCATAGTATTTTTTTAATTGCTTAAAAAGAAAAACATGTAACAAGTGTCTACAAAAATTAGAATTGAATTAGAATTTTACAGAAGAAAAATAAATTTTGAATAATACTATCTGATTGTTGTCAATAATAACTTCCACAGAAGTCGAAAATACACACTTATTGACACTTTGGAAATATTCAAAAAATAAAGCCTTGAAAATTACTAATAGTTTTATCACTGTATTTGTATACAAAAAAAATATAAAAAAATATCATTAAGACTTCTCAGAAACTTTGTTCAACTCATGGATCTAATAGCTAAGAATTATAAGCCAACATTTTAATAATTTCGTCTATAACATTTACATTTAAAATTTTAATTTTTACTATTGAACACATTCGAGTCAAACACATTTTGATTAAAACAAAAATTAAACGTGTTTGTTTATTAAACAGCATCGAAATTAAAAAAAAAAATTTAAATAAAAATTATAACGTTATTTTGTTAATAAAATTAAAAATATTACTATTTATATCGGATTAATATTAATGATCCCAAAATTTAAATCTTAATCATTAATCTCGTTTGTTAAATAACTTTAAAAATTCGGTTGCCAGTATTTTAAATAAACAAATTAGTTATGGAAATTGCTTTAAATTAATTCACATTTTTTTACAACAAATTCCGGCCCTCATAAATATAGTCAGATGAAGCAAATATTTAAGCAAATAATCATTAAGCTGGAAAAATAATTTATATTGAATAATAGATTCCAGTTTATTTGTATTATATTGAATTTAATTTATTTTGGGAAATAATATTACCAACACTTATTCCATCAAATATCTGCAACGTCTGTATATATATTAATCAGTTATGTAAATAATTTGAAAATGTTGTTATTTATATATAGCCAACATTAATTTAAATTCAACAATTTTAACACATATATATGTATGACTCTCGTGTGACTTTTTTCTCAAATAATTTCCTTTTAGGTTAAAAAGTTTTTATTAAATAAATCTTGATTTTAAAAGTATTTACAATATTTTGAGTAGTAAGCTTAGAACACACACAGGGATATTCATAACTCTTACTTATGTATTATATGGATTGCAAATTGCAATAGCTAAATAATTAAATTTTAAAATATCTTTAGCTAAAATCCAAAACCATTTAACTAACAAAAAATGAGAAATCGATTTTTTGATTGATTATAATGAATATCATCAACATCCATGCCCCACCAATTTTAACTCATATAATAAAAATTAGACATTTTATAAGCGAAAACCGAAAGTACATAACTACAAGTGCAATTATATAAACCAAAAGCACGTAAATATATACTTAATTCAATTGCATTTTAAGAATTCATAATAAGTAATGAATTTTGCATTATATATCTTATTATAGCTTTATAAACAATTCCGAAACTCTCTTTATAAGCTGGTGTTAACAATTTTCTATAGGGTCTACTATACTTTTTATCTCTTCTTTAGGTAAAAAAGTTGGGGATCCCACTGTAAATATGTTGCGTGTATTAGCGTATGCTCCCTCTGGAATAATTTATTTTAAAGTACATGATACAGATGAGTACAACGAGCTTCCGCATAGAATCGCTATAAAATTAAAAGCTTTTGAATCCTTGAAGTTACATTTAAAAAGAATAAAAATTTCAAGCAAGAAATTGCGACGTCTTCAGGATCTTAAACCATTTCTTCCACTGGATCGTCATTGTTTCTACAATGAAATTCCATTTGAGAAGTACTTTATAGACTTTTTTATTTTCACAATTTTGCAAAAAAAAAATAAATAAAAGTAATATATTAAATTAAAACAGAAAAACTTTCTTAATTATTCTACATTTTACGAATGCAAAATAAATTATATTTAAATCTTAAATCTCTAAATATTAAATTAAAAACGAACTTAAGCCAAACTAATTAAATAACTTTGGATCTTAAACAATTTTCATTGTAAATAGTTACGTGTTTTTGTTGAAGAAAATATGATTTCAAAAGCACGTAATTAAAGTAACTCTTTGAAACATCAACATAATATAATTTATGTGTGTGAAGTTAAATTTTAAAATATAACTCCCTAGACACAAACCACAGAGTTTAACAGAGCTCTGTTAGCATGCTAACAGGACTCTGTACACATATAAAATCTTATTTAATCCATTAGAAATGGAATTATTTTCGGAAGGAGTCAACGTGGGCAGAAAAAGTTGAATGGGTTTTAAAGACAAAGTGCTCCTCTATTATTGTTCATAAATGGATTCTTTAACAGTTGGATTTTGAACGAGTTATTTCCAGTTTTCCAAATTAGGGTGCTCTAAGGGATGGCCACATTTTTTTTGGGAAGGAGTCAACGTGGGCAGAAAAAGTTGAATGGGTTTTAAAGACAAAGTGCTCCTCTATTATTGTTCATAAATGGATTCTTAAAAAGTTGGATTTTCAACGAATTATTTCCAGTTTTCAAAATTAGGTTGCTCTAAGGGATGGCCACATTTTTTTGGGAAGGAGTCAACGTGGGCAGAAAAAGTTGAATGGGTTTTAAAGACAAAGTGCTCCTCTATTATTGTTCATAAATGGATTCTTTAACAGTTGGATTTTGAACGAGTTATTTCCAGTTTTCCAAATTAGGGTGCTCTAAGGGATGGCCACATTTTTTTTGGGAAGGAGTCAACGTGGGCAGAAAAAGTTGAATGGGTTTTAAAGACAAAGTGCTCCTCTATTATTGTTCATAAATGGATTCTTTAACAGTTGGATTTTCAACGAGTTATTTCCAGTTTTCCAAATTAGGGTGCTCTAAGGGATGGCCACATTTTTTTTGGGAAGGAGTCAACGTGGGCAGAAAAAGTTGAATGGGTTTTGAAGACAAAGTGCTCCTTCATTATTGGTCATAAATGGATTCTTTAACAGTTGGATTTTCAACGAGTTATTTCCAGTTTCCCAAATAAGGGTGCTCTAAGGGATGGCCACATTTTTTTGGGAAGGAGTCAACGTGGGCAGAAAAAGTTGAATGGGTTTTAAAGACAAAGTGCTCCTCTATTATTGTTCATAAATGGATTCTTTAACAGTTGGATTTTGAACGAGTTATTTCCAGTTTTCCAAATTAGGGTGCTCTAAGGGATGGCCACATTTTTTTTGGGAAGGAGTCAACGTGGGCAGAAAAAGTTGAATGGGTTTTAAAGACAAAGTGCTCCTCTATTATTGTTCATAAATGGATTCTTAAAAAGTTGGATTTTCAACGAATTATTTCCAGTTTTCAAAATTAGGTTGCTCTAAGGGATGGCCACATTTTTTTGGGAAGGAGTCAACGTGGGCAGAAAAAGTTGAATGGGTTTTAAAGACAAAGTGCTCCTCTATTATTGGTCATAAATGGATTCTTTAACAGTTGGATTTTCAACGAGTTATTTCCAGTTTCCCAAATAAGGGTGCTCTAAGGGATGGCCACATTTTTTTGGGAAGGAGTCAACGTGGGCAGAAAAAGTTGAATGGGTTTTAAAGACAAAGTGCTCCTCTATTATTGTTCATAAATGGATTCTTTAACAGTTGGATTTTCAACGAGTTATTTCCAGTTTTCCAAATTAGGGTGCTCTAAGGGATGGCCACATTTTTTTTGGGAAGGAGTCAACGTGGGCAGAAAAAGTTGAATGGGTTTTGAAGACAAAGTGCTCCTTCATTATTGGTCATAAATGGATTCTTTAACAGTTGGATTTTCAACGAGTTATTTCCAGTTTCCCAAATAAGGGTGCTCTAAGGGATGGCCACATTTTTTTGGGAAGGAGTCAACGTGGGCAGAAAAAGTTGAATGGGTTTTAAAGACAAAGTGCTCCTCTATTATTGTTCATAAATGGATTCTTTAACAGTTGGATTTTGAACGAGTTATTTCCAGTTTTCCAAATTAGGGTGCTCTAAGGGATGGCCACATTTTTTTTGGGAAGGAGTCAACGTGGGCAGAAAAAGTTGAATGGGTTTTAAAGACAAAGTGCTCCTCTATTATTGTTCATAAATGGATTCTTAAAAAGTTGGATTTTCAACGAATTATTTCCAGTTTTCAAAATTAGGTTGCTCTAAGGGATGGCCACATTTTTTTGGGAAGGAGTCAACGTGGGCAGAAAAAGTTGAATGGGTTTTAAAGACAAAGTGCTCCTCTATTATTGTTCATAAATGGATTCTTTAACAGTTGGATTTTCAACGAGTTATTTCCAGTTTTCCAAATTAGGGTGCTCTAAGGGATGGCCACATTTTTTTTGGGAAGGAGTCAACGTGGGCAGAAAAAGTTGAATGGGTTTTGAAGACAAAGTGCTCCTTCATTATTGGTCATAAATGGATTCTTTAACAGTTGGATTTTCAACGAGTTATTTCCAGTTTCCCAAATAAGGGTGCTCTAAGGGATGGCCACATTTTTTTGGGAAGGAGTCAACGTGGGCAGAAAAAGTTGAATGGGTTTTAAAGACAAAGTGCTCCTCTATTATTGTTCATAAATGGATTCTTTAACAGTTGGATTTTCAACGAGTTATTTCCAGTTTCCCAAATAAGGGTGCTCTAAGGGATGGCCACATTTTTTTGGGAAGGAGTCAACGTGGGCAGAAAAAGTTGAATGGGTTTTAAAGACAAAGTGCTCCTCTATTATTGTTCATAAATGGATTCTTTAACAGTTGGATTTTCAACGAGTTATTTCCAGTTTCCCAAATAAGGGTGCTCTAAGGGATGGCCACATTTTTTTGGGAAGGAGTCAACGTGGGCAGAAAAAGTTGAATGGGTTTTAAAGACAAAGTGCTCCTCTATTATTGTTCATAAATGGATTCTTTAACAGTTGGATTTTCAACGAGTTATTTCCAGTTTCCCAAATAAGGGTGCTCTAAGGGATGGCCACATTTTTTTGGGAAGGAGTCAACGTGGGCAGAAAAAGTTGAATGGGTTTTAAAGACAAAGTGCTCCTCTATTATTGTTCATAAATGGATTCTTTAACAGTTGGATTTTCAACGAGTTATTTCCAGTTTTCCAAATTAGGGTGCTCTAAGGGATGGCCACATTTTTTTTGGGAAGGAGTCAACGTGGGCAGAAAAAGTTGAATGGGTTTTGAAGACAAAGTGCTCCTTCATTATTGGTCATAAATGGATTCTTTAACAGTTGGATTTTCAACGAGTTATTTCCAGTTTCCCAAATAAGGGTGCTCTAAGGGATGGCCACATTTTTTTGGGAAGGAGTCAACGTGGGCAGAAAAAGTTGAATGGGTTTTAAAGACAAAGTGCTCCTCTATTATTGTTCATAAATGGATTCTTTAACAGTTGGATTTTGAACGAGTTATTTCCAGTTTTCCAAATTAGGGTGCTCTAAGGGATGGCCACATTTTTTTTGGGAAGGAGTCAACGTGGGCAGAAAAAGTTGAATGGGTTTTAAAGACAAAGTGCTCCTCTATTATTGTTCATAAATGGATTCTTAAAAAGTTGGATTTTCAACGAATTATTTCCAGTTTTCAAAATTAGGTTGCTCTAAGGGATGGCCACATTTTTTTGGGAAGGAGTCAACGTGGGCAGAAAAAGTTGAATGGGTTTTAAAGACAAAGTGCTCCTCTATTATTGTTCATAAATGGATTCTTAAAAAGTTGGATTTTCAACGAATTATTTCCAGTTTTCAAAATTAGGTTGCTCTAAGGGATGGCCACATTTTTTTGGGAAGGAGTCAACGGCAGAAAAAGTTGAATGGGTTTTAAAGACAAAGTGCTCCTCTATTATTGTTCATAAATGGATTCTTTAACAGTTGGATTTTGAACGAGTTATTTCCAGTTTTCCAAATTAGGGTGCTCTAAGGGATGGCCACATTTTTTTTGGGAAGGAGTCAACGTGGGCAGAAAAAGTTGAATGGGTTTTAAAGACAAAGTGCTCCTCTATTATTGTTCATAAATGGATTCTTTAACAGTTGGATTTTGAACGAGTTATTTCCAGTTTTCCAAATTAGGGTGCTCTAAGGGATGGCCACATTTTTTTTGGGAAGGAGTCAACGTGGGCAGAAAAAGTTGAATGGGTTTTAAAGACAAAGTGCTCCTCTATTATTGTTCATAAATGGATTCTTAAAAAGTTGGATTTTCAACGAATTATTTCCAGTTTTCAAAATTAGGTTGCTCTAAGGGATGGCCACATTTTTTTGGGAAGGAGTCAACGTGGGCAGAAAAAGTTGAATGGGTTTTAAAGACAAAGTGCTCCTCTATTATTGGTCATAAATGGATTCTTTAACAGTTGGATTTTCAACGAGTTATTTCCAGTTTCCCAAATAAGGGTGCTCTAAGGGATGGCCACATTTTTTTGGGAAGGAGTCAACGTGGGTAGAAAAAGTTGAATGGGTTTTAAAGACAAAGTGCTCCTCTATTATTGTTCATAAATGGATTCTTTAACAGTTGGATTTTGAACGAGTTATTTCCAGTTTTCCAAATTAGGGTGCTCTAAGGGATGGCCACATTTTTTTTGGGAAGGAGTCAACGTGGGCAGAAAAAGTTGAATGGGTTTTGAAGACAAAGTGCTCCTTCATTATTGGTCATAAATGGATTCTTTAACAGTTGGATTTTCAACGAGTTATTTCCAGTTTCCCAAATAAGGGTGCTCTAAGGGATGGCCACATTTTTTTGGGAAGGAGTCAACGTGGGCAGAAAAAGTTGAATGGGTTTTAAAGACAAAGTGCTCCTCTATTATTGTTCATAAATGGATTCTTTAACAGTTGGATTTTGAACGAGTTATTTCCAGTTTTCCAAATTAGGGTGCTCTAAGGGATGGCCACATTTTTTTTGGGAAGGAGTCAACGTGGGCAGAAAAAGTTGAATGGGTTTTAAAGACAAAGTGCTCCTCTATTATTGTTCATAAATGGATTCTTTAACAGTTGGATTTTCAACGAGTTATTTCCAGTTTTCCAAATTAGGGTGCTCTAAGGGATGGCCACATTTTTTTTGGGAAGGAGTAAACGTGGGCAGAAAAAGTTGAATGGGTTTTAAAGACAAAGTGCTCCTCTATTATTGTTCATAAATGGATTCTTTAACAGTTGGATTTTCAACGAGTTATTTCCAGTTTTCCAAATTAGGGTGCTCTAAGGGATGGCCACATTTTTTTTGGGAAGGAGTCAACGTGGGCAGAAAAAGTTGAATGGGTTTTAAAGACAAAGTGCTCCTCTATTATTGTTCATAAATGGATTCTTTAACAGTTGGATTTTCAACGAGTTATTTCCAGTTTTCCAAATTAGGGTGCTCTAAGGGATGGCCACATTTTTTTTGGGAAGGAGTAAACGTGGGCAGAAAAAGTTGAATGGGTTTTAAAGACAAAGTGCTCCTCTATTATTGTTCATAAATGGATTCTTTAACAGTTGGATTTTGAACGAGTTATTTCCAGTTTTCCAAATTAGGGTGCTCTAAGGGATGGCCACATTTTTTTTGGGAAGGAGTCAACGTGGGCAGAAAAAGTTGAATGGGTTTTAAAGACAAAGTGCTCCTCTATTATTGTTCATAAATGGATTCTTAAAAAGTTGGATTTTCAACGAATTATTTCCAGTTTTCAAAATTAGGTTGCTCTAAGGGATGGCCACATTTTTTTGGGAAGGGTCAACGTGGGCAGAAAAAGTTGAATGGGTTTTAAAGACAAAGTGCTCCTCTATTATTGTTCATAAATGGATTCTTTAACAGTTGGATTTTGAACGAGTTATTTCCAGTTTTCCAAATTAGGGTGCTCTAAGGGATGGCCACATTTTTTTTGGGAAGGAGTCAACGTGGGCAGAAAAAGTTGAATGGGTTTTAAAGACAAAGTGCTCCTCTATTATTGTTCATAAATGGATTCTTTAACAGTTGGATTTTCAACGAGTTATTTCCAGTTTTCCAAATTAGGGTGCTCTAAGGGATGGCCACATTTTTTTTGGGAAGGAGTCAACGTGGGCAGAAAAAGTTGAATGGGTTTTAAAGACAAAGTGCTCCTCTATTATTGTTCATAAATGGATTCTTTAACAGTTGGATTTTGAACGAGTTATTTCCAGTTTTCCAAATTAGGGTGCTCTAAGGGATGGCCACATTTTTTTTGGGAAGGAGTCAACGTGGGCAGAAAAAGTTGAATGGGTTTTAAAGACAAAGTGCTCCTCTATTATTGTTCATAAATGGATTCTTTAACAGTTGGATTTTGAACGAGTTATTTCCAGTTTTCCAAATTAGGGTGCTCTAAGGGATGGCCACATTTTTTTTGGGAAGGAGTCAACGTGGGCAGAAAAAGTTGAATGGGTTTTAAAGACAAAGTGCTCCTCTATTATTGTTCATAAATGGATTCTTTAACAGTTGGATTTTGAACGAGTTATTTCCAGTTTTCCAAATTAGGGTGCTCTAAGGGATGGCCACATTTTTTTTGGGAAGGAGTCAACGTGGGCAGAAAAAGTTGAATGGGTTTTAAAGACAAAGTGCTCCTCTATTATTGTTCATAAATGGATTCTTTAACAGTTGGATTTTCAACGAGTTATTTCCAGTTTTCCAAATTAGGGTGCTCTAAGGGATGGCCACATTTTTTTTGGGAAGGAGTAAACGTGGGCAGAAAAAGTTGAATGGGTTTTAAAGACAAAGTGCTCCTCTATTATTGTTCATAAATGGATTCTTTAACAGTTGGATTTTGAACGAGTTATTTCCAGTTTTCCAAATTAGGGTGCTCTAAGGGATGGCCACATTTTTTTTGGGAAGGAGTCAACGTGGGCAGAAAAAGTTGAATGGGTTTTAAAGACAAAGTGCTCCTCTATTATTGTTCATAAATGGATTCTTAAAAAGTTGGATTTTCAACGAATTATTTCCAGTTTTCAAAATTAGGTTGCTCTAAGGGATGGCCACATTTTTTTGGGAAGGAGTCAACGTGGGCAGAAAAAGTTGAATGGGTTTTAAAGACAAAGTGCTCCTCTATTATTGTTCATAAATGGATTCTTTAAAAGTTGGATTTTCAACGAGTTATTTCCAGTTTTCCAAATTAGGGTGATCTAAGGGATGGCCACATTTTTTTTTGGGAAGGAGTCAACGTGGGCAGAAAAAGTTGAATGGGTTTTGAAGACAAAGTGCTCCTTCATTATTGGTCATAAATGGATTCTTTAACAGTTGGATTTTCAACGAGTTATTTCCAGTTTCCCAAATAAGGGTGCTCTAAGGGATGGCCACATTTTTTTGGGAAGGAGTCAACGTGGGCAGAAAAAGTTGAATGGGTTTTAAAGACAAAGTGCTCCTCTATTATTGTTCATAAATGGATTCTTTAACAGTTGGATTTTGAACGAGTTATTTCCAGTTTTCCCAAATTAGGGTGCTCTAAGGGATGGCCACATTTTTTTTGGGAAGGAGTCAACGTGGGGCAGAAAAAGTTGAGGTTTTAAAGACAAAGTGCTCCTCTACTCCAACTTTTTAAGAATCCATTTATGAACAATAATAGAGGAGCACTTTGTCTTTAAAACCCATTCAACTTTTTCTGCCCACGTTGACTCCTTCCCAAAAAAAATGTGGCAATCCCTTAGAGCACCCTAATTTGGAAAACTGGAAATAACTCGTTGAAAATCCAACTTTTTAAGAATCCATTTATGAACAATAATAGAGGAGCACTTTGTCTTTAAAACCCATTCAACTTTTTCTGCCCACGTTGACTCCTTCCCAAAAAAATGTGGCCATCCCTTAGAGCACCCTTATTTGGGAAACTGGAAATAACTCGTTGAAAATCCAACTGTTAAAGAATCCATTTATGACCAATAATAGAGGAGCACTTTGTCT